>CM052703.1:121825334-121929554 GCA_028551405.1 Uromys caudimaculatus | reverse complement strand
GGCTGGTAGGGTTTGGGGTTTTTTTGGTTTGTTTTGGTTTGGGTTGGGGTTTTTTTTTTTTTTTTTTTTTTTTTTTTTTAATGATTTTCGACATGATTTCTGTGCAAAGGAATGCTACCTCAGACCATTATGTTCCCCTTCCCAGAAGATAAGCCTGGGCCATCCAGGGGCCATCTCAGGGAATGTGGATCCACGAAATGAAGCAGTCTCTGTAGGAGGGTTTCAAAGCAAATGTTATTATTGGGCTGGCAGATTGTTTTTGTTATTGAACAACCTGAAACACATCAACAGGTTCCAATTAAATTCTTTCTGTTTCTAATTTCACTGATGATCCTCTCAGAAATAACATTAGTGAGTTAAGGGCCAACTTAAAACTTCATGTTTTGTAAATTGATTTGAGCTTTTCTTTTTCCCTGCCTTTTTTTTTTTTTTTCCAAAAACTGTGTACATATGTATGCAAGTGCATTTGCTGCCTTTGGGTGCACTTGCCTGTGTGTGTGTGGTGTGTGCGGGTGCACTTGCTGCCTGTGTGTGCATGGTGTATGCAGGTACACTTGCTGCCTGTGTGTGTGTGTGGTGTATGTATGCAGGTGCACTTGCCGCCTGTGTGTGTGTGTGGTGTATGCGGGTGCACTTGCCGCCTGTGTGTGTGTGGTGTATGTGGGTGCACTTGCTGCCTGTGTGTGTGTGGTGTGTGCGGGTGCACTTGCCGCCTGTGTGTATGTGCACAGGTGAAGGCCAGAGGTGGCGGTGGGTGTCAACAATCATCCTCTGGCAATCTCCACCTTTATTATTATTATTATTATCTTTACTACAAAGTCTCTGAACCCAGAGGTTGCTATTTCAATGAGGCTGGCTAGCCAGGGAGATCCTAGGGTCCCGTTGCCAAGTCCAGGGCTTTATTTGGCTGCTAGGAAACCAAGCACAGGCCCTCATGCCTGTGGAACACCAGACACTGTACCTACTGAGCCATCTCCCCAGCCCAGGATGGTGTTCTTAATACCTATCCTTGTCCAAGGGGAAGTACCTGTAGGACCCACATCAATGAAACACAATTAATGGACTCTTCTTCTCAATGACCTAAGGCATATACTAATTTACAGGTCATTTCTTCAACAATGCAAGCATTTTCCAGTGGGGCAGAAGACATGCACCCACTGTATTCTGTGCTCCCCTACATGCCCTGAAACTTGACCGTGAGCCAGACCTAGAAAAATACTTGATTGAGATGTTATTTTTTAACATGTGGCTGACTTAACATAAAATGTTCATGTGTTGTTGTCTCTGGCATGGGGCTTTCTGTGTAGGTGGTGGCAGAGATCCCGTGAGTTTCACAAACTCCAGGGCCAGGATAGTTGCGATATGTGCCCTCTGTGGCCACAGCAACAGGAAGCAGTTTCCTAACTCACAGTGTAGGTGGAAGGTGGATATATATCAGAGAGGATGTTTTTTCCCACCCCCAAACTGTCTGAAGTTTCCAAGTACTCTAATGGGACTGCATAAGGACAATGATTTCAGGAGTTCTGAACGTTAGGCTTTGGAGGCAGATGATCTCGTGCCGAGATGTGCTCTGGTCGGAATTGCTGCCTACAATACCCTGTGGGTAAAACGGATATTTTGAGCATGACTGAGCTTATTAAGAGCCCTACAGTGCTTCCTCTGCTGGGGTTTAGAAATTTCAAAGGGTTGGGGAGTGGGTGGATGGGGGGATTATGGGCACGCCATGTGGAGAGGGCAGGAGGACGGAAGTAACAGACTTGGAATGTTATCATCTGTGCTCCTGAATGGCACCGGGCCAGTGTGCCAGTGTGTGCTGAGAACGTCAGTTTAGAAAGATACAGTGCAAGAGAAAGTTCAGATGCCGCCGATACAGATAGACAGGCACCAAGGAAACCGCAGTTAGGGGCAATTCATCCATCATCTGATCTTGCTTTGATGGAGAAGTATGTTTATAGCGTGAGAGACAAATGCAGTTAGAGAATGCATGTAGTGAAGAGTTTCGGAATTAGAAAATAGAGGTACTTCAACCTATTTCAAAGTCCCCAGTAGTTTTTAAGGAAGATGTGTGGTTTGTGTGTTCAAAGGGCTTGTGATTTCAAAGATGAGAAACGGTGCTTTTCTGGTGACCTGATCCCTGCATTCACTCCTTGGAAACTTGAACAAACTCCCCTCCCCCGAGTAAGTGAGTTAGTGCTACGACCTTCATAGCTTGGATTGCTTGAGCTTCACTTTCTCCATCTGCCAAATAAAGATGTCCTCTGGTTTCATAGTGCCTCAGTTGCCTTTGCTCCAGAATCCAATAGCTCTTGGGCAGTTTTCTCTTGCAAACATGCTCCAGGCCCCATAGAGAAGCAGAACAAAGTGCTGCAGCTCAGACTTGTGGTGGCCATCCCTCCTCTCTCCTCCTCTGTCCCTAGGCCTTGGGTGAGAGGCCCCTTGGGATAATAGAGACCACCACCTTTTCAGAAAGCATGATGTAACAGAAGTTGCATGTCTGATTCCCACTACAATGAGTTGGACACAACCTTCAGCCTTTACCTGGGTCCCTGTCATCGTTTGCAAAATATGTTGTGTTCTCTTTGTCCTTTTAACCCTTTTTCACTTCAGTGCTTGCTCTGTCTGTAAGTCGGAACAAAGCACACCCTGAAGTACGCTGCAGACCAGGTTACAGGCTCTGTGGCTTCTGCACCCTGACCTCCAGGCCTCCTCCTGCAGGATGAGGAAACTCTGAGGTCTGAAGAAAGGCAGCAGCTCTTTTGACATGAGTGTCAAGGAAGTTGCTACAGGGCTCATTCCCCCGAATGAAAGAGATAGCTCTAGCTTTTTCAGATCCTCACTTTCAGATTGAGTCCAGAGTTTGGAAAACTTTTTTTTAAAGGACAGATACTTTCGTGGGAGGGAAAAAAGACTTCGATCGTTTGGGAGTTTCACAGCATTTATGGGTTCTTTAAGGTTGATTTGGAAGACTGGAGAGATGGTTCTGCAAGCATGAGAAATTGAGTTCAGATCCCTGGCATCTGTGTAAAACTAAATGTGGCTGTGTACATTAATAAGCCTTAGGAAACAGAAAAGGCTTGCTGGTTACCAGCTTGGCCAATCAGTGAGCTCCTGCTTCAGTGAGAGACCCTGCTTCAAAAGATCAGATGGAGAGCAATAGAATAAGACATACACCATTACCCTCTCGTCTTCCACATGCAGACACACGCACATACACTGTATGTGCACACACATACACTCACATTTAAGTCGATTTGGAAAATACATACAGTCATGTATGATAGGAATCACTGTGTATGCACCAGTTCCTTCGTGTAGCAACTAAACCTCCCATGTCCTTGTTACTGCCAAACTTTTATGGGGTCAGGGGTACCATTGTTGAAGGTGGGGTGCAGTTTGGCCCTTTTCCAGTTATGAATGCTTCCATTTTCATACCAAGGATAAAATGATTCTTGAACACCCTTCCAAGTTTCAGACTCATCTGTGCTTTATAAAGACTGGCACTGTCTGCTTACTGGGTTTCGGGTTTATAGAGATAGTTAATCTACCTGTTAATTCCTTCAGGTTCCAATGAAAACTTCTGTGAACCACGAAAACCAGCCCAGCGGGTATTCCAGAACATTCTGGAGGGTGATGAAAGGGAGTAGGGGGCTGTGGTGCTGGCATAAAGGTTCAAACAGGAAGGAAGCAGAAAGCCACCTGTATCTCCCAACATATGACCTTCCCTGCTCCCAGCCTGGTGGGGTCGGTGACATCACAGAGCTATGCAGGCACCACATACACAGTGTCTGAAAGGAGGGTACTCTGAGTTCACCACAGTCCTCAGAACTCCAGGATGCTTGTCGGACTTTGTTCAGTGTCCAGCTCGTACATCCAAGGGTGATATTGGGTGGGTCCGAGCAATAAAATAACACTTGGTGATTTGGACAGCACTCTAGAGTGAACCAGATACCTGAGATCAGGAGATAATAGTTAAAAGACCAAATAAAAATGTACAGACACGAAGTTCCTAATTAATTGGAAAGAGCAGAAGGAGCCTCTCCACTGGCATTTACATCTGAGCTGCTCAGTCAGCTGGCGTTCTACCCACTGTGCCGAGGATGGCTCCCAGTCTGGACCCAATTTTTTTTTTTTTCAAGACAGGGTTTCTCTGTGT
Source organism: Uromys caudimaculatus (assembly GCA_028551405.1). NCBI lineage: Eukaryota > Metazoa > Chordata > Mammalia > Rodentia > Muridae > Uromys > Uromys caudimaculatus. Next base: position 121,925,401 of record CM052703.1, on the reverse strand, counting down.
AGCTCTGGCTGTCCTGGAACTCGATCTGTAGACCAGGCTGGCCTCAAGCTCCACAGAGATCCACCTGCCTCTACCTCTGCCTCTGCTTCTCAAGTGCTGGCATTAAAGGTACCTGCCACCACTGCCTGGCTGAGTTCTCAACTATTAATGGTTTTAAAAATAGTTTTTAAAAAAGAGAGAGAGGCATCTTGAACTTTGAATTCCTTCAGTGAACTTTTCAGTGGAGTACGGTCCCATTTTTAAAAACAAAACAAAAAAACTTGGTTGAAGCTGAGAAACGATCATTTCCAGAATATTCCGGTTCCTATTGGCAAGATGGAACGTCCACTAATGCATTTTAGCAGAATCGGCACTTTTTCCCCAAGTGCATTGCCTTTATCACCACCTCTGCTCAAAAAATTTAAGCAAAGTAAAATAAAAGTCAACAGAAGTCTGCAGATGTGTGTGTGTGTGGGGGGGGTAGAGTCAGTTTAATATTCTAAAGAGGGTATTTCAACAGTTTCGTGGTCTCTTTTCCTAGGTACTTTTGAACCATAGACAGGCTGAATTATGTAGGTTCTGTGTATTTATGCTGGTGGTAGTATTTTTCTGGATGTATGATTATCAAAGACAGTTTTTCTACCCTCCTGGATAATTTAAAGGTCTAGCTGAACTTTTTTTTATTTTATTTTTTAAATGATTGGTACATGGCAGTAAAAGTATCTAGTAGAAACAGTCCTGGGAATTGAACCCAGGACCTTGAGCATGCGAGGCAAGCATCTTACCTAAGTCATATTCCCAGCCCAGTAAAAAAATATTTTAACTCCAGGAAATAGGGCCAGCATGTAGGTTGGGTAACAAAAAGGTGTACTGTAGTGAGTTAGTCTAACACATACTCTAAAACAGAGGTTCTCAACCTGTGGATCAAGACCCCGTGGTCACGTACTAGGTATTTACATTGCAGTTCATTACAGTAGCAAGATTAACAGTTACGGAGTAGCAGTGAAATGATTTTATAGTTGGGGGAGTCACAAATATTTAGGACTCCAAAAGCATTCCATCCAGAAGCGGAGCAGCAGGATGAAGGACGTGGTGAGCAGAGATGCAGAGGCCTCAGAGAAGCAGACTGAAGGTCGCTTGACTGGCTGTTGTTATCTGTGCTGTGTTTAAAAAGTGCATGTTTCTTTTAGAGCTGTAACTGATTTAAATGCAGCTGTGTGTCCTGGAGGTTCAGTTCTGCCAGTGATCCTGGCCAGGTTGTGACTAATGATGTCATAGTCCCCCTAGTTTGGGTAAACTTCACTGTGTTCGTACAGCGACTGAGTTGCCTTAGACACGTTTCTCAGGTATGGTGTTAGTGGTAATTTATTTCATATATGGACATGTGAGGTAGTTGTAATAGAGTTGAAGATGACTAATCACATGTAGTAAAATAGTTAAGACTCTAGAAATGAATGAATCTGGAGACATTAAAAAGTGATATAAACAGCAGAAGAGAAGGCTATGCAGTAAAAATCAGCCAGCTTCATAATTAGTTAGAGAATTTTAGGTGTGGGGTACCTGCTACCCCTTCTGATGTTTCCCAAAAATGAAGAATGGACTGTGGACTGCTTTTTCCTTCTTTTTATGGGGAGTTGCTTCTGAAACGAGATACTACCATTACCAGAATCGCTATTTTAAATATGATTCTGGGAGAGTTTTTTTTTTTTTTTTTTTCTGCTAAACTGTGGCTAGGCAGCCTTAGGGCAGCTGTTCTTACTGTTTATGGGAGCAGCTGGGAACAGGGGAGGTATGGCCATGTACACAGAACCAACCATCTGAAGTCTATGGGTAGTCTGTACACGTAATGAAAGACATATTTATTACTGTCTCCTCCGTGAATGGTCTTGCTTTTCATAACAGAACTTAATCCTAGGGCTCCCGAGCTCTGCTCTGAGTACTACTTGTCCTATGGGTAGCACTGGTCAGTGTTTGGAAAGGGGCTCGTGTACCATTTGGACATGCAGTTCTACTAAAATCAAGTAGAAGAGGTGATGTGGGCAGTCACACAGCTTTAAGGCACTAACCTGGGGAACATGTGTAGTGGTGAATTCATGCCGCCGGTACAGATCCCTCTGCCATCATCAGGTGTGCAATTATCCCAAAACAGGCTCAAACATCCGTTTAAGGAGGTGCAGTCTAGCCGGGTGGAGGTGGTGGTGTCAACAGTGTACACCTTTAATCCCAACACATTGTAGGCAGAGGCAGGTGGATCTCTGTGGATTTGAGGCTAGCCTGCTCTACAGAGGGAGTTCCAGGACAGCCAGGGTTACGCAGAGAAACTGTCTTTAAAAAATTAATTAATTAATTAATTAATTAATTAATTAATTAAAGCAAATAAACAAGCAGAAACAACAGCAAAAGAGGTGTCTAAGCAATGATGGGTGCTTGAGGCCTCCCCCTCTGAGCCCGGCCTTCACACGGTCATTACAGTCCCCACTCCCTCTCTCACTGATTTGCCCCTGTGGGACACAGGCCTGCCTTGTTAGGAAGTGAGCAGCATTTCAGAGCCCACACTGCTTCACATAACTCTGTGTACAGTACCAGAGAATGGAAATAGGGCTGGACGCACGAACAGGCAGAGAAGTTATAAATAGAGAATACTCTCTCAATTCCGCTTTAGTTAGTCATGGAGTGGCCGTGTGAGTTTCATAAACTTATAAGGAATATACAAAACAGTTCCAAATTTAAAATAACTTAGAGTAATTTTTAAGTGTGTGAAGGGTATTTTTTTCCCCATCCTGTCCATTTGAGCATCTGTGACAGGCAGTCATAAGTGATCTTTATGTACTCAAGCCTGCTGAGAAGGGCTGCAGGGGAGTCAGCACTCTGCAGAGACTTCTTGTTTCTTTTCCTTTTTCAGGACTCTTGAGGACAAACAAACAACAAAAAGTGTGTGTACGTGTGTGTGTGTGTGTGTGTGTGTGTGTGTGTGTGTGTGTGTGTGTGTGTGAGAGTGAGCTTTGTGAGGCAGAGATTCTCCAGCCGTGAAGCAGCCCTGCCCTGCTAACCATGCCTCATCAGCTTGAGGGGCCTGCCTGTCCTGACTCCAGTGCCAGCTCTCTTTGTTTGTTTTCTTCCTTGTATTAAATTCTGCCCGCGTTTTTCAAATTTGCATGTAGGTTTTGAAATAGGTTGGAAATAGTGTTAGAGACTGTTTAAAAGCACCCGGCACAGGTTTTGAGACAGTCTGTGGGAACACGATGCTGTTACAAGGACTCCAAGGTTGAGCCCCACCCTCTGCTGCCATCTTTTCCGTTGACTGTCTCTCCTGCCCTTCCTCTTCACTCTCCCCATCTGAGCAGACCTTCAGTGCTGCAGCCTCAGCATCTACTTGTCAGGCATGTCTACAGAGCTCAAGCCCACGTGTCTGTGCGTTTCATTTTCTGTCAGTGGCACAGGTAGCATGCTGAGCAGAGAGGGCAGACGCGGTCCACACTGTGGGTGACCATTCCTCTACAGATTATGCCCACTGTGACAACCCTACCTATCAAAGAGTGGCCCAAGATAGTGAGGATAGAGTTAGCTAAGAACACAGTCTGGGCTGCAAATAGACCCTTCTCACTGCCCTGCCTGGACCTCAGTATTCACCATCCCTGTCTTTGACCTCCTTCCCCCTTCCAAGTTTGTCAGTGTTTCCCGCATTTCTACTCCCAAGTACCTGTGATGCTATCACTCCACATTAATAGAAAGGCTCACTTTCCCACAGTGAGAATCTGGACAGCCCAAAGCCAGAAGGACTAGTAGACACCAAGCCAAGGATGAATCTTGAAAGCATTGTTTGAAATGGAAGATGGTGGTCACAGGAGAACACCCTTTGTTTGATTCCACTAAATAAAATGCTCCTGGCAGGCGAATCAGTGGAGAAGTGGAGACAAGTCAGATTAGTCATTCCCCAGAGCTGGGGAGAGCTTAGCTATGTATGTTTTTTTTTCTTTGGGGCGATGAAAATATTCTAACATTGATTGTGGCAGTACTCACACAACTCTATGAAAACACTCAAAACTACCAGACTATCTACTTTCTACTTTGAAGTGTGTGTGTGTGTGTGTGTGTGTGTGTGTGTGTGTGTAAAGCTGATATTATAAAATGTGCAGGAAGAAGAAAGAAACTCTTGGCCCACGGTGGGGAGAGGATCCCCTGAGCCCTCTCTCTGCTCTGTTGGCCTTCGTTATTTATTGAAATTTCTTGCTCTCCATCTTTGGGTCAGCAGCACCTCGGTCCTCACTCCTTCCACCCAGCTTTCTAGTTATAATGATGCTATTTATAACTTCCCTCCTCTGGCTCCTTTGTTACCCCTTTTGCAGTGTTTGTTTTCCTATTTTCTCAATACTCTGCCCAACACTGCTTGGTTCCCGAGGCTTCAGTGATTCCCGTGGGCATTGTCCGTAGGCGATTGTTTCTTTTGCTCATTAATGAATTGTTCCCAGATGCTTCAGCAGCTGAACTCTGTGGCTTACCTTCTGTCCTGGACTACACGATGCTACTCGCTTATATTCTCTGAGCCTTCAAACTGCTCTCCCAAGAGGAGGACACACTGAACTGTTCCCTGACTTAGAAATTTTACTGGGGCAGGAGATTCCTACATATGCCACAGCATGTATGTGGCAGTCAGAGAACACTTTGAAGGAATTGATTCTGTCTGTCCACCATGTAAGTTCCAGGGATCAAACAGGTGATCAGAAGGGTAGCCACTGCATTTACCTACTGAGCCATCACACTGGCCCTGACTGAGACTTTCTTTCCTTCCACAGTAAAACTTCAGTCTTACTGAAGAGTATGAACTGGTAAAGAGAGTGCTTCTGTGCTGTTAGAGTGGGTTTACAAGATTGGTAAGGAGCAGCTCTTGAGTGAGGCATGGCTGTGACCTAGCAAGGCTCCTGGAAGGATGCCATGATAGCCTTTCGGAATATTGTCTCTGGGCACTTGAAAACCTAACCCTGATAAAGTACCACTACCCTGTGTACCGTATTCAGTAGACTCATTTGGACAGAGCTGACTCTGAGGGGCCTGGAGTCTTTTGGGTCTTGTTGGTCTGGTTCCCTGATATCACAGTCATTTCCTGTCAGATAAGCCATGTTCACTGTGCATCTTTCACAAGAGAAGCTTCTCTGTTAACGTACAACTTTGCAGTGGCCCTTGGAGACACCAACAAGAAGATCCAGCCTTTGGCCAGGCACGGTGGTGCACGTCTATAACCACAGCATTCTGGAGACAGAGGCTGGTGAATCCCTAAGTTCAAGGCCAGCCTGGTCTGTGGAGCGAGTTCCAAAACAACAAGGCTATACAGAAAAACACTGTCTTTGGGGGGAAAAAAATCTAGTCTTTTAAATTTGTGACAGAAAAATGTCCATAATACTTTCATTGGCTGTAACTCAATAAACAGGAAACTGAGTTGATACATATTATTTCTTTAGTATCACTTGTATGCAGGGGTGCTCTTCAGTGTGTGTGTTACCTTAGTTTTGTCCTTTAGGCTGAGGGATATACATCAGAGAGTAGAAAGGGATGCTAGGACTTGTGATTTCTTCCTTATGATTGCTTGCTTAAAAAGAAAACTAGCATGAAAGCAACTCCCCTGCAGCGTGCCTTTCAGACAGCAGAGATGCTCAGAAGTGGTACCACCACACGGCGATGGGAAGATGTGTGGAGAGGCTGCTGTCATGCGTTGGGGACTCTGAATATGATGCACAGCACAGGGCACAGCAGCTTCATCCTTTTCATGAGTTCTTCAATCTCTCCGACGTCTCCAGTTTGGCCATCACTAAGTGAAGGATACTTAGCCTTCGTGATTGTTAGGATTAAATAATGTATATAAATAGCATGCTTAAAGTATCATTGGGCATATGGGAAATAACACTGAAAGTTAACTCCATATTAATAAGCGGTCTTATATTTTGCCTCTGTAGTATAAATTGGATTTATATAAGAGAAACTCAAATAGCTATTATGGAAAGGATGACCTGGGACGTTTCAGTGATTAGAGGCTCAGAATGAGTCCACTGAGTACTGCCATGTCCTTACTTTTCAGATCTGAATCTGAGCAAGTTGCCCTAGCCATAGCAGACCACAGTTGATCTTTCGGTCTCAGCATATTCCACACTGTTCAAATGGTCTTGTGCTGTTACAATAAGCTTACAGGCATATCGGAGAGAGCAGCCCTGCGCCCACTCCCACCCCCGCCGTGTGCCAGACCTTCAGGAAGCATTGGGGAGTGAGCGTTGCAGGAAGGTCTGCCTGGGAAAACCAGATCCACATCAGTGCTGTCTGGCCATTGAGGGGCACTGCCTGCAAATCAGTGGGTTTCCCTAGCGCTGTTTGGAAGACTGTCTAGGGGCTTTGCAGATGTATTTGGAATTGAGATGGAGACCTGCCTGTAACTTTGGCCATCTGTGACTGGACCATGCTGCCTGCAGAGCAGTCCTGCAACTTTGAAGGTGTGGAGAGCAGAGAACAAAGCCAAAGGGGAACCATGGGGGGAAAGAGTATGTGACTTGTAACCGTCCATATACTCCCCAAGAATCGAGAAACCTCCCAAGTGTGGGTGCACTGTCCAGGGTTCTTCATCTTTGGAAGCAAACCAACCCAGAACAGTTGAAAATCCTTTGAAAGTCAATAAGGAGGAAATGACTTATAGCATCAGATGCTGGAAAAGTTAGACGCTCTCATGACTAGTGTGCAAACAGGCCAAAAAAACATGTGATCCTGTCCTCTGTCCATCCAGCTTGCTAGGCTCCAGGAGTGTTCTGCTCAAGGGCTGCTTTTCTCCCATGGAAGTTCTCGATCTGTTTCAGCCTTTCTGTTCAAACAAAAACTGAAATAGCTTTGGATTCTGGCTTAAAACGACATCTCCCCTGGATCGGCCTACGGCCCCTCCACAAAAGGAAGTCTTTTGGTTTGGTTCAGATTGGTCTGGTATTGTGTGCTTTGGTTTGGTTTTTGGCATTAGGCAGAGAATACTTTTACCAATATGATTTTCTGCCTGAGCTTTAAGATACTGGTTGCCACGTGAACTTACCTTTGCTGTGTAGTGGCTACAGTCTTCCAGGCAGACTTGCTTAGACACTGTTTTAAACTCTGGATGCTTGCTCAGCAGTGAGGCAGTGGAGTTAGCTTTTGTCGTTGCAAAGACCATAAGCATGTTAGGTTCTTGTCTTCCTTTTGTAGAAAACATTCTCCTTTCTCCTCATTCTTATTCTCTGTCTCTGACTCTGCTACCCTCGTTCCCTCCCCTCGGGTGTGTGTGTGTGTGTGTGTGTGTGTGTGTGTGTGTGTGTGTGTGTAGGTAGTGCTATTTAGTTTGACATTGTGAGTTAAGCCTTTTCCACTGAGCTGCAGACTTTGCTAGGACACAACCCAGTGGCTCTCTGAGCCTGAGAAGCATCTCCCACCATTCATTCCTTGTGATGTATACTCTTCTTACCTGATGCTGGATCGTTTATAAAGAAAATGCTTTTCTTCATAGTTCTGGAGACTGAGAAGTCCAAGAACGCAGTGTCAGCCTCTACTGAGGACTTCCTATTGCACTGTAGCATGGCCAAGGCATCACTTGCTGAGCTTGCCTGCCTGCCTGCCTGCCTGTCTGTCTCTCTATATAAGATAAAGCCACTACTACCACAATGATGTCCCACCCAAGTGACACCATCCAGTCATAATTCCCTCCCAAAGGCCTTACCTTTCAACATAGGAAGTTTAGTTAGATTTCCTGTCTTAACACCATAATGATAATGGCCAAATTGCAGCATGTTACAGTGACGTCATAGTCATACCTTCGTTTGGGGAGACTGGAGTAGGAAAAGGGGTGTGAAGAGGGCACATTGAAGGTATTTAATGAACTGAGAGCATTGTGGTGCTTGTAAGGTGGACACAGCACAGACCCTATCTGTTCCCTCCATGGGTCACTTGCTCCTTCTCTTCAGTCAGGCACAGTCTGCCAATAGAGATACTCGCTCTTTGAAAACTGGAACTTCCATCTAAACTATAAGGAGTCCTGAGTTCCCTGGCCCATCCTCCGCCTTCCTTGAAAGGCAGCAAAGCATGTGAACATCATGAGCAGCTTCCTTGCTGGTTAATTTGAAGACAAAACAAAAGGCACGTCCAGCCTTAGTTATACTGTGGCCTTGGCCTCTGGTACCATGTTGTGCCGAGAAAGTTTGCAAGTACATCATCAGGTGGCTCAGTGGTTATTCACGGTTGTTGCTCTTACAGGGGACCCAGGTTAGGGTCCCAGCGCTAACATGATTGTTTCACAAACATCTGTTACTCCAGGTCCCCAGAAATCTGACATCCTCTTCTAATCCTCTGGGTACCAGACGTCAAAGTGGTACACATACATGCATGCAGGTGAAACACTCATACACATAAAATATATAAATCTTTACAAACAAATACACTATTATTATTATGGTCCTGAGTATGATATGTTCTCTTACCTTGGAAGGGGCCAAATTGACTCCCATCTAAGCCTATGGGAGAAGAAGAAAGTGAAAAGGAGAGGACGGATGGCAGAGGCTTCTGCCTAAACGTTTAAGTACTGGACAGGATGCCCCCAAGATCAGCCGCAAGTCCATTCAAGGCTCATCCGCACTCTCCTCCATGAGTGCTCGGCTGGCGTGAAGAAGGGAGAAAGGCTCCTTTGGAGCTGGGCCACTACAGCCTGCAGACAGGTCTTCTTGTCTCAGTTTCGAACCGGGGAACCCCATGGAAATTTCAGGAGCGAGGTTACAAAGAAGATGAGGATTCTTGCAGAGGGGTGTCCAGGCTGCTAGCAAATGGCTTTTTAACCATTTGGACTACTATTGAATACGATGTTCGGGGTCTTACTCCCCATGGGCTGTCAGTTACCCAGAGCACCTGTTAGCTCCTGCTCACCTCACTGGCCGCTGAGCTCCCACCAGTATTTTCCACTTTCTTGTCTAATGCTTCCGTCCTTCTGTTCTGCAGTCTCGTCATCTCTTATTCTTTCCGTGTTTGAACAGAAGCTTTAGCTTGCTCGAGCATCCGCAGACCAGTTCTCTCCCTCAGCAGTCATCTGGGTTAAAACTAAGGTTTTGGTACAAGCTTGTGTGGCAAAGGGACCCCTCTTTCCTTGTGAAAAGTTGAAGCTCCTGTAGCCAAGAACTTCAGCATTGTGTGCCCTGAAGATGCGGCTTCTCAGAGCTTTCTATCAGTAAAGAATTTACTGACAAAAGCAAACACAAGCTCAAGAGAAAGTAGAAAGAACTTAAATAAATGCAAGAGCCCTGGGGAGGAAGAGTTACAGGCTGATATATGAGGCTTGTTTTCCACTATTTTAAATGTGTGGCCTTCTTACGCACGCTGACCCTGGACCTGCCTTTCTGGTGGTTGACCCAGGACATGTTGTAGTTTTTCTGACTGTTTCAATAAGGTTTTGTTTGTATTGTCTTCCCTGGTTAATTCCAAGGAATAGAACAGTCTCGTGGGCAAAATCAATTTGCTTTCCTCCATGTGTTAGTTCACAGCTTCCGCTTCCTCCTCTTAAGGTTGTGCTGCTCTTTAACCGTGCCGATGCGCCCCTCTTCGGGAGCTGGGGGGCGGGTCCCCTGCTTTCCCCCATGGTGCTGTAATTGGGAATTTGGTTACTGCACTAAATTTTAAGCTTTGGCACTCATGTAGAGCAGCCATCCATCTGCTGGCGAGACGCACTGCCCGGGGCTTTTCAAGAAATCCCTTAATAGTCCTGAACACTAATAATATTTATATACATCGAGATGAGACAAAATTTACAGCAGGCTTCTGAAGCTGGCTCCAGGACTCTCTAATCCCAGACGACCCTGCGTTCTCCGGCTGCTCCCAGAATCCTCTGTGCTGGAGAGAGCGGAACACCGCTTCCCTCTCTGTAGCCACACAGATTTCTGGAGTCAGTCCTCTAGCAAGCAAGTCGGCTTTCCTCCATCCTCTCTCTTCCTCTGGGCATACCCCTTCTCTATCTCCCCCTCCCCCCCCAGAATATCAGATGTACTTTTGTTCACAGTTGACATCACTAAATGTTAAGGGGCCCATTGGTCTGATACCTGCCAAAAAAGAATAGTTCTATCCATAAAGACAGTGTTTTAACATTACTGTTCTTGGTTAGGAAAAAGTTCCCATCACAGGCCTGGAACAGGGCTCAACATGTGTCTCATTTAACCATTCCTCTTTCAATATAGAAATATTTCTATTTCTCTTTCTCATCCTGGGAAAATGTAGCATTCACATTTGGGAGTAACTGATTCAAGACAATGTACAGGTATTTTCCCCTGATTTTATATGGTACGGGTTTTTACTACTATATAGCTATTTGACTTTATTATCTATTATGATGTGTCATTTTCTTTCCTATGTAAATAAAGTGCTCCAAAGTTTGCATTTGGTCCCCATTAATAATCGCTGCTGATAATGGTGGGATATCTAATCAGTTTTCCTCTCAATCGAAGAGCACCAGGGAGCATTTAGCCAGTTACATTGAACTTTATGGATCTGCTATTCTGTGTGAGCCATAGGTGGACAGCATAGTCAGCAGCAGACTCCTCCCCTGTGGCCATTCTTCTGCCCTTCTGCCCACTCTGGTGATCACGCCTTCGCTATACAGCATGGCCACCTTTCTAGTGGGAAAACCTAACTCCTGCCTAAAGCCTTGAGTGACTCCCTGCTGTCCATCAACCGCTGTGCCTGTGGTGCCTCCCCGAGCTGGTCAGTTTGTTCCCAGCAGCATCCCAACCAGTATTTACATATGAGGGCCTCTTTGAGGGGTGCTCCTGCTGCTCCTCCCCTCCCTTCTTCCAGGCACCCTCAGTACTAGGAACACCATGTGAGTGGTCCTTCCTGCTTCCCTGGTGGGACATCCTTTCCTTGAGGTCAGGGACTGCCACTGTACAGTTGTACAGGATGTCCAGTTGCCTGGCACACAGGTGCAGCATACATCCAGTCAATTCTGGGTGGGTAAGTAAATGCAGACTGGATCGTTGACTTTTGTCATTGACAGATTAAAAAACAAAATTAACACAAAGAACTCCAGTGCATGTTAAGACCCCAAACCTTGACGTAACCTGTGCAGTGCATATGTTTAATTAAGTCATCAAACTGTATCATCTTCAACTATGTCATTTTTTTGATGTCTTTGAGTGAAAGACTCAGTGATCATTGTGAAGCTAAAAACATGGTAGGCTGATAAATCAGTGAACTCCATTTCACTGTCTAAAAGGTAATTGCTATGGTAGATAGTGTCTGTATTCTGACATTAGGGGCACCTGCAGCTTATTCTTTTTTGTTGTGACCAGAGATAATTAACTTCTGTTTGTTCGTGAGCTAGATGTTCAAGAACAGCCAGAAGCTAGTTATAATGAATGAATGTCATAAACCAGCTGAGGGGGCTTTCCTCCTCCTCTTGTGTGAGGCTCTGAAGATAGGTCTTCTGTGTGGATAGTTCAGGTGCATGCAATAGATAAAAGTTGGTTCCTGTTCACCTGAAGAAGTTCAAAGGTCAGCAGCTGCATTGTTAATCTAGAGCAGTGCTTCTCAACCTTCCTAATGCTGCAACCCTTTAATACAGTTCCTCAGGTTGTGGTGGCCCTTAACCATAAAATGATTTTGTTGCTATTTCATAACTATAATTTTGCTACTGTTGTGAATCCCAATGTACATATCTGATAGGCATGATGTCTGATATGTCCCCCTCCCCCGGAGTCGTGACCCACAGGTTGAGAACCACTGGTCTAGAGATGCCAGCCATCTTGAGAGGCCAAGCTCCTTTGAACTCACCGTGTTGTCTCGTGTTACGAGATGGCCGCGTGACTGTCTGTGCATCACTTCTATGTTTCAGCCAGCAAGAAAGAAGGACACACACACACTGTTTTTAAAGGAATGTTCCAGGAAGCGCTAGTAAAATTTTTGCATATAGCCCATGGGGTGGAACTTCAAACACATGGCAGCCACACTTCTAGCCACAGCAGAGGCTAGGAGGCATTGGAGCCAAAGAGATGACAGCATGCCCAGCCAAATACCGAACACTCCTACGCAGGGAAATAACCAGGGAGGGGAAATGCCCTGATGTTTCTGTGGAGGGTTGACTTCAGAGTAGAATGCAAGATTACTTAGCCTTGGCAGTGTCACGAGAACTCTGGTTTCCTTCCTGGGTGATGCTACTGATTTAAGTGTTGACGTTCTGGCATCTGTTTTTAAATGCAGTGACACAGGAATTCTCGGATGTGACTTACAGCTGTGTAGACAGACTGGTGTAAGACTTCAGAGAACAGACTGCCTCAGCGCCGTCAGTTCTGAAAACTGATCCTAATGGCATGCAGAGGTGCCCACAAAGATGGCTGTGCTCAGAGAACAGCAATGTGTGGGCATCCAGAGCACATTTGATGCAGGGACACAGCTATAATGGTGAGATGTAACGGGACTGCTGTATGGTGACGGTGTCCACAGTCAAGTCTATCCGGTGCTTTCTCAGGGGTATGGTCTTTACATATTAATGTGTGTGGTCGTACACCCATGGAAGAATCCAGGAAAGACCACATCAAGAAGGGTTGGCAAAGTGACTGTTTGGGGGGAAGATGGACTTGTGTGTTTGTTACGTTATCTATGGTTACTGGGGCTTGTTTGGTTTTGGCTCTAGTGTGGATGTTTTTATAATAAAAACATGGAATCTTGACTCACTGGTACATCACAGTTAAGATATACATAGTTATATAGTTTTGTATTTCCAGACAATCCCCCCCCCAAATAGGGTACATGTAATGCTAATCAGATTTCTTTCTTTCTTTCTTTCTTTCTTTCTTTCTTTCTTTCTTTCTTTCTTTCTTTCTTTCTTTCTTTCTTTCTTCCTTCCTTCCTTCCTTCCTTCCTTCCTTCCTTCCTTCCTTCCTTCCTTCCTTCTTTTTTATTTATACATTGTTCACAAGTAAGGATCATAGGCCATAGTGTATGTTCATTATAACATATTTATAGAAGTGCTTAGCAGAGTACCTTTTTTGAGGTGTGAATTTTAGATCTGTGATTACTGGACCCAGTCTTTAACTTAACAAGGCCTACAGTAGGTGGTCCCTAGGTGCAGGAACCCTGTGTTCTACTGTCCTGTACCATCTGATCTAACAGCTTGCTTGTGATCTGAAGGTTGTATTGCACAGAGAAGTTGCTATCTTTACCTTTCTGGGGTAAAGGCTTTAAGACTGTACAAGCAGACACAGGCATTACCAAAGCCTTTGGTAAGCACTGTGGTGCCTCAATGCAGCTTCCTCTGTAGAGCCAATAATTACTTCTGTGCCCACGGCAAAGAGTAGTCCCTCCATAGCCTTGATTTCTTTGTCTGGAGTTTGAGAAGAGAAAGGCCACAGCCACGCAGTGCTTTGTAAACCATGTGGTTCTAGTTTGCTGTAACCTAGAAGTTTTGACCAGTCTTGTGTTGTATTCGGTACTTTCCTGTTCCTGTGATAAAATACCACGACAGAAAGTGGAGCGAGCGATAGAGGTTTATCGTGGCGTACAGTCCCAGAGGGGACAGAGTCCATCTCGGTGGGGGGAGGCATGGCTTCAGGCTTGTCAGGCAGGAAACACAAAGTGATCACATTCCACCCACACACAGGAAATAAATGAATAATGGGGCCAGGCTGTCACACCTCAGACTCTACCCCCAGCTAAGCACTTCCCCCAGCACAGTGCTCCCTGCTAAAGTTCTGTAACCTTCCCGAACAGACCACCGCCAACACAGGCCCATTGTTCACACCCGTGAACCTGTGTAGGACATTTCTCTTTCAAACCGCCGTACTTGTTATGTCTCCTCTCTTCATCACTGTGTGTGTGTGAGGGGAAAGGGGACGTGCACAGGCCAGGGTTCTGTGTGTGGTTCAGGCATCCCCTGAGGTCTTAGAATGGAATTCTCATACAAAAGGAGGGCCGGAGAACATAGTGCCTTTTGTAGTTCTAGTGGCCCACATTATCTGTATTTCTCTCTGTTCACCTGTGCCATGGGCTCTCTTTTAATGGTGTGGCCAGCCCATTTGACAGGTGATTAAAGAGGTCATAGGATGGGTATTAGATGTTAATGGCTCATCCCATAGCAGACCAGGAGTCTAAAGGAGAGAATGGACTTGGGCTGAGTTGTGTTTTTACTCAGGTAGAACTCACAGATGGTAAGATCTACGCAGATTTCAGAGAAATCTAGCCCATCTCCGGCACACCATCTAATGCTGGTGGTGGCAGCAGATGACCCAGAGGAGGCTGAGTAGCCCTTCATCTTCACCACCCTCTCCCTCTGTTCCCACAGTGTGCCCAAGTGTGTGCGGGAAGCGAGCCTGCACGGAGAACAACGAGTGCTGCCACCCGGAGTGCCTGGGCAGCTGCCATACACCAGATGACAACACAACCTGTGTGGCCTGCCGACACTACTACTACAAAGGCGTGTGCGTGCCTGCCTGCCCGCCTGGCACCTACAGGTTCGAGGGCTGGCGCTGTGTGGACCGAGATTTCTGCGCCAACATCCCCAATGCTGAGAGCAGTGACTCAGATGGCTTCGTCATCCACGATGGCGAGTGCATGCAGGAGTGTCCCTCAGGCTTCATCCGAAACAGCACCCAGAGGTCAGTGGCTCATGTCCCTAGACCCAGAAGGGTTCTGTGCTGCACATCCCCTAAGGGTAGGACCGCCTAGGGGTTCATCCAAATGGGTCTGTTGGAGAGTGATGGCTGAGCTTGTTTAATGAGAATCTTGGAGTGGTGGGTCTTTTTCCTTTCCTCTTTGTTGGCTTGCTTTTTTTTTCCCCCCCTTTGAGAGCTCCTTGCTATCACTAAAGAGTAAAAGATTAGCTTGCTGGCCAGGTGCCCCCTGTAGCCCTGCTTCCCACGCACCTACAGAACTGAAGCGTGAGCGATGGAGACTGTTGGTGCTACAGCTCCTCCTCCCCAGCTTGCTACTTTGAAAGCTTTGGCAGTCTGAGAGGGAGTAAAGACAATCTTCACCAGCACTCCTAAGGCCTGGGAACAGCTCTCCCACTTCTCAGTGCAAGCCTGGGCTCTGGGCATGAACTAGTAGTCAGGTCAGCTATGTTTTCTGCCAAAACCTCCTTTCTGTAAGCTCTGTTCCTCTGGTGCCTTTGGCCATCTTTGTGACTGCTGGTTTTCCTTCCTGGACTCTGAGGCTTCACTGTGGAAGCAGAGCTGATTCTGACTGAACAAGCAGTACTTTCACAAACTTGTCATGGGTGATGTTCCTGAAGATAGGATTTTATAACTCTGGAAAGAAAGGACAATCAGAGGTCTGGGGTTGCTGTTTCCTTCCTTAAACAGACAGAGGACTTTGGGGGGAGGTTCTCTTGTAATTCATTCCCTGCCTCCTGTGCTGTACGTGTACACATACACACACACACACACACACACACACACACACACACACACACACACACACACACACACATATTTCTGACAGCTAGGAGGCTCTGAATGCTGCTCATGCTTAGCTGTGAGATACCCTCAAACCAGTCCCCAACCTGTGGGATCCATTCTCCAGCTTAGGGAGGCCCTGGATCCAGACCCCAGCTTATGGGAGGCCCTGGATCCAATCTCTGGCACGCAGAAGTCCCTAGGTCTAGTCTCCAGCATTGCGGACAGTTCTGTAAGTACAAAATGTAGTTTCGCTACAGTCGCTTTCTATAAAAGATGTTCAACACATCTTCAGTAAGATTCCATTTCTGCTGAAGTATTTGGAGATGTCTCTAACTGTAAGCTGACTGCTGGATCAAACCAAAGATTAAATTTTCTTTCATAATGCTAAGATGGAAAGTAAATTCCTACTGTTTAATTTCTGTACCATTATCACAGTAAAAAGGAAAAGATTAAATATTTTTAAATGATTAAGTAAGCCAGAGACTACAGTGACTCAGAATTGTATAATACAGTCTACTAAAAATAAGTCTGTCCTGTGTTACTCATGTGTTGGCAGTCTCTTAGTCAACTCTTTGTTACTGTAACAAAATACTTGAGGTAATCAATTTATGAAGAGGAGGAAGAAGAGGAGGAGAAGTAGTAGTAATTGTCGCAGTTGCAGTAGAAGAAGATTGGTTTTAGCTCTTGGTTTTAGAGGGTTTGGTCCATGGTCAGTTGGTTCCATTACTTTTGCATGTGCCAAGGACAGGCAGACCTCCCAGTAGACACTACCTTGTTAAGCTGTTAACTAAGCTATTACAAGGTGGGCCTTTGAAGGCACTCTATATCTAAATAATCACAGTCTTGGGTTATAAAAGGGCTGTACTAGTCCACATCTTAAGCCAAAGACCAGTGTCTGGCAGTAGGTAGATGCTCAGTTACAGTCCAGACAATGCCTTCCTTCCGGGGCTGGGAGCTGTGGGGGATAGCTGGCTGGTAAGAGTCTCGGAGAGCTGGTCATCAAACTCACTATATCATATTTGACCTGCAAATTTATTTCCTCTCCCTACTCGAAGGCATTCAGCTGTCCTGTAACACACAGTGAGGACACACACAGTCTTTTCCATTTTAAAGTAAAACACTATCAAGAAGTAATAGCTGGCCCTCTCGCAGCCTTTGAAGCCTATTTAGCACTTACTTGAAAGTATTTTTTAAATACTGTTTATACTCTGTCTATACAAGAGTGAATTTTAGGAAACTTAAACTATAAATATATAATCAGAACACGTCCTTATAGAAATATTTTCAATTGCTAAATGGTTCCTAGACATTTTAACAAAGGAGGAGGTGGTTCTAGTTTTTCTATTTGAGTTAAAAAAAAAAAAAATGGGGAAGGAACAAGCACAGTCATGTCGGCCCTGAGCACTTCCTTTACGCACTTGTCTGTAGCCTCTTTGTTTATAACACCAGGAGGTAAGGACAACTCAGATATCATGTACAATAAGTGGTAAAGCAGGCCCACCCACAGAATATTACCAGGTGAGGAAAAGAAAGGGTTAACTCCAAGGATACTGGGAAGTACGCCAACCTCAGAAGCCATATGCTATATGACTGCATTTATGTAACATGCCCAAAGTGGCAGTGGAAGACACCTTAGCAGTTACCAGGAGTTAGGGATAGGGAGGTCTGGGACAGGTTGGGGGCAGCCACAAATGGGTAAGACATGGGAGGACTTTGTGGTGTTGAAGTTGTCCTAGATCTCAATTGCAGTGGGGAATTTGCAAATCTATCGAGACAGATGGAAAGATGCACAGAACTGCACCCCACACGTGTGCCAGGTTGCTTCGTTGTCGGTATGTTGGCTGTAGCAGCAGTTGGGAGCGTTGGGTGAAGTGTACACGAGTGCTCTGTACTGTCTTTGCAGCTCTGTGTATGAAACTGGAGTTATTCCAAGTATGTTTTTGTTTGTTTCTTTTTTAGAGAGGGCTGGGTTTTATGTGATGTGTAGTTAAATTAGAAAAACGTAAACAGCACAAATAAAGTTCAGAAGGAAACCCCTGTCCAGACTAGAAATGAGAACTCTTAGTTTCTTTTCTATTATTGTGATAAAATGCTATGATCTTAGCTACTTACACAACAATATATCTAATTTGGCTTATGGTTTCAAAGGGTAGAATCCAAGATGGTGGAGTGCAGGGAATACTTAAGAACTCAGGAGAGTCTTTTGAAGCCTAAAAGCCTACCCCAGTGACACACCCCCTAATCCTTCCCAAACAGTTCTGTCAACTAGGGATTGAGAGTATTCAAATGCATGGGTCTATGGTTCCAACGACACAGCATGGTGCATGTGGTATTATAGAAAGCCAAATGTCCCTGCTTTTCTAACTAGATCCAGTTCCCATGGGACCCTGTGAAAACCTCAGCCCCACTCCCCTAATAGGAAATAGGAAGATAACAGAAAACTATTAAAGTTTTAAACAAAACAAAACTATAGATAGTATTTGGGGAAAGGACAGAGGCCTTTAGTAAAAGCAACTATAATTTTACCCTCATTTTCCTTCTCTTCATGAAGTTTCACGGACTCATTTAAGAACAATAATTTGAATACAACGCTATCCCACATACCCCAGAAGATTGGGTCATTTTTCTCATTCAGAAATCAACCCAGCATCTCAGCCCTGATTCTGTAGACAGCTAAGGTCTCAGAAGGTGTAGCCCTAGGCTTAGCATTTTCTCTGCCATTTTCTAAATGATGGTCAGAAAACAGGAACACGCCAGTGCTTCTGGCTTCTGGTGTGTGGCACCGAGGGTAGCATTTGGACCAGGACCTCATTACAGAGCTGAGGAAGTTCCTGGCTTTTATTGTACATGCAGCAAAACAACATTTGGATCAATTTACAAGTTTCTGCAAAGCACTGTCAAGATATAAATTCACTTGTGCTTTAGCAAGAAAATAATGGCCCTGCGCTGTGCCAGGTGCCTGTTGGAATCCCTCCCTGGGCTTTGGGAATTAGACTCCTGTTAGTGGCAAAGATGCCACTGTCCCTTCCCCATCTCTGACAGCTTTCCCAGCTTTCTCTGGCAGGAAGGCAAGGGTCTCATCAGAGAGCAGCGCTACTTTCCTAGAGTACCTGTGGGTCTGTGTCTCCCAGGTGGAGCAGCTGGCTCCCCAATCACAAGCCTATGATATCCACATGCTTCTTGCATGGATAGCGTATTTTGTCTAGAAACAAGCCACATGCTTTCCTCTTCCTCAGTGTGTTCCCTCTGTGTGGTTGCAGCTTCAATGGCTTGCCCTGGATAGGAAGTACCGCGTGGCCGTTTGGATGTTTCAGCATGGTTCTTTCATGAAATGCTGCTGTAATAACAAACAAAAAGCCTCCTTCCTTTTCTGTTTTGTTTTGTCTTTTATGCAAGAAGATAAACTCACTTCTCGTTGTTTTTGGTCCACTCTTTATCTTCACCAGCATGTACTGTATCCCCTGTGAAGGCCCCTGCCCCAAAGTCTGCGGCGATGAAGAAAAGAAAACAAAAACCATCGATTCGGTTACTTCTGCTCAAATGCTCCAAGGGTGCACCATCTTGAAGGGCAATCTGCTTATTAACATCCGTCGGGGCAGTAAGTATTCTACCGCAGCAGACCAGTGGCTGGATCTCTTGGTTTACTTGCATTGACGCTCTTCCTGGCTCTTCCCCCTTAGTCACAACCAGAATACAGGCTTAGAAAAACAGCATGGGATGTAAGTAAGCCTCTTATGTGACATCTCTCCTGTGAGTTTCTCTGAGACATAAAATCCAGATTGAAAGCCAGTCGATGTTTGAGCCAATAGCCCAGGATATATTCCCGTAAGGAGGATTAGCCCTCATCTTTCTTTAAGTCACATCTTACGCAGGGAAGGCTTGTTCTGACACACACAAACCTGATGGCTCAGATCCATGAGCCGGCTCATGCTAGCTGCCACAGAGTCCACACTTCCGTAAGCCCAGAGAGTTTGGGTTACTTGCCGTTGTTGAGGAGACTAAGCAAAGGAAGGATTTGCTAAATTGATTTTAAGGAAGTCTTAAAGAGTGATCTCCTGGTTTACTTCTGAGAGCCAGAAAGATGCGCTGTCCACACCTCAAGCTGTGGTCTGAGCCTGCAGACTTCCTTTCACTTGGTGTAGACAGCACTCCTGGTGCGTTGCTTCAGAATTGCATTCAGGAGCAGTATCTCCCATCGTGGTGGTAGAGCCCTGCAACCTTCTCCTCTCTAGTCATTGACTGACAGAGAAAGTCCCCTAGATTGTGGCCTTCAGTTCCTGCCACAGGGACCTCTAGGTTGAGCTACTAGTACTTTCATTAGGTAAAATACTATAGGCAGAAGACTATTATTTAATCTTTATTGGTAAATCTTTAGAGAAAGTAAGTTTTCCTTTACTTCAGAGAAAAAGCATCGTATTTATTTACGTAGTGGATTGCTTTTCCCTAAGTATTTGTTAAATAAGTGAATTATATTCTTAGGGTGTAGAGGTAATAGAAACAAGGTGGGTTTGGTTTGGGGTTTTTTGTTGTTGTTTGGTTGGTTTTGGTTTTTGTGTTTTTGTTTGGGGGGGTTGTTTTGTTTTTGTTTTTGTGGTAGTAGTTTCTTTGTAGGCTTGAGGGTTTCCGTTTGTCTGTTTGTTTTATAAGTCCTTAGTTTTTATTACCTACTCCCTACCCTTCCATCATGGAGAGAACCCTGTTCCCATACACAGACGCTGACCCTTACAACACTAACCAAATCGTATTTTTGCTCATACCAGATTTATTAATTTTCTTTGAATTTATTCATCCCTAGAACATGCCTTTTAAGATTCACAAACCTTAGTGTTTTGTATCTTCCTGTTGTGGGAGGTCAGTGTGACTGGGCAGTTCAGCCCATGAAGAGGTGTCACTTGCCAGGCGTGGTGGCACACACCTTTAATCCAGGCACTGCAGAGGCAGATGCAGGCAGATCTCTGATTCAAGGCCAACCTGGTCTACATAGTGAGTTCAGGGCAACCAGAGCACTTGCCTTGCATACAGGGGTCCTGGGTTCAGTTCTTGGGGAACAAAACACAGAATTAGCCGCCGCCACTTTTTTTTCCAGGTTGAATTTCCTGCAGCCATTACGTACAAAGAGCACTGTCTGTATTTATATTGCAAGTGAAGGGACTCTGCGAGGCTCAGAGTTAGTATAAGGCTTTGTCTTCTTTGTGTCAAGCCAAAGGAGAATCTTTCACTAAACCAACCTTCAAAAATCAGATATAGTAAAATCTCATTCAGTGGACCTCACCTAATTTATTATAGTCTTAGAATTTTGTCATGGACTGAACTGAAGTTTATGTTTCTTATTTACTATTTGAATGGTGGATAAGCACGATAAAAGAAAATTCACTGTTTCTGTGTCCTGTTGCATTAGCAACTTTTCCTGCCAACTTTCTGGTTACAGACGTAGTTGTGAGCAGAGTAGAAAATTTAGAGATACAGAAATGATTTAAAAAAAAAACAAAACAAAACCTTGTAGTCCAGGAATAGGTGTTCAGGAGTCAACATCAACCCTGTCTCAATGGTGAAAAAAAGATAAATCAACTTACCTGCAGCCACCCTTGCTGTAATACTGGAGTGTTTTCCTCCAGCCCTAGTTGGAGTCTCTAAAGATGGAACTACAGGTTCAGCAAAGGCCGTCCTTACTGAGGCTGGGACAGGTTTGCTCGGTCCTGCCATGACACTGTGGAGCCAAGACTGCCTGTCAAAGAGCATATTTAAAAGACGTTCCCTCGGTTTGTCAGCTGGGGCTAATTAACAGCCTGGCATTTCTGATTTCACGTTCTGTTAATCAGTTTGGCAACTACAACAGCCAGCCTCCTAGAAGTCTGCTCTCCACCTCAGAGGCCTTGTCCCAGTGTGGCTTGTGGAAAGTGGAGACTGTGTGTTTGACAGGGACGGTTGGTCCTACGCCAGCCTTCTCACTGTGCTCCCCCAAACAAGACCTGCTTCCCATTTGCATCCACCCCAGTGTGTGTGAATCCCAGTATAGTGTGCCACCTGACCAGAGGAAATCTCAGTGGCACGGACTCCTTTTTCTCTAGACAACATTGCCTCGGAACTGGAGAATTTCATGGGGCTCATCGAGGTGGTGACCGGCTACGTGAAGATCCGCCATTCCCACGCCTTGGTCTCCTTGTCCTTCCTGAAGAATCTCCGTCTCATCTTAGGAGAGGAGCAGCTAGAAGGGTAAGCACTCTGTATTCTCCTTTCACAGAACTGCAGCGTGCTGCGTCCTTCTACAATTTAATAGTGTTTGTGTGCGTGTGTCTTTGTGTGTCAGAAAACAACTGGTGGGTGTCAGTCTCTCTTCTGTCATGTGGGTCCTGGGGCTCAACCTCAGCTCTTCATACCCTTACTGGCTGAGCCAGCTCACAGCCCCGAGTAGTATACTTTTCAAACTTACTTGGGTTACATACCTGTCTTAGTTAGGGTTTTGTTGTTGCGAACAGACATGTGACCAAGGCAACTCTTACAAGGACAACATTTAATTGGGGCTGGCTTACAGGTTCAGAGGTTCAGTCCAGTATCATCAAGGTAGGAGCATGGTAGCATGCAGGCAGGCATGATGCAGGGGGAGCTGAGAGTTCTACATCTTCATCTGAAGGCTGCTAGCAGAATACCGGCTTCCAGGCCCAGCTAGAATGAGGGTCTTAAGCCCACACCCACAGTGCCACACCTACTCCAACAATGCCACATCTTCTAATAGTGCTACTCTCTGGGCCAGGCGTATACAAACCATCACAATACCCAAATAAGAGCCCTTCATTGTTAAACAGAATAAAGAAGGAACCCTGGGCTTGCTCCTGCTGCCTGTGTGGTCACCTGCCTTCCTGCTCTTAAGTCCTGTGTGGAGTTGTGATTTGGCCACCCACAGGATACTGCCAGTTTGGAAAATGGGTGTCTTCATTCTTAAGTTACAGTCATGAAGGGTTGCATACTTTTTGTTGCTGTGATAAAACACCATGATCAAAATGACTTAGGGAAGAAGGAGCTTATAACGAGGAGCGCCTGTAACAGTGGGAGAGGCATGGCAGTAAGCAGGCAAGACAAAAGGTTAGAGCTCACATCTCAAACTGCATGCATGAGACAGGAAATGAAGTGAGGCCCTGAATTCCCAAAGCCCACTCCTGGTGCACTTTCTCCAGCAAGGCTGCACCTCCCCAAAGTTCCACAGTCTCCCCAAGCAGCACCAACACCTGGGGCCCTTCATTCAAATAAGTGATCCCATGGGTGACATTTCTCATCTAGACCACCACATGAGTCTAAGCTAGGCTGCTGAGTTATTCAGTCAAAGGTATTCCCAGAGAACCTTTCCCACAGGAGTGACAGCAGTCTGCCTGCAGTCCTTCACTCCCAGGGAAATTGTGATTTATCTGACACTTAACCTGCCTCAGCCTACTGTGCTCAGGGGGGGGGGAGGTGTGTGTGTGTGTGTGTGTGTGTGTGTGTGTGTAAGTTTGTATGCATGTGTACATTTGTGCACACCTCCTTTTGGGGTTAAAAGAGACACAGGGTGTCTTTCTCGGTCATTCTCCATCTTAATTTTTGAGACTGAACTTGGAGCTCACCAGTTTGTAGCCTACCTGGCTGACAAGCCTCAGAGATGTCCCTGTGTCCACCTTCCAAGGTCTGAGATTTCAGGCACATGTGTCATGGGTTCTGGGCATGGACCTCTGGTCCTCGGTGCTTGCTGCACAAGCACTTGACCACCTGACACCCGAGCCATCTCTTTTTCGAACAGAGAAGCATAAAGACTTGCAAAGTACGGACAAAGCTATTTCAGCTTGCAGCGTTTGTTTATTGACTGACTTGCAGGATTTGGAGTATTGATACAGGTTGTGCCTTCTGCACAAAAATGCTTTACAAGCTGAGTTTTAAAGCAACCACGGCTTTCTCAGCAGAGAGTAGAATTGGTGTTTATTGCATGTCCACACAGCTTCTCTCCAGACTGCGGCCTGTGTGTGCTTTGCTGGCCCCTTTATACATTTACTGTGGCTCTGGTGTAACTCTGAGTTAATGCTCTGAAATTTTATAAATGTATCAATTAAGCAATCAATTCCTTAGAAACACAGTGGTGGGAAGATCCGGGGAAGGTTTGTCCTTGCTAGTGTGTCTGGATGAGGTTTCTTTACAACCTCCAGTTTTTCTCACACCAGCTCTGTCCTAGTTCGTTCCCTGGTACAGCCAGAAACAGAGCTGCTCACCCTGTCCATCTTCCCATTGGGATCAGAGACGCTTCAGAAAAACACCCTTCTCCTTGCAAATCCAAGGCATGTGCCAGGTACCTTGCCCAGTGTCCCAGTCACTCCGGGGCCTCCACCTACATGAGGCCATGGTCACCCTTAATTCACTGTTGCTTATATTAAATTTTAAAGTGAACTGTAACTCGGTCTTGTTTCATTAATTTTCCCCCCAGTAGATCTGTGCTCTGGAATCCCTGACATCGGGAAGCACTTTTTCTTTGGCAGATTAGTAGCTGTCAGAGTTGTCAGTTACTTAAGGATAAGCCCCCCCACCCCCTTTTCTCACACTGAGCAAGTGATAGGCATAGAAAGTCAAAGGGAGGCTTGGATTATTTTTATTAAGATTACTACATGGTATGATTATCTTATCGTTACGGCTTAACTAAAAGTATCATACACTTAGATGTAGCTGAAAATTGAAGGCTGTTTTTTATTTCCAAGAGTATTTATAGCCTATTTTTTCATTATTTGAAACTTAGATATGAAGTACCAGCCAAGTCTTTTTAAGGGTGCTGGTATTTGGGAAGCTTCCCTGGAAAGCTAACGCCCTGCCCGGCTGTTAGCGTTTGAGAAGGGAGCAGAGGGCAGGTGAGGCCTGGAGACTGATGGGAGAACAGTGGTTCTCAACCTTCCAATGCTGCCTCCCCTTTAACACAGGCCTCATGTAGTGGCGACCCCCAACCATAAAATTACCTTCATTGCTACTTCATTGCTACAACTATAATTTTGCTACTGTTATGAATTGTAATATAAATATATGATATGCAGGATATCTGATATTTGACCTCAAAGGGGTCTCGACCCACAGGTTGAGGGCCACTTGCTTCGAGGCTGTCTCTGGCTAGGACATTGAGATCTTTGGTATAGCTTTCTCTGGTCTGCCTCTCTTCACCTGTGATGAAATCCAAAGCCCTGTTTGAGGGGCCACCCATAGCAACGACTCACCTTTGTCTCTCATCAGAAAGTATTAGGCTCAACGGGTTCACTTCTTCCTCATTTATTCAATAAAGCAACTAAAGGTTTGTGATAAGCAGATGAACACAGGTAGTACAAAGCACAGATTTCAGAGTGACCCAGGGGAGAGGAAAGAAGGTGCTCTGGGTGCCAAAAGGAAGACTCTGGTGGAGAAGGCCACCACGCAGGCTTCTAAGTAGAGCTGGCCTTGAAGGGTTTGGGGGACTAGAAAGAACAGGGACAGAAGAAAAGAGAGCACAGAATGACATCTGGGCCTGTCTCATGTAAAGCTCTTGGGAAGGTAGGCAGTACTAGAATTACAGGGGGCCCTGTTGCCTGCAGATGTGGGGGTTATCATTTAGGTAAGCCTTGGGACACACTGGGGCTTTTGAGGAGGGGTGTGTTAGCAGAGTTAGCTGACATTTAATTTCAGGGCGCTGTCAGTTTTAACTAAGATAGCCTTCCCGCCAGTGTTTCCCAGAATGTGCGATACATCACAGTTAGTTATAGGGGAAGGGAAGCCCAGCCCTGCTGTACTTCACCAGGTTACACCTCACCCCAAGTGAGACAGTAAACTTGGGTTTGGAGAGTTGCTGATGTAAGCTTGAGTAACTTTCTGAGTATTTCTGTGTGCGTTTGGCACTTGGCAAATATTGGAAATGACTACTTTATCTCTGTGATCCTTCTCAATGTATATATCCCAGGCCACTTCTGATTTTTTTTTTTTTTTTTTAAAAAGAGATCTTGCCTCAACTCATTGTTGAAGGAACCTATTTCTTGAGCCTTTCGCATGGCTACTGTGAACAACATAAATGCTTCCATGTGGTTCAGGAGGATTCTGAAGCCTGTTTTTTTTGTTTTTTTTTTTTTTTATTGGAAAGAGGAACGTTCCCCCATGAAAGTGTCCTTCAGCCTTAGCTCTCCAAGAAAACACTGTGGTCCATCTCAGCCTTCTGAGCCGCCCCCATGGGAACACAAGTGTTCTGCCTAGCATGTACTTCCTGTGTTTTCTTTCTGGGCCTGCTTACCTGCGTCACAAGCCATTTCTGTAAGCTGATTTCCAGGCTAATGACAGGTGAAGCAGAATCCTACCACAAGAGACATCAGAGTGGACAGCCACAGAACGGTACTCGGGTAGCAGCAGGACCCTTTGATCTCAATGATCACTCTGTCTGTAATGTGGCACGTCTGTAGAACCCCAGCTTCAGATAAGATCATTGCAGTTGGAGAGATGACTGCCTTGCCAAGTGCACTTGCTTGGCAATCCTGAAGCCTCATGTTTGAATCCTCAGTGCGGCTGAGCATAGCTTCACCCGCATGTAGCCCAGGTGGTGAGCTGAGACAGACTGATCCCAAGAACTTGCTAGTCGTCAGCTGACCTGCTGACCGGAACCATGAGGAGCTTCGGGTTCCCTGAGAAAGCCTGTTTCAGGACAGTGAGGCGGAGAGTAACAGGAGGATGTCCAGTGTCATCCTCTGGCTTCCTCTGCTGTGTCCAGACACCTGCACATCTGTAAACTCAAGTACAGACACAGAAAGGAGAGTGAGGGTTTTCTCAGAAGTAGTGGGGTGGTGCACTGATGAAGCACATAACCCAGAGTGTGTGGTGCCTGCCACCCCCTAGCAAAACATGGAGGTAGTGGGGGGGGGGATGAAGAAGAAAAGTCAAATGTGTTGTGTGGGGTAGGGGAGGGGTGTTTCTCCTTGAATAAAAGAGAAAATATTTCCATTATCTGAAAAATGCTCTGCTTTGGACAACCTTGGTCTGGGAGCAATCAAATAAATTATAAGTTCAAGTTCTTAGGTGCTGCCAAGGGTTACTGTCTTGAACGGAACCAACATACAGGGAAGGGGGCCAGTATAAGAGTTGGAATCCTTAGTGTGTTGAGGCGTCTCTGCCCTTTGCAGACTCGGTGTTCTGTAATGCCTCCCGCAGCTCTGGGACTAGACCCTACTGTAACCACATCTTAGCACTTACTTGGGACTTTTAAAATATGTGTAATTAATTATGTTGCCTGGCAATTCTAGGCTGTTCCAGAGACATAAATGCATATACATGCAAATACCATGTGTGGATGCTCATAGCAACATTTTTCATAGTATTTCCTCAAAATAGTGCATTGGATATGATCTAAGGGTTTATCGGTATAAGCACAGAACACACAGTGAGACACTTGCCAACACCTAAAGGACTGGATCGCGGTACATGTAGCATCAAGGCTGAACAGACAGGAGATAGATGCCGTGGGGTGGGGGAAGAATGGGAGCCTTCAGTGTGATATAAGTGTTCTGAGTCTGGATGAAGGGAAGATGGTTGGACATCTGCATAAATTTATGGAGCCCATGGAGCTATCTATTTATAATGAGTACAATTTTAGAAGGTAAATTATACCTCAACAAAGCTGTTTTTAAAAAGCACTCGGGAACAAACAGCCCTTCCTGTCAATCCATGTGGTGCTTGGTTTAGTTTGGCCTGGGCGTATATTTCCATACTCACTGAGCCTGTGTAAATGGTATAACTGGACTTGAAGTGAACCAGTATTCTACAGATGGGCTGAGTAGTGTTGTAAATGGCTGCGCTGGTGACAGCTTCAGTGTGCTGGCTTCTGATGCCCTCTAGAGACAGCTGTCAACAGACAGTAGTAGTGTCTCCTTGCAGAAATGAATAGGAATTATTGGTTGTGTGTGTTTCCAGGTTGTCTTCCCGTATGTCAGTAAGGGCTTGAAAGAGGGGTCCTGTGTTGGCTGGAGACCTCAAGCTCAGCTCTGCCTATATCAAGGTGCAGGACTTACCTGTTTTCTGTGACTTTGTTCTGGGGGACTTTGACAGTTCAGAGAGTAGCACAAGTCATCCTGTACCTTTGTGAGGCGATTCAAAGCATCCTTTTATATTTAGCTCATCCGGTTCTTCCAATTGGCCTCAGGGCCTAGAAGAGACCAGAAAAGACACCTTTATGGGCTGCTGAGAGACGGCAGCCCTAGAGAAGCTGAGGAAACCACTCAGGTGGCACTTCAAAAGCAGTGGAGAGGGTGCTTGGACCTGGTTATCAGTTTCTACATGGAAGCTCTACATGCAGTTCCTTGCAGTCTTCGGGTATTACTCTTAACTCTGTAGCCCTCAAAAGGGGGAGGGGGGTGCTGGCCTAGAAACAGTTGCCAGAGATCATAGCTAAGTGTGGGCTGTGTGCTCCCAAATTGGTAGTGTGGGATGGTAGACCAGCCATCCTAGTAGGTCTACGCATTGGCAGGTGAAAACCCATCCAAGTAGAGATTTTTTTTTTTTTCTAATGTTGAAAAAGCTACCTGGCAATGGTGGCATATACCTTTAATCCCAGCACTTGGGAGGCAGAGGCAAATGGATTTCTGAGTTCTAAGCCAGCCTAGTCTACAAAGTGAATTCTAGAACAGCCAGGGCTACACAGAGAAACCCTGTCTCCAAAAAAACAAAAAACAGAAATGAAGAAGGAAGGAGCGAACTAAGAGCCAAAATAGCACTCAATAAAACTCCGGGGTATCATACAGCCTGTAGGAGCCAGAGAAAAAAGTGAACAGTTCGGTTTTTAAAAATATTCTGTGAATGTAAAAGGCAGTGAGCTTGGGAACGATTTATGAAGTCATATTTACTGAATGGTTTCCTTAACTAGTCATGTCCTTGAAAAAACAATGACAGGTCAAGTACATTAGTGTTTTGAAGGTGTGCAGATAAATCTCCGCCTGGGATCATCTCTTAGTGCTCACCTGACTGTAGACGGATGTTGGGGAAGCAGGCCTCGAGCAGGGGTTGGGAAGCAGGCACTGTGTTGACAGGCACTTCCCAGCAGGTTGATTATTATTTTGGTGGAGGTTTTTATTTTCCTTTACCTTCTGCAGGCTCCACAATGCCTGAGTTTTATTGATAATTGGTATTCTGGCTCCCAGCCTTCTCTGCATTGTTTAAAGAGAGAAAGTTTATGTTTACTGTGAAAAGATAATCTTACTTTTCAAAGTGATTAGTCAAATACCCTAAGTTTCTATGTGCCTGCCATTCATTTGTCAAATTCCTAGTTCCTAATTCATGCTTCCTCCCTGGGGAGAAGAATGTTTGGTTCAGAAGGAAGGTATTCTCGGTGCTGTTCTGTTTCCTGCTAGTGAAATTAGTTTACTGAGAGGCCTCGGCCTAGATTGAGATGGAAGTTTGACCTGATTAATTGGCTCTTGTATCCGGCCTGGAGGTGTCTTCAATAACACGAGATTTTTGTCTCCTGGGGCTCTCAAGACTTGGGAGCAGCCAGACCAATGAGGTTAGCGATGAGGCAGCAGTCTAAAAATGTCCCGTGGTTAGGAAAGACACACGATGGGACCGGATCTTTCCACCATTACACCTATCCTTCAGTTGTCTGGTTATCCTGACCTCCCCCACATCAGTGAACATTGGTGGGTGCCATAGGTGGCAGTTCTGACTGACAGGTGCCCCAGGACCTCCCTAGGACATACAGTCTTGTGTACTACAATCTGGATTCCTTTGATCAGGGTCTTAGTTTGCTATTCCAAGACACAGGCATCATAAGGAGACACTCCTTACCAAAGGCTTGCTTGCTCGCTGAGCCCATGCATGTGCAGACCCTGCACTGAAGCATGTGTTGACGTGCTCAAGGAAGGTTGGGGCTTCTGTTCAACTGGGTAGATTACACTTGAGCTCTGACTCCTAGATGTGAGAACTCTTTAAGTATAATTTTATTTTGCTGTTGGCTATGTGAGTATATGATACGTGTGAGAGGGTTGCATGTCCAGAGGTCAGAGGTCAGCCTTACAGAGTAACTGTTCGTCCTTCATGGGGTCCAGATCACCAGACTTGTGCTGTACCCTGGCACACGTTAGTCATCTCACTGGCTCTCAAAGGACTCCTAAAACCAATGAGAACTCAGACCTCACCTGTTATACTCTGCCTTTAGGAGCAGGGTGCATCAACACTGCTCTTAATAGCACTGAAGAAACTGCCTTTGGCGTGTCCTATGGTGAGGTCATGGCTTTTCCGGTCCTGGGTCCTCACTTCTGAGCTCCCTGATGAGTTCTCAAGAAAGTGTCAGAAGCTGCTTGGCAACACTGCAGCTGTAACCAGCGTCTCAGTATGTGAAGGTCATGTTGAAGGCGAACACCCTAGATGGTGGCTCTGATCTGGGTGAGGACTCTGAGCAGGTGGTACCTAGGTGGGCACAGCCTTTAGGGCAGAGCAGGACTTTGAGACATGTTTGTCTAGTCTGTGAATGGTTTTAGAAATAGCTTTGTTTAAAAAAAAAAAAACAAAAACAAAAACTGCAAACACCCAAGTAAAGTCCCTGCTCTCTCCCTGCCCCAAGATAGGCTCCCCCTGATACTAGAGTAGCCACAGTCTTCCATTTCACCACGCCTACATCTCCCCTCTAGTGAAGTTTGGCCTTGGGAACAGTGCCATGCCCAGCCTGGTAGGCTCTGGGTGAGCCTAGGACTGGTGTTATCAGCGTTACCTGTTAGAAATCCAGATTTCTGGCCCACTCTGGACCTCTATACCAGAAGCTCTAGCGGTAGGGGACACTGAAAACAAGCTGTGTACATACTAGATGTGGAAAGCCGCCATGTTAGACACTGCATCTTGCTACCTCAATGGGAGATCCCAGGGAAACACTGGGTGTTTCTCCTCTCCCATATTTTCAGGGACTGAAATGAAGGCTTCTTGCAGTGAGGGGCAAATGTACAAGAGGGAGCAGCCAAACTGTTTCCCATCCCATCATGCTCTGCTGATTGGGTATGGGTAGGATTTATTCCCAGGGATAATGGCAGTCTTTACAGCTAGTATGTAAGCTGTTCCGGTTGAGTAGTGGAGCATGTCTGTTCTCCTGTAGGCTGATTTCAAGCACATTGTACATACCTGGCTCTGAGAGAAATAACCAAAGGCATTTTCCAGGGAATGGATCAAGGAACATCCTTTGGTGGGAGAGCTTTGTGTGTTGATAATAGAGGTCATAAAATTAATTAGTGTCCTATCGATTTCAAAACATTGTTCTTGGCTCATCTTTTTGCCAGTGGTCAGAGCAACTGTCTGCCTTTACATAGCCCCGGTAGGCAAACCCCTTATTGGTATGGAGCCATGCTTGCCTCAGAGAGGCTCTGTGTCACTGGAGGGGGACGTGGGCTCAGTGGATTGCTAATGTGGATTTCTGTGCTCCCAGGAACTACTCCTTCTATGTCCTGGACAACCAGAACTTGCAGCAGCTGTGGGACTGGAACCACCGGAACCTGACTGTCAGGTCGGGGAAAATGTACTTCGCTTTCAATCCCAAGCTGTGTGTCTCTGAAATTTACCGCATGGAGGAAGTGACCGGAACAAAGGGACGACAGAGCAAAGGGGACATAAACACCAGGAACAACGGAGAGCGAGCTTCCTGTGAGTGACAGCATTCAAACCACTATGGCTGCCACAGTCAAGATAACAGTCGTTGGCATTCAGGAGCAGGCTCTTTGTTTCACTTTGGACTGTCAAACCACTGCAGCCAGTACCTGGCCTCTGCATATGTCTTCACAGTTAGTGGGCGGGTGCCTGATACATTCATATTGATATATTTGCCTGAGGATCTGTTTGAGTATATTAAACATTCAAGCAGGTTCTTAGAGCGTGCACAGTTAAATATCTTTTCAATGTGAACAAACAACATTTATCAAAGAGCTAGTCCATTCCAGCCTATGAACAGGCCAGCTCTGCCTTTTCCTGTGCTACGGAAGGCTCAGTGGATGCTCCATTACAGCACCTCCATGGACATCTAGTGCCCGGTCCTCACACTTGGCCTTCTCTCTGTCCTACACCCCCAGGACAGAGTGAGCCCATGTTTTTGAATCCAGAATGCTTTTCACATTTTGGACAATATAATAATATCACCCTGGTGATAAAGTTTTCACCCTAAGATCTCGTAATCTAGAGTTCAGCCTATTACCCCAGCCCTTCTCCAAGTGTGGTCCCAGACCTGGAATGTCAGTCTTTCTCCTCTAGCCTTGTATGGAGCCAGACACGATGGTGCATTCCTATAATCTCAGCACTTAACAGGCTGAGGCAAGAGGATTTCGAGTTCGAAGCCAGCTTGGGCTACATCATAGGACCCTGTTTTAAGGAAACAAAAACAAACAAAAATGCTAAGACTCTGTTTGGTTCTCTGTCTTTATAGCATTAGTGGGGAAATAAAGAGTCATGTAACCAATGGCTAGTCAAATGTATGCATACATGTGGAGGGGGGCCTAGCCTTGTCTTTTGAGTATCCTGGTTTATCTGATACCCTCAGGTCCCAGAGGCATTTTGAGAAGAGTAGTTAGGCAGAGGTGGGAAGTGTGTCCACAGCCAGCACCCTTACCTTCCTGCAGAGCTCCCTGGCCTGTTCCCCATTAAGGCCATAGCAAAAGCCTCTGATCGGAGCCTTTCAACGTGCTTCTCCCTTAGAGGCAGCCAGCCTGACCTGCCAGGTCATTAATGCACCAGCCATTTTCCTTTGGAAGCACAGTCAAGGCATTCTCTCTGAATGACACTTGAGTGGGATCTGCCGTGCACCGAGAGTCTCTGTTGAGCACATTTTGCCCAGAAGACTTCTCAGGGTCTTGATGTTCTCAGTCTCTTTGGGGGGCTGGACACAACTCAGTGGGATATTAACAGTCATTCCTCCACCTTACCAGTCAGAATGTAGTGCTAAAATCAGGACAGACCTGGTGCCTTCCATACCTCACAGGGTGCATCTGCCACAGAGCACAGGGCTTGCCCACATCAGTGCCCACCCAGCCTCATTCCTCTTAGAAGACTCCAAGGAGGCCCTGTATCCTTCTAGCTTGGTGC
This sequence comes from Uromys caudimaculatus, assembly GCA_028551405.1. Lineage (NCBI taxonomy): Eukaryota > Metazoa > Chordata > Mammalia > Rodentia > Muridae > Uromys > Uromys caudimaculatus. The sequence goes on along the minus strand of CM052703.1, from coordinate 121,892,951 downwards.
CCTGTTCTGACTAAGAGAAGCTCCATCTTGCGGCTTACTTGTGGTCTTACACATACCTGTGGTGGCTGCACAGAAGCCAGCAGACGTCCGTATCTAAAAGACTTGCTGTTCACTCAGTCGGGTCTACAGATTTGCAGTCATTTAACCAGGTCCCCTTTTGCCACCAGCATTCTATGAATGATCTGAAAGGTAAGGCCACCTTGTTTGCTAAAGAGGCTCTTCTCACAGGTTGAGAAACAGTTACAGGTTCACACCCCATGCCCTGGGCAGGTGACCTGTGCGACAAACTAACCTGAGTGAAAGATGAACCTTCAGGTGCTCCCCTTGAAATGTTTGGACTCCTGATGGAAAATCAGAATACTGCCTACAGAATCTAGACAGAGCTTAGTGTGGGCAGCTAGCCTCAGGAAAGACGGAAGTTGTAGTGCACAGACGTCACAGAGACATGTGGGTCTCTGTCACTCACGGATGTGCCTCTCTGTCCCAGGTGAAAGTGATGTTCTCCGTTTCACCTCCACCACCACCTGGAAGAACCGCATCATCATAACGTGGCACCGGTACCGGCCGCCGGACTACCGGGATCTCATCAGCTTCACAGTTTACTACAAGGAGGCGTGAGTTTGGGCCTGTCACTCTGACATCAAGCTTGAGGGTGGGGATGACCAGGTTTGGGGTTCCTGTGAAGAATCAGGCCAGGGGACCACCTAATCCTCATGTGACCTCTCTAGTTGTCACATTAAACCAGGAGAGTATCCACTGAGGCCTTTTCATTGTTTAGATGGTGTTTGAGTCAGTTCACCCCAAGGGGAAAAGGGATGAATTTTAAGAGAACTGGATCCATCCAAGCTGTCATAAGCTACGAAGGGGACTTGCTTAAAATACCCCATGGGATGCACGGTTCTCACTGAGGTTACTCTCAACTGGCCCATTGTCTTCTAGTCACTTTATGCATGCATGGCCTTGCCAAGACTTTGCTCTGGGCCATAAGCCCTCTATCATTAAAAAGGAATAGAGAGGGACTAACCCAGGTGTCAGCAGTTTCCAGGATCTTCTAAGACTTTCCCTGAACTGATTGGGTCATCTTGCCTACTCCACATCACAGCTTTCTGAGCTGTCTCATTTCCCTGCTCGGCCTCCTGTGGCCGGATGGTTTCCCCAGTCCGTGTAGTAATGGGCTTTCCCAGGTGCTCATCTTTCCAGAAGCAAAGGTGCTGGTGGCAGTGCCTTGTACCTCCGCTGTTGGTAGACCTAGGGTCCTGGGAACTGTTACAGCGCATGGGAAATAGAAAGCTTAAAATCTGTCAGTGTTTGTGTAGATGGGAGCCACCCATCTCCCACTGTGATCAAACACAGGTCATGTCAATATAATTTCAGAAGCCAATGGCTAGCAGCCCTTTCATCTCATAAAGGTAGACACCCTGCCCACCATGCATCTGTGCAGAACCCTCTCCTCCCTTTGAAAGTGCTGCCAGTACACAGGCAGTGTTAATTGGTGGCATCACTGATGCCATTTTCTGAGACAATCAGGAAACAAAATATTTGATTATGAGATATTTAAACATCAAAAATAGCTATTATCAACTTACATTTTGGAGTTCTAGGGGGATAGGAAAGTTAGTTTTGTTCAAAAGTTACCTTTTATTAGTTTATTAAACAGCTCTGCTTATTTTTTTTTCTTATTAGTTTAAAAAAAAAACCTAGCAACTGAGAAGAAAATCGGCATCTGCATGTCTTAGGAGCAGCGTTTTCAGTCCCTGTGAATACAGAGCTTGCAGTCTCTAAGGCTGCTCGTTCAGTTCTGTGGTTCATAGCTGCTGAGCTCCCGAGTCCAGATGCTTGATTTTATTCTTGTATAGAAATCTAATTGATGGTGGGTTTTATTTGGAATTCCCATTATAGAAAGTGTGACACACTCAGCCCCTGGGGAAGGTTCTGGAGAGCTTTGACGCCAGAGCCCTTCACTCTCTGGCCTGTGTTGATTGTCTTTCAGACCCTTTAAAAACGTTACAGAATATGACGGCCAGGATGCCTGTGGCTCCAACAGCTGGAACATGGTGGATGTGGACCTACCTCCGAACAAGGAGGGGGAGCCTGGCATTTTACTGCATGGGCTGAAGCCCTGGACCCAGTATGCTGTCTATGTCAAGGCTGTGACCCTCACCATGGTGGAAAACGACCACATCCGCGGGGCCAAAAGCGAAATCTTGTACATTCGCACGAATGCTTCAGGTAGCCGCGTACCGGATGAACACCCTCCCTCCCGTTCCCTGAGTTTTTAGAAGTTGCTTTATTTACACAGGCTAGCAGTGAGATGCCTGGTGCAGTACTCTCACACCCAACACCTTAAATTCTCCTGAGCCTTTTATGGACTGGATACCATCTTAATCGCCAGTCTCTCTGCTCTGTGCCAATGAACCCGTGTCCTCCAGGGCAATAGGGTAATTTCTCTGAATGCCCAGAATGTAGCCACCTGTGGCTGGTCTCCTCTGTTCCAGTGCAGACTTTTAGGAACTAAGACGACGCTGACCCGTGACCACCTGCCTCTAGTGGCTTGCTGGCTTTCAATCTTTATTCCGTGCCCACCAGCATCCTCAATAGGCAAATAAAGGCTGGAACACTACCAGGCTTAGATACCCAGTTACTGACTGATCCCTTCTCATCTTCTCTTCGTGTACTTGCTTACTCATTCTCCAGCTCCAGAACCTCAAAGTGGGAAAGCAAACGTGTGTGAATTTGTATCCAGAGACTAGAGGTAGAAAGATAAACCTCACTGTAAAGATAATGACTGACCTCTTACAACAAAAATCCTGCCGGGCAGTGGTGGTGCACGCCTTTAATCCCAGCACTTGGGAGGCAGAGGCAGGTGGATTTCTGAGTTTGAGGCCAGCCTGGTCTACAGATGAGCTCCAGGACAGCCAGGGCTACACAGAGAAACCCTGTCTCAAAAACAAACAAACAAACAAACAAACAAATCCCATAGACTTGGGTGACTTACAAAGCAAAAACCCTACTTCTCACCATTCCAAGAGCTGGCCTTTTGTGACTAGCAGGAGCTGACAGTCTTGGCTCATACAGACCTGTTTGATGTGCCCTCACGTGTGTAAATGAACACACACAGGGGTCCCCAACCTTCTTTTTGTTAGAATGCTAATTCTGTTGAATTCTCCCTCCCCCGATTTTCAGAGCCCCAACACTTGAAGGCTAGGGTTTCCACATAGGGATTTGTGGGGTGAGGAGCGCACGCAGTCTACAGCATCAATAAATGTTCTCTGGGAACAGATTCTGTTTTGATGAGTAGGGTGCGTTAAAGTATCACAGACTCGTACATAAGTGGCAGAGTGGAAAAATCTTAACAGTAACTTAGAGCTCATCCTTCTCCACTTCTACCACCACGCCACTTAAGTGATCCCATAAACAGTCACAGCCATATCGCCGACCCTGAAGTGTTCATAGAAATGAATTTCTCACAGGCCTCTAGTACTGGGAATGGGTTGCTTTAGTGGAATTTCAAGTGCAATTGAATACATTTCTCATCTTAAAATTTGGGAATAACAATTCCCAGTGAATCATTACAGCAGATTTGAGAAACTAAAACAGGAATTTCTTACTAATTATATTATTATTATTATTATTATTATTATTATTATTATTATTATTATAGCAGATTCTTAAGAAATCCCGTTCTTCCTAAATACTAAAAGCTGCATTTGACCCCTGACCTCAAAAGTGCTTGGGACTGATAAGGACATACCTAGTCCATCCTGTGCCTCTGCTTCGTCCGAGAAACTTGTCATTGAAATATCTAGTAAGAAACTGTTTTAGAAATACTTGCTTTTGGAAGCCCTCCAGTGACCAGGCATCAAGTGCTTGTCTTCTCTGCAAGAGCTAGCATCATTCTTGATCTTCCAGCGTGCTGTCCCTCGGTGGTTCTCAGAGCTTTCAGCATGCGTACATCCTAACAGCCCTCTGTTGGTTTGCTTCCTATTGTTGTGGTATATGACCCATCGAGGAAAGGGTTTGACTTCCAGATCACAGTCTGTCGTCGTTAAGAAAGCTAGGGTAGAAACTCGAGCGGAGACAGGAACTGTGGAGAAGTGCTGGCTTGCTCAGCCTACTTTCTTACAGAACCCAGGACCACCAGCCTAGAGGCATCCTCACACAATGAGCTGGACTTTTCCCCACCAATCATTAGTTAAGAAGATGCTCTCCAGGCCTGCCTATAGCCTGATTATACTGAGCTATCTTCTCAACTGAGATTTCTTTCTGTCAGATAGGTTGTGTCAAGTTGACGTGAGACTAATCAGTACAAGCTTGTTTTCACTTTTTAGATTCACAAACAGCTTGGTTGGACCTCATGCTTAAGTGACATATCATAATCCTGTCTCTTGTGATGTGTGTCTGTGTGTGTGTTGGGGATGGGGTGCGCTTCAGCTGTGGTACTGATTTTGCTCTGGGAACTCAGGTGAGGACATGGCAGTGGTCCTGGGATATTTTCCTTTTTACATAAGTCAGTTCTACTTTTGAGTCTGGGCGTCAGCAGTACATAAGCCTCAGTCGTTTTATTAAACTCGTTTGCTGGTAACAGGACTTTGCATAGAATGAGGGCTCAAGCACACTGGCTTTCCTGAGTCATGTCTTAGCCATCCCACACAAGCTTGCTTACAGGATCTGTTAGTCCTGGTCCTCGTTTCATGGCCCTTTCACACAGGTGCAGTCACACCCCACCCCACACGCTGTCCAGCCCCCGCTCCCACTCTTCATTTTGTCTCCCTGTCATCTTTACCAGAGATTCAAATTCGCAATCACAGGTGAGGTACTAAGCAGTCCAGTTTGCCATTTCCTAAGACACACCAGAGAGTGACAGCTGTCCTAAGTGAGTCAACTATAGATTTTTTAGTCCCCTTTAACCCCAGCTATGCCCTCGTAGCCCCGTCAGTCCCAGGTCAGTGAGTCCTGTGTGTTTGCATGTAGATTATCTGAGAGCAAGTTCTCCGAAGAGAGGGCTGGCTTCCCAGTTAGTCATCTTTCAAAAAGCTCAGGTTCACCTTATGCTCTGCTTGGTCCACTGCTCTCTTTGTGTCCAGCTCAGGCTCACCTTATGCTCTGCTTGGTCCACTGCTGTCTTTGTGTCCAGCTCAGGCTCACCTTATGCTCTGCTTGGTCCACTGCTGTCTTTGTGTCCAGGTCAAGCTTACAGCTTCCTGTTGGTTTGCGTCCCTGATCACCTCAACCTCGGGTCCCAGTCTGTTTTCTGAAATGTCCTTCGTTCTTCTTTCCAGTTCCTTCCATCCCCCTGGATGTCCTCTCTGCGTCAAACTCTTCCTCTCAGCTGATTGTGAAGTGGAATCCCCCAACTCTGCCCAATGGCAACTTGAGCTACTACATCGTGAGGTGGCAGCAGCAGCCACAGGATGGCTACCTGTACCGCCACAACTACTGCTCCAAAGGTGAGCTGGGCTGGCAGTAGGCAGCCGGGAGCAGTGCCACTGGCCTTGTCTGTTGTCTGAGAGTTCCTGAGCCCCAGGGTTACACCTGCCACGGGCGGGGCTTGTTTCTCCGAAGTGCACACCTGCACCCCTCCCCCACTCTTCCGCTCACAGGCGTTGCTTCACATGCTCACATCTTCCCACTCTGTTCTTCTCCGAGCAGACAAAATACCCATCAGAAAGTACGCCGATGGTACCATCGATGTGGAGGAGGTGACAGAAAATCCCAAGACAGAAGTGTGTGGTGGTGATAAAGGACCATGCTGTGCTTGTCCTAAAACTGAAGCTGAGAAGCAGGCTGAGAAGGAGGAAGCCGAGTACCGTAAAGTCTTTGAGAATTTCCTTCACAATTCCATCTTTGTGCCCAGGTGCGTGTGCCCTTGGGAAATACTACTCTTCAGCGAGCCCCAGCACTTCGCTCCCCACTGCATGATGGGGGTTCCATACAGAACCCATCTAGAGGGAGCAACAAAAAGATGATGTCAGTATGGCCGGCGGAGCTCCTACAGAAGGCTAGCCCTGCAAGAAGGGGCCGGGGCTCGTGCTATGGGAGGAGGTTGCATGAGTATGAGAATTGCATAGCTCAGCCACATTGCCTCCCTCAGAGAGCAGGTGGGGTCCTCCTCACCTGGCGGTGAAGCCGCTGCATAAATCTCTTGACTGTCCTCCCGGAATCTGGTAAAAGGAAAATTTGAGGTTTGAGCCTTCTTCTGGCCATTGACACCCAGCCCGGCAGAGGAGTGAAGCAAGTGGGGGCTGGAATCAGAGTCTGTCTCAAAGGGGATCCAGCTTCAAAACAGCCATGCATCCGCTCAAGGTGTCCATTACAGTTGGATTTCCTAAGTAGTGTTGAACTCTGTCCCAGGAATTCCCTCTGCTCCTGTTCTACCCTCAGTTCCTACAAAGCGAAATGGCAAAAAAAGGGGACCAGTGAGCTGGCTCAGTGGGCAAAGGCACCTTCTAAGCCTGAACACCTGAGTTCAGTTCTTACGTAAAGAATAAATACTGCATGATTTTATACATATGAAATATACAGGATAGACACATGTGGCAAGTTAGCATTTCCTAGGGGTCAAGAACAGGTTGGAGGGGCTAGAGAGATGGTGCAGCTGTTAGGAGCACCAGCTGTTCTTTCAGAAGTCCTGAGTTCAAGTCCCAGCAACCATGTGGTGGCTCAAAACCATCTATAATGAGTTCTGATGCCCTCTTCTGGCATGCAGGTAGAGTACTTATACACATAAATAAGTAAATAAATACTTTAAAAAAAAAAAGATTAGGGTGGAGAAGGAAACAAGTGACCCTTTTTTTTAATGGTAGCATTTCTGTTTAAGGCGATGAAAATATTTTGGACATAGCAACAGTGGTTTACATTTTCACCATAGTCCAGAGGAGCTAGTAATACCTGGGAAGGAGCTAGAGGACATGACCATGGGCTCTCCTCCTGAGAAGCTGCATACAACCTTGGAGTCCATGAAAACTGGCTGGACAACTGGATTCAAACCAGTGAGATGGCCACCCAGGTCCCCATGGTACCCCAGCTGCCTGCAGTCCTCTGGGCTTATTCTCTTCTCCTGAGCTTCCCCCAAGCCCTTAGTGGCTATTTATCTTGCTGTTACTTGCCTTTAGTGCCTTTCTTGGATATATCAACAAGTAGATTTTAAGATGACTTCTCTGATATTTGTGAAATAATGAACCATCTTACTCTGAAAAGTCAGTAGAGAAGAAAATAAAGGCTTGTTAGCTCTCCAGACACCAGTCCTTTTGAGAATCAGAGTCCTGGCTTCTTGGTGGCTTTCTTCCGCTCCCCTCCTCTCACAGTTGAAGTTACTAGAGCTCCAGTGCCCTGTGCACACTCCCATCTGCGCCACCTGGGGCAGCGCCTGTTGGTTGGCAGGCTGCTGGGCTGCTGTTGAAGTCAGCTCTGTGGGTCAGGGCTCTGCTGTTTTTTCTTCCCCCTGTGTTTCCTGTGTATTCTCTTGAATTTGAAAACCTGAAGACAGGAATCAAATCAAAAGATGCTTTAAAAACTGGACCCAGTGACCTCTCTGATGTCCTAAGTAATACACTGTCCGTTTGAACCTTGGGTCTCAGACCTACATTCTCCAACACCAAACCCCCGTTCTTTCATTGGGTTATCTATGAGCATTCCACCCGAACCAACACTTGCTAGTAAGAGTTCCTGCAGCCACAAGAATGGCCAGTATCCCAGGGAGGCCAGGCAGAGGTCCTCCTGTACCCACATCCTGTACTGGGTATCAGTCAAATCCAGGACTCTTCTAGGCACTGCCAGAGGTTTAGGTTGTGAGTGAACATTACACATTCTTTCGTTGTTGCTAACAAATTACCTGATGCTGGGTGGTGTGTATAGCTCAACAGTTTTAAAGATAGAAGAGCAAGGAGCCAACATGGGTTCTGCTCCGATGAAGGCATCCTTGGGCATGTCGCATGGCAGAGCATGGCAGAGTGCCTGCAGAGCCGCAGAGAGTGCAAGGCAAGGCAGACAGGAAGCTGGCAGAAGTTGAGAACTTAGTCTTGTTCGTACGACTGCTGTTTAGAAGCACTAAACCCTCTTGATACAGCACCCCATGTCATATCAGGATCTCCTCTCACAGGCCTGATCCCTAAAGGTTCTTCATGCAGCTGCCCCACTGGTGACCAAACATCCACCAATCCAACATGAGAACCAAGGGACAGACCATAGCAGAAAGCCCCTAGTGTTCAGTTACACTCCGATGTCATCACTTTGTGACTGCTGTTATCATCAGCTGTGTAACACCAGGCTAAGTGATGGAGCAGCAGGGCTGTAGTTGACCTAGCTAGGACTGTGCAGGGCTTGTACTGTGGGTTTGAAACGAGTTTCCTCTCGGCCACATCCTGTGTGCTGAATGTCCTTACCTCTGTGTCCCAAAACAAGCCCAACATGCAGATAGGTGTCACCACACCTGGCTGTTTTGGGTTTTGGGTTTGGTTGTGTTTGTTTTTCTGCCTCCTACCAAGGCACAGATCTGGCATTGGTACAGCGTCTCACAAGGTCCCCGTAAAGGAGCACCCTGGATGACAGGAGCGACTCTGTCATCATACAACTGAATTTACCTAAAACCTATTCCTACCTTCATGTTATTCTAGGGAGGATTATCTGTTGGCTAAAGGCAAATACGTCAGATTTAGTCCTTCTGCATTGTCTGACTTTACCTATGAGTTTACTGTAGAACAGAGGCTACTGTTTATAAAGGTACTTCCTAAACTTGGTGTTTAGTAAATGACCTTCATTGGCCTCCATCTTTATTTTTGAAGTCACTTAGTTTCTGTCACTAAAATGTTCTCAGATGTTAAGAAGTACAAATTTTTCCAGTAGCAGCAGGTTACTTTATGGAGTGAGAAAGCGGATAGTGCTTGCCACCTCCTTGGGAGTGTAGCTGTTGACAAATCTGGGCCACTCTATTCCAACCATCCCCAGTCTTCTGATGCCTGTGTTGTCTCCCTTCATGGTCCTGACTCTGTGTCCACGGTAACTGTTATATAATTTGCAAGAGTGTCGTGTTTATAAATAAGGAGACTACTTGAATCTGCTTGGTGCTATAACCCAGTTTGTTGGGGGTAGATCAAGGCAGGGAGTGGACCAGTATCATTTTACAATAAATCAAACGCAAGCAACTTCTTACATGAAGGCACGAGTTTGTGTTGCACTGGTTTTGAAAGGGAGGCAGGAAATTTATTAGTAATGTTTTGAACATCACTCCCTAGTCCCGCCCCCCAAAGTTATTTCTTGTATCTTTCCTTCCAGGGAGGTAGCTGACATGTTGATTGGTCAGCTTGTGGTTTGCTGGATGTGAGCATGGTAGAATAGCGCCCGCATTTCCTAACTCTTCCCCCAACATTATGAAAACAAATACCCATTCCTAACTTTTGAGATGGGCCCTGGCATGGGCAGTTTATGTACTTTTAGCGGGGCCTGGCATGTCATCACCTAACAGAGAACCGTGGTTTTGATAGCAGACCCATCTGCTGAAGACTGAGGAGCACGCAGCCCTTCCCTCTGACTCCCTACCTCACGCTTCCAGATGTTGGCATAGGAGCATCCGTAGACCTGGGGCATGGCTTCCAAGGTGCCTCCACCTATGAGAACCTCTGCTCATCTCTGCTGAGCTCCATTCTCTAGGCTGTTCCTCTCATCCCTTGCCCAGGCACAAGCAATGCCAGCAATAGCCTCGGTACCTAGATTGCCCACTATTCACCTGCAGACAACCTGAGGGTTGCTTCTACCCCATGGGGCTGCTTATCTCACCTTATATTTTTATTTTTTCAGTTTTTACGAATGTTAGAAGTCTAGTTTTAAGGTTTCTGGAGGGAGAGGGAGCCCCAGCCTCTGTTCCCGTTGTTTTTCTGTAGTTTCTCAAGCCAACACAAGTCAATGGCAGAGGCTCCCCTCATAGGCAGGCTCTTGGGAGGTCACAAGTGTTGCTGCCAAGGAGGAAGCAAAGCCAGGTTTGCTGGACCTCCAAGACCATGATGACTGGGGACTGGGGGCGTCCATCAGTAGAAGACCCTGTTCCTCAGGAAAACCACTGGGATTTAGGTACCTGCTAGCTGTTTGAACTAGGGCATCTTCATTTCAGAGAAGATCAAAGAAGCCACTACTGTTGGACTTTGGGTCCCTTCTGCCTTGTGTGTCTAGCCATAGGTACCTCACCTTTCCCAACCAGCCTTATGAGGCTGCTTGGTTTGTCCAGTTTAATGCCCAGTCATCAGGCCTGACCAAGTAGCACTGTCAGGTAAAACAGAACAATGCCTGGCCAAGAGTGGCTGACACATTGTTTCCTGGTACCATTGGGGGGGGGGGGGGTCTGTCTGAGTGTATCTGAGTCTGAGGGTGCTGCAGAGAGTACAAGATCGGTCATAAAGAAGGAAATCCCCTGGTTATTTGTTGGTTCTTATCCAAGGAGTCCGAATAGTTTCTTTTAGCTCAAGGTTGGGATTTTCCTTTTCTATTACTTCTACCCTGGCCATGGAAAAGACAAAGAAAACCAAAGAACTTAGCAGCAGGCCTTCTCTTCCTTGCAGACCCGAAAGGAGGCGGAGAGATGTCATGCAAGTGGCCAACACTACTATGTCCAGCAGAAGCAGGAACACCACAGTAGCTGACACCTACAATATCACAGAACCAGAAGAGTTCGAGACTGAATACCCTTTCTTTGAGAGCAGAGTGGATAACAAGGAGAGGACTGTCATTTCCAACCTCCGACCTTTTACTCTGTACCGCATCGATATCCACAGCTGCAACCATGAGGCTGAGAAGCTGGGCTGCAGTGCCTCCAACTTTGTCTTTGCGAGAACCATGCCAGCAGGTATGGCAGGTATCCCCATCAACAACTTAGCCAAGGGGGAAAGGCCGACAGCCCTTAGATTCAGTCCGACGAACGTGCGGTCGTTGGTATACAACCTTGTCCATCAGGTGCCTAAGGAACAGAGAACGGGTTCTCAGTGCCAGCTAACGTTCCAGGCTTACCCTAGAAAGTCTTTGCAAGCCCCCGTCAGGACTCTTACTCCTTGGTTCACACTATGTGTGCACACACCTGTGTGCCCTTCTATGCGCAGCTGAATGAGTTAGCTTTCCATCGCTGTCACAAAGTACCCGAGGCAATCGGCTTACCAGGAGGAAAGGTTTATTTTGGTCTCAGTGTTTTGAGAGTTTTAGGCCATAGGTACTTGCTTCACTGCTCTTGGGCCTTTAGTGAAACGGCACATCATGTCAGCAGTAGATGATAGGGGAAACCTATTTCTTCTCATGACAGCCACGAAGAAAAAGAGAGAGGGAAGGCTGCTTCAGCGGCAGTTCCCCAGTGACCTGACTTTTTTCAGTGAAGCCAAAACTCCTAAAAGGTCTGCCTTCTCTCAGTAGTGCCGAAGGCTAGAGACCGAGAACACAGAGGCCTTCTTAGCACACCACAGACCTGTGAGGGGCACTCCAGGTCCCAAATAAAGCAGCTGCCTTGGTGCAGAGGAAGCATTGTCCTCATGGTCAACTGCAGCAGCCTGTGGGCCTCCTTCTGGGATTAGACACTGCCTGTCACCCTGTCAACCAGTTACCTGTCTGTGAAGCCGGGTGAACTGCCACTTCTCATTTCTGGAGGAGGTATCAAGCAGTGGGAAGAACAAAGCATGATGGGAACTGGGGCAGTAGGAGCTTTTGAGATTGGCTCGGGCACTCACATGCAGCCCTCAGCCTCCCGTGCCTCTGTTTCCCAGGGCCTTCCTCAGCTGTCACTCAACAGCTTTGGTCTAACACCTCTGTTTCAAAAGCGAGGCCAGCAGCAGCTGGAAGAGATGATGGCTAGAAGAGCTGCCTCAGAGGCCAGCCTCGGAACCGGCCCTTCCTCCCATGTGGGAGCTGTGGTTGCTTGGTGAGGGTGTGGGCTGCAGAGACTGTGTCAGTGTCACAGCTGGAGGCTCGGCACACTGAAGCTCACTGACCTCCTTCAGGGCCGCTCTGTTTGAAGGGTTCTTTTTTTATTTTTCAGGTAGGAAAGTGGACCTTCAGAATGTGACATAGGTTTTTCAGGAGTACTTGTACTTGGCCACAGTTTTTTCCAGTCAGAAGGGAGGGAGGTGCTGTGGCATCTTGAAATGACAGGTCACCAGGCAGGTCCAGTCTCTAATCCTACACCTTGTGCCAGCAGCTGTTGAGGAAGAAGTCCTACAAAGTCCCTGTCCAGAGTCCTGTATATACAAGGACTGGGGAAGAGTCATTCTCATGGTAGTGTACCATTTGTCATCCTTTCCGGAGATCTAAACCCAATTTGACTGCTTGTTTACATTAATTGTGCAGAAGGAGCAGATGACATTCCTGGCCCAGTGACCTGGGAGCCAAGACCTGAGAACTCCATCTTTTTAAAGTGGCCAGAACCCGAGAATCCCAACGGATTGATTCTAATGTATGAAATAAAATACGGATCACAAGTCGAGGTAAGGGGGGGACCATGGCCTGCAGCTGCATGTGCTCTCGACGCTAAGAGCACATGCTACAGCATGCTAGTGGTCTGCTGGCTGCTAAGCAGACAGGAGAGAGGTAGACAGTGAGAATAAGGGTCTTCCCAGCAATGCCATCTCTGTTGAGTAGTAACTTGGGTGCACGGCACTGGCTGGACTTCACCTACAAACAGTTAAACTGTAGATAGGCCTCAGGCCGCAGACTAGACATGTCTTGATGACCTTTCATTCCTCTGGAGTTCTGTTTGATTACCAACATATTTGATTACAGTTTTTCATGTGCCAACCTGAAGACCACCTTTATGATATAACTGCTTCCTTTATATTGATACCCTGGACAGTGTTAGGCAGAGGTCGGGCAGCTGGGGTTAACAGCATGATGAGTTGAGTTGACAGGCGTCAGATCTCACTCATGCTTGTAGGAAATTAACACTTACTTACGTTTCCATAGGATCAGCGGGAATGTGTGTCCAGGCAGGAGTACAGGAAGTACGGAGGGGCCAAACTTAACCGCCTAAACCCAGGGAACTATACAGCCCGGATTCAGGCTACCTCCCTCTCTGGGAATGGGTCGTGGACAGATCCTGTGTTCTTCTACGTCCCAGCCAAAAGTAAGTCTTACTGAGGGAGATGCACAGTAAACTGGAAAGCTGACTGGGCCAGAACTCAGAAGCCCTGAGCTTCTGAGGCTCTCTGGTTTTCTGTTAGAACAGAGCTGACTGGGTTGAGGACGTGGGTTATTAGGAAAAGTGTGTGCTTAAAGATCTAAGTTCAAGTCCTTGACATAAAAACCAGGGGCAGTAGTGTGCTTTGTTCAGTGGATTGACAGTAAAAGTTTTGCAGCTCACTAGCTCCAGTCTGGCTCATTGGTGAACTCTGATTTCAGTGAGAAGCCATGTCTAGAAAATGGAGGCGTCAAGCCAGAAAGGAAGACATTTGATATTTACTTTTAGTGTACACACATCTGCCACCATCACCTCCCCCCAACACACACACACACACACACACACACACACACACACACACACACACACACACACACATCCCAGAGCTGGGAAGCTTTCCCAAAAGGTCACACTAAGGAACCAGTGTGTTATCTGAGATCTCAGCCTGGGAAGATGCTGAGCCTCGGATCCTTGTCTCCTGACAAACAAGAAGAGGATCGTACAACCCAGAAGATACCTTTGCTTTCACTGTGGCTCATGTGTGAAGGCATTTTGCAAAGCATTGAGTTAAATACTGGATCTCCTGCCTGGTCAGTGAGGCTGATCCAACGGTCAGCATCTTCCCAGGGGTCATCTGGCGTCCCTGCTCCAGGGCAGGAATCTGCAGGACAGCATCCCGGTCGGAGTCATTCTTCTCCCCTCGTCTGTCCAGTGGTAAAAAGCAGGTGTGCTTTTGTCATCCACCAGCGTGCACTGAAAGATACTGTGTGCAGCATTTTGCAGACACTGGTAGATAATGTTTCACGTTTCATGGAAACCATGGAGAAGTTAGGATTCTTACTCTGCTCCATATGATTTCAGATTTAAACCTCAGTGTTGTGAAATGTTTAAATGCAAGGGCCGTATACTTGTTTGACCACAAAAGTTTAGTATTTTTGGTGAAATAATACATAGTGAATTTTTACATGTCTTATAAGAAACCAAATATTTTAGATTATTTCATGCTCATGTAATATATGAACAAATATTATAGTAGGATCAAATGTGAATTTCTTTTGCACCTGCACTCCCCAAAATCTCAGCTCAGCTTTGAGGCTAGAATCTGGGGTATGGTGAACTGTTGTTTTCTGGTGTCTTGTGTCCCTACTGGTCTCTTCTGGATTCTTGGTTCAGACAAGGTCTCAACAGATCCAGCACACGTCCAAAAGAAATGAAGTTGGTTGTGTTGAAATCTGCACTCTCTTTTTTATCGGCCCACTAGTCACAATAACCAAACAGTGCAAGTATCCGCCAGCAGATGCCTGGGTGAAAACTGTGACCCAGGGACATAGCAGAGTACTTGTCTGTTAAAAGAAGGAAGGTGCAGAAAGAGAAACACCACATGACCTCACGTGTATGTGACATAAATCTAAAGGGGGGAACTCAGAGAGAGCCCTGTGGGTTTCCAGGGGAATGTAGCTTAGTGGGTGTTGCTCCAAAGGTACACAGTTTTAGATAGAAAGAAAAAGTTCAAGAGATGAACTGTGTTACGTACTAGCTGTAGTTAATAAAGCATTCTTGAATATTGCTAAGAAAGTCTTATCCCCACAGAAGTGGTGACGGTGTGAGTTAATGCTGACACTGATTGGGTTAATGTACACGTGCTTTAAGGTATGTTGTATGTGATAAATATGTATATATGTATAACTTTATGTCAGTTAACACTCTGATAGCCCACCTAGTCAGTTCCAGATTTTCAAAGATATGTATGTTATTCAAAAATCCTTATAGTGGCTGCAGAAGGACAGAAGTAAATAGAATTATAAACAGGAAGCTAGGATTCCATGTATCTGCTGCTGCTGTGCCTAGATACAGGTTTTAGGAATAATGAGACGGAGAATTCCGTCAGGTAGAATCTGAATTTTCTCATTTTTTCCAGGTAGCCTAGTCTCATCAGTTAGCTTATGTGTTAACTCTCTGTTGCGATGTTACAGTAGCTCTATTATGACAAAACACAGAGATAATTAGAGGGGTGGCCCCACAGTTTCAGGGGTTGTAGTGCTTTGTCTGTTGGTTCTATTACTTTTGGACTGTGCTGAGACCAAGCATGAGAAGCAGAAAGCACATGATGGAACAAAGTTGGTTAAAAGAAAGGAGCCGGGTTTTCCAGTTCTCTCAAAGGACACCTAACTTCCTCCCTCTAGAACCCAGCTTCTCAGGTTGCCTACCGTCACAGGCTGGCAACGAAGCCCTGGGCATCCCTGCCTTTGGGGTACATTTACACTTTAACTGTGCTATGCTGTGCTACCAAGCCAACACTGCTGTTTCTGCAACTCTCCCCAGGCTCCCTCCCCACCTTTCTGCTTACTCCCAGGGTACGAAGTCTAAGTCTAGAAATTCTGTAGTGTTCTCTGAAGTAGCAGTCTTGGCTTTTGAAGCTGAGTGAGCCTGGCTTTTCTTAGGAGAGGGCATGTTTGTAGCTGCCTTTGAAAAGCTAAGACTGGGATGCCACTGGGGAATCTTAAGAGGCCCTCTGATGGGGTTTCTCCAGAGGAAGTTGGCATATCCCACAGGGGGATTGAAGCCACATACTAACTTTCTTTGCTTCTGGGAAATTTTCCTGGTGTCTGACAAGACTCTTATGCTGCAGTTTACTGTGGTTTTCTTGTGTCTAATCCTCCCAGGGCGGGGGGCAGGGTGCAGGGGGCAGGGGGCAGGGGGCTGAAAGCTCGGCGCCACCTGCTATTTTTAAGGGAGTCTTCGTGCTTGAATTAAACTCCTCTTCAGACTTCTGCCCTCCTGATTAAATATTCTCAGGTCTTTTGGCCCTTTCTTGAAAGCCAATTGCATAGAAAATTTTCTGGCAGTTTTGTTCTTCTGGATGTGTTCCAATTTCTCTGTGTCCCTGTTGAAATGTGAAACTCAAAAAGAACACAGCACAACCTGACCTGTAGAATCAGGAACACAAAACCAGAGCTCTCCTAGGGGAAAAGGAAAGCTCCGAGCTTCTCTCTGGCAGGGATATACGTGAGTACTTTTAGGAATTGCAAGGTGCTGAACCCCATCCATTTTGAAAAATACTTGATTCAGAAATAAATTTAATTTGAAAAACTAATTTAGCTTTTGTAGTATTTCAAGAATAAGAATAGAGTCTAGACACAGACCAAACCATTGGTGAGTGATTCGTAGTCCAGGATCATGTCTCCACTGAGTTCCCAGCTCCTCTCCAAGGAGACATTTCGTGTGTGTGTGTGTGTGTGTGTGTGTGTGTGTGTGTGTGTGTGTGTGTGTGTGTGTGTTCAATGTATGCTCAATGTGCACATGTGCAGAGGACAAGAGTTGGTTCTCGGGTTCCCAGGATTGAACTCAGGTTGCCAGGGCAACACAGCAAGTGCCTTTACCCACAGTGCCATCCCATCATGTAAACGTGCCTACTTGGGTGTCCAGTAGTTACTATAGACTTCTATAAACCCGAAATCCCAAGTGCTTTCATGGAGAAGCCTCAGTCCACTTCAGGCTCTGATCTGCATTCCATCGGGCACTCAGATGAGGGCTCACAGCCCCCTCCCTTTCCCCCATCACTCATTTTTGTTCGTTGGTTGGTTTTCCCGTTGTAACTGGAGTCTTACCGATTTCTTCTGATACATAGGTGGAATCCATCCTCCCAGTTCTTGGGTTGGAGCTGTTCTGAGCCAGGGTTGCAGGAAAGCCAGGCTCTGACTTTGAAACTTGACTTGTCAGTTACCAGTGCAACCCCTGGGAAAGTTAAGACACCTCTCTGATCTTGCTTATAGAAAGAGATTTCTTCCTGAGGTCTGAATAGAGCGATGTGTACCATGCCACGGGAGAATGACACATTCCCTTAACTCCTCCAGACCTGGCAATGCGCAGGAACCCCTAGTGTGTCCTCATACATGGCCATCTCCCCAATACATAAATATAATCCGTTTTCAATCTGGCCTTGAAAGAGTTTACTGATGCTTTTCTTTTTTTTAATTGTTTTAGTTTTAGCCTTTTAGAATTTCTTCCTTGAGTACTGTATTTACATCATCTGGCCCCTCCCTCTCCCAACTCCTGCCATGTTCCCCCTCTCTCAGATTCATGACTACTTCTTTAATTATGGTTGCTAAGCAACTTATGCACACACTAATACATACATATCTATATACGTATATACATATGCACACACACACACACACACACACACACACACATACACATATATCTATCCTGCCAAGCCCATTTAGTGTTATTTGTACATGTGTGTGTTCAGGAATGACCATTTGGGATTGGCTAACCTATTGGCGAGCTTCTGCCTGATAAAGACTGATTCTCCTTCTCTCGGTAGCATTTCATCTAGGGGTGAGGCTTAAGAGGTTTCCCTTACTTCAGTTAGCATGTCAGCTGGTATTGTCATATGCAAGTTTAGGTAACTCTGTTGTTGGGATTCGTGTATGCGGGTGCCCTATGCAAAAGGTACCATCTCGGCTCTTGCTGCGTGCTGGTGTTGGAGGACCCTCCTCACTGCAAATTTACCAACAGCATGAATCAAGAAAAGTTAGTCAAACGTCAAGCTCAGGTCCGGATAGGGGGCAAGGGGACAGCTCACAGGAAGAAGGTGGTACAGAGGACAGCTACTGCTGATGACAAAAAGCTTCAGAGTTCACTAAAGAAACTGGCTGCGAACAACATAGCTGGTGTTGAAGGTGAACATGATTAAAGGCGATGGAACAGGTACTCATTTCAACAATCCTAAGGTCCAGGCTCCCTCTCCGCCAGCGCCTTTGCAATTACTGGTCATGCAGAAGCAAACCAGTCACAGAATGCTTCCTGGAATAGTAAGTCCGCTTGGTGCTGACAGCTTAACGAGCCTTAGGAAGCTAGCTGAACAGTTCCCACGACAAGCATTAGATAGTAAAGCACCCACACCAGAAGACACTGAAGAGGGGAGGAAGCTCCAGATCTTGTTTTTGTTTTTGTTTTTGTTTTTGTTTTAGTTTTTCGAGACAGGGTTTCTCTGTGTAGCCCTGGCTGTCCTGGAACTCACTCTGTAGACCAGGCTGGCCTCGAACTCAGAAATCCACCTGCCTCTGCCTCCCAAGTGCTGGGATTAAAGGCATGGGCCACCACTGTCCGGCTATGCTCCAGATCTTGTAGAAAATTTTGATGAAGCCTCGAAAAATGAAGCTAACTAAAATCCTCTGGGTTTTGGAAGCCGGCATGGACTAGATGTAACAATCAGCTCTGTTGTTCCAAGTTTTACAGGCATGGAAACATCACCTGTTACTAGTTCAGTAATATAAATATTTGTATATTAATGATGCATGATAATGATCAGTGATTTCTCGGTCATTTGATTTTGCATTTTACACTTCTTCCCAGGGTCGATCTTCCCAGGATCTGTTCTTTTGGTCAAAATATGAAGTATTGGTACAGTTTGAGGGTGGTTTTTGTTTTTTTGGGGGGGGACTTTTGGTGTGTATGTATATATGTGTGTGGGGGTATGTGTGTACACAGTGGACCGCAGATTGGATAACAGTTATATCTATCCTATTCCTTCCCCCAATAGAAATAAAGCGAATCTTTACATTTGTTTTTTAAAAAAAAGGTACTATCTCTCAGCAGACACCCCGGGCCTCTTATCACTCACGTTTTTGCAGTGTTCCACAACTGTTTGTTGAGGGGGCTGTGATGCGGGTATATCAGTTGGGCATGGGTACCCCACAGTTAGCTGTTCCCTGCATTTTGACCAGTCGCGGCTTTCTCTAATCCTCTCCATCTGCTGCAGAAGGAAGCTTCTCTGGTAGGCCTGAGAGCCACGATGATCTGTGGGAAGAAGCTTGAGTCCTCAGAGTGCAGTTAGAAAGTACACTGCTTTAGGAAGGCGGTAGTAGCAGGTTCTTCTCCAGGGCCCAGGGCCACATCAGTTACAGATTATTATTGGCTGGGTTGACAGAATCAGGCAGGAATTTCCTCCTAATGCCCAGGCTTCAAGTCCAATTATACAGCTGTTGGTTGCCCCAGAATATAAGTGCCACTATTACACACTCAAGAACACATTGATATCCTGGTCACTGTGGCAGCTTATAGGCTTTACTGCTGAGCCACTGACTCCGTTGAATCTGCAGAATGGATTGGAAACACTTAGCTTGAACCAAACCCCTGCATCAGCTGGCTTTTCATTCAGGACCATCTGCAAGACATTCCTCTGCCTGGGAACGTTTCCCTGAGGGAAGCATACCTTGCTAACGGGCTTTCCATGAGGGGCATCCCTTGCTCCTATCTCCTCTTTCCCCTATGCCCAGAGTACATTCACGTTTCTCCACCTGTCCCACAGACTGAGTTCTTGGATCTGGCAAAATTTTCAGAGGTACAGACCTGAACCCCTGGTAGCTGTCACGTGGTCCCCACCACCCAGGTACTGGCAGCAAGTTCAGACTTGAATTGGTTTTACATATCTGTGGAACACTCAGAGCAACATTGGCAAGAAGTATCATCCAGTGCTTTAGGGGGCGGGGGTGGTGAGCAAGCTGTCTGTGGAACTTTCTTAAAGATAAGAATAGCATGAGCAACTCTGTTCATTTTACTTCAGTTAAACTTACACAAAACTACATACAAAAAGTACTTGCCTTCAGAATTACTAGCTGCATTCAGGATATGCAGTACTTTGAAGGAGTATATACTTCAGTCTGTGTTTATTTACCTTTTTTTTCTCCAAACAATTCAGTTTGTTTGCTGGTCTAGTCCTAAAGCTAGAAAATTCCTCAAAGACTCCTACTGTTGTGTGATGGGGGAATAAAGGCTTTTTCAGAGACCATCTTATCATACGTCCAACCACAGACAAAAATGAGAAGGTGAGCCACTTATTCACCTCATGCATGACATCTTCTTGTTTCTTCCTTGTTTCTGCAGCGACATACGAGAATTTCATGCATCTGATCATTGCTCTGCCAGTTGCCGTCCTGCTAATCGTCGGGGGGCTGGTAATCATGCTGTATGTCTTCCATAGGAAGAGGTGAGTGTCTGGCCCAGCGGAAGACTAGTTGTAGCGAGTTGGTTTGATGATTTGAGCTTGAACATAAATCGTCTGTGGAGGGAAATACCGTGCAGACCGGACAGCCAGGGTTCCTAGTCAGACATTCTTCAGAGGGAAAAAAGGACATTTCCCAATGATTAACAACAACAGGAAAGGGGGGTTGCTTCTTCCTCTATCCCCATCCTCTGCTTCCTGGCTGTTCTAGCACACAGGTTGCTGGCTTGCAAGAGCTTCTCGGAGCATGCCAGTTTAGCTTCCCATGGAGTAAGCCTTGTTGTCTCCAGTGAAGCAGAGAAAAAAAAAATATTTCTTTAAAAGTGCTAATCAGAGGCCAGGGTAAGAGTGTAAAGATTTGTCCTCAGATATCTGCTGGCCCACCACGGCCTGAATCAGGAGAGCAGGCAAGGGTCCCATCAGCAGTGAGCCTAGTTTCTGTCCCTTGCTCAAGATAATTCATGAGAAGAAAAAAAAGTCTTTACAGAATAGAGATGGGTTTGTTGACCTGAATTTCATCTTTTCTGACAGAAATAACAGCAGGCTGGGCAATGGAGTACTGTATGCCTCTGTGAACCCCGAGTATTTCAGCGCAGCTGATGGTAAGGGTCCTGGCCGAGGTGTGGGGATATGGGAGCTGTCTGGTGTTGGTTGGAAAAAAGCGGTGCATAATTTTGAAGTACCTGTGTCCTGTGATCTGCCTTTGGTAGCATTTCTCTTTTGTCTTTTAATTGCAGCTTTAGCACTCAGTGACTTTGTCAAACATTCTGGGACGCTCAGATGCCCCAGTGAAAACCAGGCTCTGGAGAGGCCTATGGCCCGGATGCTAATCAGTTCAGTTAGCTGCTTGAAATGTTACACCAGAGTGAAAGAAGCATTCTAATTACTGTCCTCTAGTCAAAGGACTGTTGTAGGCAGGCATCCTGAGTGGGCTTCAACTCAGGGCTGGGGCTCCAGTTGTTTCCTGGCCAGTTAGGGCTATATAACTTCGTAATCCCTATGCTATTCTGTCCTGATGAAGGTCATATAACCTCTCCACCCATTTACATTCCCTTTGGCAGTAACTAATGAAAGCCATTTAGTTAAATGGCTTAGAAGTTCTGATTTGGAACCTGGGTGGTGCCTACTTCTTACCTGTTGTTTATGCTTAGCTTCAGACCTTTTAAGTGCGTTGGGAAGGGTTTCCCGCCTCCATTAGCCCTTGTAGCTTCCTTATGCCTATCCAGATGCGGGCAAGAAAAGAATCTCTGAGAAGGGCTTGTTCAGGCTCCCACAGCTAAGCCATGGGAAGTCAGGATAAGGGGCATCCCAGCCTTCCTCCTGAATCCTCGTGATGTGAGGTTTGCAAGAACTGCAGTTGCCGGGCTGTTATGGGAATCCGGCTAGCTGGGGGTCTATGCAGTGCAGGAGTTTGTTCAGGAGGAATATTTCTTTGCTGCAGTGTAAGTAGATGTGCCCCAGATAAGAAATAGTCAGGATTATTCCGATTGATTATCCTGCTCACATAGAAAAACAGAATAAAGGCTTTGTAATTTAAAAGCACCATTAAGTGTGTATGGTTTTACTATGGTTTCTTTAATCACTTATGACTGGATTATGTTTATAGTAAAGCCAATCAAAGACAGCCTCTTCTGAACTTGAATCAGGTGCAGAATAGTGATGTTATTTCTGTTTACAAAAGCTCTCACAGAGTTATTTTTTAAATAGGCATGTGTGCATGTCTTTGTGCCTGTAAAGCATAGAAAATACATTAGAAGGTTATGCACTATACTTAAAAGCATAGTTACTTATGGAGAATATCTTTCTCCTTTAAAAAACAAATGAAGCGGGTTTGGATATGTAGTTTAGTGATAGAACGTTTGCCTGCTGTGTTCTAGAACATGGGTTCTGTTCTAGAACCGCCAAAACAAACAAGAAAGCAAACGAGGAAAATCAGGAAACTAAACATAAAACTTTTTTTCTCTTTTGAGGCAGTGCCCTACCATAGTATACAGGGTAGCCTCAAACTCCTGGCCTCAGGTGATCTGAGCACCTTACCTCAGTCTCCTAATTAGCCAGAACCATGCACCATTGTGTCCAGGATAATAATTGTAAAAGAGCAAAAAGAGGGGCCAGAGAAATAGTCTCTTTTTTTTTTCCTTCAAAACAAATCAAGAACAAACTTGTCACCACCCAGGTCAACAGGTGAGAACACTGTCACCTTATCTGCACTTGGTTTATTTGGCCTTTTGACAAGTACAGCAGCAGCAGCAGCAGCCATTTTCCTCAAAGAGCTACAGAGTGACATCGCATCTCAAAGGTGCTTTAAAGACTTCTTTCTCCAGCATTAATCTGCATGTCGCTGTTGTCAAGAGTGCACTGAGAATCCCCTCCAGGAAAGCGCTGATAACATTGTGTACAGTTTATGAACAGCTATGCCTGGTGAAGCCTAGGTATGCTGGCTAAAGTCGTAGCTGGATTGAAGTTAGAAAAGGGGCTGAGGGCATTAACTTCAGGGACCTCCCAAGGAATAGATGTCAGGGGCTTTAACTCCATGCTCTGCGACAAGCCATGTAGTTAGTTCTCATTAAAAGCTAGCCTGGATCCTTAGAGATAATAAATGGAGACAGTGGCCCCCATCCTTACCGAGAGGTATTATAAAGACCTTGTCTCCTATGCTCTCCTAAGCAAGCTTGGCCTCTGCAGGGACACCAGCTTTCTGAGGCCTATGGAAGACAGAATTCTAGTTGGGAAATTACCAGACACACATGTGCCATGAAATACAAAAACATGCACAGGAGCCAGATGTGGCACATCCAAGTACTAGGGACATTGAGGCAGAAAAATTGTAAATTTGAGGCCAGTCTGGATGACATAGCAAGTTGTTCAGAGCAAGTATGAACAAGATAGAGCAATCTTCTCCCCAAATCAGCCAACAGGGGTAAGTGAATAGACAGATAAGTATGTGTCTTAGTCAGTGTTCTGCTGCTGTCAAGAGACACCATGACCATGGCAACTCATAACGGAAAGGGGCCGGCTTACAGGTTCAGAGGTTTAGTCCATTATTGCCATGGCAGGAAGCATGGTGGCATACAGGCAGACATGGTGTTTGAGAGTAGTTAAGAGTTCTACATCTAGATCAGGCAGCAGGAACAGAGCCAGACACTAGACCTGGCTTGAGCATGTGAAACCCCAAAGCCCACCCTCGGTGACACACTTCCTCCAACAAGGCCACACCTCCTAATCCCTGTCGGTAGCACCGCTCCCTAATGACCAAGCATTCAAATATGTAAGCCTATGGAGGCCACTCCTATTCAAACCACCACAAGATGTATGTTCCATTCTTCAAAATGTAAGTTGGTGGGATCTACAGCCCTGAATTTATAATAAACACCTTCCCTTAAGGCATCGGTTAGAGGTAACGGCCTGTGCTCTGGGGGTGATTGATGGCTGTGATGGCCTGCCCGTGGTCTCCCACCTCCAGCTGCACCCGGGCATCTGAAAGCAAGCACAGCCGTGCCGTAATCCCCTCCCAGGCCTGTCTCTGAGCTAGGACTTCCTTCCTGCAGTGTCTGCCGGTCATCCTCCTGTAGACAGGGCTGTCGGACTCCGTTAGGTTATGGTTCTAGTAGAGCGGATATTCTCCTTCCAGATCTTACGTATTAGTTAATACTATTTCAGTTCTTGCTGTACCCACTAACGGTATGGGATGGAGCCTGTGTTTGGTTTCTTTTACTTGCCTCTCTTCTTTTATATCCTTTCCTTCTCTTCGCCTTTCCTTCCGAGAACTATCCGTTTATTTATTTTTCTCAAACCAGATCAAGCATAACCAAAAATGGAAGCTGGAGAAGGAATTCTGTTCAGGTTTGTGTCAGGGAGGTTCCTGACGTTACAGACTGCAGGCCAAAGCCCTGGGGTCACCACCGAGTCCCCCTCAATCCCAGAGCTCACTTGCCTCACTAGAGATCCCCTGACAGGAGAATCCTAGGCCTCGTCCATGGCACCGAGCTACAGCCCTCGGCCTCTGGGCTTGGTTTCGCTTCTTTTTTTTTTTTTTTTTTTTAAGATTTATTTTATTTATATGAGTACACTGTAGCTGTCCTCAGACACACCAGAAGAGAGCATCGGATCCCATTACAGATGGTTGTGAGCCACCATGTGGTTGCTGGGAATTGAACTCAGGACCTCTGGAAGAGCAGTCAGTGTTCCTAACCGCTGAGCCATCTCTCCAGCCCGGTTTTGTTTCTTGTGTTAGGTTTTAATACTTATATTTTTAAAAACTGTGCACTCTGGGGCTAGAGAGATGGCCCAGCAGTTAAACGCACTGGCTGCTTTTCTAGAAGACAGACCCTGACTTGATTCCAGGAACCACATGCCAGTAGCACTCAGGTGCTAAGTGCATACAGTGCAGATGCACGCAGGGAAAACACCTATTCACAACATTGATGGTTTTAAAACAGTGTGCATTCCACTAAGTCAAATCACTTGAAAAACAAAACAGAACAGCCCTGGGATTAAACTCTATTTTACAGCCTGCAGGGCACCTTAAATCATCTTGGATTTGAACTGTGGGTTTCATCTCCCACCCTGCTTTTGCCTTCATCAACGTGTGAGTTCTCATTCCTCTCAGATGGGAAAGGCAGGCAGTCTTCTGCATCATCACTAGATCTCGGTTCTTCCATGGGAAAGGGGCAGCAGGGCGATTTAAGCTGGATCGAACCTCTCTGCAGCTTCCAGAGTTAAACAGCTGTACGGAGGAATACAGGAAGTAGTGCTTAGATCGCACAGCGTACCTCCGCGCTCTGCGGGGCCCCTCTCTCGTCTCCTTCCCTACCATTTTTTTTAATGGCTCTTGGGTCTTTGCCTTTCTTTAGTTTTGACTGACTTTCTCCATCTCCGTCACATTGGGTTCATCAGGCATGGCTGCGGAAGAGGTGCAGTAAGGTACATGAACTAAGGGTCTGATCAGCACAGGTCGCTGACACATTGCCTTGGTGTTTTGAAACACGATCTGACTATGTCCTCAGTTCAACAAGCCCCATCTGTAACCTCCACACCCAGGGGGCTGGGATGGGATTGGAGCCTTGTGTTGCCACATCCGGCTAGTAACCATGTTTTTAAGTATAAAAGCTGATGAAATAATTTTCATTTAACCTACAACATCCAACAGTCAGTTTTTATATAAAATCTATCTTTTTAAACTTGTTTTTAACTAAGTCTTTGTTACAAGGCTGGAAAAAATGGCCCAGTAGTTGAGAATGCTTACTGACCACCTGGAGAACTCTAGTTCAGTTCCCAGTGCCTCTGTGAAGAGGCCTCCAACCACCTGTAATCTAGGTGCAGAGAAGCCAACTCTGTCTTCTGGATTTCCCAGGCATCCAAGTACACGTGACGTGTGCATGCACGTAGATACACACACACAGAGATTTTCACATGTATACATAAATTTTAAAATCTTTTTAAAGTTTTCTTTTTTTACTTGTTTTAAACAAGACTTTGAAGTATAATGTATGCCTTACAGCACATGTCAGTTGGAGCAGCCATCTTCAAGTGCTCAGAAAGCCTACAGTGGGGCTAGGCGACCTGTGAGCTAGCACACGGGCCTTGCAGAGGGTGTTTCTCACCTGGCTTCATCTAGGGAGGAGGAGGTTAAATCTCTGGTCCTTTCCCCTCCCCCCCACCAGTCCTTTACACTGCTCTCTCTGAGGTACATTTTCATCCCTTGAAGAAAATGGGCAAAACAAAAATCCTACTTTCTTTGTCTCTTAGGATTAATTTGGGTTTTTTTGGGTTTTTTGTTTTGTTTTTATTATGTTGGGTTGGGGTTTTGCCAAGGGAAGAGAAAGTAACCACTGTTTTTTGGTTTGGTTTGGTTTGGTTTGGTTTGGTTTGGTTTGGTTTGGTTTTCCTATCTTAGGATTCTTGATTTCCTTCTGGTTCTTAGCTACTAGTACTACGCTCAAAGTGTCATGGAGTACTCAAAGAGTGAGTGCCTGTGCTGGACTGTTGTACCTCGATCCTCTCCTTGGTGGGTCTTAGGGGACAGCATCTTGTTCTCTGTCTAAGGGCTGTTCCCATCCCGTCTGTTACTAGTGTACGTGCCTGACGAATGGGAGGTAGCCCGGGAGAAGATCACCATGAACCGGGAGCTTGGACAAGGGTCCTTTGGGATGGTCTATGAAGGAGTGGCCAAGGGCGTGGTCAAGGACGAGCCCGAAACCAGGGTGGCCATCAAGACAGTGAACGAGGCTGCCAGCATGCGCGAAAGAATCGAGTTCCTCAACGAGGCCTCGGTGATGAAGGAGTTCAACTGTCACCATGTGGTAAGAAGCCAAGCCATGGACAGAAAGCTTCCCCGGGGCCACCTTCTGTGTCCTTGGCCAGCTACGGGATTGGTACCTTGCCCTCTTCCCAGTGGGTAGTTTCCCATTGCATTCTTGGTACTCACAGACCCCTGAGGTGGAAGCCTCACCCTCTTACCAGAACTCCGCTCCTGGCCACAGGCTCCAGCACCACCCAGTTCCAGGAGTCATAGGTCATTGTGTGGGATGCCCTCCCCCTCTGAGTCCTTCTGTGCTTGATTCCTCCAGGTCCGGTTGCTGGGTGTGGTATCCCAAGGCCAGCCCACCCTGGTCATCATGGAACTAATGACACGAGGTGATCTCAAAAGTTATCTCCGGTCTCTAAGGCCAGAAGTGGAGGTCAGTTTTGTTCCTCGATCTGTTATCTCGCCTGTTCCACTTCGTTCAGGAGCTCGCTCCTAGGAAACTGTTTAAATCTGTTTGCTTCTCAGCCTTGAGTGCCTTGCTATCTGCTTTATTGTGGGTTCCCTCGGTAAAAGATTGTCCAACTGGAATCTTTGGAAGATCTTGTCTGTCTCTGCATCCCTCCCAGTTGACCTCCAGCATCTCTATTCTTGTTCCTGCATTCCCTCTATCCCTGCCTACATCTTTACAGCAACCCTAGCGGCCCTACGGCATGTCATAGCCAACCCTTCCCACAGCCTTCCCCTCAGCCTGGGCTGTCTTCGCCCACGGACTTTCCAGTACACTTGACTGCCTAGCATACATTTTCTCTTG
This sequence comes from Uromys caudimaculatus, assembly GCA_028551405.1. Taxonomy (NCBI): domain Eukaryota; kingdom Metazoa; phylum Chordata; class Mammalia; order Rodentia; family Muridae; genus Uromys; species Uromys caudimaculatus. The sequence goes on along the minus strand of CM052703.1, from coordinate 121,865,746 downwards.
TCATGGTCCTCAGGGTGTGCCCCCTTCTTTACCTCAGGGTCATGTCTGTGGCTGGTAACTTTTTCAGTAAGTGCTCAATAAAGGTCAATCTTTAGGCTGTCAGGGGCCTTGGCTTTGACCAAGTGATTCCCACCCAGTCTGTGCACAAGACAACTGTTTCCTCAGGAGCCCATTACACACACACACACACACACACACACACTCTCTCTCTCTCTCTCTCTCTCTCTCTCTCTCTCTCTCTCTCTCTCCCACACACACACACGCACACACACTCTCTCTCTCTCCCCCCATTCTCTCTCTCTCTCTCTCTCTCTCTCTCTCTCACACACACACACACGCACACACACATGTGTATATGTGAGCATACTATCCTTACCTTGATGGCATACTTTGTTCTTCCCGTGCCCTGATACTGCGTCAGACACTTCTCAAACTCTGAACCAACTTTTCAGACTAGATAATAAGCCAGTGCCCTGCTTGGGCTTTTAAATGATAATCATCCCAGCTGCACAGTTCTGCTTAGTCTAGTGAAATTGTCAAAATGTAAACCTGAGTGGGTCCTGTGTAACTTTTAAAATTTTTAAATTTTTTTTTTGTTGTTGTTGTTGTTTGTTTTGTTTTTTTGAGACAGAGTTTCTCTGTGTAGCCTTGGCTGTCCTGGAACTCACTCTGTAGACCAGGCTGGCCTCGAACTCAGAAATCCACCTGCCTCTGCCTCCCAAGTGCTGGGATTAAAGGCGTGCGCCACCACTGCCCGGCCCTGTGTAACTTTTTACTAGTCACTGTGGAGTACCCCTACTGTTGTGTTAGCCCACAGCCAGCTTTTTAGCATATATGAGTCTGATTTCTTTTTCGTTATTTTTATTTTTTGTTTTTCAAGACAGGGTTTTCCTATGCAGCCCTGGCTGTCCAGGAACTCGCTTTGTAGACCAAGCTGGCCTCAAACTCACAGAGATTTGCTTGCCTCTGCCTCCCTAGTGCTGGCTTTAAAGGCATGCACCACACCACCTGGTATAAGTCTGATTTCTAAGAGTTAACTGATAGACATGTTGAGAGCTATTGCCAGGACCAGCTGCCTTTCATGGGCTGCCTTAGTGGTTCTGCTGTTCTTACTTCGGCCCTGGCTTTGCTACCTGTGGCTAAGCAGCTTGTCTGTCTACACTCGCTGTAAGGGGAACTTCCTCTTCCCAGGCCCTTTCTGGTTTTGCTCCCATTCTCTGTGTAAGCTTTCCTTTTCTTTTCCTCTACAACTTAATCCTCTCCCAAGTGACGGTTCCTTCATTTTAGTTCTGAGTACACTGTTCCTGAATGTCTTCATGTATTTTTAGCATGTGCTTTTGGGGTTTCAGGAGAGCCACAAGGCTGAGTATGAGTCTATAGCAGAGCCACAAAGCTCGCCAGTTTCTCCCAACATCAGTCCCAGGTTTGTGGTGGAGCCTCATCCTGCCCTAGTAATATCCAGTCTACAGAAGGAGAAACGCTTGCTCAAATAGGTGACGGGAGAGTGGTCCTTTAAGGCACCTCCTAAAATCAGGATGTGCTTAACACCTTTCACTCCTAGTTCATGCACAGAATAAACCCGTAACTTGTGGTCTCAGGGCTGTTTCTGCCATTGGTTACCTTCAGTCCTAAGACAACAACAGTAAGAGGCCTCTGGGCCTTGGTTTCCTCATGTAGATAAAGGGCTGTAGAGATGGCTCAGCAGTTAAAAGTTCTGGCTGCTCTTCTGGAGAACCCTGGTTGGATTCCCAGCACCCACATGGTAGCTCACAACTGGCTATATTCACAGATCTTCTGGCCTCCGTGGGCACCAGTTGTGCAAGCAGTGTACAAGCATACATGGCAAAACATCCATGTACATAAAACAGAAATTAAACTTAAAGAGACAGGTTGGACTACTAAAGTCTCTTTCAGAAGTAACTTTCCCTTTAAATTCATCAGATCTAAATTTTGTCTAACTCATGTCAGAATTTTTTTTAAAGTATTTACATATATCTTAGCTTCAGTGTACAGACCCCAGCTTCAGTGTACAGACCCCAGCTTCAGTGTACAGACCCCAGCTTCAGTGTACAGACCCCAGCTTCAGTGTACAGACCCCAGCTTCGGTGTACAGACCCCAGCTTCAGTGTACAGACCCCAGCTTCGGTGTACAGACCCCAGCTTCAGTGTACAGACCCCAGCTTCGGTGCACAGACCCCAGCTTCGGTGTACAGACCCCAGCTTCGGTGCACAGACCCCAGCTTCGGTGCACAGACCCCAGCTTCAGTGTACAGACCCCAGCTTTACCGTATTCTACCTCCCCCTCGTTGCAGTTTGCTTATTTACTTAGATAGGTGTGTGGATGTGTGCTCATCTTAGGGGCTCCAAGAAGATTAAAGATTTCCGCTCTCTTGAGATGAAGGAAGGAATGACAACATAATATCATGAACTGACAAAATGTCAGCCCAGCCCTTTTCTTCACATAATTAAGTCTCTCTTGTTGATTGTTTTTCACATGTTGAGTGACAGCTCTTGTTGAACACTTACACAGCATTCATACTCCAGTATGTGTCGTGAGCCTAAGTATGTGTCACCTGAACTGCAGAGGTCCTACTTTAAGATCCTAATGACACTAAAAGACAGTGTGACGGGGGAAGCACCCGCCTGTGTAAAAGCCGTGGTGATTCAGGCTTCTTCCACATGATGGCACACCCTCTGAGAACACCCCCTGGATTATAGTAAGAGACCCCGAATCAAAGTAAAAATGGTTAAATAGCTAAATGAGCTCAACTAGGTCTGCCATGAAGCATGGAGAGTACTCCTGGACATTGCTCAGTTCAGGTGCTCAGAAACCATGTAAACGTCAGGCCGGTGTGGCAGGGCGCCTATGATTCCAGCCTTGGAAGGATAAGTTGGGATCCCCAGAGCAAACTGTGCTGACCAGCTCTGAGTTTGATTGGGACACCCTGCCTCAATGAATAGGTAGAAGGTGGCTCCTAACATACTTGAGGCCTCCACATCATTGCGCAGGGATACATGGGAGCAGGGGTGGGAAAAGATAATGCTAGTCCCAAGGAGTGCTAATTGGTGTTTCCTCTAGCTGCACGTGATTTTATTACAAGCAGGTGATGCCAGGGCTCAGCAAGGATACGTCCTTCCGAGCAAGTCCTGACTTCCTGCAGGTGACCTATAGTACTGACTAAATAAACATGGATTTACAACTCCTAGAATAAACCTACAGGTGGGGGGAAATGTCTCAGTTTCTCACGCTTTTGTTTTGTTTTTAATCTGCAGCAGAATAATCTAGTCCTAATTCCTCCGAGCCTAAGCAAGATGATCCAGATGGCCGGAGAGATTGCAGATGGCATGGCCTACCTCAATGCCAACAAGTTCGTCCACAGAGACCTTGCTGCTCGGAACTGCATGGTGGCTGAAGATTTCACAGTCAAAATTGGAGGTGTGTCCTTTGCTTTCCAGACTGGAGCACAAACTAAACTAAATTCACAGGTGCAGTCGTTAGTCTGCTGCTGGAGAGATTTTCAGTCTGTCCCAGAGGAGCACCCTTGAGTGCAGAGATGTGTGTGTAGTCAGTGTGATTGTCTATTCCTGGCTATAACCCCTGAGAGCACCTTAACATGGTAGTCCAGATAGGTGCCGGGCTTCCCAGGTAGAATGTTACAGAATGTTGCAGAAATAATCAGGGCAACTCGCCTCCTCAAGTGATTTTGGCTTGAGGGAAATGTCACCATACAGTCCACCCCTTAAATTTCTCAGCTTACAAAGACCATTGTCCCTAGATAGGCCCACGGGGTTCCTGAGAGGCAAAGCGCCCCTCTGCATTGCGTAACAGTGGTGATAAGGGGGGCGTGCCAGTCCACAGGAGAGGGAAGATCGCTGCTGACTGGATTTCTCACCTAGGACTGGTCAGCTCAGAGTTCTGTCCTCCTCTCCTACCAGGGGTCGAACCCAGGGCCTTCTGTATGCCACTCTACCACTGAGCTACACCGCTCCATGGTAGCTCCAAGCGCTTGAGCTTTCTGTCACGCCTAGGACATGCTGCCATGACCATAGCTGCACAGCCAATGCACTGTGATCCTAAAATGCTGGTTGGATTACATTTCTGGTCATTCTCCTCAGCCTTTCGGCTTGTATGTTGGCTTTGGTTTTTGTGTCTTACTTCAAAAACCAAAAACAAAACTTAGTAACAAGATTGCTCAGAAAACCATCCTGCATTTACAAGGCCTTCCTACTGTGCTAGGCCGGCACTTCAGAAACATACCAAGTGTTCATCCTGAGAACCAGCAGAGAGACATAAAATGCAGCAGAAACTATCAGCCACTGACCTTTGACCACCTCTTGAGCATGTGTCCTAGAGATGTTTTGCTTGCCTAAACCTTAGCAGTGATTTTTGCATGAGCCATTCTGGCCTTGTCACAACCAATGAGTATCATCTCTAGAGAGGTATCCAGAGTAGGGCTGGGCTCTCTGTCTTCATTGTCGTTGATTGCAGAAGTTAGGGGTGTTGGCATGCAGCTGTATTACAGAGCAGATGTCAGTCATTGGAGTTACTGGAGATACCCCCAGCATGTCTCTGGGTTTGTACACTCGTATTTGGAGACCTGGGAGCCCAGCCTAGTGGGCAGCCCTCAAGAGGATACCCTGAGCCTGGCAGTGATGGTGCACGCCTTTAATCCCAGCACTTGGGAGGCAGAGGCAGGTGGATTTCTGAGTTCGAGGCCAGCCTGGTCTACAGAGTGAGTTCCAGGACAGCCAGGGCTACACAGAGAAACCCTGTCTTGAAAAAGAGGGAGAGAGAGAGAGAGAGAGAGAGAGAGAGAGAGAGAGAGCGCCTGCCCCCGAGTTTCTAGATAAGAGACATCCTCTTACCAGCCTTTGTGGTCTTTCCTGCCTCTCATCCTCCCTTATGTGTGGAGACCCAGATTTTATCCCTCAGAGGAAGCCTCTGTGTACCTGTGTGGCCTGGGGCAGGTGCCTTTCATCCTGGTGCCATCTTTCCCCCCTGTGAAGTGCAAGAGGTACTAGGACAGCCGGAGATGCTTAGGCAGCAAGCCCATGCCTGAGTCCTCATCCTGCCCTCTTGTGCACTCTTCCCAACATAGCCAGGAACTCAGTGAAGCTGCTTTTGTCCCATTTTGCATTACAGTTGGGAAAATGCTTTTTTCGTGCATGTGCTTTTTGTCATTTTAAATCCAAATCAGTAAGGATTATGTTTTCCGTTTAACCATGTGGCGTATTTATGAGGATATTTTCTATTATAATTATGATTTTTTCCTTTTTGGAATTAAATTCTGCATGCCTGTTTAGGAAGAGGGGGTTGTTCTATTTTCCTTTTGCATTTAGGAAGAAAGATTGTTTTCTAGAATTCCCCTTCTATGCAAGTCAAAGCGGATCCTCTCATTTGCATGTCTCTGGATTAATTCAGAGATGAAGCCAGAGCACTTTCTTTTTCCGCTTCAGGCAAGTTCCTCAGTGTCCCCCAGTGCCCCATCTCAGGGGCTACACACCCTAAGTCAGCTCACCAGAGGCAGCTGGCAGCTCAGACTCGGTGCAAGTCAATTGTGTTGGTTAACATCCATGCAGCCTCATTCTCCGTAGGGTTTGCTCTGCCGTTTTGTACTTCACCTCTTTGTGGCACCACTTAGAGATATGAAGGGACATTTTAAAGGTAGAGCAGCAGCTCTTTCCTCCAGGGTAGGAGAATGGAAGAGTTTATGTGAGAAAAAAGTGGTGTGGCTGAGCGGAAAATCAAAAATGGATGAAGACACAGTAATGTGAGATTATTTTAAAAAGCAAGCCTGCCATCCACCACGATGAAGTGACACCTTCAGGAGACTCAGAAAATGGAAGATATTTTCAAGAGTATTGTGGTGGGAAAGGGTGTTGGGTAACAGCTCCAGGAGCCTGGGAAGAGCATCTCAGATGCTCACTGGGTACTTTGACCTTCGTGAATTCTTACTGCGAGTGTGCTCTCCCCTGCGAAGTGGCAAAGGGCCTTTTCCTCAGTAGTAGAGACATGCCACCGAGCAGTGAGGTCCACATCCTCCTGTGTATTTGACCAAGCTGCATGCCACTCACCTTTGGTCTGTGCAGTGTATATTTTCTTGAAAAGTCGTGGTACTCGATGATTTGCAAACTACCTCTCACTTTAAATGCCATAAGGAAGTTAATCTCTTAAAGGAGTCAGATTATAAATCATTAAGACCAGAGATGTCTTGTATTTGCCTGTGAGGTGGCTGATCTTGTCTTACTAATTCTGCCTTATAAACGTTACAAGCTGTAATGCTAAATAAAGCCTTCTCAGAGTGGATATGTCTCGCCTTGAATATGGGCAAAGGACAAGGGCCCTATGCTAGGGCAGCCAGGGCCCCTTTTCTGCTGCCCCAAGACCTGATCCAGCTAAGTACCTGTGCATCTTGCCTCCAGATTTTGGTATGACACGGGACATCTATGAGACGGACTACTACCGGAAAGGAGGGAAGGGGCTGCTGCCTGTGCGCTGGATGTCTCCCGAGTCCCTCAAGGATGGAGTCTTCACTACTCACTCTGATGTCTGGTATGAGAGTTTCTGTACACGGCCAACCTGGACCTTCCAGCTCGTGGTTCAGGCTCCTGAGTCATTCTCCTTGTTTTTGTTCACTGTCACTGACTGCCCGCATTGAGTTCAGCATTCAGTGTCCCCTAGCGCTTTATCTCTTAGATATTCCTGTGTGGAGTCCATTAGAGCAAAGGGTATTTGTGGGATGCCAAGGAGTATGCAGAACCAACATTTCCTTCCCCTTTTAGCTAATACTGATTTTATTTCCAAGGGGTGGGGAAATGCTCAAAGTCTGAGCCTTCACCTCTGCCTGTTCCCTTCTCTCTTTTCCCCACTCTCAGTGGGTTCGTACTGTGTATGAGAGCTCCTGCCTTAGCTCACCAAACCTTTAGATAGAAGGCAGTACTTGATTTAAACCCAAACCTTGAAAGTCTTGGTTGCAATTTTCTGTTGGTCCCATCTGATATCTCTCTCTCTCTCTCTCTCTCTCTCTCTCTCTCTCTCTCTCTCTCTCTCTCTCTCTCTCATTCACACACGCACACGCACACACACACAATGGATGTACATTATTCCTGACCCAAAGCATCTTCCTTAGTAATAAGTGTCTTGTTGTAGAAACACACTGACTTCTCTGTAGTACTGTTTACTGCAGTTCCTTGGAAACACGGTGTAGAGGTCATCAGGTTCCAAAATACAACTGGAGTTCTTGGCAGGCAGGAGCCCTGGCACGTCCCCTCCTCGAATGTCAGCAAGTGTCTTGGCTGTAGGCTCGGGAGATCCCGTTGCTGTTGTGTTACAGAAGCGGCGGTTGTTTATTCCAAGTGCAGATGACCACACAGAAACTATCCCAGTAGTGACTGACATCAGTTCTTTAGCCTCGTGAACCTTTCCCGGTCAAGTGCCTTGAATCTTATTTGGAAGACAGGTGCAAATTGGAAATAGCCTTTGAATATGACCCAGCATAGCCCGGTTGTTTCCCGACTCAGGGATGAGGTCTGTTCTGCAGTTGACCCATCCGAGGTTACTTCTTTTCTGTCCAATCAAAGTACTCTGTTCTGTGTGTAGATGAGGTCACGGGAGAGGGCACACCCAGGGCCACACTTCCATCTGTTTGTTCTGAGCTTCCGCTTCTGGAAGCTTTGAGGTCAGCTTGCAGGATAGGAGAACAGACCGAACATAGACTCATTCTACCCCAACTCTGGGTAGCAGCTGTCACTGCACGCCGCAGTGAGGGGCATATGGGGTGCTCCCGCTGATTTCCTCCACTTGAACTACATTGCCACTACGAAGCAACGAGAAAATGTCTGTATAAAGAGGAAAGCCGTCAGAATTCATTCCGCCAAGTGCTGAGGCACTGACATCTTTGGGGTATTTGTTTTCCCAAGCCCAAGCTTTGCACATACAGGTGGGGACAGCAAGGATTCTGGAATGTGTGAACTGATTCTCAGTTCTGACTGAACCTTTGCCTGCTGGAGGAATGGCAGTCATTTTAGAATGAATCCACAATCAGAAGACAGTTGATCCTAAGTAGGTAAAAATCCAAAGAAAAATTCAAAGAATTTTGTTTGACTTTGTAGGAGACCTTAGGAGCCTGGTATGGGGAGTCACCCTCAGGCCAAGCCAAACCCTGATCCATCTGCATTTACCACAGCTGCTATTTGAGCTTCTGGGGAGATGTTCTAGGGACTGTCCCCTCCCTCACAAGGGCAGGAAGGGCAGCCCTTAGGTCTTCGTTCTTTCTGGTTTATGCACTCTATCTTCCTGTCCACCCTCTGAGCAGACTGCTGGGGTGGGATGGGGTGGGATGTTGGCTGCAGGGAGAACAGGGTGCCTGCAGGCAAGAGTTACACTGGAGCTGACATGCTGAGTTTGTAGAGTCAGGTAGCCAGCAGTCTAGATATGGCAGTCAGAGCTCAGGGCCAGGATTGTGACTGAATGCCTGGGAGCCTGTGGTGCATCAGGGAAAGCATGAGAGACAAGGGAAGTTGGCCTGGAAGGGAACCTTGTCAAGACCAGTCGATAAAAATAGAAAACCACATACATCATTGCTTTTCTCCGGCCATATTTCAGACATGAGGGTAGGCACTGCAGCCTCCAAAAAATGCCTCTGGTGTGGCCTTGTAGGCTCTGGAAGGCAGATCCCATGGTCAAAACAGACAAGAAACCTGTTTCTCTAAGGCCAGGTCTTTGAAAACCATAACTGCACTGTAGATCCTGGTGACTGCCGGTTCCAAAGAACCTTGGGTCTGATTGCTGAGGTTCTGTTCCCGGCTGACATTGCTTAGTATCAATTTGTACAAAACCCTTTTGTTCATAGAAGGGAGATGAGGCAGCAAACCAGATGTTCCGATTGAGTCACAGGCTGCCTGTTTCAGCTTAGGCCAGGACCCTTAGACTGTTCCGTGGAAAATGCCTACCTAGAGTTCCACCCGAAGCCTCGTGTTGGCTTGCTGTGCACAGCCTTCTTCATTCCAGCTGTACAGCCTGAGTGTAAGAGCAAACAGGCCAGGGAGATTTGTGCAAAAGCAGGGGTGCTCACACTGAGGGCAACAGTGTGGCCATTACCTGTCCGAAGTTCCCGCATACATAGATCTCCTTTAGTTGGATCTTCTGGGCTGACAAGCAAAACTGCACACATGGTAGAATTCCTCACTGCTCTGCCTGCTGAGTTCATACCTTAGCCAGTCTCTAGACCAAGGGTCTAGTGTATCCCACCCCAGTTCCCTATCTGACACAGCCTCTTCCCCAGCCATGGCTCAGGGACAGGGATTTTCATCTTCCTTGGCCCAAGTCAAGATCCTACAGAACGTTTAGACATTTCAGACCCAGCCCCCTACCCTACATCAGAACTGCTTTGGGGCACCCAGGTACCCATCTGGTTTAAGAACTGATTAGATTCTTCTTTGTAGTAGTAGTAGCTACCTCAGCCCTGCCACCTGGGTTGTAGTAGCCCTACAGGAAGCATTAGCGGTGACAAAAGGGAGCAGATGTCCCACACTTAGCCAGCTAGCTGATTTAACATCCACAAAGTGCCATCATCACATTGAGGACACTTTGTTCAGTACCCAGAGTCTAAGAAATGCTACTAAGGAGGGAACACAGTCCTTCCCTTCCTTTTCTTAGCTATTCACGTTCTGTTCCACCTGTAGGTCCTTTGGGGTCGTCCTCTGGGAGATTGCCACACTGGCTGAGCAGCCGTACCAGGGCTTGTCCAATGAGCAAGTTCTTCGTTTCGTCATGGAGGGCGGCCTTCTGGACAAGCCGGACAACTGCCCCGATATGCTGTATGTATTTATTTCCTGAGCCACATGGGATTGGTAACTCCAGAGTCATTCCTTCTGTTGCTTGTGGGTACAAGAGAGGATTAGAAGGACCTTATCTATCCTTGCTGCTGGAGATGAGCTAGTTGGATCTGTGACTTTGTGCTACACTATACCTTAATCCCATCCTGTGTCCCTTGTCCCCCAGTGCTAATTGGCACTTTTGCATCATGATGTCTCGGCCCACCCCACCCCCATCTCCCATCTCTGAAATATGGGGTGATGGCAATTCTGGCTCATCTTTTTCATGCAAAATTTATTTTTAAGACAAAAATACAACAGTTACTATTGTTGATCCAGCTTGGAGAGCTCTCCCCAAGCCCGTTGAAAGTCTATACAGCATGCACACACGGAGCTTTGTGGTCAAGAGTGACTCTCTTGCACAAATAGGCTTAAACCTCAGATAGCCCCAACACAAGGTCACAAACCATCTGCTGTCATCTTTACTCCTGCAAGCTGCGTGGACCTACAGCAAGGTTGAGCTCATCCCTCTTTGGACATCTAGGCACACCCTAGGGGGTTGGTGAGATGGTTGCTTCGCTCTACTTCCGGTAAAATAACATCCTGCAGCGATTGGTCGTGAGAGTTGTTACTCGATAGCAGTATACCCTTGGTGTCAAGTCCACCTCAGTGCTCAGCCAGCGTGACTTCGAGAAACTCCCCAAAATACACAGCTTACAAGAAGCATTTCACATTGGCTCCCAGCGGGGAGCGTAAGTGGGTTCCGTTGCTTTTGTGGTGAGGTAGCTGTAACGGTGAGAAAGAGTTGTGTCAGAGCGCGTATTTCCCACTTTGTGGCTGGAAAGTGAAAAAGAGCCATGAAAACAGCAGTTCTCAACCTGTGGGTCGTGACCCCTTGCCCTTTCACAGGAGTCACCTGAGATCATTGGAAAACACAGATGTCTCCATTACATCTCATAACAGTAGCAACTCAACGATTATGAAGTAGCAGTGAAAGTAATGTTATAGTTGGGGGTCACCACAACATGAGGAACTGTATTAAGGGGACACAGCATTAGGAAAGTTGAGAACCCTGCATTAAAGGTCTTGAAGACAATTTCCTTTTTTTAATATTATTTATTTAATATATGTGAGTACACTAATAGCTGTTTTCAGACACACCAGAAGAGGGTATTGGATCCCATTACAGATGGTTGTGAGCCACCATGTGGTTGCTGGGAATTGAACTCAGGACCACTGGAAAAGCAGTCAGTGCTTTTAACTGCTGAGCCATCTCTCCAGCCCTTGAAGACACCTCTCTAATGATCTGGCAACCTCCTAGGCTCCACCTCCCAAAGGTTCCCCAGTGTTGCTAAAACTGGGGAAGAAACTTTCCACATGTGAGCCTTGGTAGAGCATCAAGCATCCAAATTTTATTTGTACTCTTATGAGTAGAGAGGCCTTGCTTTGTCTGAGGTTGGTGGCTCAGTGGGTGTGGAGAATGGCCCTTCCTGCAGTGAGGCATCAAGAGAGACAAGAAGGTATTCTGATTGGCTCATCAGGTACAGGTTGAGAGCAGTGAGCTTACATTTGATGTGCACACCTGAAGGCAGGGCTCAGCTGTTGTTTTGCATCTCAGGGGTAAATATCAAAGCAGGTTCCTACTGATAGGTCATGACCTATATAGTTTTCCGGAAACACTTTGCAAAACAGGTTTGGCTTCACCAGTGAAAGAATCCCAGGGGGATTGTCAAGATGTCTTTCACATCTACACAAAAGACTCGTATCTGCCTACCCCTGCCTTCTCTTCCTCAGCGCAGCGCTCATTCACATGGTGCCTTGGATGGTGAGGCAGTGTACAGATGGAGAGGTTGGGTGTGCGGGCAGTGGGCAGAATCACACAGAGGTGCTAGTGACTGCTCAGAATCTTGAGAAGTCAAGGTGTGGGCTAGCCTAGTTCCCGTGTGAGGCTCCATCAATTGAAAATGTCATCTCACAGGCTTTCTGACAGAAACCTAGGAGGAGTCTGGTAAGGTGACTCTAGCTAGCTCAAGGTTCCAGGAGGTTGCTGCTGAACTCTGAGGCAGGGCTTCCAGCAGATGAAGACACTCTTGTGCATGGGGTGGTTTGAGGGAAATCAGATTTACTTACAGGGCTGTAGGAACAGTGATGGGTCTGTGTAGTGTGAGAGGCCGTGGCTTCTCTGTGGACCACTCCATAGACCAAGGGGATTTCTCTAAGAGACTGGCGAAGATTTGTGGTGCTGTGGACTGCATGCTCACTCTTCATTTCAGTCCCTCAGCTCTGCCACAATAATGTAAAGCAGATTCAGGAATCAACAAGTATGGAGCCTTTAAGAGAAAGAGTGTAGCCCAGGTACTCAGGATAACCTTCCTGCCTCAAACTCCCCTAGTGCTAGGATTGCAGCCTATGTTACTGGTGCCCAACTAAAACTTTGTATTTGAATTTGAATTCCTCTTGTTTTCTTAAAAAATACTCCTTTTGGGAGCCGGAGGCGGTTGTTTGTTTGTTTTTGCCCCAACTGTTTGCAAGTGTAAAAAGGCCCTCTTACTTAGGAGGGCCTTACAAAATTGAATAGTCAGCTGGCCACGCTGAGCCACTGGCTTGTTCATTGCCTACTGTGCCCTACAGCATCTTCAAGGAGAGCACCGCCACTGTGTCCTTTCTAAGCTGATCTCAGAAAGCTTACAGGGTGCAGGAGGACTACCTAGAGAAACTGTAGGCTCTGAGTGCTTCTCACGGCGTCCCCTAGAGCTTAACTTTGACCTCAGTTGGTGCACCGCATTCCTACTGGCCCATTGTGAGAATAGTCAGTATTGGGGGCAAAGTTGGAAGCATGGAGTAGGAACATGGCTGCCTCTCTGCATAAGGGCATACCACACCAGCATTGGTTTGGATACTAGAATCAGTGGTGTCTCGAGAGCTGAGAAACCATTCAAAAGAGCAGGTCTGAGTTTTGTTCCTGTGGCTTAGGGCTGGTCATGGGAGAGCTACTGGTTTTGTTCTTTTATACTGGGGCAAACATTTGTCTGGGAAACTCATGGGACTCATGAAGTTGGTCCATCTCCAGCTGACTGGATTTTTTGGTTTGAATTTAATATGCTTGGGAAGCAGCCACCTGCTATGGGAAAGGCAGTGGACTTCCTGTTCCCAGCATAGAGTGAGGAGGAAGTTTACACGTGGATGCTGCTCTTGGATGCAGAATGATTGATGCAGGAGGCCTTTCTGCTTTGCCATTCAGAACCCCCTTGGCAGATCGGTCTCCTTTCTAAGAAAAGAACATAGTGAAGGGAGATGAGTTGGCTCCAGTAGGGAGTGTGGAGCCCTGATTTGCTGAGGTGCTGATGAGAGGAAGGTGTGTTCTGGGAAATGATTCTTTTGGCACAGTAAATGAACATGCTTGGGAGTAGTCTGAAGCCTGTTGGGTCTCACACGTAGAGGAAGGGCTTCCATTGTGGGGTTCTGAGGCAGGAACAGCCCTCTCTGGCCATGCCTTGACCTCGTTGTCCCTACACATGAACCAGATTGCCTCAGGAGTAGCCAAGTGTCCAGCCTTGTGTATCACAAAGTATTCTAGCTTTAGAGAAAAAGCTTCAATCAAACACCAGGGTATCCAGGTCTGAGTGTCAATGCCACGGCTCAGTTTGAATTGATCTAGCAAATTCTATGAGGCTGGATCAGGGGAGCACATCGTTGTCATCTGTACCCCTGAACTTCAGTGCCTTGGGCACAGATTTGTCAGTGAACCCTGCTGAGGTCAGAGGCCAGTCCCATAGTTCATGGAAACTGAACAGGTTCCTGAAACAGGTTCCAGCCCTGACACTGCAGAATGGGATGATGATTTAAGCTCGGCCACAAAATTGAGACACAGAGTCATTTGATCCAGCAACATCTCCAGAGCTCACGTGCCAAGTCGTCAGGATGCAGGATTCAGGAAGGAACTCGAACGTCTTGTTAGCCGAGTGGCACCAGCTCAGATGCAGCTGATCCATACTCAGTCGAATCTGACTACTTCTGCATTTTTCCTTTCCGAGAGTCAAGCCCCCAGGATGCTGGAAATCCTGGGCTGGTTTTGTAGAGATAATTGTTTGAATAGAATCATAACAGGCAGGTGGTAGTGTCTGTCAGGTAATCCCCAGCATCAACTGTGTGCCAGCTCCTGGGCTCGATAGCATCCCCGTCTAGGTACCAGCCAAGAAGGTACCAGCCATAAAAACAGCCTTAGCTGCTTGGAATGTTAGAAAGGGACCCACTCAGTCCTGTAGGACCTCCTGAAAGTCTGATCCCTGGTAAGAGTAACCACTACCTGGTACAGTACTAACACTCAGCAGCAGGGGTGCTAGATACATGAGCTCCTGGGCATATTTCAGTTTGCCAATGCCTCACATAGACGACAGCCTGTCTACCTCAAGACATGGGGTATGCTTGGGGGTTCAGAAGCCAAGTGAGGGATAGGAATAACAGGGTGTGTGTATACCCGTAGAGTAGCACTCCTAGGGGAGAGCTAGGTGTGTACCTTCAAAAAGGGACATATTCTGTAAATCATGGCTCCAGCTCATCTGAGCTGTCCAGTGATTTTAGAATGTGCTTTTTAGAGAGAGTCTTTTATCAGCTTATTAATCCCAGAGTCTACTGGAGAGTTTTCTTGTGGAAAGAGTATGAAAACAAGGTCTTAAATCGCACAGAGCAAAAAAGACTTCCTTTTATGGACATCACTGGAAGGGCTGACTCTGGGATGATTTAAAAGAGGCATCACATGGCTTGTCTGTACTGATGTCACCGCATCTGTACCCTGCCCATGGCACCTCCTCAGCCCCACCCCCACCCCTGGCCACGAGGCGTGGGGCCAGACACATCTCATGTTCTGGCCCCCATTGCACTTTTCTATTCAGGGATAGGCCTGTCAGCCAGAGAGGAAATTGCAGCCTGGCCTCAGAGCTAAGCTCCTTGTGTTTGCTTCCCATTCTGATTAATCCTTCGGGAAATGATGAGACAGGGGAGAACAGGCTTCTTCCCCACCTAACCAGAGCAGGGGAGCTTGCTACCTGCCTGCTCTCTATGCAAACTAAACCATCTGATGAGGTCTGACTGGCTGTGGACAGCCAGGAGAGAGCAGTCTGCTAGTGGGACCATGCTTACTCTTACTCAGGCGTCTACGGTAAAGCTGTGTTGTCTGACAGCCTCACTCCGTTCCAGCTCACTCACTGTGTGACTTTAGACAAATGATGAAATGCTTTGGTTGGTGCTTTTTCCTTATGTATAAGATGAAGATGTGTTGTAATTGTTGCAATAAAGAGATATCTCTGGCTCTCGAGGACTAATGTGACTCCCAGGCCCAGAGCTCTTAGTCCATACCTGCAACCTGTCATGTACCACCAGGACCAGTTACTTAGCACCAGTGAGAATACCTAATTAGCCTCATCTTTGGTCCAATTTGTTTTCCTCTGTCTAAGGCATTGGCCACTTTATTGGTTTGTTTTACACACACACACACACACACACACACACACACACACACACACACACACACACACACACACACACACACACACACACCAGAGGAGTAGGCAGTAAATTTTGTAGGGTTGCTAGCTAAACAGCCTTTGTCTCAACTACTCAGCCTACAGAGGAGCTTAGAAACAGCCACAGGTGCTGTGTAACCAGCGCTGCTCCAGTAGAATTCAACTTATAACAGGCCCCAAGCTGCATCTGGCTCGGATGGAATTGGCTATGCTCCTGAGCCTCCAGAATGCTTAATTCTGGGTGGACCCCCAACACACCCTTTTCAATTTTCTCTTAAGGTTACTTACTGTCTTCCACCTCACTTGTCTTGACCCTAGGGCTTCTGAGGAAGCTGGCCAGATGGGCAGGGGTGTCTTTCTCTCCACAGGCAACTTCATGCCTACCTATGGGCTGCTTTCACATGCCTTTACCCCTGTGGGATTATTTGCATGACTCATTGTAAAGAAGTGAAGTGACCTGGTGGCCCAGTGACCAGCCTGACAGGATGTTAGAGTCCTGTTTAGGGTGCTTTGGGATTCCTGTATATTCGAAGTTCCGTTTGGTGGATTTCAGTGTAAAGTGTCTGAAGAGCCAGGAATTTTTTTTTTTTTTAAGATTTATTTATTTATTATATGTAAGTACACTGTAGCTGTCTTCAGACATCCCAGCAGAGGGCATCAGATCTCGTTACAGATGGTTGTGAGCCACCATGTGGTTGCTGGGATTTGAACTCAGGACCTTCGGAAGAGCAGTCAATGTGCTCTTACCCGCTGAGCCATCTCTCCAGCCCCGAGCCAGGAATTTTAAAACACAATTTCCCAGAGGAGCATAGGTGGAAAGTGCTTTTGTCTCAGGCTCCTGTGAATGAGAGCTCCTAGGCACCCCTTTCTCTCAGAGTCATGACCACCCTGCACTTGCTGTCTGTCTGTCCATCTGTCAGAGTCCAGGTGTGGCTATCCGCCTGGCTTGGGTACCAGAACCATGACTTGACTAGGGTATCAAGACTTGGATATAGAAAAACTGGGGCTGGGTGCACTGGGCTCTGGAAGCTCAGTGTGTTTAGTGTAGATATAGTTGGAACAGAGAGGCAGACTACTGCATGCAGATAAACAAGGAAGCAGGGTTATTATATACAACTGAACAAGGCCGTAGGGTTAGCTCACCTCTGCAGGAACAGTCTCTGCAAGGAAGCCATCGTCAGGATGTAAAGATCCAGGGGGAACATGACAGTAGACATGTTCTGCACACACTATGAGCACTCAGACCTCAGGGGAAGACTTTGCCACTCCCATGGGACTGGGGCATCGGAGTCCCTGACAGGGCCATGCACGTGTCAGCAGTTCACACTCACTCAGACCTTCACTTGCTCGGGGTTTCCTCCACTCTCTACACCCAGGCCTTTCCTGGTCAGGGTGGTGGCTGCATAGCAGTCTTCCTCTTCTCTTCTGTCCTGTGTGCCAGCTGGCCATGTAACTAGGGCCGGGGAGCTTTGCAAAGGTTTGTGACCTTGTGGGAGTGATGGAGGTACAGTATGGGCTTTATACTGTTTTTACCTTGGCCTTGTTTGTCAAAGAAACTGCTGCTCAGGGCTTCCCTTGGTTTGTTGGCATCCGACTTGAGGTTTCTATTAGGACTCTGCTTCTGGGCACTCTAGATCTTCAGGGTAGGGTTCTGCCTTCATGGGACATACGCAGTAAGCAGATGCTGGCGTGAGATAGCAAGCTTGGGATTTGTGCTCCTTCTGTCTGGCACCCCTGCCGCCTCCTCCCTCAGGCCCACTGCCAGGGGCACCCTGACGCCAGGAAGAAACTTAGAAATAGCCTTGGTTTGGGGTACAGAGAATGATGCCTGTCAGGATAGCTGTGATTCTCATTAGTGAGAGATGGAGGTTCCCTGCTTCTGGTTAATGCACGGCTGGAGAGGTGCTTCAGGCAGAAAGTAGGTTGTTTTATCTCTTAGCAGTGCTATCATTAATTCGACCCTGTTCATGGTGAACTCTGTGAACCAAGACTCGAAGTGAGATTGGCCTTGGCACTGTGGCTGGGAGTGAGTTGTGGGCAAGTTCTGTGGCAGAGGCATCCAGATGGGAAGCCAGGGAGTGCCGCGGTGGCACAGTTGTCCGGCAGCTCACCCCTTTCCTCCCCGCACCCCCCTTAGGTTTGAACTTATGCGCATGTGCTGGCAGTATAACCCCAAGATGAGGCCCTCCTTCCTGGAGATCATCGGCAGCATCAAGGATGAGATGGAGCCCAGCTTCCAGGAGGTGTCCTTCTACTACAGTGAGGACAACAAGCCTCCCGAGCCGGAGGAGCTGGAGATGGAACTGGAGATGGAGCCCGAGAACATGGAGAGCGTCCCGCTGGACCCTTCGGCCTCCTCAGTCTCGCTGCCTCTGCCTGAAAGACACTCAGGACACAAGGCTGAGAATGGCCCGGGCCCTGGCGTGCTGGTTCTCCGTGCCAGTTTTGACGAGAGACAGCCTTACGCTCACATGAACGGGGGGCGCGCCAACGAGAGGGCCTTGCCTCTGCCCCAGTCCTCGACCTGCTGATCCTTGGACATCGAAGCACGTGCAAACAGTAACGCGTGTGCGTGTGTGTGTGTGTGTGTGTGTGTGTGTGTGTGTGTGTGTGTGTGTGTGTGCGTGTGCGCGCTCGTGCGGCCCACTCGGTGGGCGGGGGTGGGGGGAGCAGGTTGTAACAATCTATTCACAAGCCTCCTGTACCTCAGTGGATCTTCAGAACTGCCATTGCTGCCCACGGGAGACGGCTTCTCTGCAGTAAACACATTTGGGACCTTCTTTTTTTCAATATGCAAGCAGCTTTTTATTTCCCTACCCGAACCCTTAACTGACATGGGCCTCTGCAAACCTTAATGACAACACTTAATAGCAACAGGATACTCGAGAATTGAGTCTCCCTCATTCTCTGCCTTTTTCTCTCTTCTGCCTTCCCTCTCCCCTTCCACTTCCACGATCTCCTTCCTCTCTTTTCTGCTTCACAGTGGAAAAATGTTTGCGAAAGCCCAGCTGGGAAGCCTTTTTAAAAAAAAAAAAAAAAGAAAAAAAAGAAAAGAAAAGAAAAAAATCAGATTGACTTAATGGCTGTCCCTGGGGCTCCTCATCACCCCGTATACACCTGCCTGACACCATAGGTCTTTACCAAAAAAAAGGAAAAAAAAAAAAAAAAAGAAAGAAAGAAAGAAAGAAAATTCACACTGGGATGGAATTTTTTTAACTGTACCTTTAACCTTTTTTAGGGTCATCCAAAAATTTAAAAGGGCCATTGTTCATCTGTGGTTATCACTTTCACGCTGCCATTTTTTGCCAAAATCCTGTTTCAGTTTGGTTTTTCTCGCACGCACGCGTGCGTGTACTCCCTGCGCTGATCTCCCTCTGTCCACAAGCATGGGATGAAACATGGCGTCTAGTTGATAATACCATTTGAGAGACACATTTTTGAGGCCTCCACTGTGCCCAGAGTGCTCTCCTGGCCCACGTCCCCTGGGGCTCGTCGTGTGACGACTAGGTTTCTCTTGGGGAGAACTGGACTAGAGGAAACTCTCCCTCCTTGAAGAAGGGGAAAGTGGAACCCCACCCGTAGCATCCCAAGAATTCTGGAGGAAACGGCCAAGAGCTAGCCTGAAGGTCAAGGTAGTCCTCAGAGCGGCCACGCCCCCTCCCCAGCCGCCCCCCTGCGAGAGGGTTCTGGGGACCCGGCCAGCTGTTGGTACAGATGTGCAAGGATTCAGATTCAGAGCCACAGCAGCATGGAGCAGCCCAGGCGGTGGATCAAGCAGTCTAAGCTTTTACATGGTCTGTTACTAGGACTTCTTCATGGGTCTCTCAGTTCTATGTTAGACCGTGAAACATTTGCATACACATCGTCTTTAATGTCAGTTTTATAACTTTTTTACAGTTCAGATATTCATCTATACGTCTGTACAGGAAAAGAAAAGCTGCTATTTTTTTTTGTTGTTGTTCTTTATCTTTGTGGATTTAATCTATGAAACTTTCAGGTCTACCCTTCCTCCTTTCCGATTACTCCAAGAAACTTACTGTGCTTATCACTAGAGTGTGGTTTTTCTTCCTCTTCTCCAGCAACTGATGCTTCTAGGACATAATTTGCCATGAACTGTTTGATGCCTTTTTTATAAATACATCTTCCTTCCCCTGCTCCCTGCAGCCCCATTATCCTGTAACCCACAGGCTCTGTGAGCACAGTCGCTGGTAAGGGCGTGGGGAAGATGGGAGGCCAGAACCCACACACTCCTGGGCCCTACTCTCTCCTGTCCACACCTCCCTGCACACTGCATTGGAGTCTGTTACAGTGCAAGGCATGCCACAAACTCAGGTCAGAAACAAAAAGGTTAAAAAGCCCACACATCCTGGTTTAGTGTTTCTAGTCCCCGTTGTTGAAAGTCACACTTTGCTTTCTCTCCTTGCTTTGGTTCACACACACACACACACACACACACACACACACACACACACACACACAGCAATTTTGGGATACAGTAGCAGTTTTAACTGCAGACAGTAGTCATTGGATTTTTTTTTTTAATGAATATTTGATTCTTCTCTCTCACCCCCCACCTCACCCCCCCACCAAAAAAAAAAAAAAAACAGCTGCTGAGTCCTCAGGGTACAGCAGAGCTGGCCCAGTGGCCCATCTGCTGCCACCTGCCATCTCCTTCACGAGACTGACCCCCGTGTCTTTAGAACCAGCATCTCTGAAGGGGTGGTCTCCATGTGACTGGGGTGTAAGGCACCGACATCCCATGGCCAGGAGCAGCAGCTTCTGTGGGTTCTAAAGCCCATTCCAGGTCAGAAGACCCAAGTGACAGGTGGAGCAGAGCTGACCCTACGGTGACCCTAGAGCCCCCCCGCTGTCCCCTTTCCCAGAATACCAGCACTGGGAGGGTGGGGGGGTGGCTGTTTTGTTTAGTTTTTAGCACCAGAGTAGTGACAGCATGAGAGATGCTTCTGGGTGGAAATATTTGAATTAGGAGTAAGAAAAATGTTGGAAGATGATGGTTGCAGTTGTGACTGGAGATTAGACACAGAGGAGAGCTTGGAGTTCTCTGGCTTGTCTGTAGTTTCATGCTCGTGGGCTCTCCCTAGCCTCCGCCCCACAGTGTTTCCCCTTAACAAAAATAGGAGGAGGAGGAGGAGGAGGAGGAGGAGGAGGAGGAGGAGGAGGAGGAGGAGGAGGAGGAGGAGGAGGAAGAGGAAGAGGAGGAAGAGGGAAAAAAGCTTATTAAAAAGGTATTTCATGTAGGAGTTTTAATTTATTTTCTGATACCTGTTTTAATCACTGTAGAGAAGCCCCCGTTATGAATTTAAATGCTGAGGAAAAGGTGTATGTATCTCTGCGTATGTGTGTATTAGATGGGACGGTTTTTGGTTTGGGGGGGGGTTGTTTTTCAAACATTTATCTACCTCACTCTTGTTTTTCATGTGTGTGTGTGTGTGTATATATATATAATATATATTATATATTATATATATATAAAAAATACATCTCACACTTCTCAGTACCTGACAATAGGCCAATGATACTGGTAACCTCGTCCACTCCACAGGCCACATACCCAGGTGAAGCAGAGAGGGGCTAGGCTGGATTCTGGGGTCAAAGCAACACTAACACAATCAGCTTCTTCCTGCTGTCTCCAGAAGCCACCTTTCCTAGGGTGACTTCAGTCTTTCACCTCACCTGGTTCCCTGCTTTCAACCCAGCAGCCACCATGAGCACAGAGCACACCAGTGGAGGGGGTCACCTGCCCATCCTCAGCTGGCTGACCTTGGAACTGAACTTTATACAGATTGAGTGAGTGACTGACAAATTCTATCCCTAAGAGAGCAGGTACTCCCAGGTTTTGAGGGCAGGAGGCACCCACACATAGGTTGTCTGAGAGTCCCAATGTGTTCACATGTAAGGGTACCCTGTCGGACCCCTCAGCTGCTCTTCTGAGACCTGCACTGCGGCAGGGGCATGCCACCATTGCTCCCTTGGCATTGGTTCCTCTTAGAGGTACAGTGGTCAGGGAGCTGTCCCCTCCCCCCTCTGCTTCTGACAGAAGGCCAGTATAATAAAGGGAGCAAGACAAAGCCTGCACCCCCTGCAGGCTGCTGTCCTTCCCTCCTCTTTCTTCTCCTCACCCCCAGGGCTAAACAAGGACTGACCAAATCTTGAGGCTGGAAGGCCAGTGGTTGGCATCTAGCCTTCCCCGTGCTGCCTCTGTCCACCCCGTCTGTCTGCTGCTCATGGGTGGACAGTGCAATCCTCAACTCCAGCAGCTGCTCTTACCGGCCCTGGGGACTTCAGCTGGGAAACATGGTGGCTGATCTTTTCCCCCCAGTGCGGAGAACTGCCTAACAGTTCAGTTAAGCTCAGGAGCCCCTTGTCTCCTGCCAGGATGCTGCCCTTCTCTGGGTTCCTAGATGCTCACAGTGTCACTGGGAGATACTGTCTGATCAGGGTTTTCTTCTACACTGTAGGTTAACACTCTGGTATAGTGGCCTCTCCTCTGCACATACCTGCCGGTTTTCCACAACTGGATTTCTACAGCTCATTCAATTGATTATAAGGGTTTGGTTTTTTGGGTTTTTTGGTTTTTTTTTTTTTTTTTCTTATTTTTGAAACTGTCCGAGTTGTTGGTGTTCTTTTGTTTTGCGTGAGTGTTTTTTTTTTTTCTTTAAGTAGAGAGACAGTGCTAACAGCATAGTGTCCATCATAACAAATGCTCCAGAAATACTTCAATAATAATAATAATAATAAAGGTCGGCTTGTATGAGGGCGCAGTCGTTTGCTGGAGCGATCCACCCTGACTATCACAAGGCATCATTTCCACAGTTCTAGCCTGATTTCATGCTGATGTCCCCGCCTCTTCCTGATTTTCTCTTTATATGCTTCAAGTAACCTTACCAAGCTGAGTCGTGGCCTTTCTCATGCACCCCCCCTTCTCTGTCAGGAGCTGACACTGCTTGAAGTAACACGAACCACTGAGGCACAGCATGCAGGTGATGTGAGCGTTCAGGTGTTCCCCCACACAGCCCTTCCCGAATTGTGGAGATGCAGTTGAACCTGAGCTGTGTGAGGCCCACGCTTCTCCCATCTCCTTTTCAGGAAGGTCCTAACATTGGATTCATAGCTGGGATAAGGCTTCCTCCTTGAGATATAAAAGACTGTCCAAGGCCATCTTGGTCTCTCTTTCCTGCCTGTTTCTTACGACTCGGGACAATTCAATGGTAGGAAAAGCAGCTTCATAAAATAGGAAAGTGATCCTTGTGAGAAGAGCAGATGGCGGTGTGGTATACAGTAGTGTTTTTAGGGTGGGCTGACAGATGGATGAGCTCTGTACGATGCCAAGTTCTAAGCCAGTCTGAGCTCCTGGAGCCTCGGCCTTAGCAGTCCATCTCTGTTGGCAGTGGGGCAAGCAAGCGGTGGTGGCAAGGTCACCCTGAGCTCATGTGGGTGAGAAGGTCCAGCATGCCTACCCAAGGTCCTCTGTTGTCATCGCTGGGTCCTCTGAGAGTGGCCACACGACGCTGAAGGCAACAACTTTCCTAAACATTGGCGTCCTAAGGAGACAGGACCACCCCGTCAAAATGCTTTGGCCCATTTTAGCAGTAATGAATCTGCGGTTTGGGGATATTTTTGTTTTGTTTTTAATATTATTTTATGTCTGTCTGATGTCTTCTTATTCCCTGGGCAAAGCAGCTGCATTGGGAGACCTGGACCAGAGAGATCCACTCTGCATCAGTGATGAAGGTCAAACTTTATCACTCCACTTTGATAGGTGCTGGTACAAATGAGAACTTGAAGATGGGATGTTTGTTTAAAATTGAACCTCTCTTGCCAGAGATGCTGAAGATACAGACCTTGGGCAGGCCAGGGGTCTTTGCTCTGGGTCCCCAACTTCGATGACCAGTTGGTGATTTAGAGAAACGAACATTCCTTGATGGGATGACAGAGTGGTGGTGCAGTAGGTAACCACGGTACCTGGCATCAGGACGTGAAGGGAAATGCTGACAGAGGGTAAAGGGCCGGGAAGAAGCATGGACCATATTTGGACTTGATGGTTTCTGAAGGTGTCAGACCACATGGAGGCTGTGGAGTCGTCTGTGGGCATTTGGTTTCAGATGAGAAACTCCGCATCCTGCTCTGGAAACGTCTCCTAGAGCCAAGTCACTGGGTGTTGAAGAGCTCGGACCCCACCACGCTCATCACGTGAGCTGTCCGTCTGGGGCATGAGGTTAGGGATTTATTTTGTTTTGTTTCTGTGAGAACTTCATAGTCACTGATTTGTGTGTCCGCATTTGTGTCTGCATCTTTCCAGTAAGACATTCTTTAAATCACTCATTATCGTTTCCAATAGGGCTTCGAAGTCCAGTAGATTACGGGTAGTCGTTGACGAAGATCTGGTTTACAAGAACTAATTAAATGTTTCATTGCATTTTTGTAAGAACATAGAATAATTTTATAAAATGTTTGTAGTTTATAATTGCCGAGAATAATTTAAAAACACTTTTTTTTCCCTCTGTGTGCAAAAATATATGTTTGTGGTCTTTTTTTCTCTTTGTTTTCTTTTTCTTTTTTGACACTTGTTTACTAGTTAGCTTTACAATATGCCAAAAACAAAAAATAAAAAAACAAAAAAATTTTTGATTAATTAAAAAAAATTCTCCCCTGGACCCAAATTGTGGTTCACCCTCTTTCCCACATGCTTTCTGCTCTAGTTTGTAAAAAAATAAAAATTAAAAAAATAAAAATAAAAAATAAAAACAAAAAACAAAAGGAATGCCAGTGGTTTAAAAAGTAACTTCGGTATTCTTCAGTGTCTTGATCTTGGAACCCTTTGCTGGGGAAAGGGATTATCTGTTACTCACTGTTCCTGTGGAGTGTAGCAGCCTAAACAGACAGACAGACAGACAGAACCGGGAATCTTGCTGGCCATGGAAGTAGCAGCATGTCACCACCCAGCAAAGAGGTGGCACTCACTGGTGACCTCTGGCTGGTGTGGCTGGGCCTACTTCTGCAGCGCCATGGAGATGGGAGGGTTTCAGGACGCTGGAATGGCTTCACAGTGATCACATGATTCTGTTGTGCAGGCCGTCGGCACACGTGCCTCAGATCCTAACAAAAGCTGTGCCTACCTGTATTTAATGCTGAATGCTGAAGGTCCAATTTTTCCAATACAGAACAAACTGGTAACAAAAACCACGTGTACCCCCTCCCCCCCACTTTTTTTTTTCTTTTTTTTTTTTTCTTTTTTTTTTTTTGATTTTTCGAGACAGGGTTTCTCTGTGTAGCCCTGGCTGTCCTGGAACTCACTCTTTAGACCAGGCTGGCCTCAAGCTCAGAAATCCACTGCCCGGCTTCACTCCCCTTCTTTTAGAATTAAAATCCATGTCTTTGGCTCCCCGTGCATTATTGGCCATGTCTCTACCGTTCCACCAGATACCGGTGTTGAAAACATCTAGAATTTCTAACACTGCAGGGAAAAGGCCTAGGAGCATTTGTGGGTTTGGTTTGGTTTTTCAGTTTCTCGTGGATGCTGGGCAGTGTGCAGACACATCTACAGGTGGAACAGATGCCTGCCTGGTGGCATCCCCTGTCCGCTTCCTAAGCCAGTGAGGTTGAGGAGAGAGCTTTGCCAGAGCTTGTCTACCTCTGGAATTTAAATAAAATAAACTCAGAAGGCATGATGGAATGGATGCATCGCCAATAATGCATTTCTAAGTTTTCTTGTTAAATTTTTTTCTTAAAAAAGAAAAAAAGTCTAAAAAAGATAATAATATGGCCAATTTGTTACATAAAATAACTTTCTGTGTATAAATTATTCCTAAAAAAAAAAAACCCTGTTTATATATAAAAAAAAAATCAGTAGATGAAAAAATTCAATGTTTTTGTATATTCTGTTGTAAGAATTTATTCCTGTTACTGCGACATACTCGGGATTCTTTACATTATGAAAAAAGAAACTTTGTCTATTTTGAATGGCTGAAGCTAAGGCCACTTGAGTCTATTACTCTGCTTTTTTCTAGTAGTTAAAGTACCACATGGATTAAGTTAAATAAAAGAATTCTGTATGCACCTTTGTCTCCAAGTTGGTTGGTTTCCTCTCTGTTCTGGAACCACCTCCCACTTCCTCGGGGAGCTGAGCCTCTCATGGTGTGCGTGTGTTCACGTGTGTCGCTCGGAAATGCTCAGCGCAGAGAAGCATCACCGCGTCCCTGACAGCTGAGTTTCTCCAAATGCAAATTGCGGTTGAGCTCGGAGAAGCTACTATCTCCCCATTAAATCGGGTAGAGGAAAATTAGAATACGTGAAGCACAGGTTTCAGTGCTGGGTTTGGTTGTGTGAGTCTGGGGGCGGGGCGGGGTTGCCACATCTTGGTAATGCTTCACAGTTGGGGTGCCTCAGAGGGTGCTGGAGAGAACCAAGAAAAACAGGCTGTGCCTGGCTGCACTAAGTAAGTAGTTAAGTTGCCCACAGGGACTCTGAAATGTTGACCTCTCCATATTTGTCCTGAGAAGTTAGTGGGTAACCTCACTAAACACTGACCATGAGGAAACACAAAAATCAGGCCACCAGGTGAAGAACTGAAGGGTAAGACCAAACCCAGTGGGTATTTGGATTTATAATCAGCAGGTCATTTTGAAAGAGCACACCTTCCAATCTGTCACTGTCCTCGAATTTTTGCACACCAAATGCCCAGGGAGCTTCACTAGATACCTCTGAAGGTCTTATTTCTGCCATCTCAGACGGGTGCTATGCCTCCAGCTTGCCATGACAGGCCTTACAAAACTCCTGCCCGGCAGGAGGCAGCAGCTTCTAAGGATGAAGGTGCTAGACCTTTAAAAGTCAGGCTCTCTCCCTCCCTCCGGTGTGTGTCCCTTTTTTTTTTTTTTTTTTTTTTTTTTTTAAACTTTCTGTACCTGTTTCTTTGTGTAGCCCTGGCTATCCTGGAAACTCACTCTGTAGACCAGGCTGTCCTAGAACTCAAGAGACTCACCTGCCTCCCTAGTGATCTTTGTCATTAAAGGCGTTTGCCACCACTGCCTGGCTGAGTCACCTCTTTTTTTCAATTTAGAGAGTGAGTTCCAGGACAGCCAGGGCTACACAGAGAAATCCTGTCTTGAAACACCCCCCTCCCAGTCGGACTCCTCTGCCCCTGCATAGGTTATGAGCACGACCCCAGTGCACTGGCCCCCAATAAACCTCATGTGATTGCAAAAAAAAAAAAGAGGGCTGGAGAGATGGCTCAGTGGGTAAGAACACTGACTGCTCTTCCGAAGGTCCTGAGTTCAAATCCCAGCAACCACATGGTGGCTCACAACCATCCATAATGAGATCTGATGCCCTCTGCTGGGGTGTCTGAAGACAGCTACAGTGTACTTACATATAATAAATAAATAAATCTTTAAAAAAAAAAAAAAAGAAACACCCCCCTCCCAAAAATTACTTTTTTCTTTTTTTTAAACACTTGCTTACTAGCTAGATTTACAATATGCTGCTGCACCCCCTCCTCAAAAACAAAACAAACAAAAACACATTCAAGCCACAAGCTGAGGGCCCACACACCTTTTTTTCCTTTTTTTTTTAGTGTGTTGTTGGTAACACATTCTCAGGGTATTCAAAACCAACCTGCAGCAGGGCCGGGCAGTGGTAGCGCACACCTTTAATCCCAGCACTTGGGAGGCCGAGGCAGGCAGATTTCTGAGTTGAAGGCTAGCCTGATCTACAGAGTGAGTTCCAGGACAGCCAGGGCTACACAGAGAAACCCTGTCTCGAAAAACAAACAAACAAACAAACAAAAAAGAACCTGCAAAGTCAGGACTTTGTATTAGTATACTTCAAAACTCCCAGCCATTAAACGGCCAATGTAAACCAGTGTTTTATACTATGGCTATCAAACATACAAAAGCACCCACTATCAGCCCTCACTGCACAGGATGAAGTATGAATTGCCAAAGGGATGCTAGGTCATTTACAAAAACAATGTGAATGGGTGCCTAGGGTCTGAGAAACTTGAGAGGCACAGAAAGAGTGGAAGAACTGGGGTGCTCTGGGCCTCCCACCTAGGTATCTTTCAAGCAAACAACATTTTTAAGTGTGTCTGGCCAGGTGCCAAGTGACCTAAAGCATTACTACAGCCCACTTCTGTAACAAAGGGACTTAAGGTTAGGGGCAGGAGCTCTCTGCTCACAGAGAGGGGTCTCCATGTGACCAGCCACGCAGCTAGGTTTTGTGCTGGTAACCTGTACCATCCCAACCCACCTTGAGCTTTGATCTGCCTTAGTGTGACTTGGTCTGTCATATATAAAATATTCCTGGTTTATTTGCAGAGGGAGTCTTGTAAAGTCATTTTCTTGCAGAAGGGGGCAGATTTCTGTGAGATCCAGGACAGCCAGGACTACACAGAGAAACTTTGTCTCAAAACGAAACAAAACAGGGAAGATGGAGAGATGGCTGAGAGCTTAAGAGGTCCTGAGTTTGATTCCCAGCAACCACATGGTGGTTCATAACCATCTATAGTGGGATCTGGTGCCCTCTGCTGGCCTGCAGGCATACATGCAGGGAGAACATTGTATACATAACAAATAAGTAAATCTTGAAGAAAAAAAAAAAAAAAAGACAGTTGAGAGCTATTCAGTTCATTTGGTTTTGACACTGGGTTTGGTGACTCTTTGTAGTGCTGGCTATCGAACCCAGGGCCTTGTACATTCATAGTCTCTCTCCCTTCTCCCCTCCTCCCCCCCTTCTTCTAACCTTTCCTACTCTCCCTGCCCCTCTCCCCATCTCTGCCTCTCCCTGGCTGGCTATCCTGGAGCACCTAGAGACTAGGCCTCACGAAGCACACTGCCATTGAACTGCACAGCAACTAGTGTTGTGACAGGGTGCCCTGACAAGGGCACCTTAAGGAGGAAAGGGTTTGTCCTGGTGTGCAGTTCAAGGTGGCAGAAGACGCACCACATGCAGGGCAGGCAGGGGGATTTTCTTCTGGCTTTAGACACTTTAGTAAGTCTGCGATTCTGTGTGGCCACGCCCCTCCCCGCCACCACCCCTAGCCCAAGAACTGCTGCACAGGCCACGGTTTTAGAGCCTCTCATAGCACAGCTGGCCTCTCCACCCAAGCCTGAAACACTTCATCTAAAGAAGGCATCCCCCTGCTGCTTCCCTTAATCTGCTGTACTTTGAGTCTGGACTTCCCCACTTTTTTCCAGCATTTCTTGGATGGTGACTTGCAAGGCTTTGGCCAGAAGGCTGGCTGAGAGCCAGCGTGACAGAGGAGGGATGTGGGTGAGCACCGCATGCCCAGTCCCAAGGTGCAGAGACAGGTAGGCAGTAGGTGTAATCGCAGAGGTACCTGCAACCACATGGAGCTCCGCATTACTCCCAGATCTTGTCACTGCCAGACACAGTGAGTGCAGTTTTCATAAAGCATGAATTTGAGGATGTCCGTGCCCACATGCCACTACCACTTGAGTTTGGCTCTTTTGTTAGAGAAAGGACATGGCCTAAGAATAAACAGAATAGCCAGACAGACATTGGTTCTTGGGCTCATAGTCTAATGACCAGTAAGTGGTCAGGACAGAATTGAGCAGCCTTTCAAACGACTAGTGGTAAAACACCTTCACTACAGCGACTCCCTTACTGCCGTTTTAATCTGCAGTGCCTGTGACAGATAAGGACAATTTTGGAGATGTCTGTGACCAAAGCAGCCACATGGACAGCATAGGATAGCCTCTTGAGGAGAGAGAAGGGACTCTGAGGGACAATCCCTCTCTCCCAACTGTTTGCCGATGGACACCTGAAGTACCTCGAGAAAAGGCCACACGCCTACAGACCTCCTCCATGTTGACAACAGACAGCATCACTTCAGGGCCACCTGGGAGGCACGCTCCATCCTCTGGTTGGAAGCCTCTGACATCTGGATCCTGATAACCTCGGTTCTTACCACACTGTTCCAGAAAGACGGCCTTGGGGGAAGTGTCCATGCCCACGTGCACAGCAGGCTGTATGAGCATATGTATCAGAAATCCCAGGACACCAGATCACTAGATGTGCAGAAAGGCCCAGTGATGGCAGAGCCCCGCTCCCAGACAGAAAACATACAAAGCTCCAATTCCTCCAGGAGACCCCAGGATCCCTGCCTAGGCCCCTAATTAATGATACAAAAGGAGCATATCTTTGGGTTGACTTAGGAATGCTACATCTACATTTAAGGACTTTTCTATTTCAAATGGCTCATATGAGGTTGTGTGCTCTCTTTCCCCGTGGGGGGAGGGGAGCAAGCAAGTATCTAAGATGACCCTGGGAGACACTGACTTTTAGCGGAATTATGTATCTTTTTAATAAACTTCCATAAAGGAAGCTAGCAGCAGTCTAATTGAATCTTATTAGACTTTATTTTTCTTCTTTTGAAAACACTTACAGAGGATTTTATTGCAATGTTTGGTCACTGTCTTACCACAGGGTGCTATGTCTGATTTCCTTCATTCTATGCTCTTTGGAGGAATGGATATTGGTACACACGCATGCACGTGTGCTCGCGCGCACACGTGTGCGCGCACACACACACACACACACACACACACACACACACACACACACACACACACACTTTTTTTTCAAGACAGGGTTTCTCTATCTAACAGCCCTGGCTGTCCTGGAACTCTTTGTAGAGCAGGCTGGCCTTGAACTCATAGAGATTTACTTGCCTCTGCCTCCCAAGTGCTGGGATTAAAGGTATGCGCCACCACACCCAGCATTGTGCCCCTGTTTACACAGTACTTATGTTCAGTTACTATGTAGGCAGAGGACGTTTGTTTGCTTGACATGGGGTTTTGAACTCATAAGTAGACCAGGCTGACCTTAAACTCACAGAGGTCTGCCTGCCTCTGCTTCCTGAGTGCCAGGATTAAAGGTGTATGCCACGGTGCCAGGCCCCTGGCAGGATGCTTTGAAGATGGACTGACCTTGAGTGGACACCATCAGACCTTCCTAGGCCCAAAGCTCTTTGCCTTAAATCCCTCAGGAACAGCCAGAATTAGCCATACACAGGGCTTAAATTCAGGGCCTCTCTTTTAGGTGTGAGCTATTCTTGAGTCCTGGCTTGAATACAAGATTCTCATTTCGTCCTCTCACCCCAGTCATCTTTTAAAATCTACCTTGTGTTTCAGCATAAACTTATACATAGACCCAGAATCTTATAATTCACATTCCTGATGGGGCCCCGGGAAAAGGTGTACTCCAGCCTTCAGAGCTAAATCAAGGTCCAGAAAGTTCCTAGGCCCTGGGCCCATCAACAGTTTCCCAGACCCACAGCCTCTCCAGGTATCACTTGTGGTTGGAACTCTTCCCAGATTGTGGTGAGCCTCTGTTTTACCTCCCTGTAATCCACAGGCAGCTGCAGAGTTCCAAGTTCTATGTCAGTGTCCACCCCTAAGCCTAGCTTGGAGAGTTCCCGAAAAACCCGGGGGAAGGGGGCTTGCCCCAGTTACCTGGGCACAAAGGCACCCAGACTGTATGCCCAGGGTCTTCTCTGAGCCCCAACCCATCCCTTCTGGTATAGAGGAACTCAAAATGACCAGGAACCAGGAAAATAGCCACAGCTGTACTTTCTGAAATGGGGGGGCACCCTAGGGAGACACATCTGAACAAGCTATGTTTGCAGCAGAGGTCTGTGGACAGATGAAGATGAGCCAGAGCGGGAGGCTGGGAACACACTTGGCAGCAGCAGAGGCTGGGGTAGCAGAAGGAAGAACAAGAGCCCGAGGCCTTTGGGAAATTGGTATGACACGCTGTTCTCAGCAGCTGACAGGTGTCTTGCATGCCACAAGGCAAATAAATCATCTCGCCTTGCACCCCTGCTGCTAATCCAAACACCAACTGTCCGGTGTAATCTGATGAGTCCCTAGTCATCTCTACCGAAGGTACAGCAGGGACATTCCACCCCAGGAAGGATGGGGATTGGAACTTGAGAAGGTGCAGATGCCGGAAGGAATGCTGAGTCAGGTGTGGACTTCTCTGGGACAATAGGAAGCCATGGAAGGATTGTGGTCAGGAAACAAAGGGCTTACAGCAACCTCTTAAGCAAATGGAGGAGGTACAAGTGGGGTAGGCCTATCTTGGGGTCAATCTGAAGTATCCAAGGGGAGCTGGTCCCCTGGCTCTGTATGCCTGGAATTGGCAGAGAGATTATTGTGCAGACAAGATTTTAGAAGCAAAGCCATGGATTTTTTTTTTAAAGAGAGAACAGGAGAGAGGAGAGGGAGGGTGGAGGAAAAGAAGGAATGAGAAAAAGGAAGAGGAGGAGGAGAGGGGAAGGAGAAAACATGAGGAAGGGAGGGGAGGGGAGGGGCAGGAGGTGATGGAAGACTAGGGGAGGCAGGGAAGAATGTGGGCAGCCTCCTTCCAGGCAGAGTAGCAGATGGGTCGGTTAGAAAGAAAACCAGGAGCCTGAGATCTTACAAGTATGTTCTTGTTCTTGTTCCCAGTTCAGCCAGGAACGTGAGGTCCATCTTGTGCTTCTCTTTCTGCCTGAGCTGTTCCTGACTTCCTTTCCTGGCATTTCCGGGCACCCAACTGTATGCCTTGTGGGTAAGATGGCCGCCCATGCATTCCAGGCAGGATCCTTCTCTGGACTCTGGGGAGGTGGTCCTCAGAGGCAGGTGGGTGACCTCACTGTCTGTGCTGAGCTTCTCGGAGGATGAGGTGCTGCTTCTAGACAAAGGTTGGAACCTCCCAAGCCTCTGCTTCCCTGCCTGTGCAAGGCAGACACAAGTGCCCTTCCCAGGGTTGCCATGTAAGTCAAGCAAGGCGGTGCAGCTAGAGGGCCACTTGGAGGAAGATGCCCTTTGGATCTTGACGGGCTAGTTTGGAGGTGTACAAAGATCCTCCTCCCTCCCTGCTTCCTTTCTCTCCCCTGTTTTCTTTCTCTTCCTTTTCTTCCATTCTTCCTTTCTCTACATAATTCTTGATTCTCCTTCCCCTCCCCTCTTCTCCCCACCCCATAAAGTCATCTTTCCCCAAATTATCACGTCGTCACTGTTCATGAGTCTAAAATAATTCAGTGATATCATTTTCTCTGCTTGGCTACACAAGCAGGAGAGAGAGAGAGAGAGAGAGAGAGAGAGAGAGAGAGAGAGAGAGAGAGAGACACCTAGACACCTGGGGGTGATCAGGTATCACTTAGACCCTGGCCTGGGTTCCAACACCATCCAGGCTTATAAAGAGCATAGTGAAAGCCGGACCTGGGAGAGCTCACCGGGTATATGGAAAAAGAAGTATTACAGAGCCAAGAACAAGGCTGGGGCTGAGTGTTGGAACAGCCTGCCTAGCCTAGCATGAGCAAAGTCTTGGGTTCCATCCCCAGCACTGACGAAAGGGAAGGAAAGGGCTGGTAGAGGGAGGAGGCAGAACAGAAGCCAGCCGTGGGTGGAGGTGATGTAGTCATTGAAACAATGTAACGTAGACATTACAAAGACTACTGAAACCAAACTCCTCGGAGACGGGAAGCATGTTGGCATGCTCAGCTCTGAGAGCAGAACTGCTATATACTTGGTGAGATGTTTCCAGGCATATAATGTACCGTTTTTCTGAGTTAATGAATAGTCCAGTCATCATCCTAGGCTGCCCCTGAAGGACCCTTGGCACTCTGCTAAGCATCTCCTCCCTGTGGCCTCAAGAACAGTAGATACCAGTCCCACCCTACACAGGGGACAACCAAAGTCCACAGGGACACAATTAAATGGAAGACGTTTCAGGAAGCAGTGTCAAAAGAGATACAGAGGGAAGCTTGGGGACCCTGAGGGCTGTCCACAGCCCTTACTCTTGTCTTGAGAAATCCCGAGGTGCTGGTTAAAGGCGACTCTGCCTGAGCGCTGGTTAAAGGTGACTGCCTGAGCGCTGTCAAATTCTGTCTGCCACATAGGGTGCTTGCCCCAGCCCTCTC
This sequence comes from Uromys caudimaculatus, assembly GCA_028551405.1. NCBI lineage: Eukaryota > Metazoa > Chordata > Mammalia > Rodentia > Muridae > Uromys > Uromys caudimaculatus. The sequence continues at coordinate 121,832,464 of CM052703.1, read as the reverse complement.
CCAGTATCCTTTATGTGATTCTTCCAGACTGATACATCAGTCTCACCTGGAAGATCCAGGATGAACGACAGGGACCCTCTGTCCAGTCACTGTCTTTTTGATCATGTGCCCCATTAATAAAAACACTTGACATGGCATGCCTACCCATTAGCTGGTGCCTGGATGACATAGGCATGATGCACACTTCAGTATCTCTTTCCTGGTGCTCTGTGGTTAGGATACATGGCACTCATTCAGGATTCAGGACTCATGGTTTGGAGCGAGCTTCATGTGGGCAGATGTAAATCTTTAAGGGCCTCTTTCTTTCCTTAACTGCTTTTCTTAATACTTTTCTTTTCTTTTCTTTTTTTTTTTTTTTTTTTTTGTTTTTCGAGACAGGGTTTCTCTGTGTAGCCCTGGCTGTCCTGGAACTCACTCTGTAGACCAGGCTGGCCTCGAACTCAGAAATCCGCCTGTCTCTGCCTCCCGAGTGCTGGGATTAAAGGCGTGCGCCACCACTGCCTGGCTCCTAATTCTTTACTCTGTTTGGACCAACATGTCAGCTCGTTTTTGTTTCTATGGCTGATATGGGCCTCTGGGAGGGTCATGGGAATTGTCATCCCTCATTTCCATGTGGCTCACATTCATTCATTTTATCTCCTATGTGTGATGTTGTTACAGATCATTTTTATGAGATTTCTTGATCATAATGTGAGGATTAGTTTAATGAAGGCAGAATAGCGTGACCTTGGAACCCATTAGCAGGTTGAAATGCTTTATAATGAACTGAGAGTAAGTAGACGAAGACAAGTTTTTATAGCACCATTGTGTCCCTTCCCCTGAAGGATCTGTAGGATCCTGGGCTTGTCTGAGGACCTGTGTAGACACCAAGCAAGATGGAAGGCCATTCTCTGTCCACTCAAGGTTAAGCTCATATCTTTATGGCCTATCCATTGTATCCATGGAGGTGGCTGCTATTGAAAATAAGTGGAAAAAAATTTAAAAGGGAAGGAGAGAGGGAAAGAGAGAGAGAGGGAGAGAGGGAGAAAGAGAGGGAGAGAGAGAGAGAGGGAGGGGAGAGAGAGAGAGAGAGAGAGAGAGAGAGAGAGAGAGAGAGAGAGAGAGATATGAAATAATATTGGGGCCAGAGGGATGGCTTACTGGTTAAGAGCACAGGCTGTTCTTCCAGAGGACCTGGGTTCAGTGGCCAGCATCCACATGCGTCACAAGTCTGTAACTGTGTCCCATGGAGTCCCGTGCCCTTTTCTGGTGTGCAAGATATACATGTAGACAAAATACCCGTATACCACCCCGCTAGCTCTGGCCCTGCTCCCTCTGGCCCTCTATTTTGGATTTTTTTTTTTTTTTTTGGTTTTTCAAGACAGGGTTTTTCTGTGTAGCCCTGGCTGTCCTGGAACTCACTCTGTAGACCAGGCTGGCCTCGAACTCAGAAATCCCCCTGCCTCTGCCTCCCAAGTGCTGGGATTAAAGGCGTGCGCCGCCACTGCCCAGCCCTCTATTTTTTTTTTAAAGGCAGGGTCTCCTGTATCTCAGGCTGGCCTCAAATTCACTATGTAGCTGAAGTGGAAGACCATGACTACTGCCCCTCCTGCCTCCACCTCACGGTGAACTGCAGTGAGCTAATATTTATATTATGATTCAAAACATTAGCAAAATTACAGCTATGAAGTAAGAACCAAAACAGTCTTATGGTTGGGGGTCACCACAACACAAGGAAGGTTGAGAATCATTGGTCTAGGTTCCCTTGCCTCTGCCTCCTGAATGCCAGGGTTTTAGGAATGTACCAGTACACTCAATGACGTAGATGAATCTTGAAAATAGTATACTAAGTGAAGTAAGCCAGTCACAAAACTCAATACAGTTCCACTTCCACCAAGTAGCTAACGGCCAACGTCAAAAGGACAGGAAGTAGAATAAATGGTAGTCATCAGAAGCCAGGGAGAGGGGGCAGGGGAGGGGGAGACCACGGTTAAATCAGCAGAGTGTCCGTTCTGCAGATTCAAAAGTTCTAGACACTTACTGCGCAACAATATGAAAACAAAATAATAGTTAGTAGTCATCAGGACCGGGGAAGGAGGCAAGGACTGGGGTGGGAAGTCTTCAGAAGTGAGTAGTGCTCAACGTCAGATAATGGTGCAAATGGACTTGCTGAACTCCATGGTATGTATTTAACATAAGTTTTAAAGCTACGGCCTTTACCAACGCCCTCCCACCAAAGGTGTTGTTGTTGTTGTTGTTGAATGTTGTTTGCCTCACTAGTAGAGGTCTGGTCTGAGAGAGATTGCACTCATAGCATGTGGCTTACCTCAGCAGATTCCCTGTCTTTTACACAGGCCACCACTGCCCCACTTGGATCTCAGATTTTTAACTAAGCCTTCACTTCTGTATCTGAAAGTCTGCTACAGTTCTCTCAAGTCATCAGGACAGCTGATAAACAAGAAGAAAACAGTCCTGTGTGCACACACATCTGTGCACATGTCTGTACATGCGTGTGGAGGTCAGGGGACAACCTCAGGTGTCTTCAAACATCCACTTGTTTTTTCTTTTCTTTTCTTTAAGACAGGGTCTCTCAGGGCTGGAGAGATGGCTCAGTGGTTAAGAGCACTGACTGCTCTTCCAAAGGTCCTGAGTTCAGTTCCCAGCAACCACTGGAACTGTCTGGAAACAGCTACAGTGTACTCATATAAATAAAACAAATCTTAAAAAAAAAAAAAAAAAAAATAGCGGGCAGTGGTGGTGCACGCCTTTAATCCCAGCACTTGGGAGGCAGAGGCAGGTGGATTTCTGAGTTCGAGACCAGCCTGGTCTACAGAGTGAGTTCCAGGACAGCCAGAGCTACACAGAGAAACCCTGTCTCGAAAAAAGAAAAAAAGAAATGCTTCGGCCTCCTGACAGTGGGTCACAGTCGCTGTCAAATGCATCTTACTCCTCATCAGGGTGGGGCAGTTCTTATGTTTTTGGCTGCTAATGAACAATAACACTTGGCATTAGCTCTCTGGGGTTAGATAGAGAGAGTCCCTGTGTTCTTTCTGGGCCATACACACTCTGCCTGCATGGGACACACTCTGCTTGAGTTGTCTTAGAGAGAGAGAGAGAGAGAGAGAGAGAGAGAGATTTTATGTATGTGAGTACATTGTCGCTGTCTTCAGACACACTATGTGGTTGCTAGGAATTGAACTCAGGACCTCTGGAAGAGCAGATGGCTCTTAACCACTGAGCCATCTCTCCAGCCCTGCTTGAGTTGTCTTAAATAAATGTGGGAACAGAGCACACTTGTAAGAGTGACCCCGGAAATAAGCCCCCAAAATATCCAGTCTGAACTCAGATTCTAAAGACAGTTCTGGAAAGCTACCTGAGTCTCTCCTCTACCCTCACGCCCACTCTTACTACAGACAGGTTACAAATCACTCCATTGGGATTCATACCTGGGGCTCCAACATCTGTGGGGTCCCTCCCAGCCTGTGGTCGCCAGGCAGGTGGAGCTTCCGTGAATCAGATACCCAGCATCTGGGCTGACATCTGCAGTCACGGCTGAACACTGTCCACCCCCTGGACCAGCCTTGCAAGGCTGCGTCTCTCTGAGATGTTTCTCCATTTTCCAGGTACAGGCTCTACCCTACCGCCATCCTGCTCACATGTTGTACCCCCTCTAAACACCATCTGCAAGGACAGTCAGACAGGCAACAGTGAACCCACAGCGTCCTCCGGAGATGGAGAAACGGTTGGGAAGCTACAATATACATTTTGGGGAGCATGTGTGGGCTGGGGCACTTGGCAAACAGAGATCTATAGGTTGTCTTTCTCCATAGATATACACCTTCTTATCTGACAAAGGATCTCTCCTTGAACCTGGAGCCTGCTGATTCCACTAGTCTGCATGGCCAGCAAGTGTCTCTCTATCTCCATGGCGATTTCATGTTCATGTTGATACGCCCAGCTCTGTCTATGGGTTCTGAGTGGTTGAACTTGGGACTTCATGCTCGCATAGCAAGCACTTAAGATCGAATATCTCCCTAGTGAAATTAAAAGGTTATGTTAAGGGCTGGAGACATGGCTTAGCGGTTAAGAGCACTGACTGCTCTTCTAGAGGTCCTGAGTTCAATTCCCAACAACCACATGGTGGCTCACAAACATCTGTAATGGGATCCGATGCCCTCTTCTGGTGTGTCTGAAGACAGCGACAGTGTACTCACATACATAAAATAAATAAATCTTTAAAAAAAAAAAAAAAAAGGTTTATGTTAAAAATGCAAACAGAAAAGAAGCCAAGAAGGGCTACTCTTTCTTGCTCTCTGGAGTAAGCTGAGAACCCCGGGATTTCTCCAGACTAAAGTGAAGTTTAGGGGAACCTACAGGAAGGGCCTGGGCAGTTGCTGGTGTCCTTTTGAAAGACGTGTTATCTTACTCCGACTTGGTACAGAAATGGATTGGGGGTGTCCTGATCCACGGCCTTGCACTCTATTCGTTACTGCTTTTTAATGCAGCACAGAAGGGGCTGGAGAGATGGCTCATCAGTTAAAAGCACCGGCTGTTTTTCCAAAGGACCCAAGTTTGATTCCTAACACCCACAATGCACCTCACAACCACCTGTGACTCCAGTTCTGCAGAATGTGTGCCCTCTTCTGGGCTCCTCATGTACTAGGCACACTCAGAGTATAGAGAATATATGCAGGCAAAACACACATACATGTAAAATAAAAAATAAGCATAAAAACAAACAGCATCATGGAAAGAGGATGAGGTCACTTCATCTTTGGAGATAAAGAGAAATTCCCTACATATCAAGCCCATCAAAGTTTATAAGAACCCTAACTAACCTCTTGGCTACTTGGGCTATGTATATTTGGAATGCTGTTACATTATGTCTTGGCACAATGGAGCTAGGCTATGCTTTACAAACACCTTTTGTTTGTTTGTTTGTTTTGTTTTTGAGAGAAGGTTTCTCTGTATAGCCTGGCTGTCCTGAAACTCACTCTGTAGACCAGGCTGGCTTCAAACTCAGCGATCTGACTGTCTCTGCCTCCAGAGTGCTGGGATTAAAGTCACGTGCTGCCACCACCACTTGGCACAAAATTCTTTTGTGGCAGTGATTCTCAACCTGCCTAATGCTGTGACCCTTTAATACAGTTCCTCAAATTGTGGTGACCCCCTCCACCATAAGATTATTTCATTGCTACTTCATAACTGTAAGTTTTGCAACTGTTATGAATCAATGTAAATAAATATCTGATATGCAACCCCCAAAGGTGTCTCAATCCCTAGGTTGAGAACAACCGTTTTATTGTCTTTCTGGGCTTAGTCATGTCTAGAAAAGCTTCTAGAAAATTCTTTGGAATGGGACTGAAATGATGTGGTTAAGAGAATTGGCTGCTTTCCAGAGGACCTGGGTTCAATTCCCAGAACCCATATGGCAGCTTATTATTGCCTGTAACTCCAGTCTCAAAAGATCTGACCACGCTCTTATCTCTTTCTCTTGCCTCTCTCTTACATCTCTTATCTCTTACCTCTCTCCATTCCCTTCCCCCCTCTCTCCACGTGGTCATGGCCGGCCTCCACTCCTCTATTTCTCTACTCTCTCCCTCTCTCTGCCTTTCTCTGCCTCTACTACCCTCTTAACTCTGTTCTCCATGCCCTAAATAAACTCTATTTCTATACTATTAAAAGAAGAAGAAGAAGAAGAAGAAGAAGAAGAAGAAGAAGAAGAAGAAGAAGAAGAAGAAGATCTGACCTCCTCATACATGCATACACAAAGACAAAATACCAATGAACATAAAATTTAAAAAATAAAATAAAATCAAAGAAAATTCTTTGGAATGAATCTGCGGCATTCCTGTCTCCAAAACTGGAACACCTACTATCACATTTAGGGTTTCTATTCCTGTGATGAGACAGCATGACCACCTGGCAACTCTCACACAGGAAAACATTTAATTGGGGCTGGCTTACAATTCAGAGGTTTAGTTCATTATCATCATGGCAGAAACATGGCAGCCTGCAGGCAGACATGGCGCTGGAGCAGAAGCTGAGAGGTCTACATCCAGTTTGGGAATCAATAGAAAAGCAGAGAGCCACTGGGCCAGGCTTGGGCATTTAAAACCCAAAGCTCACCCCACAACCCAATAACACCTACTAATAAAGCCACACCTACTCCAACAAGGCCACACCTTCTAGTGACACTCCTTAAGCATTCACGTATGAGTCTATGGAGGCCGTTCTCACTCAAGCCACCACAGTCCACTCCCTGGCCCCCATAGGCTTGTAGCCATATCATCATGCAGAAATGCATTCAATCCCACCTCAAAAGTCTCCATAGTTTACAGTCTCCACCCTGCTTAAAAGTCCAAAGTCTGTTCTAAGACCTATGACAAGCTCTTAACTATGTTCTTACGATAAAAGCAAACGCAAAAGCATCACATACTTCCAACCATTCCAAAAGGAAGGAAAGGAAGCACAATGAGGTAAGATCAAAAAACAGCTGTGCAGACTCCAGACTCTGCAACTCTATGTGTGATGTCAAAGGCTCTTCAGGTCTCCAACTCCTTTCAACTTTGTTGACTACAGCACAGTTATTTCTCTTGGGCTGGTTCCAAACTCCCTGTTAACAGCTTTCCTCTTCACTCATCCCATGACTCTGGCATATCCACCATCTTGGGGGGCCCCAAGGCAATTGTCTGAGTTAGGTTTTCCACCACTGTGTGTCGGGAGCCAAACCCATGAGATGCCGAGAGCCAAACACATGAAATTATCTGCTGTCAGCTAAGGTGGTCTCGGGTCCCAGGAATTGAAAGAACATCTGGTATTTCCTGAAAAACCTTTACAGTAGTGGGTTGGCCTTGGGCCATGTGTAACCTTCCCGCCTGCCTGTCTTTTTAAGCTGCTGTCCTGAAATAAACTTCGAGAGCTTGATCAGAATGCACGACTTGCTCTCCTTCCTTGCTGTCTCTTGTCCCCAATTTGTCCACCCCTCCTTAGGTCCACGTTGATGACCTTGTGGACTGGGGCAACTGTGAATAGACACCATGACTATGGCAACTCTTATAACATTTAATTGGGGCTGGCTTACAGTTTCAGATATATATATATATATATATATATATATATATATATATATATATATATATATATATATA
>CM052703.1:121809377-121825234 GCA_028551405.1 Uromys caudimaculatus | reverse complement strand
CTCAGGCTTTTCTTTAACCTGTTTATCTCCTCAAGCACTGGACTTGACTCCATTACACTTCCCTGAGTTGCTTTTCTCCTCAAACTGTACATTTTGTGTTTTCCTTGTTTATCTTGTTCCTTTTCATTACAGATCTGCGTAAGTATGGTCACTAATAATCAAGCAACAAAGTCAATACTAAACTTTTTGGAAATCTCCTAGAGACAAATCTACTAAAGATGTTAAACCATAGCTCTTCTATTTAACTTCAGACAGATGTGTGTGTGTGTGTGTGTGTGTGTGTGTGTGTATGGGAGAGAGAGAGAGAGAGAGAGAGAGAGAGAGAGAGAGAGAGAGAGAGAGAGAGGCAGAATGTAGCCACAGTCTTTGCCAATTATCACAAGAATGGTCTCCAGGTTGCATACAAATATTCTGTGATTTGGAAATTTCTGGTTTCTTTGGAGACTCAGTTGTGTCCTGTGATTTTTTTTCTTTCTTTCTGGAAACTGTCTTATGAGAGGTTGTTTTTGCTGAAGCAGACATGTGGGAAGATGTTTTGCTGAGAACAGACACATGGTGGTTTCCTAGAAGCAGCCTGGGAAAAGGGCATGTGACGTTTTGCTAGAGCTGACACTTGAGAGAACAAGAATGTGATGTCTGGAAAGGGTATAAATATGACCCAACAGACAGTGGGTGGTGCTGTGTAGTATTGGTTCACCTTACCATCCCTTGCTGGTCACCATTGGGCTTTGCTGACACTGGGCTTCGCTGACAACTATGTATGGTATTGGTTCGCCTTGCCATTCTTTGTGGGTCATCATTTGTCGTGACTTCATAGACAGAAACCCCACAAAAGAACTTCTGGTGGTGTTCTGATGGCTTCTTGCTGTTTCCTCAGACTGTGTGGAGCCTCAAGGTTTCTTCTGGATCAACCTGCCATTGCTGATTCATGAATGGTGTTTGCAAGTGGATCAGGCTACCACTGCTGTTCCGAGTGAACTGAACTGCTGATATCCTGGCAACACAGATTGGGTTTGCTCCAAAGAACTATTTCTAAACAGGTCCACATCCTCCTTTGCTCTGTTAGCCTTTCCTTTCCACTGCCTCTGGTGCGTGGTGGGCTAGAAGGGAGGTTAAAGCATTTAAGAACCCTTATTAAAAGTAGGTTTTGAAAAATCTAGGCCGACAATTCTCCTCTAAAACCTGTGTCCCCCATAATTCAATTCACCCTCAGAATCATCATGATCCTACTAGTATGGCCTGTGATGCCACTCTTGAACCATTCAACTATTTTCCTAATCCAAAGTCTACATTCCACCAACAAGAAACTTGGTCAGGCCTAGGACAGCAAACCCCAGTCCTCGGTACCAACTTCTATATTATTAGCTCACCCTCAGTGACACACTTCCTCCCACAAGGCCACAGCTCCTAATGTCACTCCCTGGCATGGGTCTATGGGAACCATTCTTTTTTTTTTTTTTAGATTTATTTATTTATTTATTGTATGTAAGTACATTGTAGCTGTCTTCAGACACCCCAGAAGAGAGCATCAGAACTCATTATGGATGGTTGTAAGCTATCATGTGGTTGCTGTGATTTGAACTCAGGATCTTCGGAAGAGCAGTCAGTGCTCTTAACTGCTGAGCCATCTCTCCAGCCCTGTGGGCACCATTCTTATTCAAACCACCATACCTAGAGCCTAGAACCCAGATCATAGGCAATGATGGTGCAGCTGCTGCATACATCATTGCAGAAACCTTGGGCTTGTGGGGGGGGGGGGGTAGCTCAGTATTAAACACTTGGGCTCACAATGCCGATCAACAGCCTGGAGTTACTCTCTTAGGAACTTTGCAGAAAATGTCTCTTTCACTGTGAACCTTTAGACTTCGTGTTATTTTTCTGCATTTTCTTTTCCTTTCAACATTCTTCTCCCATTTATGAGTGGACACAACAACAACAAAAAAATGTGTTCGTGTGATGGTTTGTCAATAGCTCACCCCATTCTTGGAGGTGAGACACTGTGGAAATAAACATTTTTTTTTTCCTTTTCTCATCAGTAACCCATGCAGTCTCAGTCACAAAGCTTTGTACAGATAATTAAACGTTGCTTGGGAATGTACATGATATTGATAAGCTTTAATTTTACTGGAAGAATGCAAGAGGGTAGAAAGTTACTCATTCCTGCCCTCAGTGACTCAGCCTCTGGAATATATGTTCCAGGCCAGGCCCTCTATGGGATAAAGATACATTGATGTTGGTCATTATAGAAAATGTGGAGCTCATACAGACTCAGAATGTTTAGGGCATCTCAGCCTGTTTCTCTATATTTATAACAATCAGGCTTTGTTATGTATATGAAGTAGCTCAGCCCTCCCTTAGATGACCATTCCTACCGTGGACACTGTTGGCTGTTTGCCAGCACTTTCAGTGACTATCAAAAACCAAATAGGAAGATGCTAAACCAAAAGTAGAGTCCACTGACATGTTACAGAGGACACAGGATAACCCAAGTTGACCCATGGGATGGAAACCTTACACATTGACAGCAAAGAGTCTGCAACCAACTCTGTCCAGAGGAAGAACACAAGGAAGGGAGAATAGAAACAAGACCCAGAGTCAAGGTTCAAAAAGGAAGGCAAACTGCAGTATCAAGAGTCTGGGAATAGCTGGGCAGTGGTGGCGCATGCCTTTAATCCCAGCACTTAGGAGGCAGAGGCAGGTGGATTTCTGAGTTCAGGCCAGCCTGGTCTACAGAGTGAGTTCCAGGACAGCCAGGGCTACACAGAGAAACCCTGTCTCAAAAAAACAAAAACAAAAAAAACCAACAACAACAAAAAAGTGAACCTTTATTTAAAAAAAATATGAATGGCCTCCATAGACTGATGTGTTTGAATAGTTGGCCTACAGGGAGTAGCACTACTAAGAGGTATGGCCTTGTTGGAGTAGGTGTGGCTTTATTGGAGCAATTGGGCCACTTTGGGGGCAGACTTCGAGGTCTCCTGTGCTCAAGGTATGCACAGTGTAACACATAGTCTCCTTCTGCTTCCTATGAATGAGGATGTAGAAGTCTCAGCTCCTTCTCCAGCCCCATGTTGGCCTGCCTACCTCCATGTTTCTTGTCATAATGATAATGGACTAAACCTCTCAAACTATAAGCCACCCGCAATTCTGTGGTCATGGTGTTTCTTCACAGCAATAAAACACTGACTAAAGACACCATTTTTGTGATAATTTTCTTCCCTTCTGAGAAATGTTCTTTTTGGGTTTTTTTTGTTTTTTTTTTTTTTTTGGTTTTTCAGTTTTTCGAGACAGGGTTTCTCTGTGTAGCCCTGGCTGTCCTGGAACTCACTCTGTAGATCAGGCTGGCCTCAAACTCAGAAATCCGCCTGTCTCTGTCTCCCAAGTGCTGGGATTAAAGGCGTGCGCCACCACTGCCTGGCTGAGAAGTGTTCTTTATACAGTCCCCCTGCATTGTCCTTCTGCGAGTAAACCTGGCATTTGTTTTTGTGAAAATGTCTCTACTTCAGCCTTATTCTTTTTGTTAAAGATTTATTTTTTATTTTAATTATGTATATGTGTGCGGGGAGGCATGTGCACATGAATGCAAGTGCTCACAAACGTCAGAGGTTCCCTTTGGAGCTGGGATTACAGGCAGTCCGAAACTACCTGACCTGGGTGCTGGGAATTGACTCAGGTCCTCAGGAAGAGCAGTATGTGCTACAACCACTAAGCCAGCTCTCCAGCCTCAGCCTTATTCTCCAGGAATGATCTCCTAGGTACACAATTTCTGTTCAGCAGTTATAATTTTGGCATGTTGTCTGTTATTACTGTACTGCTTTTGACCTTGTATTGCTATTTTTGAGAAAGTTAGCTTTAGACTAGTTAGAGCATCCATTTTTGTAATGAACCATCTTTCCTCTCTGGCTACTTTAAAGTCTTAATCAGTCTTTTGCAGTCTGCAGATTTACTATGTGTAGGTGTGGATTTTCTTTGTTTTTATCTCTGTGGATTCAAGTATTTCATCAGTTCTGGAATTTTTTTTTCTTTTCTTTCTTTTCTTTCTTTCTTTTTTTTTTTAAGATTTATTTATTTTATGTATGTGAGTACAGTGTCTTCAGACACACCAGAAGAAGGCATCAGATCCCATTACAAATGTTTGTGAGCCACCATGTGGTTGGTGGGAATTGAACTCAGGACCTCTGGAAGAGCAGACAATGCTCTTAACCACTGAGCCATCTCTCCAGTCCTTCTGGAATATTCTTAAACATTGTGCCTTTGTTAGGGTTTCCATTGCTGTGAAGAGACACCATGACCAAGGCAACTTTTATAAAGGAAAACATTTAATTGGGGGCTGGCTTACAGGTTCAAAGGTTTAGTCCATTATTGTCAGGGCAGGAAGCTTGGCAGCCTGCAGGCAGACATGGCGCTGGAGAAGGAGCTGAGAGGTCTACATCCAGTTTGGGAATCAATAGGAAAGCAGAGAGCCACTGGGCCAGACTTGGGCATTTAAAACCCAAAGCTCACCCCGCAACCCAACAACACACTTCCTCTAATAAAGCCACACCTACTCCAAAAGGCCACACCTTTTAATAGTGCTACTCCCTGTGGGCCAAGCCTTCAAACACAGGAGTCTAGGGACCAAACCTATTCCAACCCCACAGGTTGTAGTTGTATATTTGAATATTGCTTTCTTCCACTCTCATTGTTCTTTTCCTCTGGAATTCAATTTAAACAGAAATGTCCTTTACTATTTGCATTTTCTCCCCTACACTTGTTTGCCTGTCTTTATGTTGTCCTTTGAATAATATCTTCATATCTATATTCTAGTTTACTAATTTTTTCTTCATGTTTCTGAACTGCTATGTATGTGTGGATGTGGGTAAAGTCTATCATCCATCTATCTCTCTCTCTATCTATCTATCCATCTATCTACCTATCTATCTACCTACCTATCTATCTAATATGGTGATCTAATTTATCTTTCTATCATCTACCTCCTAAGAGGTAGCTTATGCACATACCACGTACTTAACCTATGTAAATTCTACAAGTCCACATCTTTCAGTATTCTCAGTTATATAACCATCGCCATCAAGAACTATATAACCGGCGATCACCACAATCGGTGTCAGAGCCTTTGAATTACAACCTAAAGAATCCTAAAGAAGTATGTGAGAGGCTCACATACCTAAACCCGATGACTGGAGTGAGCTCCATCCCTAGGGGAAGGAGAGCTCTCCTACATGTCCTTTAACCTTCATAGGCAAACCATGGTGTGCACATACATATACACAGACAGACAGACAGACACACTCCATCACACAAATAAATAAATGTACTTTAAGGAGGCTTCACATTCATTTACTGTACCCCTCACATCTCCCTGGTGTCCTTCCACCCTAGCCTACCTACTTCCTCTCTCAATATATTTACTTACTAGGGACATTGATACAAGTGGGGTCAGGTGATAATCTCTCTCTAGTGACTGGTATCTTTCACTGATCACAATTCTAAGCTGGTTTTTTTTTTTTTAAGATTTATTTATTTTATGTATATGAGCATACTGTTGCTGTCTTCAGACACACCAGAAGAGGGCGTCGGATTCCATTACAGATGGTTGTGAGCCACCATGTGGTTGCTGGGAATTGAACTCAGGACCTCTGGAAGAGCAGTCAGTGCTCTTAACCACTGAGCCATCTCTCCAGCCCCTAAGCTGTCCTTTAAGACAGCTATATTTCTATTTCTCAGACGCTATCACTCTTGCTTTCAATTTACCTGACTTTTTGGTGGTCTTGTCATTTTAGTGACTCTGTTTTTAAATATTTCACTATAGTTCTGTTTGGTTTTGTTTGTTTGTTTGGTTTGGTTTTTCAAGACAGGGATTCTCTGTGTAGCCCTGGCTGTCCTGGAACTCACTCTGTAGACCAGGCTGGCCTCAAACTCAGAAATCCACCTGTTTCTGCCTCCCAAGTGCTGGGGTTAAAGGCGTGTGCCACCACTACCTAGCTATAGTTCTGTGTTTTAAAACTGCGTCTACTGGTTTCTTCCACATGGTAGTTTGTTTTCTTGTGTATTGGGTGATCTTAGGCTAGGAACTGATACTTAGTTCATATTTCTTTGTAAGAAGTTTGAACTTTATTTGTATTTTATTATTTTTGTTTGTTTTAAAACAAGATCTCTCTATGTAGTCCTGTCTTGGAACTCACTGTGTAGACCAGGCTAGCCTTGAACTCACAGTAATCTGCCTGCGTCTGCCTCCTGAATGCTGGGCTTAAAGGCGTGGGCCACCATGTCTGACCAGGAAGGTTGAATTTTAAATTTGCACAAGTCTGCAGCAGTCAGAGCTTTAAACCCAGGATCCTTTGCAATTGTCTGGCTTAAAGGCAGAGCCTAGACTGCACCTCTAGCCCCTGTTGCTTACATGTTGTTGTTGGTTGTTTTTCTTTTTGAGATAGGCTTTCATATAAACAAACCTGGCTTTATACTCACTCTATAGCTGAGCATAACCTTGAACTCCTGATTCTACTACCTCTGCTTCCCTAGTACTGGGAATACAGGGATACCGCCAAGCCTGGCTTTATGAGTGCTGGGGATGGTACCCAGGCCTGCATGCATGCTAGCCAAGTGCTAACTAACCAAGCCACATCTCCATCCCTGAACACACTGTCCTTACCTGCCATTCCTGTGTGTGCTTACTTCCCTCAGCCTGTAGCTCCTGAGTGTGAGAGTGAGTGTGTGTGTGTGTGTGTATAGTGTGTGCGAGTGAATGTCTGTGTGGTGTGTATGAGTGTATCTGTGTGTGTATGCATAGTATGTGTAAGTGTATGTGTGTGTGGTGTGTGTATAGTATGTGAGTGTGTGTATGTGTGTGTGTGCGTGCATGTATGTGTACTTCTCAGAGCTATCCTTGGTTGTCTGCATGTCTGACTATATGTCTTCTGGGAAGCCCTAGCCTGTGTCTTCCTGCTTTGTTTCACCAAGCTTAACGAGCCTGGAGACTCCTTAGCCACTTTTCTTTACTGCACAAATGGCAGAAGTACCTGACCAGTCAAGTCACACCCAAGGACCAAAGACAAACCTTTCTTCTAGGGGTCACTGGCTTGTCTCCCCTCCAACGTGACTTTGATTACTAGGAGTCCCATGCACTGAGGTTTCCCAACCACTAGAGGTAATCCGCTCCCTTCTGCTTCCTGTGCTGATCTGACACTTGTCCCATGTGCTTGCATCTGTGAACCTGAGTAACAGGAAAGCCTCCTGGTGGGAATGGACTACCTGTGAGCTCTATCAGCATGCCCAACCAGTCCTTAGGATGTCACGTGACTTTCTTAGCCATCACCATATTTGCATATATATGGGGAAAGTGAGGCACCAAAAACTTGAGCAAGCTTGTTTGCATGCCACTACTTGCAACTCTGGAAACTGAAAGGCAAACCAGAAGCTGTCTGGCTCTTTTCCATTGTTCACGGCTGCAGAAAGAAAAGAGTCTGGGACCATCGGGGACTTGGCAGAAGTCCTGCTGATCAGAGACTGGCTGTAGAAAGCCAGGAGCTCAAGAAAGTCCGGTACTGGCCTCTCTGTTACCTTGTGTGCCACAGTAAGGCTTGGCAGTAAGTCCAAGGGTCCCTGGGCTTTTTCATGATTGGAAAAACAAAAGCCCAAATGCTAACTCAAGGGTCAAGAGTCTCTGCCTGCCTTTGTGTTGTCAGACCATGAAGTCAATGCCACAGTGGCCGTGAGTGCGGGACACTGGCAGCCTTGCTGCATTTTTCAGCTAGACTGGGAAACCCTGAGGATAGACTCCAGGCCCCACATTTGGCTGATCCAACAGAGGTGTGAAGTTGAAAGTCAAGTGCGAACAGGCAGCTTTCAATATCCAGAGCCTCTAAGTGACACCACATGAGGATTGATGGCAGATGGCAGACAATTGACCTAGGTTGGTGGAAGCAGGCCAGGGATACCAGCCCTCCTTACGGACAGTGGGCGGTCAGAGGACTTACCTTCTCCTGGTCAGCTAATTCCTTAAAAGCAAGCATGCTGTTGATAGTAATGGCTATTGACCGTGTGCTCACCCACACCCCATGCCATGGTCACACAGCGCAGCGTGAACAAAGCTGCCTTCACACTGAGTTGACAGTGGAGCCCAGAGACATCAATGTTATCACTCCCCATGTGTGGGTGAGGACAGGAGCTGGTGAAAACGACTTTCCCTGAGCCTCACAATCCAAAGGAGGAGAGGGCAAGAATCTAGCCCTGGTACAGCAGAGCCTACATGGGGCTTGACCCCACCTAGGAATGTCCCTGCACAAATGAGAGAAATACCTGACCAGGCAAGGTACACCACTCAAGGACCAACAACAAGCCTTTCTCCCAGGGGTCACCTGCTGGCTTTCCCTCCAAGGTGACTCTGGCTTCTTAAGAGTCTTGTGCACTGGGGTTTCCCAAGAGCCACAGAAGGAACCAGGTTGGCCTGGGGCAGGATTTACCTTCACTGATTCCCAGCTGGAATTCACCAGGTGCTGCCAGAAGGGCCCAAAACCTGAAACCAAAGATACCCAGGTTTGCTCAAACCAGCCCACGCCACCCAGTTACAAGTTCTGCCATCTGGTAACAAGTTCCACAGGCCCCAGAGAACCACAACCTTGCTAATCCGGGGGCTTCCTCAGAATTGTCTGTATGAAACATAGTCAGGGGGCCCAAAAGAAAATGGAGTGTGCAGGAGAAATGGCTCAGAGGCTAAAAGTAAATCCTGCTGCCCTTGGTTGCAGTTGGTGTGATAAACTGCCCCAAACCAGCCCGGGCAGGGTAGGGTTGATTTGGTTTATGTTACTGCCTATCTTCAAGGAAAGCCAAGGAGGCAGACATTTAAGGTAAGAACATGGAGGCAGGGACCACAGAGGGGTGCCGCACACCAGCTTGCTTATACAACCCAGGACCACTTGCCCAGGGGTAGCACTACCAATACCGGGCTAAGCCCTCCTTTATGAATAAATAAATAAATGCTCCACAGGCAGGTACATAGGTTGAATCTGGTGGAGACAATTCAGTTGAAGTTCCCTCTTTTTGGGTGTATCAAGTTGACAACAAAGATAAGCCACCATGCTGATCTTCCAGAGGACTTGAGTTCAGTTCCCAGCATCCATGTTCAGAGTCTCACAACTCTCTGAAACTCCAGTTCCAGGGGATCTGTTGTCCTCTTCTGACCTAGGCTAGTACCCAAACAACATGGCTCAGGCACACAAACACAGGTGCATGACATATTACACACACACTCACACACACACACATACACACACACACACACACACACAGAGTAACAAATACATAATTGAAAGACTGGTCGCATCCACTTTCACAAGTATGCACAAGTGTTGGACTGAAATCCAAATTGCATTAGTTGCATTAGTTGCTTTTCTCATAAAATACCTAACAGAAACAACTTCAGGCAGGGAGGATTTATTCTGACTCATGGTTCAAAGGGCCAAGTCCATCATAATGAAAGACCTGACCCCCTTATGAGAAAAGTTAGACCCCTAGCACACTTGGAGCCAGAAACAGAAATAGGACTGAAATTGCATGCTTGGCCAAACCCCACCTGGCTGCATTCTTTCCCCTAAGAAATGGTTGACCTTAGCCTGGCCCCAGGGCCAGAGGCACAAAATGTTTGTGCAACTGCCTTGTGACTAACTTAGAACATTCTGTACTTCCCCATAACGCAAATTCTTTCCGTTCCCCACCCCTTGCTTTGTGGTTTTTTCCTTTAAATACCCCTGACTTCAGCTGCTCAGGGTCAAACTCCTCTGCCCCCGCGTGGGACACGAGCTCGGCCCCAGTGCACTGGCCCCCAATAAACCTCGTGTGTTTGCAGCAAGAACGGTCTTTTGTGAGTTCTCGGGGGGTTGCGCTGTCCCGAGACTTGAGTGAGGGTCTCCGAAGCTCGGGGGTCTTTCAATGGTAGGACAAGGCTGTGACAAGAAGAGCCAGGCTGTGGGTTGTCAATAAATATCAGCAGTCAGGAGCATGAGTGCTTCTGCTGAACTGAGGTGGAGCTACGGGTTCCAAGGTTTGTCTCCCAGCAAGTCACTTCCTCCAGCTAGACTGTTCTCCTTAAAGACTCCACAGCCTCTCCAGAACCACAACCCCAGCTAGTGGCCAAGTATTCAGGTACATGAATTTCACATGCAAACTATAACATGAGCTTTGTGGAGAACCAAAGCATCCCCAGTGGCTTGTTGACAAAGGCACAAAAGCAAAAGATCCTCCATGGGAGAGGTCCACATTTTCAATAAACAGTGGTGTAGCAATGGGAAACTTTGAATGACTACGGCTAACCGGTAACAGAATCCAGAATCGCCTGGGAGTCAGGCCTCTGCAGACAATAGGGAGTATATTTTGATTGTGTTAGTTGAAGGGGGAAGACTTGTCCACTGTGGACGGTGTCATTCCCTGGCTGGGGATCCTGGTCTATGTAAGTAGAGAACGGGGACTGAGCAGTAGCCTGCATTCACCTCTATCCACTTCCTGACTGTAGACAGGACCCTGCCATGGCAGCTTCCCCGGCGCGATAGACTGCCATTGGACTACGGGCCAGAATAAACCATTTCTCCCTTAAGTTGCTTTTGTCAGAGTATTTTCTCACAGCAACCGAAAAGTAATTAAGACAGATACCAAGAGGCAAAAAAAACCCTGGTCTCTTATGGCCTGCAGCTTAGGCACAAGTAAATTCAAAATGAAGAGCAAAGCCTTAGATGTAAGAGGTAAGACTGAAATTTTTAGAGGAAAAAAAGGGTGGGGGTGTCTCAGGAGCCTTGATCCAAAAAGAAAACATGGACTCCATAATAATCACAAACTTTGAGGCTGCTGTGGGTATGGCTCATGGGATGATAGGGGTACAGCTAATGTGCACAGGGTCTTGGGTTCAACCCCAAGCATGAGAAAGAAAAGAAAGCACAGGCTTACTGTTTGCATCCGGTCTAAGCTCCGCCCCATAGTTACCTGGCAACAGCCAGGCAGGCCCGACCCACTCACTATAAAAGGGGCTGCTTGCCCCCTCCTTGCTCTCTTGCTCTTCCCTGCTTGCTCCATCTCTGTCTCCTTGGCTTCTCCAAGGATCTTAGTGTTAGACCTCTTTTAGATGAAGGCCTTATCCAATGATTTTCAATGAAACTGCTCTCTTAGCTGATCTTCGCTTGTGAGCATACCTCTGCTGGGGTGGGCTTGTACAAATACACTTTATTTGGGCTGAGTCGGGGTTATATATAGACCTTGGAGAGTGCAGAAGGAGTTTTCAGGGTAAATGAAAATCT
The DNA here is from genome assembly GCA_028551405.1 of Uromys caudimaculatus. Taxonomy (NCBI): domain Eukaryota; kingdom Metazoa; phylum Chordata; class Mammalia; order Rodentia; family Muridae; genus Uromys; species Uromys caudimaculatus. The sequence continues at coordinate 121,813,952 of CM052703.1, read as the reverse complement.
TGGTTAGAGTTTAAAGTTCTGTGAATACCTCATTTGTATGGAGAAGCATTCCAGGAATCCCAAGTACTCGCTGGGTGGGTTCTTATCTGAAAAGAGGAAGTCTGTAGGTCTGCCAAGGACTACTTGACCTTCCCCAGGTAGGGGGGGTGTGAGGAGTCTGGATTCCCAGACAAGGTCAAAGAAGGGGAAGCCCAGCTGGTAAAGGGAGTCCTCCATTTTGCACCAAGCTCAGATGAGCCATCGGGACGTGGTAGATTTCGACCTTAATTAGCAGGGTTTCCCCACAACAGGGTTTCTCTGTGTAACCTTGACTTTCCTGGAACTTGCTCTGTAGACCAGTTCATAGGTGTCTGCCCGTCTCTGCTGGGACTAAAGGTGTGCACCACCACCACCTAAGAGCCTGTCTTAAAACAAAATAAGACAAACAAAAAACAAAACAACTAGAAGAGTTAAGAATGGTCCGGGCAGTGGTGGCGCACGCCTTTAATCCCAGCACTCGGGAGGCAGAGGCAGGTGGATTTCTGAGTTCGAGGCCAGCCTGGTCTACAGAGAGAGATTCCAGGACAGCCAGAGCTGCACAAAGAAACCCTGTCTCGAAAAAGAAAAAAAAAAAAAAAAAAAGAACTGAAAGTGAACTGACTGACACGTGCACACCTGGACAGTGATCTCAGAACTGGAAACTACTGTTCACAGTAGTGTTTTCTACTCCAAATGCTCTAAAGCTGTGAACTATCTGTATGTTCTTCCACAGGTTGTTAATAACTGTTCTACTTTTAATGTTGCTGTGATAAAAACAACAACAACGAAAAGCAGCTTAGAGGAGAAGGGAATTCATTTCAGCTTATAATTGTGTTATAGTCCATCACTGTGGGAAAGTCTAGGCAAGGACTTCAAACAACTAGTCACATGGCACCCACAGTAAAGAGCAGAGAGAAGTGCATACATGCTCACTTGCTTGTGCTCAGCTTGATTTCGCCACTCCTATAGCTCAAGGATCCCCAGCCTACGGAATGGTACCACCCACAGTGGGCTGGGCCTTCTCATATCAATTAGTTAATTGTCTTAATTGTGGGCACAGACATACCCACTGGCCAACCATTCCTAGGAAATGTTGACATGCCCACAGGCCAACCATTCCTAGGAATGTTGACATGCCCACAGGCCAACCATTGCCTAGTGAATGGTGCTGCCCACAGTACACTGAGTCTTCTTACATCAATTAGTTTAACTAAGACAATCCCCAAAAGAGTGCCCACAAGCTGACCCAATTCCTCAACAGTTCCTCACTGGGACTCTCTTCAGGTGACTAGGTTTTATCAAGTTGACAATTAAAGCTAACTATCACAACAACTTAACAAGCTATGGGATCATCCATATTGTAGAAAATTACTCTGCCATGAAAAGGGCCCGGAAAGCAGAAACAACCTAGGTATTTATAAACAGATGAATGAAAAACAATTGTGGAATAATCCATACAATGAAATACTTTGTAGCAAAAGGACCTGAAATATTGATACATACTATAACATGGATGAACACTGTAAGCGTAGTAAGTGAAATAAATTAGTTTCAAAAGACAACATATTCTAAATCCATGTATGCTAGATGTCCTGTATGGCACAGCTATAAAGAGAGAAAGTGAAATTTCCATTCCCCGGGGCTGTGCCGGTTGCCTATGGGCCATGACATTGATGGGATCTCTTTTAGCATCTATATCTCTATCTATATTAAGAGGCATTGAAATGCGGACTTTAAATGAGTGAAATGTAGAGCATGAGAAGGGTGTGTGGGTTACAGGCACATGCATGTGTGCAGATGTGCACACAGGTACATATATGGAGACTAGAGGAAGACATCAGGTGTCCTTTACTATCACTTGTCTCATTGCTGAGACACAGATCCTCCAGTCTCTCCCCCTCTCTGTGCTGGCATTACAGGTTACATGCATGGATATATCTGGCTTTTTAATTTTTTTATCATGCTTATGCAGCAAGCATTCTTACCCACTATGCCAACCAAGCGCTACATCTTAATAAATTCATTCACATTTTAAGATAACACACCTATTAACACATTCCAAAAGCATGGATGAATCTCAGAAGAATCACACTGAAAAAAATCCCAGTATCAGATGGCCACATACTACCTGATTCCATGGTCATAATATTATCATTATAAAAATAATTGGGCCGGGCAGTGGTGGCGCACGCCTTTAATCCCAGCACTTGGGAGGCAGAGGCAGGCGGATTTCTGAGGTCGAGGCCAGCCTGGTCTACAGAGTGAGTTCCAGGACAGCCAGGGCTACACAGAGAAACCCTGTCTCGAAAAACAAAACAAAACAACAACAAAAAAAATTGGAAAAATAGCAAAGAGATTAATGGCTACCAGGGGAAATAGTTAATAAAGACTGACAACTTGACAGTATCAAGAGATGGCCAGGACACAGCTAGGTGTGTCTGGGAGAGAGGATGACATCATGAGGGCTTGACCCAATGAATGCTTTGGTTTAATTGACTTTTCAAAAAGACTTACTTATTTTTAATCATGTGTACAGGTGCCCATGCAGGCCAGAAGAGGGTATCAGATCCTTTAGAACTGAAGTTATGGGTGGTTGTGAGCCAACCATGGGTGGATGCTGGGAATCAAATCCTGGTCCTCTGGAAGAACAGTCAGTGTGCTCTTAAGCAATTCCAGGAAGCCTCGCACTGGTTGAAATTGTATAAAGCTGTCTGTGTGCACATGCGTACATGCTCATTCCTCAACCTCTCCCTTTCTCCTTCCCTTCCTTCTCCCCCTCTCTCCCCTTCTCTTTTTCTTCCGAATTTTTTTTTTTTTTTTTTTTTTTTTTTTTGGTTTTTCGAGACAGAGTTTCTCTGTGTAGCCCTGGCTGTCTTGGAACTCACTCTGAAGACCAGGCTGGCCTCGAACTCAGAAATCCGCCTGCCTCTACCTCCCAAGTGCTGGGATTAAAGGCGTGCGCCACCACTGCCCGGCTTGATCTATATTTCTAAAATGAAAAATGTGTGGCCTCCTACTGGGGGAGGCCAGCGTGTCAGGCTGAGAGGAGGGGAGATTCATCTCAGCTTGGGCTGCAGGTAGGGTCGAGCATCGTCCTACTCAGTTTTATCTGGAGTATGACTGAGGGATTGAGTCCCTCACCTGACTCTCAGTGCATACTTCTGGATTCCCACACACCGAGACTGTGAAAGATCAGGATGCTACATCAAGTCACTGCACCCCAGGGCCTCTAGAGTAGGTGGCAGCACTGGAGAGGGGATCCAGCTGTGCCCGGCAACTGCTGAGTGTATGGGTCATGACCCATCAACAGGATTGGTTCACAGGGAGAGAAACCTCAGGGGACAGAAAGCTTTTCAACAGAACGGCCCACCATCTCAGAACTACCATCTGGCTTTGACTGATAGGACTCACAGTCTTGCAGCAGCTGTGGGAACCTGCAGCCATAAAGAACAGCGTAGAAAATGTTGAGATTAAGTAGAATGACTGAGAAGCCAGCTTCCACCAGGATCATAAAAACCCATTGACACATATCACATACTTTAGAACCATATTCAGCGTTGAGAAAACTACATCCTTATTTGTTTGGTTTGTTGTTGTTGTTTTTGGTTTTTCGACACGGGGTGGAGTTGGGGAGTCAGTCAGAGAAGTCTGGTAGAATCAGGGAACCCTCTGGAGGACTGCGGGTTTGCCTGGTCTCTCATTTTACTCTTGGCGCTGGCCAATACCTTGATCCTAAGACTGTTAGAATCCTTGCATTTCCACCATCTGTCTACATGCCAGTTGTCAAGACCAGATTTACACACCCAGAGGATCCAATAAAATGAAGAGCCTGTCCCCCTCCCCCGCAACTCAAAACATCGCTAATAAAGGCAGGCCACACTCTGGGATCCAGCGGGCATTCCCCAATGGCGCCTGACTCCCAGGCTGAAGAGAGAAATGTAGGGAAAGACGTGAGTTCAAGAGGGGGCAGCACATGTCCACGCTCATATTTCACTTGAGACAGGCACTGCTTTTACCAAAAGTATGGTTTCCTGAGAACAGTGTAATTTGAGCCATTCAACCTCTAGACCCAAAATAAAATAAAAAAATTTTTTAAAAAGTGCAAGGGGATAAGAATGTCTCAAAAGAATGCTCTTTTTTCTCCTTTTGGAAGGCTGATAGTATGAATCACTGCCCGAAAGAATTTATCAAAGAAGCTTTCAATTAGGACAGGTGACAGGATTCCTTTATGCCCCCTTTATGGAATACAAGTTGGAAAACTTGAAATGTGCCAAATGTGTCTAACTAAAAATAAATAAAGCACTTTGGTGTCTGACTAAAAATACGAGCATCGTGAGGAAAGAGTAAGCCGGTAGGGACCAGCTGTGACAATGACAGGTGCATGTGGCTGGGGTGACTTCAGATGTGCTGCTGAGATGAAGGACAGAGCAGCCACAGTTCTTTCCAGGCTGACCTTTTGGGGTTCAGAGGCATCAAGTATATGTGTGTGTATGTGTGTGTATTGTGTATTTGTGTAAAGAGGTTCAGAGGCATCACCAACCATTGTGTGTGTGTGTG
>CM052703.1:121785088-121801768 GCA_028551405.1 Uromys caudimaculatus | reverse complement strand
AAAGCAAAAATCCACAAATTAGGTGGGGCAAGGGTAGGGGCAACCAATTGGGTACGTGCATATTGTATATTTCCAAGTCTTTTACACCTGCCATTTTAAGTGGGTTACTAGCTGTCAAACACTTCAGATGGCTTCCCTAATAACTTGGCCTGGATCAAACCCAATCAATCAGAGCCTCTTTAGCAACTACTGGGTTTCGATTCCTACTGGATGCAAACCTACAAAGCATAGGATGAGGTGCTGTGGTCTAAGTTCATACGAGGCACCTGGGGCCAGAAGGCATTTCTGGAAACTCAATTGTTTCTTAGAATTCAGCCCAGTACAAGATGGAGACTACACACACACACACACATACACACACACATACACACACACATACACACGCACGCACACACACACGTTTAAGGAGATAATTCACCTTATAAAGGAAAATATACCTCTTATTTTTTAATTACTATATGCGTAGGTACCTATGCCATGGTGCAAGTGTGAAGGTCAGAGGACAGCTTTATCAATTCAGTTTTCTCCTTGCACTTTGATATAAGTTCCGGAAATTGAATTTAATTCACCAGGATTCATTGGAAGTACCTTTATCCATGGACCCATCTCTCTCATGACTGTTACATAAGCAACCTTCTACTCACCCCAGACGGAACTGACAACAGACCAAAGGACAAAGACAAAGTACAGCCACTAGCAAACTCCAACTTGGAACCATTGAGTTTATTGGGGTTACTTAACAGGATTATGGTGAGGGATTGCTAACAGGAGCAGAAATAAAGACAGCTGAATCACCAAAGGCCACCCCAGCATGGGTGACAGCTCACAGAGCTGGAAACCTGGAGCACAGCCTGCAGGCAGCTGACAGGTTGGAGAGCGGCCTTTCCACGTGGCTCCGTTGGTCTGAGTCTTTTTCTAGGCATTTTAGCCGGTCTTGTTTTTGTTTTTGTGTTGCTGTCGTTGTTGAGGCAATTTAGCTGGTCTCTACTTTTTTTTTTTGGTTTTTCGAGACATTGTTTCTCTGTGTAGCCCTGGCTGTCCTGGAACTCACTCTGTAGACCAGGCTGGCCTCGAGCTCAGAAGTCCACCTGCCTCTGCCTCCCAAATGCTGGGATTAAAGGCGTGTGCACCACTGCGCGGCATGGTCTCTACTCTTTCCAGGCAATCTGAGGCTAACTCTCAGCAGGCTTTACAATTTATATACTCGTTGGAGGGAGGGGGCTAGTGAATCTGCTCCATTTCCTGAAGCTTTTCTGTGTTACTTTCTATCTTCCCTGGAGTATTTTATCTGCTTTCGTGTTATTTCCCTTCCCTGCAAACATTTGATTTTAACAAGTTTCCTTCAAGGCAGGGCCTGGTGCCTCAGGCCTTTAATCCCAGCACTCAAGAGGCAGAGACAGGCAGATCTCTGTTGAGTTTGAGGCCAGTCTGGTGTACAGAGTGAGTTCCAGGTCAGCCAGGGCTACACAGAGAAACTCTGTCACAAACAAACAAAAACCAACACCCCCCCCAAAAACAAAAACAAAAAAAAAACCCAACTCAAACAAACAAAGCAAAACAGAAAGTTTCAAAAATGGAAGGTTTTAATTTGAGAGGAACCCGCTACACAACAGAAGGGAAGACTGTACCATTTAATGTATGGAAAGAAATGGGCGCGGATGTTCTAGTAAATGCTGGTTGTACTAAAGTCTAGCCTGGCAGGTTGTGCTTGGCTGTGGCCCCAGTACATGGGAGGCAGGAGGATGGAGATTTTTAAGGTCAGCCTGAGTTATACAGTAGGACACTATTTGAAGGTCCAAGACCAAGTTCTTAGCCCAAAGGAGATTTATTTGCCCGATGGGGACAAAGGGTAAGAGACAAAGATAGGAGATAGACAAGAGAGAAGGGGAAGGGGACAAGGGAGAGGGGGAGGAGACATTTGTCTTGGAGGGACACAGGACTGTCTCCAGATAGAGAGGAGACAGACATGGCTCATAGGCAAATGGCAGTCTATAAAAGTGAAAGGGGAAGTCCTGTGTTAGGATGAGGTGTTTAATAATTTTGGTCGTGCATGTTAACTACGAGAGCCAAAGGGGGCTTTAGATTGCTGGACTCCAATATTTTGATGGCTGGACCTTGGTAGTCAGCCTCAGGAGGAGGAAGTGGCCAAGGGAATAGACCTTGGTAGCTAGCTTTAGGAATGTAATCTAATGGTTTTTAGCAAGGCAGAGGGATGGGGAGAAGAGCAAGGCCTGCCAGAGCCAAGTTTGCCTTCCCCGGACTGCCTAGAGACCCTCCATCATCTGTTTGTTTGTTCAAATTCAAAACAGCAATACTAATAAAAACATCAGAAGCAAGCTTAGACTTGATTAATAAACTTTTGACCTACATGCTAATAGTTTGAGTTGTAAGGCTCTGGTGACCTTAGAGCAGCAGCCATTAGGCACAATGTGATCGGCAGAACAGGGTGACTTTTAAACTGATTGGTCTTTAGGGAATGTGGTGGCAGGGGCTTAATCAGCCCCTCCCTCCCAGCCTACGTGCTCTCTAACCTGTTTCTTCCAGGAGGGGAGGGGTGCCCATGTGCTCGGAGGGGGGAGGGGACCCGGGTGGAATATCTCAAAATTCCAGAGCTGACTCCTCAGAGTAAAACCCATCATTATCAAACACACACACACACACACACACACACACACACACACACACACACACACACACACACACAGAGACAAATAATATGATGGCTACATTGTAAAGACACGTATGGCTACTGCTTGGTTTCCAACTTGGGACAAGAAACTGAGGTGCATCTTTTACAAAGCAGCCAGGCCTCCAGGTTCTCCCAGCATCCCTCAGTCCCTACCTGGCACACCCTGTCCCCAACCTTAAAATTTCCAGTGCAGGGGCTGGGCTGCCCTTCCCCCAGAGGCTCTTCCCTATATAATCCCAACATTTTGGTCTCTCAAGTCCCTTTTCTCCTCTCTCTGTGCTGGACCCTTTCTCTCTCTCTCTTTCCCTTCTCTGTCCTCACCTCCTTTCCCCATGGCGACTTCTCTGGCTTTGATCCTTGGAGCCAATGAACTCGAACACCAAACAGCATCTCCCCAATAAACCTGCCTTTAACATAATCTAATCTGGTTTAAATTGGCTCATTTTACCAGCAGTGGAGAAATAACCTATCAATTCTGAAAGACAAAAATACAGCTATATTGTAAAGACACTTTAGGGAGCTCTCTTGAGAAGCCCACACCCACCTGGATGCCACCCCTTCCCCCAACACCTATCTTTCTACCACTAACCTTAAATCTATGTTTAAAATATTCTAATAAACTGCGACTCTTCGACACACCGACTTACTCTGAAATTCTTTTTTGGCACTGAAGTCAAAAATCCTGGCTTCACCAAAGTGGAATAAGAATTCCCTGCTACCCACGGCCCAGAATTGTGTTTCCAGTTACCATAGCCCCAAGGCCGCGCTAAGGACTCCAGATTGTTCTCCAGCTAATGGGCTCAAGCCTTCTTCCTCCCTCAGCCTCTCCAGTAGTTAGGACCTTAGGTGTGTCTCCATCATAGTCAGGTGAAAGGTGAAATTTGAAATATTCACCTCTGCATCCTCCCAAAACAACGTTTTGAAACAACTGTGTACTGGAGAAAAATTGTTGACTTTGAATATTGCTTTGTCAAATGAGCGCCTGCTTGACTCTTTAGTAAATCGTAGGCACATTACAGTTTCCAGGAGACTGTTGGGCAGACTCTGAGCCGGGCAGAGAAGATTCCTGGATGCCCTGTGTGAGATATGCGTTTATTACATTTTTGCTATTTTTCAGCCAAGCAAAGTTTTTGAAAAGGGTTAATGCAAATGGTTTTTGCTCGTAGAAGGGATCATGGTGGAAAATCGGTCCAGTACAGGCTTGGGGAGGAGGGTGCTTGCCTGTGTTTATGGTACTTCAAGAACAACAAACTCTCTTTTGGCTCAAAAGACGTTCTTTCTTTGGATTAGATTTTGTGGAGTCAAGGTTTGGTAAAAAACAAAAATACAAAAAAAAAAAAAAACGCAACAAAACAAACAAACTTGGGGGTGGTTCTGAGGAGGTGGGGGCGGGAGGGGGGAGATAAGCGCCCGCTGCTGGAGGCAAGGAAGTGAGGGGAAAGCCCTCGGAAGGTGGCAGGGCGGGGCAGCCCCTGGGGAACCCAAGGTAGAAAAGGTGGTGGCCCTGGGGAGTGGGGGGTGGGGAGGTAGAGGCTCACTGGGTGGCCAACTCCGAACAGGCTGAGCAGGAGCATGGAGGCTGTGGCCGCCCGCAAAGTCACAGGTAAGGGGTGCTGCGGTCCCCACGTAGCCAAACGAGAGCGAAGGACGTGCGACGGCCGGTGCTAGCCCGCAGAGTGCCGCACACCTGTCGCCACCGCAGCTTGGGGTGTAGTAAGGGGCTGACGGCCTCTCCGCTTTCTTCTCTTTCTCGGATTCATTTAAGTCCCAGGCCAGCGGAAGCTGGAGGAGGAACCTCCAAAGCTGATACCCTCGAGGGTCCTGGGCCGGGTCCTCACCCGGGTCTCCGCTTCTGTGTCTCACCCCTCCCCCCAACCCGCGACACCGGCCTTGGGGACCTTGGACCTGGGCTTGCTGGCCAGGCTGGTGAACGAGCTCTGAGGTGCTGGATTCCCAGTAGCTGTCTGGGAAATGGGAACCTCAACGGTGGGGAGAAGTCAGCACAGCAACTCATTCCCACTTTCCAGCAAGGAGGACCCAGGAGGGGTCTGGGCTGAGGGGAGAAATGTCACTGGAACCCACGTTCTGGGCCAGCCTCCTTAATGGCTCCAGGCACACACCATACGCCTCTTCCCGCCCAGTTTCAGGGGTGACTGGATTTGAAGAAACTTTCTTGAGCCGACCACCTCTGAGGCCCCAGGCATCCTGGTCACAGGTGGCTGGCTGTGTCGCACGGGCTATCACGCTGCACACAGCCCACCTTTTCTATGGTAAAGTAACTTCGTAGGGGCGCAGCATTTGGAGGCCCGCAGGTAGCCACTCGCTCTTATGACCTACTTTAAACGCTGCAATTGAGTTGTTTTTCTCCTATTTTCAGGTGCGTGAGATAAGGAGAGAAGGTAGTCATTAGCTAATTATATGGATTAGTAAGGATTTAGTTGATCTAGAGATTAAGAAAAGGTTTGTCTTTAATTTTGGAAAGGGAGTTATTTCTCTTTTGTTTTAGTCTTGTGCTTTTTTTTTTTTTTTTTTTTCTAGAAAGTTAGTGTTAAAGGCTTGGGTAGTGAGTGCTGTTTCCAGTTTACACGCTGGAAAACTAGAATAAGGGGAAAGGTCTTGCTTTTTTTTTTTTTTTTTTCCTCATCTACAAAACAGGAGAAGCCCCCTAGGGCATATTAAGCACAGCAGTCTCTCATTACACACTGGTCTCTACTAGCGGGTCCCCCTCCCCTCCCCTCCCCTCCCCTCCCCTCCCTTAGAGTGAGCAGGCCCTTCCCTATCCTTGCTTCAGAGAGCTTCGCCTCCCAGGCCCATTTAATGGGAAAAAAAGAATAGTAATTTCATCTTCTGGAAAAGTATCGTCGGCCTGAGACAGCTTATGGATTTTCCTGTGTTGGCTTCGACCTTTGCTGTGGTTTTGATGGCCACCGATGGCTCAGATGACACACAACAGTCCCCCTTTATCATTCCCACATGTGTGAGATCCTAATGGGTTGGAGGCTTGCATAGCTGAACTGCTGCCTGAGCTTTGATAGCTGTTTCCAGAAACAGCTGGAGCAAATCTCGTCTACTGGGGAATCCCTTTCTTTTTAGTAGAGAAGCATGAAAGGAAAAATTATGCTTTCAGGTAAGACGACATGCCAGCCTCTACTTAGCTTCATGGCTGACAATTGAGGAAGTACATTCCTCCTGCAGCTGTTGCTGTGTACGCAGGAGGGGCCCCAGGAGGTTTGGTTTGGGCAGTATTGTCCAAAGGAGATTTGGGGGTATCCACAATAATTTACATCCTGACAAGCCCACCACCCCAATACCCATCCCCTCCCTCCCTCTCTCTACATGTTTTTAGTTTCTGTGATGCCAAAAACCTTCTTAGGTTCCACTGAGCCATCTGTTGCTGTCATTTCAGTTTAGAACGGAGTGGAAAGGAAAGAGAAAGCCAGACAGCCTGGTCTTGTTACCATCCTCTTTTTTTTTTTTTTTTTTTTTTTTACCTTGAACTTCTTCCCTTAGCTATGAACTAAGGGCTGAGCTGCCTCAGAAGGATTAGTTGAGGCCCTGTGTATGTGGGAACTCACTGGGCCCTGTGTCATATTGATAGTGAGCATAGAGAAAGCCATTTAGTTTGCCTTTTGAAAAGTTGGATTTCCTGATAATTTGCGCTGCTAATAAAGCAGAGAGGATTGACTGATAACAGCTAGCAAGCAGGTGGGAATAATTCAGGAACTTGTGTCGTTTGCATGACTTTCTGTGGAAGGGGACAAGAGGGTCAAAGAACGGGAAAAGTGAGAAGTGAGTGGGGCCTGTTTGGAGGCCCTTCACTGTCCTTTTTAAAGAATTGAGCATGCAAAGGCCATATGTCGGTTTGTTTGTTTGGAGCCCTCTTCGGACCCGGAGGAGCAATACCAAGAAGTATTGGTATGGGCATAGCCCTGAAGTGGGGCCAGAGGAATGGAGGGGAACGTCACAGGACTCTAAAGGGGCCAGACACAGCTACAGTTTGAAAGGCATTTGAAAAGACAGGAAAAGAGAGAATACTCAGCATTAGGTGAGGGTCTATCACCTTGTCAGACTCAGGTCATCAGGTTTGGTGGCAAGTGCCTTTACCCACTGAGCCATCTCACTGGCCCGGCCTGTGTGTGCGTGCGTGCGTGCGTGCGTTCACTTTAAGGGATGCTTTATGCCGGCTACAGTCCTGAGCCCTTCTTGAGCATTACTGTAACTATTTTACATCAGACAGAAAGGTTACTGGTGAGGAAACCGAGGCCCAGAGATGGACTAGGGTGACATGGCCACCAAAGTGGCAACATTGGCATTGAAACGGATGTTTCTGGCGGGGCTGGGGGTGTGATTCAGGGCATTGGGTTTCCTCAGAAAGTGGGAACTCTCCTCTCCAGTTCAAGAAAGAAAGAGAGAGAGAGAGAGAGAGAGAGAGAGAGAGAGAGAGAGAGAGACTCTATGTAGCTGGTAGAGTCAGTTCATGAAGGTGTTTTAGAGATGACCTCATGGTAACACAAGCTTAAGTCACACTACTATTAGTTAGTTTGTAGTCCATGGTGACTGAGTGTCCTTGGAGGGGGACGTGGGTTTGGCAGGTTGGGGATCTCAGTGTCTGGAAAACTGGACCTCAATGAGGACAGGCTGAAGAGGGGCTTTGCTCACAGCTGTCCTGGAGTATCTCACTGGGGTTTCCAGTGAGAAAGGAAAGGGAGGAGCGAAAGAGGAGGGCGGTGTCTAAAGGACTTCTTGGCTTCGAAGGTTGTTGGTTGCCTCTTACTCTAACAGACTTTTGTCTCTGAAAGCAGAGCCCCTGTGAATCCTTCTGCTTAGTGCCCTGAGCTCCATCAGAGGGAGTGGAGGCAGCAGTTCCTGTTAGATGTTGGCAGAGGCCCTCGAAGGCTCTGCATCTAGGAAGGATTGCTGAGAGGGAGACTCTGCAATCAGGTGTATCAAGCTTGCATGCTTTGGGCAGTGTCCTGGCCAGGGCTCTGGGTCGCTTGATCCCTAGAAGGACCAGTTCTCCCAATAGCTGAGTTTCTGTGTATTCTCCTTTTTGTGATTCTTGGTGCACTGTGGTATCTATACTGTAGCCAGTTCTTGCCCACAGAGCACCAGATTTCTGCACTTACCTGGGACTGACATTTCATGATGCTGGGCTGGATATGGCTGGGCTCCCAATCCCCATCTAAGTGTCTTGGTGTGGGCTAGTCGGATGGGGTGTATGACCAAGTGGCCAGGAATCAGACTGAGCCATGAGACAGAAAGCTAACTGGTCTTCACTATATCCAGACTCTGCTAATGTTATTCGTTGCTCAGCCCTGAAAGGTTCTGCACTGAAGGACTGTAGAAAATGAATGTGCTTTGTGGTAGAGGAAAAAGGGTTTGTGGCTAAAGTTGAGGTACTTGGTCAGAGGGCAGTCCGTCTTTGAAGGGTACAATTGCAGTTCAGTGCCTGCTGGTAGACTCTGAAGGTCTGGTTCTCACAGTTAATCTGGGTGGGACAGCTGTGATTCTGACCTGTAATCCCAGTACCCTGTAGGCTGAAACAGGAGAATTAGAAGGTCAAGGTCAGCCTGGGCTGCATAGTCAGACTTTGTAACCCCACCCTAACACACACACCAAAAAGAAAAAAGAAAAAAAGCCTAGGCTGCCTATTTGGCTTTACATGTCTCGTCCTGGGTTATGGGCTTACCTGTCCAGAGTAAGTCATCAGCTAGCTAACTTGGATAAGGGACCCAAAACCCTGTGAATTTAGACCATTTCCATCCCTGTTATTCTTCCTGTCCCTTTCCCTGGTCTTTAGAACCCTCTTCTTTAAGACCATTGCACCCACTCATTCAGTACCCCAAAGCTGTGGCCTCACTTTTAAGAGAAAACAAATTTAACTTGTGCCTATTGGTTCTCATCCAAAACTTCCATAGGTACTTTCGCCGTCAAGACAGGACAGCCACTAGGCATTGGGTATCCAGAATGAGCAAAATGGGGCTGAGCTCTTTCTGCTATGCGTGTGTTGCCAGGGAGGGGTGCCATGTCTCCACCTAGACAGCTTGACGTGCTGAAATTAAGATAAATGTGTTGTTCTTGGAAACCAAGTCTGTAACCACGATTTGAAAATTCCACTAACAGAGAGAAAGCTTCGTTTATTTCTTCACTGCCTTTGCTGAAACAAACTCTAATCTGAATATTTCGTTCCGTGGTGAGTACTTGAGAAGTTAGCATTGTAGCGTCTTCATCGCAGAAAGCGGCTCACGCTGGACAGCCACTGCGCATGCCTACTCTGTTACTCTGCTCCTTGGCGGATTCGTTTTGGTGTATAAAAAGGGTACCGCTGTGTTAGGTTCAGAGCATGTGTTATAAGGTTTGTTGTTCATTTGACCTTTGTGTTTCCGACAAGTGCTTTGTGTAATACATGTGTGCTGCTCACATTTGGACAGAGCCTCTTGGACAAAAGAGTTGGGTGGTGGGTAGGAAGGATGCAGCTGGCACGGCATGCACAAATCCCTAGGTTCAGGCTCTGTGATCTATCAGGGAATCACCTCCATAGCAAGCCTGGAGCCAGGCTGGGATACACGAGACTCTGTCTAAAAAAAAAAAAAGCAGCTATGGAGTTGGTGAGATGGCTCAGTGGTTAAGAGCACTGACCGTTCTTCAGAGGTCATGAGTTTAAATCCCAGCAACCACATGATGGCTCACAAACATCCATAATGAGAAAACCAATAAAAAAATCTTTGGGCCAGAGCGAGAGGGGGCCGGAGGGATGGGGGGGGGGGGGCGGAGCAAGAGGGAGAGGGAAGGGAAAAAAAAAAGAAGCAGTTATATAGAAGTGAAGAGACATTGCTTTATTCATGTTTTGTTCCCCTACAATGCATGAACATTAGAAAAAAAATATTAAAAAATATTTGGTGTAAAAATACAACTTAAACAAAATCTACCCAATAAAAATCTAGTTATTTGTTCATATATAACCATCTGCTTTTAATCATAATTAAACATGATAATAGGCAGATCATTTCTTTAAATCTTTTGCCCTCTTTTATCTTAAATGGCATCTCCTCCACCCTTGTCCCATTTCCATTCTTTCCTATTTTGAAATTTAATAACCATGTTTCTCTCCTTTTTAAGTGCTAACTTAGAAATTTTAATATTCATACTTAATTAATTATTCTGCAATAAGTCAAATTTTAACTTCCCCGGATTGAGTTAAGGGCCTCCAAATGCTCTCTCCTATTGTTTCCTTCCCAGATCCCTGTGATGGTTCGTACTCATTGTCAACTTGACTAGATTTAGAATCACCTAGGATACACATCTCCGAGCACGTCTGTAAGGTGTTTCCAGCGAGGCTTAGTTGAAGAGAGAAGACATACCCTGAATGTGGGCGGTACCATCCTACAGACTGGGGGCTTAGATCGACTGAGAAAGAGAAAGTACTGCAAGCATTCATCTCCTTCTCTTTGCTGAGTTTGGGTACAGTGTGACCAGCCCTGTCTCTCACGCCTGTGGACAGGGAGCTGTTCTTGCCGCCACCGCTTCCTCTCTGTGGTGGACCTTGTCCTCAGGCTATGAGCTAAAATAAATCCTTCCTGAAACTTCTTTAGTCAGGTAGTTTGTCACAGCCACGAGAAAAACACCAAACACACATACCATTATTACACTGCACTTTAAGCTCTAGTTAACTTTTTCTAGCTCCTTAAATTAAAATGTTTTATGTCGTATGGTCAACCTCGGCTTAGACTCTATGCAAGTTTATTATTGTTTTCCAGTGCCCATCACTTCCCAAGGAGCATTTTCTTGCAGAGGTCCATTTCCTATCTACTAATGTGCGGAAGAAATAATTATGTCGGAGGTCTGCTCACAGCAAACTCCCGAATGATATGTTTCCGACGAATATTTCTTTATTTCATCTGACGTCTTGGAAATTGTTTTTGCTAGAAGGAGGATGAATGTTATTTTCTTTTAGTTCATTAGAAATGACATTCCATTGTCTCCTGCCTTCCATAGTTTTGTGCAGAAGGCAGCTGTCCACTTATTAGCAGCCAAGTGGAAAGATTGTTCTTTCTTCCTGAATGCTTTGTGTGTGTGTGTGTGTGTGTGTGTGTGTGTGTGTGTGTGTGTGTATATGTGTGTGTGTGTGTGTTTGCTGTTTTGCAGTTTGACTAGTGTGTTTAGGTAGGGGATTGGTTAAGATTACAGAATCAAAGAGTAGGTGTCTCAACTCATCTACGGTTTCTTCTCGTTTGGATTCTTCCTGGGTCTTCTCCTTCTGGAACTTTAATTAGACTGCCATGGCATCTTGTGTCTTGGCCCTTTGGGCTTGATTTCTCCTTCCTCAATTTACAAGTTTACCAGCTGTGTCTCTCTGTGCTGCGTTCTGGGTCAGTGTCTCAGCTAAGTCGTTCCATTTTTAGAAATATTACTTCCCTTTCCTCAGTTCTTACTGGGCATTGCGAAAGGTCTCCACCTCTTTGATTCTTAATTGAAGTGTTTCCTGAGCACGTTTAATACCGGCGTCTCCTGCAGCGTGAGGTTCAGTATGCCATAGTCTTCCTGCCTCTCCGATGACGCTTGTTTCACCAGATGCTCAGATTTTTTTTTTTTTTTTTAGCTTAGTTTTTTTGTTCGTTTATTTTGGTTCTGAAGCAGGATGTCATTACGTAGCCCTGACTGGCCTGGAGCTTGTTACATAGATCCGTAAGGCCTCAAACTCATTGAGATCACTCTATCTTTGCTTCCTGAGTGACAGGGTTGAAAGATGTGCACCGCCATGCCCGGGAGCTTGAAGAGTTTTACAGGTCAGCTTCAAGTGACCTCGAGGCTGGTTCCCTTATCTTTAGCCCAAACACACTTGTGACTGAACACTGAGGAAGCCAAGCTTGGATGTCACCAGTTTTCAGTGCACTGTGGGGAAGCTGTCCTTCTGAAGGCTTCTCACACCTTTTACCTTATAATGCTTATAATACCTTAGTCAAATATTTAGTGTTTTAGAGGAATGTACATCATATTCTTCTGCTGGCATGGTCTTTGACTTTCTGGTAGTGCCAGAATCACAATAGACTTAGGCTGCTTCCTGGGTTAGTTCATGAAGCCATGACAATTGAAAGCTGCCAGGTGAAGTTCATTGGCCTATTTGGAAGGTCAGCTTGCCAAAACCTGGCTCAATGTGTCTCTGTCTTGTCACCTTCACTGCCATCTCTTGCCTGAACTCTTGGAAATGTCGCCGACTCTGTCCCTTACCACAGTGCGTTCCGGATGAAGCATTAAACATTACTTCCACGCACCCACTTTTCTCTTTCCAGTTCTTGCAAAATTCTCAAAGTTGACGTCAAATACTAAGAATATAGTGGCAAAAGGCCTGAGAGGACATTTCCCAAAGAAGAGGTACTGGTGAGCATGGGAAAAGATACTCTACGTTACCAACTCTAAGGAAAGCGCAAGTGGGAGCCACAGGCCGATATCTCCTCGGCCCCACTGGGTGGCTACGGTAGAACATCAACAAAACAGACAATGCAAGCGCTGCTGAGGATGGGGAGAATTGGAATCCTTGTGTCTTGTTGATAGGGGTGTAAAATATTATGGCCTGGTGTGGAGAGGCAGGTGCTGTAGTTCATTGGTGCAGTGCTTGCCCGATATGCCTAAGGCCTGGGTCTCAGTCTTCACTACTGCTACCAGAAAGGAAGGAAGAAAGGGAGGAAAAACTTGGATGGAAGTTCCGAAAATAATTAAACAAAATTATCATATGGTCCAGTCAGTCCTCTTCTGGATGTACAGACTGAAGGACCACAAGCAGGGACTTGAACAGTATTTGTATCTAAAAGCAGCATGTTTCATGAGGTGAAGAGCAACCGAAGTGCCCTTTGTGACAAAATGTTCTCAACAAAGGACTATTGTTCAGCCGTGAAAGAAGAGGTGCGGCTCCAACAGGGATGAACTCTGGAGACAATATGCTTAATGAAATGAGTCAGCTTCAAAAGGAAAAGACAGCCAGGCAGTGGTGGTGCACACCTTTAATCCCAGCACTTGGGAGGCAGAGACAGGTGGATTTCTGAGTTCGAGGCCAGCCTGGTCTACAGAGTGAGTTCCAGGACAGCCAGGGCTATACAGAGAAACCCTGTCTCGAAAAACAAACAAACAAACAAAAAAAAAGACTGTATCAAAAGGAAAAGACTCTGTGGGGCTGATACCCATTTCACATAAGCTGTGCATGTAAAAGCCCTGTGGGTACCTCTGTGAGTGTTCACTGTGGACTTTCACATGGAAACACACCACTACCCCTCCCCTATCCTCTCTCTTTAGAAACATTGTTTATCCATAAAACACAAAGTCAGAAAATATCATGTTTCTTTTCTATTCCATCACAGTAGCACTGAGGCTATCCCAAGCTCCATGCGAGCCTCAGCATCTGCTTCCTGTACTTCTCAGCCTTCACTTAGACACACAAGTCTAGCACTCTGTAAAAGGCAGTTCTCACGATGTGGTTCCAGTTGTTGAGAAGCAGATGTTTCCCTCGGCAAATCCTCTCATAGGTCAGAGGAGCCCACTGAACTCTGTGATGGCTATTCCTGGTTGTCAACTTGACTCTACCTAGAATGAACTACAATCCAGACACAGGGCACACCTGTGATCCAGATCTTGCGACATAATGGCCATGAAGAGCTAGGCCCAGGCAAGGTGGTACACACCTTTAATGCCAGGAGACAGAGGCAAGCAGATCTCTGAGTTCAAGGCCAGCCAGGGACAGAGCATGTTCCAAGTAAACAAAAGCTTAGGTCCAGGCGTGGTGGTATGCACTTTAATCTGGGCCATACCTTCTGCTGAAGGCCTACATATGGACAATAGAAAAAAAGAAGGGTTCATTCTTCTGCATGTACTTGCTGGCACATCTGTTGGAACCTACTTCTTCTTTTTTTTTTTTTCTTTTTCTTTTATGCATATGAATACATTGTAGCTATCTTCAGACATACCAGAAGAGGTCATCAGATACTATTACAGATGGTTGTGAGCCACCATGTGGTTGCTGGGAATTGAACTCAGGACCTCTGGAAGAGCAGACAGTGCTCTTAATCACTGAGCCATCTCTCCAGCCCAGAACCTACTTAAGGATTCCAGCTTATACAGAAGACCAGCTGAAACACCTAGCCTTGTGGGACTGAGCAACTAAAAGACTCTTGGACTTCCCATTCACAATTTCTCATTGTTGGGTTGGTTGGACTACAGTCTTTAAGTCATTCCAATAAGTTCTGTGACTCTAGAAACCCTGACTAATACAAACTCCACCTATTCTTGGGTGCCGCACATCAGAAGGGTGAGCCAAGTACTTAAGCACTGGGCTGTGGCTGACCCAGATGCCTGAGACTCTGGGTTCCTTCATCTCATTCATTTGCTCTTCACGCAGCTCACATACGAACTAGAAACCCATTTGTTCCTCTTCAGAAGTTTTGTTGTTTAAAATGGGACAGGTGAGCACACAGGAGATGTGATTTTTGTATAGAGGTTTGTGAGGTCAATAAACAGCCCTGGTGTTTGGTTGGGTCTGAGAACTGTCATCCACTGGCATGCAATGAGCGCATCACAGTGGTGAGAGGTTATTTTTCTTTGTCCTTGGGGTTCTGTATGGTATGTGGCTCTAGTTCCATGCTGGGCAATTGTCCTACCACAGGACTCCTTCCCTAGCTTCAGGACTGCCACGCATGTGCGCTCCATCTTACTGATACTAGGGTATTTTCATATGGTTTTAGTGACTAAATTCAGAATGTTAAGACTCAGGTTTTCTGCTCTTATTCTGTTTTACTCTCACTCCCCTCCCCCTCTCTCCACATGTTCATGGCAGGCCTCTACTCCTCTACTCTCTCCTTCTCTCTCTGTCTCTACTCTTTTCCCAACTCCCCTTCCCACGCCCTAAATAAACTCTATTACAGATATATATATGTGTGTATATATACACACACATATATATGTTTTCTGTCTTGTCCTGTGTGTACGACAAACCGCCTCTCCCTTTCCAGCAAATCCCAGACAAATAGTAACCTCGCTGGGACAGAGTGGCTCCAGGTCTCATGGATGAGGAACCTGAATTAGTAGCAGCTGTGACCAGGAAGCCTTTGGCCACCATTCATATGGAAGCAGTTGCTGGAGATGTTATTTCCTGTTCTCTGTCCCCCTTCTCAGGGACTCCATATATGTCATTGAATATCATACTTCCTTTAATTTTTTTTAAACCAATTTGATTCATTCACAATTTCATTTTATCAATGAGCCACTCCCAGATGTAAATCCCCAAGCAGGTGCCTCAGAAGTGCCAATAGCCCAAATACACACACACACACACACACACACACACGCACACACACACACCCAATAAAATACTCATTGGCACAAAATGAATGATCAGAGTCACAGAGGGGGAAAAAAAGCTAGCAGTGTTAACCAGTTAATCTCTTGGGAAATGGTTGTTCTGGCGGTATATGTTAGTCTGTAGTCATGCCTTGGGGAAGGGAGTCAGGAAGTCCGTGAGATACTGTGCTACGCATTGAGTTGCTGGCTAGCCTGAAGTATAGGCCATTTTTGAGGGGATTGGATCCACACCTGTGGGGTGTGGCCCTGCGGGTTCTAGTGGAGGCCCTAGTTGGAGACTCAGCATCAGCCACACTGTTACTGTCCAATGCCCTCTGTCCTGGCCCTCAGGTATTCAAATATGGACCCTGAGGTTTTCTGGAATGGATCCACCATTTGGTGAGTTTTGGGCAAGCCAGAAGAAGTGTCAAAGGGAAGGGTTTTTGTAGGAAGCAGTTTTGGTGCTACGTGAAGGAGTGGCCCAATGAGGAAGGAGGATTAGCAACTACTTACAGCTGGTTGAGGACTCAGGGGGACTGATGGGAAGGAGCCTGTCCTTCCAGCTTGGTGGCTGGCAGCAGAGGGCTTTGTGGGAAGGAGAAGAGGCGTCATCCCGAGCAGACAGCCGCAGCTGTTCCTCTTTCAGTTGAGTGTGGTGGCCATGATCTTTTGAGCCTGGAGGTCGGGGTATGGTTCCATCTTGTGTTGTTCCAGCTCCCAAAGCTGCTCCCAACTGTCCTTCTGGTCAAGGGGACCCAGGGTATAGGAGGTCAGGGAATGTGGAGATGCTTCCATTTTGTCTGTAGCTCACTTCAGGTGTCTTCCTTGAATGTTAAAGGAACAGAATGCTACAGTCTCAAATAATATATTTTTAAAAGTTTATTTTGTGTATGTATTATGTGTGTTGTGCATGCCAGTGTGCACATGAGAGGGGACATATATGAAGGTCAGAGAACAATTTTTGAGATTTAGATCCAGGACTTGAACTCAGGTCACCAGGCATTCTCAGCAAGCATTTTTACCTGCTGAGCCCTCTTGCTAGCTCTTAGTCATATGTTTTTGAATGATTCAGGGGAACAATGGTTTTATGTTGCATTTGCTCAAAACTAAGATGCACTGATATTCAGGTTACAAGACCTTCATACTGAAAACAGTTAGAGGCTGGAGAGATGGCTTACAGGGAAGAGCGCTCGCTGCGCAAGGGTAGTGAAGATGTGTAGTGAAGATCTGAAGCACATCCCGGTACCCACGTGAAAGCTGAATGTGGCTGTGCACACGCCTGTAATCTCAGTTTGCACGCCTGTAGGGTGCGAACATGGATTGTTTTGAACGACCGCTGTCCATCTGCCTAGCTTCAGAGTCAGCCAGAGGCTGGAATAGGGCAAAGACTGATAGAGCAGGACACCCAATGTCCTCCTGGGGCAGCTAAGCATGCACCCCAGACATGTGTGTACAGTGTGTACATTTAATAACTGAGCTTTTCCGGAAGGGGGAGGGGCTTTGTCATACACACAGGACAAGATACACGCCCCCCTTCCCTGCACCCCTGTGTTATATATATTTGGGCCAGTGTATGCATACATGCTATGGCACAAATATGAAGGTTAGAGCTTTCTCTCTCTCTCTCTCTCTCTCTCTCTCTCTCTCTCTCTCTCTCTCTCTCTCTC
>CM052703.1:121716737-121784988 GCA_028551405.1 Uromys caudimaculatus | reverse complement strand
CTTTGGAAGAGCAGTCCGTGCTAAGCCATGTCTCCAGCCCTGAAGTGTTCTTATATCAGAGCTATCATTGCAAGGTAGGAAGATTTAGCAGATCCTAGCAATGGCTAAGTTTCTAAAGTTCTCTCCAAGAGAATTAGAAACCCTGTATTTATAGGCCCAGCATTCACAGCCCTTGTTTCATTGTATTGTATTAGCTACTACTGAGAGCTAACCATAGGTGACTCTTCCCAATCACCAAGATGGTTTATATATGCTTATTTCACTCCAGAACAAAACCAGGACAATGTAAATGTTTGTGTGGGTGTCACATAAAGTCATCTGCATATTTTACCATCTTAGATGAGGGACGAGTGATTTGTTCTCAGCCGAGGCATTGACAAGTTGCAAGTTGGCCAATATTAATCATGAGATAACAGAGCAATAGGCAGCCTGTCAATCATCAGGGAATAAAACCCCACCGCCAGCCACCTGCAGACCTTCCGTAGTGCCCCCTCACCCCATGACAATTTTGCTCATCTGCTCAAAAAATTCTAGCATATTCTACATTCTGTCTTCCAACATAGGAAAAAGAAAAACAAAACTTTGCTAAGAATATTTTGGCAATCAGATGCTTTTCAAAAAAACAACAAAAATATCCAAGTATTTATTGGCCTCACCTTCTGTTCTCTGCTTTATTGGAAGGAGACATACTGTAGCACCAGGGATGCCTTTCCTGGTGGCAGGTTCTCCGTGGTCCGACCCTGGACTCAGACTCTTGCCTGTTTGCTGTCTCTAATAGGGATGGGCCCTTTTGCTCTCCCATTATTTCAAACACTGTTCTCCAAGGTATGCTCTGTCATCTGGCAAATGGCACTCTGGGCCCAGGGTCCCTTGTTAACTAAGTTTGGAAAATAAATCTGAGTGCGGCACAATTTTCTTCCTTTTCCACCCTTCCCTTTCTTTCTCTCCCCTTCCTTTCCTTCCTTCCTTCCTTCCTTCCTTCCTTCCTTCCTTCCTTCCTTCCTTCCTTCCTTCCTTCCTTCCTTCTCCTCGTTTGTTTGTTTGTTTTGGTGTTTCTCGAGACAGGGTTTCTCTGTGTAGCCCTGGCTGTCCTGGAACTCACTCTGTAGACCAGGCTGGCCTCGAACTCAGAAATCTACCTGCCTCTGCCTCCCAAGTGCTGGGATTAAATGTTTTTTGTTTTTGAGATGGTTACACTGTGTAACCATGGCTGGCCTGGAACTCCATCTGTAGACCAGGCTTGTCTCAAACTCATAGAGATCTCCCTATTTCTGTTTCCTGAGTATTGGGATTAAAGGCACGTGTCACTACTGCCTGGCCTGCTACAAAATTTCTAAAAGCACTTGGTTGCTGACTGACCTCCAGGCGTGAGCTCAGAGTCACAGCGGGTCACCTTTTTTAAACGTGTTGGCACCAGAATCCCCCTTTTTGTCTATCACTAGCTTATCCCAAGCGTATCTGCAGACCTAGTGTTTCACAACAAGTATCAGGGAAAAATGGAGCTATATAGCAGGAAAGAGGTGGGGATGTGCACGCACTCAGACTTAGGTTTTTCTTTTTTCTTAAAAGTGTGTGTGCACGCACATGTATGGCACCATGGAGGACAGGAGACAACTTGCAAGAGCTGGTTCTCCTGTTCCACCACGCGTGCCTGGGATTGCTGGGTTGTGTGCAGCTTCTTGGCAAGTGCTCTGAGCAAGACGCAATGAGCCATCTTGCTAGTTTTCTTTCTTTTTTAAATGTTATTTCCTCTTCTGAGAAAGAGTCAACCATCCACCTTGGGCCCTCCTTGGGATTTGTTGATTATAGTGTGGTGTCCTGTATGTTATGGCTAATATCCACTACAAGTGAGCACATACCATAAATGTCTTTTTTGGGTCTGGGTTACCTCATTCAGGATGGTATTCTCTAGTTCCAGCCGCTTGCCTGCAAAATTCACAATGTCCTTGGCTTTAATATCCAGGTTGTATTCCATTGTGTAAATGAACTGTGTTTTCTCTAACATTCCTCAGCTGAGGGACATTGAAGTTGTTTCCAGTTTCTGGCTATAGTGGAAGATGTTACCGGGAGTGTGGTCCTTCTGACTCTGCTCCCGAGTGCTGAGGTTATAGATGTGAATATTTGTACCTTCTCTTTTGCAGTGCTGGGCGTCGTTCAGCCTTTGTGAACACTCTTCCAACTTTGCAACATCCCCAGCCCTTTCTTTTCTTTTCTTTTTTTTTTTTTTTTGGTTTTTTCGAGACAGGGTTTCTCTGTGTAGCCCTGGCTGTCCTGGAACTCATTCTGTAGACCAGGCTGGCCTTGAACTCAGAAATCTGCCTGCCTCTGCCTCCCAAGTGCTGGGATTAAAGGCGTGCTCCACCACTGCCCGGCTCCAGCCCTTTCTTTTAATTTTAATTTAATTTATTTTGAGGCAAGGTCTCACTATAAATCCCTGATTGTCCTGGATCTTGGTATGTAGACCAGATTGGCCTCATGCTCACAGAGATCCTCCTCCCTCTGCCTCCCAAATGCTGGGATTAAAGGTGTTTGATACTGTGCCTGGCTGACACACAAACACATCCCTATTAAGCCTCAACCCTTACTTTCTTATTCATCCCCGAGATCTAAATAACTTTAAAAGTCCCACAGTCTTTGCAAAATCTTACATATCAAAATTTCAATCCCTTTAAAAATATCCAATCTCTTAGAATTCAAAGTCTTTTTAACATTAGAAGTCTCTTAACTGTGGACTCCACTAAAATACCTTCTTCCTTCAGGAGGGAAAATATATCAGGGCACAGTCACAATCAAAAGCAAAACCAAACTCCAACCACCCAATGTCTGGGATCCACTCATGATCTTCTGGATTCCTCCAAGGGCTTGAGTCACTTCTCCAGCCTTGCCCTTTGTAGCACACACCTTGTCTTCTACGCTCCAGATGCCTGTACTCCACTGCTGCTGCTGTTCTTGGTGGTCATTTCATGGTAGTGGCATCTCCAAAACACTGCTGTCTTCCACTGTAACTAGGCTTCACCAATAGCCTCTCATAGGCTCTCTTCATGGTGCCAAGCCTCTACTCCTTTGTCCTTTGATCCTGGACCATCAATTGCAACTGAGGCTGCACCTTCACCAATGGCCTTCCATGGCCTCTCACAGTGCCGAGCCTCAGTTGCTCTTCATGCCTTCAAAACCAGTACCACCTGGGTTACTCTTATACATTACCAAGTCTAGCTGCAGTACGAGGTATAACCTTGGCTATCTCTGGGACACAGCTTCTTTGTGCTCTCAGAAAACACTTTCCAGAAGATTTCACCTCAATGATGCTGGTCTCTTCTTAATCTAATATCTTAGCTCTAGCTAACCAGCATCAATAGCCCCCAGTAATGCAAAAGTTTCATTTTAGTACTTCTGGTATCTTGTTAATCACAGCTGATTCTTCAGCCCCAGCTAACCAAAACCACAGAATCTTCACAATCAAAACAGCAGTGGCCCTGATTAAAGAGTCTTTAATCTTCCCTCTAAAATTTCATAAGCCAGGCCTCCATTATCTGCACTGTTCTCAACATTATCTTACAGAACACCCCACAGAGCTCTTAACACCCAATGGCTCTTCTTCCCCAAAGTTCCTAAGTCCTTCCACAGTCCTCCCCAAAACATGGTCAGGTTGTCACAGGAATACCCCACTATGCTGGTACCACTTTGTCTTAGTCAGGGTCTCTATTCCTGCATAAAATATCATGACCAAGAAGCAAGTTGGGGAGGAAAGGGTTTATTTAGCTTACGCTTCCACACTGCTGTTCATGACCAAAGGGAGTCACACAGGCAGAAACTTGCAGGCAGGAGTGGATGCAGAAGCCATGGAGGAATTCTGCTTACTGGCTTGCTTCCTCTGGCTTGCTCAGCTTGCTCTCTTATAGAACCCAAGACTACCAGCCCAGGGGTGTTACCACCCACAATGGGCTAGGCCCTCTCCCCTTGATCACTAATTGAGAAAATCTGGATCTCATGGAGGCATTTCCTCAAGGGAGGCTCTTTTCTCTGTGATAACTCCAGCTTGTGTCAAGTTGACACACAAAATCAGCCAATATATTGGCCCTTTTATTTTACTTTTTAAAAAATTAAGCACATTGAGCGGCAGATATAGCTTAGCAACAGTGTGTTTGGCTTGTACAAGACCATGAATTCAGTCTCTAACACCAATAAACAAGTAAACAAATAACAAGATAAAGATGAAATATAATTATCTTCAAGTTAAAAAAAAGCCCCTTCCACTTGTCTCCCCTCCCCCTAAACAGGGTTTCTTTGTGTAGTGCTGGTTGTTCTAGAATTCCTGCTCTGTAGACCAGGCTGGCCTTAAACTCAGAGATCTGCCTGCCTCTGCCTTCTGAGTGCTGGGGGTAAAATCATGAGCCACCACCACCTCTTCCATTTTAAGAATTTATTTTTATTTTAAGCGCATGAGTGTGTTTAGCCTACATGTATATCCATGCACCATCTGCAAGTTGACTGGGCTCTTTGGAGGTCAGAAGAGCAGGTCGGATCTCCCAGAACTGGAGTTACAGAATAGTTGTGAGCCTTTAGGTAGGTGCTGGGTACTGAACCCAGGTCCTGTGGACATGCAGGCTTAGTCATCTCTGGCTCCAGTAAGGCATCCTTTAATGGGTTCTTTGGAGGCTCTAGGTCTGCATTTGTGAATTCATTTTTTTGTAACCCTCATCCACTTTACAGACAGAGCCCTATGGACTGTATTGTGTTGAACCACATGTGCCTCCAGTCCAGCTAGGGAACTTGATGAGGTGGCTTTTGGACTGTGAGAAATTTAGATGTTTTGGGGATGTCCTTCAGTGTGTTTGCAGAGCACATGTCTTAGATAGGGTTTTACTGCTGTGAACAGACACCAGGACCAAGGCGACCCTTATAAGAACAGCATTTAGTTGAGGCTGGCTTATAGGTTCAGAGGTTCAGTTGATTATTATCGAGGCAGGAACATGGCAGCATCCAGGCAGGCATGGTGCAGGAGGAACTGAGAGTTCTATTCCTTCATCTGAAGGCTGTTAGCAGAATAATGACTTCCAGATAGCTAGGACTAGGGTATTAAAGCCCACTCCCACAGTGACACACCTACTCCAACAAGGCCACACCTTCTAATAGTGCCACTCCCTGGGCCAAGCATATACAAACCATCACAGCACACAAAACTGTCTTGCTGCATGCTTCTAGAGTTTTCTGCTGTTCTCCCATGTCTGATGAGAAACTAGTCTTTACTGTCTGCTGAGCCCAGAGTTGGTCTTTTACCTTCCTAGGTAGTAGATTTTTCTCTAATAAAGATTCTATTCTAGAATAATTTCATTTTAGAAGAAAATTCACTTGTGAGCAAAAACAACAAAAAAGCCACTTGCATGAAAAAAGATACAGAAAACAAATACACAAGAAAAAATTTTTCGGTCGGTGTTCCCCAATCTAGTTTCCTTTGATGATGAGAACGGAGTTTAGTTTTGTGTCCTTGCGTTTTTTACACATTATTTGGAACAAGAATTCTTACTGTAATTGAAGAACAACAACCCACGTGACTAAAAGAAGAGAAAAAAAGAAAATCCTGAGTGACTACCGCCAGCTTTTCCAATGACATAATGCCCCGTAGTTACTGCCAGGTAGTGGCTCTCAATAGAGCCAAGTTTGTAAGACTGGGACTAGTAAAATTTGAACTATTTCCTTGGTGTGTCTCAGGATAATACTCTCATCTTAGAAAAATAGTGCTTTGCCAAAATGAAACTTTTCCCTGATCCTTGTGGTAAGAAAGTGTGGGAGTCTTGTGTAAATGGTATATATACTGAGTCCATGAGCAAGGGCATATCGTTGAGCCCACCGACGGCTATGTTAACTAGCATTGCTGTTTACAGTCAAATGATCATGCATTTCTGGGCAACTCTCTGAACATTAGGCCTTTTTAGGTTGAGTGATGGGCTGACTTGCTGGGCTGTGGGGGACAAGAGTCTGAGCAATCCTCAGAACTCAAGCTTTGCCCAGGGAATGTCAAGCTTTTTCCATATTTCCTCTGGAAATCCACTTTGAGGGGTACCATTATTTTTGTTTTTGGGGTGAGACTGTCAGCATGTACTCAAGTGAATTCATAAAACCGGGCTTTATCCAGGAACTCAGCTTCTTTACCGTCTGCAGTGAGTTATTTCAACTGTATGCCTTTTTAATAAAAGCGTTTAGTGTTACGCTGTAGAGATTAAATTCTTTTGGCTTTGGAAAAGTATTTCCTGTTTCAGTTCAAGCCATGAAGGCCTGTTAGGGGCTCACATCTGGAACCCACAGGGGAGAGGCCTGTCTTTCACCAGAGTCAAGAATAGCCTAACCCAGCCCAGACTTGTTTACTTCCCAGGCCCCCTAGGTGGGTTCTCTGTTGGGTAGGGGGGATGCTGGGACTTCCTCCTGAGGTGGAGGAGCAGAGTTCCCTTTTTCTGTCAGTTTTGAGTATCTATCCCTTCTCCTACTTGGTGAGTCTTCAGTCAGGTTCCCCTAGTTTTCCATAAGGTTTGCATGAACATTTTTTATGTAGAGGAGAACTGTGTGAATTTGGGGGTAGTTTTCCTGAAGAGTGGGTGCAGGGTAGCTATTTAGGATGGATGGGGTTGTTGTGGCCCAGGTTGCCGGGTGCCCCAGGTGTTCTGCCTGATGACTCTGCCCCATGGATAGAGAGAGGTCTGCAGTCAGTCCCATGACACCCTCAGTGGTTAATTTATGTTTCCTGCTGCCCCCAGGCAACAGGAAGTGACCCCCCCCTTCAAGATAACCAGGCTTGCCAATTCTAACAAGCATCAGGTTCTTGAGACACCCCCCCCCCCCCCCAGATCTGCCCCTGTGGCCTTTGTGGGAGGCCCACCACCACAATTTTCTCCTGGGAACAGCCAGTGCCTTGGGAGCACTGCCCACGAGTTCTTGGGGGTGGGGGTAGTGTCTTAACCTGCAGGGTAAATGATCTCAGGATGCCAATAGGGCGTAACACATTTATGACATTTGTCCTAACCACACATGACCAGAAAGTATGCCACTAGTCGGCAAGCACCTAGCCTCGGCCCTGGTAGCGTTGGATGGGCGGTTGGGTAGATGGGTGCCTCTCCCAGCAAACCTGAAAAGCACAAGGTCAGCTTCTCCGTGGGGCTGATCAATACATGTTCCTTGTCAGTTCTGCAATCCACACCTCACAAGGGGATTGATGGTCTGGATATGAGGAACATAGGCCCAGAAGCAGAATACAAATCTAGGTCTGGTCTCTGTGTGCCCTGTAGGCTGGTGTTCCTGGGGGAGAGGGTGGGTGTTTTGAGAGAGGTTGATCCTGAAGCTGGCACCCTTTTGTATTTACTTAGTCATTACTACCAAATAAACCACCAACCCTTGATGTCTTTATTTTTAAATCTTCTGACAGTGCACTTCTAAGGACATTGTGTGTGTGTGTGTGTGTGTGTGTGTGTGTGTTTATACTCATGCTTTATAAAAAGTTAAGTAGTGGAAGAATGTCCAGTTTTCCTTCAGCATCTCATTGGTGACTGGCTCAAAGACAGCCTTTAGACACCTGAATCAGCCTGTGCTCAGGTCCCTTGCAAAATGGCTCATTTGTGTGTAGCCTATGCATGTATTCCTGGATACCCCAGTCCGGAGGTGACTTAGCGCTCCTAATACAAGTAAATGTCATAGAAGCAGTGACTACATTTTATTGCTTAGGCAGTCATGATAAGGGCATGTACGTGTCCCGTGAACTCCCTCACCTCCACCATCCAGCATTTTCAGTCCATGGTTTGTTTTATCCGTGGATGCAGGGCCTCCTGATGGAGAGGCTGTCTGTCTTCACTCAGCTTTGGGCAACCTGCGTATCCACCCAGGAAGGTAGGCCTGAGAGTGGGCGGATGCAACCATGCCCCTGTCCACTAAACTCAGCATCTTGCACGCCTTTGAGCTCTCCCACCGGGAGCTGATTGGCAGAGGCAGAAATGCCTCCTAGGCAAATGGAGTGAACTGAAGGCTTGAACTTTTTGCTATCAGCATTCTGGATCCTCAGAGTGGCTTCCGGAAACAATGGCTCTCCAGAGATGCCACAGAGGCTCCAAGCTGGGCTGCACGTCCAGATTAATCTCTGTGAGAGAAAGATAAGACAGATTAGGAGGAGGGTTAAGGGGAGGAAGGAGGAAGAAGGGAGAGAAGCCTGCTCCCCTCACAGGCCAGGAGGCGAATCAGATAGGAATGGGGCGTGGTCCACAGAAAAAGCCCTGTGCTTGTGGATGTCAGCCAGAGGCCGGCAGCATCTTTTTTGGTCCCTGCAGAAGAGGCAACTGATTGCCGCTTCCGAGAACTGGACGCTGCCAATTTGTGTGATTATTCAGTGGGTCTGTTTCTGTCAGAGATGAGAGGGAAAGAGATACAAAGACCGATGCAGAATACCTTTGCAAGGGCATGGAGGGACGTGCTCCTAGTGCCTGGCAGTGGGGACAGACCCTAGCAACTTGTACAGTGACTATAAACTAGGAAATGAGTAGCTTAAGTCACACGTGACAAAAGTGTCGACGTTGCAGCCAGCCATTCTTTGCCTTCAAGGAACCTGCTTGTGTTCACTGCCCCTGAGCGGACCACAGTGAAGTGTGGAAAGTCACTCAGTTGTTTGAGTATATGACTGGGGCAGGGGCTGGGGGTAAGGGGAGGAGTTTAAAAGCAGTCCGAGGGAATGGGTGAACATAATTTTTTGATTTTTTTTTTTGCATTTATGTGTTTGTATGTGTATGTGTGCAGATCCATGTAGGTATGTATTTGCGTATGTGCTGATGTGTGCACGTGCATGTGGAAGCCAGAGGTCAACCTCAGCTATCATTCCTCAGGTGCTGTCTACTTTGTTTTTTGAAGACAAAGTCTTTCATGGGCCTGGCATTATCTGATTAGGGGAAGCTGGTCTGTGTCTATGTCTGCCTCCCCAGGGCCTGGATGACCAGCTTTTTTCTTTCTTCTTTCTTTTTTTGGGGGGTGCGGTGGGGTGGGGTGGGGTTTGGGGCAGGAACTCCCCATTGCGTGGGGAGCCCTTCACTGAGTCACCTCTTCAGTCCTGACTATGACTGTTAAACCACACTATTCCTTTAAAAACTTGAAATAGCTAGGTACACGCCTTTAATCCCAGTACTCCTGAGGCAGAGGCAGGCAGACAGATCTCTGTGCATTTGAGGCCAGCCTGGTCTATAGTCTTGAGTTATAGGACAGCCAGGACTATGTAGAGAAACCCTGTCTTGAAAAAAACCCAACCCAACCAAACCAACCCAAAATTTGAAATAATTACCTTTTCTTTTAGTGACATAGTAAGATTAACTTTATCCCTGTTTTTTTCTCCTACAGAGGCTTACCCTGTGGACATCCTGGAGGATGACCCGGAGGACTATCAGGCAGCAGCACAGGCTTACTATGAGTTGCTCAGGGAAGGAGCCCAGACCTCAACAGAGGTTCTCTCCCTTGCCACTGGGGAGCAGGTATGTTTAACTTTCCTTGGAGGAGGGCTCTGTCCAATCTAACTTAGGAAGAGGGATGTCATAGAAAAATCACCTCAGGTTTAGAAGAACAAAAACCAACCAACCAACAAACAAAAAGAAACTTCTGGAGGGAGTTCTAAAGCAGTTCCTAGAACCGCACTCCCTGGACCCAACTCTATAAATAAAGACCCAGAAACTCTTATATGTTTTAAAGCTTAGGCCTTTAGCTTGGGCTCCCTCCCAGCTATTCTAACCTGACTCATTCCGGCCTACGTCCCACCTCATGGCCAGGTCTACATCTCTGTTCTCTGAATTCTCCATCCACCACCGCATCCGCTGGCTGAATCTCTGGCTTCTGATTTCCTCTCCCAGAGACCCTTTCTCTGCCCGGAAGTTCCGCCCTTCGCTTTCTGCCTTTCTATTGGCCAGCTGTTCTTTATTAAAGCCAATCAGCAGGTAAAGAAGGATGAATATTTATAAGTTATTAGACTGAGTGATGGGCCATTAGCTCTGCGCAGTTACCCTGAGATAGACCTTCACACAATGGACCCTGACAAATTCTGCTTTGATGCCAAGAAAACCCTTCACTAGGATTCTGAAGTTCTGAGTGCAAATCTTGTGGGACTTTATTTAGTTGGCTAGTGGGTCCAGCTGGTGAGCTGAGAGCCCGATAACCTGGTGGGAATCCCATTTCTACCACTTAGGAGCTCGGTTCTCAAGTGTTTTCTCGTCTCTGCTCTTGATGGTCTCATTGAATTCAGGGCACTAACACCACTTTCCTCGTGGGGCTGGCACGAGGGGTTTTTCATTTTAAAGAGAGGGAGTGTCTCATCTCTGCTCTCCAAGGTTTGATTCGTTCTGATATGTGACTTGGACTGGAGCTGAGTCACTTACAGTATTTTTGCATGGATGAGATTCTGTGCATTGTGAATAGATTCTGCAAGAGGACATAGAAAACTGGGAATTTTATTTGTTGGGATCGCAACAAAATTTAAAAATAATTTATGTTATGTGTGTGTTGGGGTGTGTGTCTGTGCACGTGCGCGCATGCGTGCACGCATGCATGCATGTATGAACATGTCAATGTGTACACACATGTGTAGACACTAGAGGACAACTTCAGGATATAATTATATACAAAATACAATCCACTTTGTATTTTGAGACAAGGTCTCTCACTGGCACATAGTTAGGCTAGGCTGACTGGCTAGCAAGTCTGATGATCTATCTGCCTGTTTCTGCCTCCCCAGTGCTGGGTTTACACGCATTACTGCGTCTTACCTGTCTTTTTATTTTTTGGGTTTTTTTTTTTTGGTTTTTCGAGACAGGGTTTCTCTGTGTAGCCCTGACTGTCCTGGAACTCACTCTAGACCAGGCTGGCCTCGAACTCAGAAATCCGCTTGCCTCTGCCTCCCGAGTGCTGGGATTAAAGGTGTGCGCCACCACTGCCCGGCCTTACCTGTCTTTTTATGTATGCTATGGGGGGGGGGGGGGAGCAAACTCGCCCTCCTGCTTATAAAGTTTGCACTTCCCTGACTGTGCCCTCTCCCAACCCCGACTGTTTAAGACTGTTTTCCTCACCGTGGGCAGTATCTACAACATTTGTTTTAGGTGTGGATCATTTCACTCCTGCCAGAAATGGTTGTGATCTGGTGTGCAGAGCTGGTAGAGGAAAGTCTTTTTGTCCCAGAGTTAATGAAAACAGCGGCTTGTGCAGTTATAAACGGTGGCTTCCTTGAGATTTTGGAGGTGGGAGCTTACAGGCCAGTCACTCTTAGAAGAACATCTCTCTGGCGGGGGACCTCAAGTTGTTGAGCTCCGGTGGGAGTTTACTGACCTTGTGTGCTTTTAGCGCCCCCTAGTGCTGCTCTAGCAGAAGGACACAGGACTCCGTTGGACACTGAAATGCAGCAAGAGCCCTGCCCCCAGGTTCTTTAGGACATGGCTTCCCCATTCTGCTGTCACAATACAAATACTTAAGAATAACTTTAAAAAAAAAAAAAAACAAACCCCAACATACAGTATTCTCATCGAAGGGATAATGCCAAAGTTATTATTTTTTGTTAATGCAAAAACAGAAAGGGAAACAGTTGCTGAAATGAAGTTATTTAAAGGTGAGGTGGCTTGCCAAGATGCCTACCGACTTCTTCCTTCCTCCTTTCCTGAAAAGAAGGGAGTCAGGCAAAATCCATCATTTGGTTCTCTACTGTTTTAGCAGTGAGTAAGGGGGCAGTGTGTGCCATTTGGCGCAGTGAGCCAAGCTCATCAGGAGTGAGTCTCCTCACAGCTTACACAGTGGGGACTTTTGCTATCCAGAGATTCTCTGGCTGAAAGGAACAC
This sequence comes from Uromys caudimaculatus, assembly GCA_028551405.1. Taxonomy (NCBI): domain Eukaryota; kingdom Metazoa; phylum Chordata; class Mammalia; order Rodentia; family Muridae; genus Uromys; species Uromys caudimaculatus. Next base: position 121,773,157 of record CM052703.1, on the reverse strand, counting down.
TGAGGAAGAGGTCTGAGGAGATACCATGTCTTGACTTTCTTCTTTTCACAATTGATTTTTGTTTTCTTGTCTTGACATTACCCTGTCGCATTTAAAATACTTGCTGATTTCTCTGGTTTAAAAAAAATTCATATGTTCATTGTATGGGGTTTAAGGCCTACAACAAAGGACAGAGGGAGCAAAGGCAGGTGTGGTTAACTGCCATAAACATGGTGATGTGGTTCTTTATTTTTACTTTATGATTTTTTAATTTTTTTTTTTTTTAAGCCATGGTCTTGCTGTGTAGCCCAGACTAGCTCCAGACCTGCAATCTTCCTTCTCCATCATTCCAAATGCTGCCTGCTTTAAAAAACCTGGGAAAGATTCCCTTCTGAATATGATGTATCTACAAAAAGCATCTTTCCAGGGTGCTGCTATGTTTTGTAAACTTGGTGTTTAATGGTCTTGTAACAGCCACCCCTGCGGATGAGCCCCTTGAGAACATTTCATTAAAGTCACTCCAAAAGAGGGAGAGACCACGATATTTGCCAGGAAACAGTTCTCTGTAATGGCGATGGTCTGCTGTAAACTTTTTACAAGAACCTGTCTGTCTGGCTCGGCTGCACATTATTTTCTAATCTTCCTATATTCTCAGTTTTCAAAACAGTGTTGGTCATGGAATATATCAACCTTCTTGTGTTAGGAGCTGGGAGCAGAGGGTTGGATGTTTATAAAGAGGGCTTTAGATGTGGCCCTCAGAGGTAATCTGGTCCCTCTCGATTAGAAGCAAAACCACCTTGAACCAAGTTTTTCCATTGTGGGGCTTAAGGACAGGGCTGAGCCTGGAGGGCTCAGACCTAGTACACATTTTAACAGCTGCTTTCAGAGCTGGTGCTGGGGTCACAGACAGCAGGAACATCTATGGAGGGGGGTACAGCCTGGGCTCATTCTACTGAGTGGCAACCAGGGCTCTAGAAAAGATGAGAACAGCATCATAGTTATCTGTGTGAGGTGGAGTGAGGTCATCAGCCTTGCAGGTTGAGGTCCAGGGAGGTCCACGATGGAGAAGCCTGCAAGGGCAGCGTCACACAAAGGAGGAGAGCTCTGAGGGTGTTGGTAGTAGAGCATGGGTTGATTGACAGGTGACTTTGGGATGGGAAGTCTTGCTGGCGGAGGACAGAAGCAAGACCGATGCCATATCCAGGGTGGCTAGGGCTTCCGTCTCTGTCTTCCCTGCATCCTGCTAAGTTTATGTCTGTTAACAGTGTTCCTTCAGTAGCACTTGGCTAAGCAATTGCAGTCATTTCCCATGCTTTAGGGAACTGAGAGAGCAGAATAGTAATTTCATTTGCCTTTTTTATTTTAGGTCAGACTTGAAACTTCATCTCTTTGTTTTTGCACGATGTACCGTGACAAACCTCAACATAAAATACTAGTTTTGGTTAATCCCCAGGACACAAAGACAGGTTGGTAGTTTTTTTTATTGGTTTGTTCATTTATCTGCATGTCTGTCTGTGTGAGGGTGTCAGATCCCCTGGAATTGGAGTTACAGACAGCTGTGAGATGCCATATGGGTGTTGGGAATTGAACCTGAGTCCTCTGGAAGAGCAGCCAGTGCTCTTGAGTCAACTCTCAGCACTGTGTTGGTAGTTATTAATGGATATGGTGTCTGTGACCGAGTTGCATATACAGCCTGATTTTGTTGTTTGTTTTTTTTTGTTGTTGTTTTTTGAGACAGGGTCTCTGTGTAATCCTCACTGTCCTGGAACTTGAAAATGTAGACCAGGCTGGCCCTGAAATCACAGAGATCTACCTGCCTTTGCCTCCCAAGTGCTGGGATTTAAGGCACGGGCCACCACTGCTGGGTGAGCTCTGGGTTTTAAAAACAGGAATCTTGATTTTGTGGTATAGAGTTTTCAATGTTTAGGGAGACATTGGTACATTCTTATTTATTTTTTACTGAGACGTGGATCATTTTGCATGTCTCTGACCACAGTCCCTACCCAGAGCTGCTTTGGGGCTCACTCTTACCATTCCCATTAACAGCCATTCCAGAGCTGTGGGCACTGGGCAGGACACTATTGGGACATCCCCATGACCTTGTGGAATGAAAGGGTCATTCTCGTCTCAAAATGTAATGAACGAGGGCCTCACAATGGTCAAGTAGCTTGCCAAAGGCCTTCAGCTAGAACGTGGGAGGGTTCAATTTTTGCAAAGTGACAGTTGGGTGGGGGTTCTGTTTCTGACAGCGACAATTTGATCTGTGACTCATTTACCCTCCCCCAAATTATGGGGAGACGATTTGTGGCAGGCTTCAGCTCCATGGAGTGAGTCCTCTAGAGAGAGGCGTAAACATGGTTAATTGAGCCTTAGGCAGAGACATGGGGACTGCTGGCGAGCGAGCTTGTTGGGAGATCTAGCAGGTTGGTCTTCCTGAACCCAGTGGAGAGAGTTGGTGGGAGACATCTGACTTCTGACCTCATGGCAAACAATCCTTTGCAGCATTTTTCTTGTTTATTTTGCTTTTATGATGCCGGGAGTTGCTTTCCAGTAAGATGTACTAATCATAGTACAAAGTAAATGGTAAAGAGTGGTAATACACCTCTTAGTCAGCTAGGCCTCCTGAAATGGTATTTTGGGACTTTTAGGTCTTTAACTGTTTTCAATGGAGGAATTCTCCAGTTCTCCACTTCCCCTGGAGAAATGCTTTTGTCTGCCTGAGGTTTAGGCTCAGAGGATCTCTTGCTCCGCTGATGTCATGAAGTCCAAGGAGATGTCTTTGAGGATGAGCCGTTTGAAAGTATGTAGGACTATAATTCATGCTTCTCTTCTTGCTAAATGTGAAACAGAAGCTGCTCAGTTAGCTGTCTGGGTGTTGACAAAGCCTCCTTATTGCCTCAGGGCTGACAGAGGTTGTGCTAAAGCTCTCCTGTCACAAGGAGGGAGCCTCTTTGCTCTCCATTCAGCAGAGCCTCAGCTGCCCTGAAGAGAGGGCCCATAATAACCTCAGGCTTTTGATACTACCTTGAGTTTGCAACCCCACTACCAGGGGTGGGGAAGAGGAGTCCTTCAGTGCACCTCTAAAATAACTCATTTTAAGCAAATGCCCAGCTGGGCAGTGGTGGCGCACGCCTCTGATCCCAGCACTTGGGAGGCAGAGGCAGGTGGATTTCTGAGTTCAAGGCCAGCCTGGTCTACAGAGTGAGTTTCAGGACAGCCAGGGCTACACAGAGAAACCCTGTCTCACCCCCCCCCCCAAAAAAAAAGAAAATGCCCAAATATCAGCAGCTCCCCCTACCCCATGTAGACATTGAACAGAATCTGGCATAGGGCTTTAAAGATGGCCTGCATGATGTAAACGTACAGTGGATTCTTAGAAATCTGTTTCCCATTTGCACTGTACTTAATTTTCTGTTGCCTTTTAAGAGTATACCCTAATCCATATTCATAAGTGCTAAGGAATCTCACTGTGGCCCCATGCCTGTATGTAAAAGGGCTTTAAATAAAGTTTCCGAATGACTTCCTGCTGCTGTGGTGGGCTCCATCATTGCTGGCTGCAATTGTTGTTGATTTCAGAGGAGTGTTCACATTCTTGATGCCCTATGACTCCTTTAGAAGGCCTCTTGAGGTCTTCAGAGAATGCACATCTTGGAACTTGAAGCTTGCAGACCCTATAGTAGAAGGACTCTTCACAGCTCTGCCCGGTCAGTGGATCTCTTACCCTTGTGCTAAGCTGTGTCTTTGGAGAAGGGAATTGCTGGCTCCTCCTGTACCATTATCTTTGCATTCTGGTGAAGGCGGATGCGAGTTTAAATGGAAGCTAAAGGGATCAGAAGCTGTTTGATCAGCCCTGCATATGAGTTAATTATTGATAACTGTGTGTGAGTTAATTATTGATAAGCCGGTTGACTCCATTACAGTGACTTCCGATAAGTCTGTAAGCAAATGAAAAACATCCTGGAAGAGCAAGTTCCCCAGGGGCAAGCAGTTGATGCTGATGGCATCTTGCTCAAATGCAGACTGTGACACTGTCCACCATTTTCCCTGTAGGGAATTGCAAATGCAGTCTGCCTAAAGGTGGCTTCAGAAACAGGGTCTCTTGTCTCTGCTGCTTGTGAGTATTTATTCTGATTTTCTACATAGCAGCTGGTAGATATTCCCTAAGGGGAATTAGACATAGGTACCCAGCATCCCCCTTTCCTAGCTTCTCAAGGGCCTTTGTGTACTTTTTCATGTTTTATTTCCCTTATTTATTAATTATTAATTAATCTCAAGAGTTTATGACTATATAAAATAAGTCCTTATGCCAAATGAAAGGCGACTTCCTCCCCATCTTTATTAAATCCAAAGCACTCAACCTAGGTTCCATGATTACTGCCCCAGGGACCGTTGCTTTTCTTATTCTTCCTGTGTCCTGACTTTGTGGTAGGATGTGCGTGGATTTGGGTGTCAAGTGACACATCAGGAAGTCACACATATGTCAGCCAGGTTATCTGGCTTCTCTGAGCATCAGGTTTGCCATTTACAAAATGGAGAACATGTTATGCTTCCTAGGGTCTTTGTGTAAACTGAATGACTTATGGCAGAAAATATGATGCTTTGGGGCAGTTCCAGCAGTGAGCAGGATTCCTGTAGTCGGAAGCACACCTTGGTCTACATCTTTGCATGTACATCGTATGAGAGAAACACAAGGTTACAGAGGGATATGCTCGCACATTACCTTCTGGCCAAACTGTGAGCTGGAGTTGTGTCCCCAGCATATTCTGCCGGCCACACCACAGCAGTCCAGTCTATCTAGTTTGATTCTGAACTACACTAACTGTAAGGTTCTCCTACAGACCCCAAAGTGCCTATTGTGTAATGCCACGTACTTGATCCCAGAACACCAGCTGACCAGGGGTAGGCTGGGGGGCCATGTGGCCATCCTGGATAAAAAAGAAGGTAGCCATTCTATGGGGGGGAGATGCCAGGAGCCGGCAGTGGTCTAGTGCTGCTGGAAGGGAAGACAGGGTTTCCAATGACCGCTTTTTCCAGTCAGATCATGTTCGTAGCAAATGGCATTTGTCCATGTGTTTAGGAGACAAAAGGAGGGCTGGAGCAATGTCTGAGGAGACCAGGCTACAGATAAGGGATTTGGGGGTCCAAAGCTCATGGTGGGAGCTGGAGAGATGGCTCAGTGGTTAAGAGCTTTTACCAGAGTTTTTGTTTATTTGTTTGTTTGTTTGTTTGTTTTTATTTTCGAGACAGGGTTTCTCTGTGTAGCCCTGGCTGTCCTGGAACTCACTCTGTAGACCAGGCTGGCCTCGAACTCAGAAATCCACCTGCCTCTGCCTCCCAAGTGCTGGGTTTAAAGGCATGCGCCACCACTGCCCAGCCAGAGTTTGAATTCAGCATTAACAAGCCAGGTATCCGACATACTCCTTTAACTCCAGGCCCACTTCAGACTTCTGTATGTACATACACACACTCACAAACACTATCACACACCACAGCTCACAAATCATACACTTGCACCACATACACACCACTCACACATTCACAGCACACACACTCATTCATATATACCACACCTACACACTTACACACACATACCACACACACACATGAATAAACAACTAGAAGATAGCCTTTGAAGGTATATTGAAATCCCAAGGTCCAGGGCTCTGCCAAGTGGGTTTCAGGCACTGTGGCTGCCTTTCAGAAGGAGAAAATGGATCATCTTTGAATAATTCTATTTCCATTCTAAATCTATCAATTATCTCAACTTCAAAAATATCAACCATTCAATTCTAAATATTTCATTTTCACGTCCTGAGACTGTGTCTTGTTTGACTAGCTATTAATCCCACTTTAAAACAAGAAGGAGCGGGCTTCTAGCCCGATGTCCCAAGCTAGGGTTCTTCCTAAGACTTTGGTCTGTATAGCTGTGAAGCCTTGTGGGTATCCAGGCCGAGAAGAGGACAGGTGGTGTACAGGCAAGTGAATTACTGCATCTGGGAGCTCTGGTCCTTGCATCCTGGGCTGGTCTGTTTCATTTTGGGGCAGCTCAGGGTAGTAAGACATAACACTCTGATATGCCTGCCCCGTGTCTCCTTCCTGATCTGGTGCTTCCCACCCCCCCACCCCCTTCCTGTTTTCATTCTCTGGCTGTTGCAGCTGTTGCTTCTGTGATTTTTCTTCCTCAAAGTAGACCATGCAGGAACTTTTAAAGTCATGCTTGATCCTTTCTCAAAGCCACTGCATCACCTGCTCTTTCTAGTCCATTCCTGACTTCCCATGCTCTTGGGAAGAGTAGGTTTCAATCCCAGGATCATGGTCTTAGGTTCTGGCAGCCGTGGGATAATTCTGTGAGTCTATAGCCATTTGCCTTGGCAGTGAGGATGACTCTCTGAGACTGCCAGGTATTTGACATTTGTTTTGGAGTTCTGTTCTACACATCTGTCTTAGCTAGGGTTTGACTGCTGTGAACAGACACCATGACCAAGGCAACTCTTATAAGGACATTTAATTGGGGCTGGCTTACAGGTTCAGAGGTTCAGTCTATTATCAAGGCAGGAGCATGGCAGCATCCAGGCAGGCATGGTGCAGTAGGAGCTGACAGTTCTACATCTTTATCTGAAGGCTGCTAGGAGAAGACTGACTTCCAGGCAGCTAGGATGAAGATCTTAAAGCCCACGCCCACAGTGACACACCTACTCCAACAAGACCACACCTCCAAATAGTGCTACTCCCAGGCTGAGCATATTCAAACCATGACAACATCTGCATCTAGCCTGCTTGCCTTCCTTCCTTCCTTCCTTCCTTCCTTCCTTCCTTCCTTCCTTCCTTCCTTCCTTCCTTCCTTCCTTCTTTCCTTCCACCCTTCCATCTGTCCTTCCCTTTTCTTTCTATTCCTCTCTCTTTCTGTCTTTCTCTTTCTTTCTTTCTTGTGTGTGTGTGTGTGTGTGTGTGTGTGTGTGAGAGAGAGAGAGAGAGAGAGAGAGAGAGAGAGAGAGAGAGAGAGAGAGAGAGAGAACGTGTGGATGGATGTCAGAGGACATCCAAGGACATCCTTGGGTGTTGGTCTTCTACTTTGTTTGAGATGGGGTCTCTATTGTTGCACAATGTCTGCTAGGCTAGCTGGCCTGTGAGCTTCTGGGGACTGTCCTATCTCTGTCTGCCATCTTCTCTTAGGTTTTCTTGAGCACTTACCTAGCTTATGCAGTGCTGTAGCCCTTCCCACCAAAGTCGTACAGGGTCTCTGGGGGCCTGGAGATAGGTCCTTCCCTATTGGATACAACCTGCCTCTTTTACAGTCACATCTTTGTGACAGAAGACACTGTCAGATGCCAGGCTTCTCTGGGAGCTGCAGGACCACATCACTGTCGTAGCCATCAAGAAACGTGCTGATAACCTTGTCAGGTTTTCTTTTATTTAACTCTCTTTCTGACAATGTTTGTTTTATATACTTTTTAATTAATTAATTAATTAATTATTAAACTAAGTGGTGAGATTGTTATTCAGCAGGCTGGTAGGGCAAAGACTGCCAAGAAGCTGATAAAACTCTGTAGTTGAGTCATGTGATAGAGACACAGTACCAGAGTGCTATGGAAGTTTCTGGAATGAGATGGCCTTGCTAGGGTCAGGGAGAACCACTGCAGGAAAGTAGAAGTTCACAAGGGGTGTGAACCCCAAGAAGATGCTCACTGCTACTTCCTTGACCCTCTGTCCCTGTCTTCTGGTGCCCGGCTCAATAATGGCATCTGTTCTTCATGCTCACAGAGGCCACTGGCTCCTGTGACCTGCGGGGCTTAGGGACTTGGATCTTTGGCAGCTGGCACTCCTGGGCTTGCTCCAAAGTAGCTCCCCACCCTGTAAAGTCTGGCTGTAAGTCTTATAAGTTCCATTTTTTTTTGAAGGATTCCAGGCTTCTCTTTATAGTTATCTATTATGTTCCTGGTCATAGTTTACCCTGAAGGCCATGATGGAAGGGTGGGGGAGAAAGCACAGAGATTAAAAGATGTCTGGTGATATTCTAGAGAGTGGAATAGGATAAGGGATGCAGGCAAGGCTCCTGGCTTTGACTCTCCAGGGCCCAGCAGATTGCCTGTTGGGTGGTTAGAAGGAATGTTGGCTATGATCAGGGACCAGAATGGTTGTCCCTGGAGGCTGACAGTAGCCAGGTCAGGGGTGCCGTGGGCTAGCGTGGCACAACTAGGGGAAACGGTAGGAAAGAGCACACTAGGGTGAGGATGAAGATGAGGGTGAAGGAGGTTTTGGTCTGGTCATGTGCTGGTGCCAAGCTCGGTTATTTAGAAAAATGGTGTCAGGTGAGATCAACTGGGGTCTTTTTCTGCATGGTCTGTGCGGTAGCAGTGGTAGAGAGGCGTAAGAGTGTGTAGAAGGGGCTGAACCTGATGCTCTCCTGAGTGAGACTCCTTCGGTAGGTATCCCTTCAGTGTGGGATGCTCTCCTGAGTGAGACTCCTTCGGTAGGTATCCCTTCAGTGTGGGGCACATCAGCTTGAAGCTCTGTACCTGTTACTGCTCATGGCTCTGGTCACTCCTTATGGCTCATCTTCTTGGGGAGATCATAAGCACTCTGAAGGCAGGAAGGGCCACTCAGATCTTCTGGCTCTGTGTGGTGTTTGTCAACCCGAAAGGATGTCTGACACGTGTTCCTGAACTTTCTGTCCAGGGAGCTGTGAGTGAGACGCAGGGGTGGCCCAGGCTTAGAAACAGCAAGCCAGACACTTCCGGAGATGAGAGACTGAAGTGATGGTGTAAACAGCTGTGGCTACACATTGACTTCTCTCATGAGACTGTCTGTCTTTCCCCCTTTGGCTCCCAGGACATTTTGTGACCAAGCGTAACAATCACTCTTGAAATTGCTGCTAATTTATTTACAGTGTTTGGTGACTGCACGTCATGTGCGCCCTGAGAAAAACAAGCAGGGAATTGAAAAATGATGATTTTTTTTTTCCTGGAAAAACATGTCCATTATAGCCTGCAGTGACAGCGAGTGCCAAGCTAAACATTCAGATGAAACTGGAGCCTCTGTGTAGACAGCCCTCTGAGGGGCTGTCTTGGTCCAAGGAAGATTGCGACACTAAGACCAGACCTCTGTGCTGCCTTTGGGGCAGGTGGTTGGTGTGCAGAAGTGGTGTGTATGTGTGTGTGTGTGTGTGTGTGTGTGTGTGTCTGTGTGTGTGTCTGTGTGTGTGTCTGTGTCTGTGTCTGTGTGTCAGATGTGATCTGTACCCCAGAGGGCTGGGAGAGCTTTCTCAAAACAGAATGACCTTTCTGAGGCACCCCTCACTCCTGAACAGGCTATCTTGATTTTGATGAGGGCTTAGAGATGGAGACTGGGTACAGAGTGGGTAGATCTGTGGATTTCTTAGAGGGGGGTGGGAGGGATGGACCCAGATCACCCCAGCTCTCTTAGCAGAATGAGCCTGCCCACTTGATTCTCCAGATGGATGGCTTATATGCCTCTAGTAACGTCATGGGTGGTACCTCTGGGAGGTTTGTCCTTGTAGCAGAGTCAGTGAGGAGGAAATACAATTGTTCTGTCCCCAGACTCCAAAATGGAGATGTAGAGTGGAATATCTCCTTGAGGGTCCTCTGGGTTAGCAGGTACCCTGTTGGCTCCTGTGACCCTGGAGACCTAGCATTTGTCTGTTTTAGCTGGTACATCGGTTTTAAATCATACAGAGGTAGGCATCACCCTGGGGCATACCGAATCGTCTAAGTGGGGCAGTAGGAGCCCCACTTAGATAGACCAGTTAAGGGAGTAGAGAGGGTGAGTTCTGGCTGGAAACATGGTTTCCTAGGACCCATGTCTTTGTGCAGCTAAGATGCTCTGTGGCCATGGACACATAGAGCCCCCAGAATCTTGTTTTCATTGGTCTGTGAAGGAACAGACCAGAGGTCTGCTCACAGTGACAACCATGTATTTTGGGAATACCCGTTGGCCATTCTTCTTCTATTCACTGTTAATTTATGATACTTACTGTGAGATGGATTTAAACTGAGAGAAAGAGCATACCAGGAAGAGATGTCATTCATACCAAGGGACTTTTGGTATTTGGAAACTATGAAGGCCAAGGAAAATATTTACAGTGTCCAGAGTGGGCCCTTTGTCCTGAAGGACAGGGATGCCTTTGCTTCCATCCATGCACACGAAAGGTTTCTATCAGTGCCACTAGGGTGTCTGTCTGCATCTCTGTGCTTTCCGAAACTCTGGGAAACGTGGTGAGTTTGCCTTGGTCCACCTTGGCAATTTTAAGGTTCGTTTCCTAGATAGACTAGATTTTTTTTTTCTTGTCCTGGTATTTCTTAGTTCAGCTGTACTTCAGGAGTTAGGCACCACGCCCTCCTCCACTCCATCTTCCTTGAGTTAAAATCTAGACTCATGAAAAACAAAATCACCTGAGGCAAGAGAAGCCTGAGAAACATGGGGGGTGAGGGTGGGGGGGGGCGCTGCTGTGAATATCCTGCAAGCCATATGTTTTCGTCTCATGACAAAAGGCACCCAAGTTCACAGGCATGTGGGGAAGTGTTTTCCTTTAAGGACAACATCTGTATGGAACTGGTAGCCCGAGTAATGCAATGTGACGGTTGCTATGTCAACTGGTGTATTTTCCCCTCCCCTTAAATTATTGACCAGCACAGTCAATGTTGCATAAAAGTCATGCAACTCAGTGGAATGTGTTTATGTGGCGGCCTCTGCCAGAACTTTTCATCACTTTTTTCCCCCCACTGCATGCATTTGCTTTGGGGGAAGATGGCCTGTCCCTTCGGTTTCACTGTGTTCCCCCGCCCCAACCCTAATCCCAGCCCCAACCCCAGCACAGATATTTCTAAGATTTGTGACAGGCCAGTGGTGACTGAAACTGCAGGGGAACAATAGAAAGGGAAATAAGAAGTGGGGGGACTGAAACCCTTTTAGCTGTGATGAAGAAGTACAGACCTTGGGGCAGAGTATGTGAATCCTTTGCAGTTGGTCCGGGGAGGTAAGATGTGTGTTTCGGGGCAGATGAAGGATGCATGTTCCTCTTAAATCCTTTATGAAGATGGCATGGGGCTCCAGCTCTGTCTCTTTTACTCTGGGCTCTGTGTTCTGTGGCCTCCTGGCTACCCTCTCCTTGCTGTCTTCGTAGCTCTGGTTGTCCTCAAATTCCCAGTAATCCTTAACAGGAGGGATACTGGGAATACAGACATGTGCCACTATGCCTGGCTTTCTTTGTTGCCTACAACCGGTCCTTGATGTCTCCCCATGGCTCTATTTCCTTCTGCTCTAGCTGGCTGCCCACTTTGCTGTCTGGGATAAAACCCACTACCCATGGGTCCTTTCTGTCCCCAGCACCTCCTACATTGTCAGTAGCATTGCTTTGGGTTAGACCCTCACTCTTTGGGTTGTGTTATCTTCAGTCTCCATTTCTCCCTGTCTCTGACCTCACCCTTTCTTAATCTATTCTTTAGGCTTTAAACACTTCGTTTTTGAAAACAGCACTTTCAAGCACACAGCTTTAGACACCACAGTTTTGATCTAGGAAAGCAGATATTAACCTCAGCCTCTTTGCCTTCATGTATGGCCACCTCTGTGGTCAGTGTTCATGCTCTCCTGGGGCATACATTACAACTGTTGCCTACAGGAACATGTCCCAGTTACCCAGAGTTCTCATCTACATTCCATGAAGCTGGGCACTTGCCTCTTTTGGTTGGTCTCTTCTGTGACTTATTACAAAGCCTGATACCTTGATCCAACTACTGTGGTCTCCAAGGTTGGACCCTGTCCCTTGGCTGGCCACCATCTGTTGCCTCAGGCTTGGTCTTGGAATGTTGTCTCCATCCTTCCCAGACAGTCTTAAAGTGCATGTCACAATGTCTGTCATGGCCAGGTCACCCTGCTGGATCTCTACTGCTGAGCACAGTACTTGGCACGTAGTTAGATTTGCCGAATAGGTACCATGTGCTCCTCTTCCCACAGTGTGGAAACAGCTTGACAATATTGGCTCTGTCGAACTCTTCCCTACCCAGACTGCGACTTAATGCCTGGGACCATTCTTTCATTGTCTCCGTTTGCTGGCCTCTTCCACCTGGCCTGGCCTTCTGCTGACCCCTGCTGCCTGGCCTGGTCTTCTGCTGGCTCCACCTGCCTTGCCTGGTCTTCTGCTGGCCCCTCCTGCCTGGCCTAACCCCAGCTCTACACCACTGTTTTTCTGTCTGTTTTAACCTGTGGTCACAATGCTTAGAATGGGGGTTTTGGAACCAGTGAGACTCTCCAGATTCACATCTTTTTCCAGTGGCACCATTATCACACATATGACCTTAAGAGGGGCTCTCAACCCCTGAGCCTCACCTGGGGAACAGAATGAGCTTGTATGGTCACCGAATGAGGTGCCACCTCTGCCATTGCACCAGGTGCTTGCTGAGTGCTCAGACATGCCATTGTGTCAACTGTTACTACTCCACTACAGGAATGGAATTTGTCTCTCTTCTCCTTCCTTGGGGACTGAGTGGCTGTCAATCATCTCCTGAGCACACCCAGACTGGCCTTATTCCTTCTTATGACTTTGGTGTTGGTGTGGCCACAACCCCAGGGTTCTTTCTCTTCTCACACCTGGAGTGCCCACCTCTGCTCTCTCACATCTGGAGTGCTCACCATGACGTTACTCATTCCTCTGGCCCTTGCACATTCTCCAGGATTGTCGTTTGATTGATTCACCTTTCCTCCCTTCCCTTCCTCCTGCATACAGCTTGAGTGTGCTCATCGTTTATTCTGCCTTGTGCCCAGACCCTCTCTCTTTCTCCAGGCTGGGTGTTTCCTAGGATAGAGCTCACATTTAGTTCCCAAGTGGAGGTAGTGAGTGCTGTGTACATGCTCCTCATGTTTGTGCTTCGTGGGGAACTGACGCTGTAGACTTTCCACCTATGGCAGAACTGTGTGCCATTTTGGTGCCTCCCAATGGAGCAACTAAGGGGAGGTGGCAAACAGGCATCTGAGCCATCTTTCCCTGATAGATGTTGCTAATTCATCATAGCACTCTTTGCTCTTTGCTAAGTTTGCTCTTTGCTGTGGCCTGAACATCTGTCCTGGCTTCTGGCTATCACAGCCTGTCCTCTCAATCTGGGCATGCAGAGGGGTTTAGGACACAAGAACATGGCCACTGCATCATCTAAGCAGGCCTTATAGGGGCTCATAGAGACTGAAGTGACAAACATGGACCTTGTATGGAGCTGAGCAGGGTCCTCTGCATATATGTTACGCTGTGCAGCTTGGTGTTCTCATGGGACCCCCCAACAGTGGGAATGGGGGGTTGTAGTGACATTTTTGAGAATCCTGGAATTTTGGTTTCTTTAAAAAAAAAACCCACAGAAATATAAGAATGTGTTTTCGAAATGTTCATCCCAGGCATAAGGATGTGAGGCTGCTTTGGACTGTCCTCAGCAGCTCTGATTTGCCTCGTGCTTTAGCAGAGGTGTGGTTTTGCCAGCTGCAGACAATTTCTGAGATTGTGTGACGTTTGGAATTCTGGGAACTTTTCAGAGGGCACATACAGGTGAGGGCCCCGAGGGGTGGGGTCAGTGGTTATTGGCCATTTAAGGAGGTTGGTTGTGGTTTTCTAGTAGCTGTGGTCGAAGAAGAAACAAAAGGAAAGAAATTAGATTCAAGGATTTTCCTAATTCCTTTCTCCCTCTACCCCCTATCTAGTGTTAGGGGGTGAAATGGGGGGGGGGGGGAGAAGAACCCACAAAGTAGGAAAGACCAGCTACAGGGTGTGCCTCTGACTCTTTTGCCTGTACTTGGGACTCTTTTCCTCCTCCTGGGTTGCTTTGTCCAACCTTGACATAAGGGTTTGTGTCTAGTCTTGTAACTTGTTAGGCCATGTTTGGTGGATATCCCTGGGAGGCCTGCTCTTTTATTTGAAGGGACATGGAGGAGGAATGGATCTGGGGCAGGAGGGAGGTGGGGAGGGGAGCGGAAGGAATGGAGGGAGGGGAATGTAATGTATGAGAGAATAAAAGAAAAAAAGAAAGTAAAACTCATAGGAACAAATGATTAAATGATAGATAATTTCCAGGGGATGGGGGAGGTGAGGAGATATCATTCAGAGGGTACAAAGTTTCAGTTATGCAGAATGGCTAAATTCTCAAGGTTTAATTTAAGGTTTGGTGGCCAAACGTTAATAAATTGCATTTTGTATGTGAGAAAACCCAACATCTTGGCATGGTTACAGATGCTTGTAATCTCAGTGATGGTGATGGGGAGACAGGCAGATAGATCCCGGGGCTTTCTGGCCAACCAGCCTAGTCTAGTCAGGGAGCCCCAAGTTCAGGGACAGACCCCACCTTAAGAAATAAGGTAGGTGTCACCTGCTGTCAACCACAAGCCCCTCCCTACACACACGCGCGCGCGCACACACACACACACACACACACACACACACACACACACACACACACACTGCTCATCTGCATGTGCACACACACGGTCTTGTTGGGAGTTCTGGGCAGCCGAGGTGCACGTCCTAATCAGGAACACTATGGTCAGCTTGATGCTCTCTGATAGAAGAAAGGGTTGGCGACAGGAAAGTGTGTGAGGCGTAGCTTGCCATTCCATTGGAGGGGGACGGACATAGTGGCAGATAGCCAGCAGTGAAAGACAGATGACAGACAGACATGCAGACCTGGAGAGCAAGTTTTCCAGGTAAAGATGACCTGTTACAAAGCTTTTTTGTTGCCTCATGGAAAGTGGAAGCGACAAAGGCCTTTTCACACCGCTTTGCAGTGTTTTAAGTCAGGCGGAGGACATTTCTAGAAAGCACAGGAGAACATCTACACTTTGGGCAATGCAGTTTGGTGAGTCGAACTCTCCCGTGGTACCTGCGATGGAGCCAGGGCAGAGGATGCTGTGTTGAGCTGCAGATCAGGCCATAAGTCTAGTAATGGAGGAGCTGTATTTGAGGCCCGGCTGGCTTTGAAGTCTGCACCCTCCTCCCTACACCAGGTACCCAGGGCCGAGTCTGGAATCGCTTCCAGCAGCCTTGCCCACTGCTTCTGCTGAAGTCCTTCAGACGCTGGGAACTGAGCATTTACAACCGTCTCTTCCTTCACCCGGCAGCTTGAGTTGTCTTGAATGTGGCCTTGCACTTGCAGGCAGGGCTCCATGTCTCTGCCGTACGTTGACAGCCTGTCTCCTCTGCCAGCTGAAGCCTTACCCAGTGATTCAGACTTTGTGGAGTTCCCTGAGGACACTGTCCCTTTCCCCCTCTGCAGAGCTGTTTTGTCCTCTGGGTCCCCAGGACAGTCAATTTCAGCACACCCCCCCCCCCCCCCCCCCCCGCCTTAGTCAGGACAGCTAGCTGGGCTCTATCTTCCTCTGCAAGCTGCCAACCAGAGTCTGGAGTCAGGATGGAGGTAAATTCATCAGTCCCTGGGGCCAAGATTCTGTGGACAGCTGGAAGCTCAGCCAAGGAGAGCTGAATTTACTTGATCCCCTCTTGCCTGGGATGAATCCGGGCCACTGGGAGTTCACTTAGGGACTTCACTGTCTTAACTTGTTTGAGAAAACTTGGCTTGCCGTAGAATAAAATTCATCAGCAACATCTTCCTTGTGCTCCATGTCACCTGTCACTTGGAGAGAGAGAGAGAGAAATTAAATTGGTGCTAATGCCTCGGCAATGCTGACTACCTGGCCTGCTGGCTCCTCTCAGCTCTGGACAGGAGGTGGGGGTGGATGGGTAGGGTGGGGAGTGATGTTTGGATCTGCTAGGAAGCTTTTGTTTTTTGAAGCAAAGGTGTTTTTGTTTGCATTTTTGTTCCCCTTAGTGCTGCCTAGATCCAGGGTCTCTCCTCAATGAAGGTCCCGTAGCACCTGTCAGTCCCCTGGTGCCATCACGTGTCCTTGCTGTGCTGTGCCAGCCTTGGCACTGGCTCTGCTGCCAGCTCTACTGCCTGTATTTCCAGGCACTCCACTGATCAAAAGCTGCCGCATCCTACAGGCTGGTTCTGGTTCGAGGAAGGGTTTATTTTATACTGCTAAATTTGATTGGACTCCACACTCACTGTTATGTATCCTTAGCCATTAAAGATGAATTTTGAAAAACATCATGGTGCCATCTGAATCTGTTCTGTAATAGCCAACATGACTAATAAAGGCTCTGCTGTGCACAGTAAGACTTGAAAGGTGCCGTGTCAGCATGTTTGTTTGAGCCGGTGTTAGAGAATCGAACATTTACAGGGGCACAGTTTGTTAGTAAACCCAACAGCTTTGCTGGTTCACCTTGTCCAGCTGGGAAAAAAATCCCCGTGGCTGTCAAAAGCCCTCAAGTTCTAGTAGCTGCCATTTTGGAAATTAGTCACATTGACTAAGTGAAGGTGAGCATCAGGCATTTAATTGGCTCTTCCCTCCCAGCTTGCTGCATGAATTTTAGAACCATTGTCAGTGAAGCTAACAGGCAGGGATATAGGAGGCTGCTGGTCTTTGGAGGGGAGGGGCAGGTTCTGAAACAGTCTTGACTGTCTGGCTTGTGCCTTGTAGCCTGGTTCTCACAGATCTCCACTAAGTGTCTCAAATAGCAGAACAGGGAAGGAGGGGGAGGTTGCTGATCCTGAGTGGATCCCATTGTTTTACAGTTGCAAACCTTATGTTAAATGACTTGGTTTTTGATTCATTTGTCCCCCAAATCTTTATTTAGAAAGGGTTGAAAGGGAAAATGCATTTAAATTTTAAAATTTATTTTGTATTAAAATTTTAAAATACATTAAAATTTTAAAAATTAAATTTAAAATTTAAAATCGTGTGGCTTCCCAAACCCTTGGGATCAGGTAACTGGCTTAAGAAGTAGCTTAAAAAAATATCTTTTAAAAAAGGCATAAAAGATAGCAGAAAGCAAGCAACGGAACTTTTGTATGCGAGGTGAGAACAAAGAGGCAGAAGCCAGGGTGGGATTCGCCTTTCCAGGCCTGACCACTAAGAAGGGATGGACTGGTGAGGAGACTGGAGTGGGCCCGAGTGAGGGGCTACCTTAGGAGCTGAAGAACGGGATGGGAGCAGAAAAGAGTGAAGTCATCCACTCATCGATTGGCAGGCAGGGAGCACGTTCGGCCTGCCAACCTTATCCGGGTATTTAAAAACCAGTCTACCTAGCAGCTTCCTAGATACCTGGGGTGGTGTGCTTGGACAATCCTAATGAGGCATCTGGGGCAGGGTGAATGTGTGTCTGCCTCCAGACCTGGTTCTGAGCGTGCTATGCAAATCACCAGGGTGGAGGCACAGTTCGTAACTGAGATGGGAGGAAGGAACGCTCCCCTCTGTTCCTGAGTCTTTGCTTCGGAGCCTTCTTCCCCAAAGATAGCCCCTCCCCACAAGGGCCACCCATTCTGAGGATCATGCTGCATCTCTGGCCTTTTACTGGATTTATGGTCCGAAGTCCAGAGCTGGACCCTTCCTCTGACTCTTCCAGCCAGTTGCCTTCACGACACCTCCGTCTCAGCGCCTCAGCGTCCTGGAAATGATGCTGATAATAGCTTCATTATGGGGCTAGACAGGAAGCCGGCAGGGCCGAGGCATTGCCCAACACACAGGAAGTAGTTCTTTTCAGGCAGGGCCCACAGATAGCATTCGATCTTACGATGCCCAGGGAGTTAGGAGCTGTGCAAATGATTGGATTTTTAAAAAAAGGCACATTGTTTAGAAAGTTATGTGTATGAACATTTTCCCTGTATGTGTGTCTGAGTTCCACATGTGTGCCTTGTGCCTGCAGAGGTATCAGAGCCTCCAGAATTGGGTTTGTAGATGCTGCGAGCTGCGTGGGTGCTGTAAATTCTGAGCCTAGGTCCTCTGCCAGAGCAGTGGCTTTGCTCTTAACTGCCAAGTCATTTCTCCAACCCCAAACGATTGGACTTTGATATATGTCTCTTCATTTTATTTTATTATTTTAATGTACGTTGATCGGTGTTTTGCCTCCATTATGTCTCTGTGAGAGTGTCAGACCCTTTGGAATTGGCGTTACAGACAGTTGTGAGATGCCATGTGGGTGTTGGGAATTAAACACAGGTCCTCTGGAAGAGCAGCCTGTGCTCTTAACTGCTGCATCATCTCTCAAGGCCCAGGCTGGCCTTGAACTTGCTATATTGCTGAGGGTAACCTTGCACTCCTGACTCATCTTCGCCCCTACCCCCATCCTTGCCCCTGAATGCCAGAATTGCATCATGTACACCACTGAAGTCCACACACCCAGCTTATGTAGTGGTGGGGATTGAACCCAGGGCTTCATTCATGGTAGACAAGCATTCTATCAACTTTGATATATCCCCAAACCTTAAAAAAAATTCTTAACTCATTGACTGCTTCAGTGTTGGTTTGTATTTTGTTTTATTTAGCTAGCGCCAATGGGATATTTCTTTTTCTGAGCTACAGGTGGCTACCTGTAAAAACCTGTCTTGCTTCTATCAAGTGATTCTATTAATTTGTTTTTATAGAACTCCATAAACCTTGCTCCAGGCTGGGCGATTATCTCAGTGGTAAAGCGCTTGTGTAGCATGTGCAGGCCCCGGGTTCTACCCACAACATCATAATGCAACCCAAACGGTAAAAATGTCGCCCGGTTCAAAGCACGCAACTTGTCGGCCCGTGCTGTTGAAAGTGTCACCTCACCATCAGTGAGTTTGCTGTGTGACTCAAGTCTTTCTCTTGGTTTTCCCTTTAGTTGTGGCTGCTTACTTAAAGGAATCCTGGTGGTCCGTTGAGGACATCCTAAGAACTTCTGATCCCACACGGGAAGGGCTCATGAAGGTAAGGGGTATGATTTTAAATGAACATTTGCAAAACAGGTTTTCAAGGTCTCTTTACTTGGGCTCATGTTAGTAAATGAAAGCTGAATATCAAGCTCATTTATCGGGAAGTTGAATGAACAGTTTTTCGAGATAGGTTTTCTTTTTTCTTTTTCTTAAGTATATCATTTATTTTTATGTGTGTTGGTATTTCACCTGCTTGTATATTTGTGTGAGGATGTTGGATCCCTGGAACTGGAGTCCCAGATAGTTGTGAGCTGCCATGTGGGTGCTGGGAATTGAACCTGGGTTCTCTAGAAAAGCAGCTAGTGCCTTTAATCGCCGGAGCCATCTCTCCAGGTCCAAGACAGGGTTTCTTTGTGTAACCTTGGCTACACAAACTCACCAGGCTTGCCTGGAATTCAGAGATCCACCTGCCTCTGTCTCCTGAGTGCTGTAATTAAAGGTATGGCCACCACTGCCCAGCCGAGCTGCTTTGTTTTAATTCCCAACTGTCTGAAGAGTGGGTTCCTCTGTGCCTATGTTGTTCGTGTCTGTGCACTATTTTCCCAGGCTGCTCTGTGGCGAACCAAGTCTGATATGCTTACATAGCAAACTTTTCTTTGTCTCTTGATTCTGAAGGCTGGAGGTCCAAAGTCGAGGAGTCTTTCTTTGGAGGGCTGTGAGGGAATTTGTTGCTTGCTCTATCCCTGCTTCTGGTTGCTCCAGCAGTTCTTTGGCCCTAAATGGTGGTACTCATGTGTCTCCACATGGCCTTCTTTGGAAGCATTGTCAGCCCAGGTTGAGAGTCCCACTTTTGACAAGGACATCAGTTGTATTAGATTTTGCAAGAAGAATGCCCCATCATGGCTCGATTGCCTATAAGAACTCATTCTAAAACATTCCAGTTCACAGGTGCTGGTGGGGATTTCAGTATCTTTTGGGGGCACATCCATCAATTCTAGCAACCTGCCAGCGAGGAAACAGGAGCATGTGATGGTTCACCAGATACCTGAGTATCACTCAGTCTGCTTTGCCATCTCAAGTTCCTTCTGTGCTTGTTTGTAACCCTTAATCTGTGCCATTTCTCTGCTGTGTTGAGAAGTTTTTCTGTTGAGTATATTCAGGTCATGGTTATTGATCGAAGATTTAGAAACAGATCCGGTTCTGACCGGCATATTTGTTGGTCCAGCTTCTTCACGGGGCTGGTCTAATTTCAGAATCTTCAAACTCTTTGCTGTGCACCGGGAGACACAGGTCTGAGTTACACAGTCAGTGAGTGATTTAGTTGGGTATAAACTTAGGTGGCTCTGAAATCCAGCCTGGCACCTTTGATGTGTTGAAGCTTTGTAGAGCTGTAAAGCTGGGATGGTGAGGGTGGAGTCACGTGGCTTCTCAGGTAGCTGCACTTTAGGTGGGGTGGGGCTAAAGAGGGAGGCAGTAATCAGCCAGATCTGACCTAGTGCTTCACAACTACCTGTGCATCTGGCTGCCAGATTTATTTTAAATAGGTTAGATAAAAATTCTTTGCCATCTTGAAATGGCTTATCTTTCCACAATAGTATAGAAAACTACTTTCTCCTTTCTGTGGGGTTCAGTACATGCTGAATGAAATGTCAACATTTGTTCACTTTCGTTTGGAGAATGACCTATAGTGTCACTTCTTCTATTGAACAATTAGAGCATTGTTTACGCCTTACAGCTGGGCTGATGGCTCCAGAAGAACCCTTGTTTTGCAAGCATAAGGTCCTGAGCTGGAATGTTCAGCACCTATGTAAATAGCCAGGCATGACTGTGTGTTGTTACCCAACCCGTGGGGAGTGGAGACAGGTGAACCCTGAGAGTTCCCTGAATGACCAGCCAAGACAAGATGGCAACCTTCCTCCTCAGTGCAAGCCTGTCTCAATGCAGTAAGACCAAGAGTGACCGAGGAAGATACCCAAGGTCCTGTTCTGGGTGTCCACGGTCACATACATCATACCAACATACCAACACACACAGATTGGAAATTTTAAATTAAGTCCTGTTTTTTTAAGCAAGTTTCATTGACATGTAATTTGCATACCATAAATTTACTCTAAAAAATATACAACTCCGTGACTTTTTTTTTTTTTTTTTTTTTTTTTTTGTTTTTCGAGACAGGGTTTCTCTGTGTAGCCCTGGCTGTCCTGGAACTCGCTCTGTAGACCAGGCTGGCCTCGAACTCAGAAATCCACCTGCCTCTGCCTCCCAAGGGCTGGGATTAAAGGCGTGCGCCACCACTGCCCGGCTCCGTGACGTTTAATAGTCTTCAATCAATCACTGCATAACATTTTCATCGTGACTGACACCACGAATGACAGTCCGGCGTACGGACTGACTACATTTCATTATCCACTCTTCGGCTGATGGATTGAGTAGTGTGCACGTCTTAGCTTTCATGAGCCTTTTTGTCTGACTTTTTCTGAGAACATGCATTTTGAATTTTCTTGCATATAAACCTAGAAGCATAATTACTGGTCACATGGTAGCTCTCTATTTCATCTTTTGACGAACTGCCAGGATTCCCCGCACAGTTACTGCACCACCTGACTTCCCCACCAGCAGTGCTTTAGTCTCTTCACGTCCTCAGCAGTACGCACTGTCGTCTGCTTCCTCTGTTCTCCATCTGTGGTGCTTTGAGTGGGAAATGTCCTCCTAGCCCCCTGTACTTGAACACTTGTAACTGTCCCCAGTTAGTTCTGCTGTGTGGGGGGTTATGGAACCTTTGGAAATGGAGCCTTGCTGAAGGAAGTATGTCACTTGGGGGAGGGCTTTGAGGTTGTAGAGTCTTGTCCCACGTCCTGTTCTCTGTCTCTCTGTCTCTGTCTGTCTGTTCCTGTCTCTCTGTGTCTCTGTCTCTCTCTTTATCTCTGTCTGTTTCTGTTTCTGCCTCTCTCTGTGTCTCTGTCTCTCTCTTTCTCTGTCTCTGCCTCTTTCTTTATCTCTGTCTCTGTCTCTGTCTTTCTCTTTCTCTCTGTCTGTCTCTGTCTCTGCCTCTCTGCTTCCTGTGTATGGATAAACATGTGACCAGCCAGTTTCCTGCTCCTGCTGCCTTGCTTTCCCCAATGGCCTCCATCTCTTTCCCACCATGATGTCCCCTGTCCTTCCAGAACCTTAAGGCACAATGACCCCTTCCTTCCTTAAGTTGCTTGAGGTAATGGTGTTTCATCACAGCGGCAACCAGGAGCTCATATGCCATCCTGTAGGTGTGAAGTGGTACCCTGTCAACGTGTTGATGTGCAGTCCCTGATGGCTAAGTATACTGAGCATCCTTTTTTATGTTCACCCGCCGTTTGTATGTCCTCTTTGGAAGAATGACTGTTGATCCTTCCTTAGCCCACTTTTAGACTGGGACATGTGAGTTTTTGTTGTTGAATTGTGTTTCCCACATATTCTCAGTGCGAGTGATTTGTCATGTATTTGTGTTTCTGTAAGCTGCCTGTTTTAAATAATTACACCCGGATTCAGTTGACTCGGTAGATGTTATTATAGAACGTTCTGCAAGGTTTTCTTCTAGATAACCTTGAGACTCAGCAAAGGAACACGCTGTGTGTTGTCCCAGCCTCTTTGCCACAGGGGGACACAGTGGCCATTTGGTGACTGTTGGTGCCGAGTGCTGAGCAGACTGATAGAATGTTCCAGAATGAGAGTGGTTGCTTTTCTCACTTCTCACCTCTTCCAAGTTTAGATTAGGACCCCCCGGACCCCCCCAACCCCCCCAGTTTCTGAGCGTGTGCCGTATGGATGTTTATGTTCTGAGAAAGAACTAGAAAGAACTTAACAGCATGCATTGTGACATTCTGTACTCTCACCCCACCCCATACATGGGGATATTTCCTTCTGTTGTTGGTAAGGCTTTGTCTTTGCTTTGTTTTTAATAGGTTTTGTTTCTTAGCCACTTATTTTCCACAAATTACTAGAAAAAGCTTCTTTAATGCTCTCTTTGTTAATGTAATTAGTGGTCCCAGTGAGAGCTTAGAAATGGATCTTAGTTTTATGTTTTCGGAAATGCTTCTAAGTCAAAATCGCATGTCACGCATTTTTTTCTCCCTGGAATGGAATTGGACAAATTAAGCACACTCCCTTTTCCGCCTTCTTCTCTCGCCAGCATTTGATTGGATGTTTCCCCGCTGCTACATGTAGTCTGCTCTCTACTCTACTGTCCCTCGGGTTTCATAAGTTGAAAAACTACAGTCTCTCAGATGATACCCATTAGCTCTGAGACAGCTAGTTCTTAAAGCTGAACTTCATCTGGCTGCCACTGTCTGAGAGAGAGCGGGAATCAGCCAGATCTGCATGTCTTCTAAGAGCTGGCTCTAGATGAAGGTGACATATCTCAACATTCTGCAACAACGAGGAACTTTGTAGACCCTGGACACTTGATGCTGGATGTCAGGGCATCGCAAGCTGCCTTATTATTAATCATTTTAAAAGCAGACAAGTGTACCAGTATGGTGGGTCAGTGGGTAAAAGTGGTTGCCGGCTGTTGGGGGCTGATGACTTAAGTTCGATTCCCTCAAATCATGTTAAGGTGGAAGGAGAGAACTGACTCCACAAAGTTGTCCTGTGACCTCCACATGTGTACCATGTGTCTACACATGTACAACATGTGCTAATGTGCGTGTGTGTGCATGGTACATGTATATGTGTGTGTGTGTAAGACAGAGAAAGATAGTGGGAGCACATAGACACACAATGATAATAACAGACAGTATTTTAGAGCTCATTCAAAGTCTCTCATCCCCAGAACTGAATCTCAAAGAAGGCTGAATGACTGAGTCCTCTTAGGAAATGCAGGCTGAGATCCACAGCTATAGACGATGGTGTTCATGTTGAGGAGGACGATAATTTTAGGGTCTGGTATTAAACATAAACCTAGGGTAGGTGGCTTATTTGGTAAAGTGCTTCTCTGCAGGCATCAGGATCTGAGTTCAATACCTGGTACCCACATAAAAAGTGGGACATGGTGGCACATGGAATCCCAGAGCTGGAGAGTCAGGGACACATGGATCCCTGGGCTCACAGGTCAGCCAGCCTTGCCTATTTGGTGAGTTCCAGTTTCAGTGAGAGTTGGGCCTCAAAAATTAAAGTGGACAAGCACCTAAAGAGTAATATCTAATGTTGACCTCTGACACACACACACACACACACACACACACACACACACACTCACACTCTTACACATGTACACATTCACATACACTCACACACATACACACACACACACACACACACACACACACACACACACACACACACACACACACTCACGCGTGCACCACATTGACTGTCACATAGCCTAGTTGCAGGAAGAAAGCTCAGCACCATGATACATTCCTTGTGTCAATGGCTGGCTGCTTTCATCCTATCCGCAGCATTTTCTGTTATTTGTGCTTCCTAGAGGGCTGTAGGATTAATAGATCATGGTCTGGCTCCCGTAAGAAAAAGTTTCCAACTAGGTGGGCCCAACTTTGACCACAGGGCAGTTTTATTCTTGGATGACTCTGCTAAGGGCAGGCAGGAAGGTTGGTTCTGATATAGCTTAGTTCAAGGTGAGCCTCGAGTCCTCATAATGCTCTGGGGTTGGGACTCCAGGGTGTGTTTGAAATCTGTCACAAGTTTTGAAAATCCGTGGCTTTTGCTGTGGCAATGAAACCACTTCCCTACCTCCTGCTACCCACAGGCAGAGCACGGATGCCCCCATGTTAAAATGGCAGACTGGGTTATTTCAGAACACAGACCTCCTCATGAAATGGTTGACCTGGCTGCTCTGGAGGCAACTTCCCATTCTGTCACCCTTGGGAGACCCCCTCTGTCACACTCGTGGACTTACAGACCTTGTCTGTGGATGTGAGTCTTCCCCGACACTGTTACTCCTCACCGCCTTGTAATAAGTCAGAGACATTGAGATTTCATCTTCATTGGAAACAGCCTGCCTCACCTGGCCCTGCCTCGAGCAGCCTTCCTGTCTGGTCTCACTTGCTGGGGGCCCCTCTTTTTCTTTTTAAGGTTCAGTCCTTTGGGGAAAGGATAGTTCTTTTTGTTCTCAACACCATTGTTTTTGGAAGACTGGAGAGAAGGCTGGACAGAGATGACATGTTTTTCTTACCTCACCCTGCGAAGGAGCAAGCTAAGATTCTGTGGAGAGATGGAGCCGCAGTTGGATTTTACTCAATAAAAATGAAAGGTGAGAAGGACGTGGCCTATGAGGTGGAGGGTGGGGTGGGCATCTCAGATTGTCTGCCCATCTCTGCAGACCCCACTCGGCACTGGCACTCTGTGGACTCTTCTGGCTCAGGAAGCTCAGCTAATTAAACTTTTGTGTAAATCAACCCAAGGTGTGGAATTCATTTTCGAATCTCTGTAGCCTTCTCCCTGGTTTCCAGGAAGAGCAGTGTGGGCCCCACGACAGTGAACAATGGGAGTGACTGAAGGCTTAATGCTTTTGGTTTTTTTCCTTATTGTTAACAATTAGCTGTCAGGATAAATACTATTGCTGATAGCTGGCACCTGTTCAGGAAGCACCCTAGATGCCAAGACTTTCAGACATTACCTCAGAAGACAAGACAGGGAATTGGCCACAAAACCAAGGTTAGTTTAGACAACAGCAACTTCCTTCTTGGGCCCTTGGCGAGCATTAGGCGGTCAACCATTGGGCTGCAGGTGTCTGTCTGTCCTTTCAGATAGCTGCTTTCTTTAATAGTTTCTTTAAAGGTTATTAACATCTGGCCTAGCTGGTTTTAGCATCACCACCACTTGCTTCTTATAAAGTTACTCATTTTAAAAATTACTTAAAAAATTACAGGTGTTTATTTGGCAGGTGGGAGGGGGTTGGCCGAAGTGAGAGGGCCAGAGGATAACTTGTGGGGGTCTGTCCTCTCCTCTGTGGAGGAAGCTCATGTCCTCAGGTTTGCTTGGTAACACTGCACAAGCTCACTGGCAAGAAAAGTATCAATTTTAGCATCTATTAAATTTCCCAGAAAATCCCCAATGGATGTGCTATTTTTGGAGGTAAGTGGTCTTGGTGGAAAGAAGCTGACTTTTGTTTTGAACCATGTTCGCACTGTGTGTGTGTATGTGTGTGTGTGTGAATTCTACTTGTCCAGGATGGAATGAAGTCCTTTCCTCTCTTCTTCCCTCTCTGCCTCCCCCTCTGTCTTCTGTACTATGACCAGAGCCTCACGCTTTGTTAGATGTCTGCTGAGGTCAGTGCTAGGTGCACTGGCCATAGCTGTCTTCAGCAGCTTCCCTTGGATGGTCACTGGCCCTGTGATCTCAGTGTGTCTTTATACCTTCTCAGGTTGTCATTTTCCTGGCTTATTAGTTTCAGATAGACTGATGGGCCTGGAGAATAATTAAGATGAAGGGGACCGACTTATAATTCATCTTTCCTAAAGCATGTTGTTATCCTCATTTTAAGAAAAAATTAAATAGCCAAGTATAACTCTAAGAGAATCGTGTGTCGTCTGAATGCCTAACCTTGTTGATCTAGTCCTGGGTCTCCTGGCAGAGACAGGTCATAATTAGGGTGACTTAGAGTATTGCTAGCTTTTATATAACCAGTTTGATTGTTTTCTTTTAATTTTTTTTTTTTTTTAAGATTTATGGCTGGACCATAAATCCATAACTCCAGTTCCAGATTAGATGCCCTCTTCTGACTTCCCAGGTACCAGGCATATGTAGTATGCTTACACTTATGTAGGTAAACACTCATAACATAATTTCTTATTTTCTGAGACAAGGTTCCTCTGTATAACAGTCCTGGCTGCCCTGGAAGTCACTCTGTAGATTAGGCTCACCTTGAACTCATAGAGATCTGCCTGCCTCTGTCTTCTTAGGGCCATGATTAAAGCTGTGCACCACCATGCCTGGCCTATGCTACTGTGTTAACTGCTGAGCCATTATCTCCCTCCCCACTTCCTTTTCTATTTCATGGGACAGTTGAAAATCATTGTTAGGCCTTCTTTAAGGTTTGGTAGAATTTCTGAGCTTTTTTTTTTTTTTTTTTTTTTGCAAGTAGACTTTTTAATGCTGCTTAATCTATCTGTTTAATTTGTTTATATCCTTTTGATTTTGGGAGTTCATATATGTCTAGGAATTTATTCATTTCTTTTTCTAGATTTTCTAGTTTTTTGGAATGTACGTTTCAAAGTTTTCCCTATTGGTTCTCTGGTTTCGTTGAAACCTATAGTAACTTCCCTTTTTCTCTCTACTTTTTATTTATTTGTCTCTGTCTCTTTGTCTCTCTGTCTCTCCCATCCCCTACTCTTGGTTCATTTGACTACAGGCTTGTCAATATTGTTTATTTTTATTTTTATTTTTTTAAAAATAAACAACCTGTTGTGTGGCTGATGTTCTTTTAGACACCATTTCATTGCTTTCTGTTTGGATTTTTATTGCTGACTACTCTTTGTTTTTCTAGACCGTCGAGGTGTGTCATCAGGCTATTTATTGAACTCTTTCTAGTCATTTACTATAAGCACTCATAGCTCTAAACCTTCTTTTTCTTTAAAGATTGCCTTAGCTGTATCCCAAAGGTTCTGGTAAACTGTGATAGTGGAATTTTAAAATTATCTCTCTGATTTCTTCAGTGACCCACTGGTCATTCAAGGACATAGTGTTTTGTCTCCACGTTTTTGTATAGTCTTTTCCTGGTATTGATTTCTATTTTCTTGCACAATGTTCTGGTAAGATACAAGACACCAATTATATCCTTTTGTCCTTGGTGAGGTTTGAATTGTAGCCGGAATGTCTGTTTTAAAGAAAGTTTCATGAGAATATGGGCTTAGACAAATATGTACTGTGTATCTTATGGATGGAATATTATGTAGCTGTCAGGTGACTTTTATTTGCTCTGTTCTGTAGTTTAACTCTTAAGATTTCTTTGTTGACTTTTCAATTAGATGCCCTCTCTGGAGATGAGCAGAGGGTGTTGAAACCACTCACTGTTACTGATAGTGTCAGGGACCTGTCCGACCTCTATGTCTATTAGTTTTTACATGTTAAAATTTGGGTCTCTCATGTTTAGTGCATGTATTTGCAGTTATTACAACCTCTTGATGAATTGTCCCTTTTATTAGTATGTATGGAATTCTTTTTATCTCTTCTGACTAACTTTGGTTTGAAATTTATTCATATTTTTGGAGACATGGTCTCATGTGTCCAGGATGCCCTGAACTCCCTTTGTAGCTGAGGGTGACCTTGAACTTCTTGTTCTCCTGTCTCCCTAGTGCTGGAATTATAGACACACCGTCATGCCTGAACAGTACAGTACTTGCAAGTGAACCCAGTGCCTTCTGCGTGCTGGGCGAGCATTATGCCAACTCTTCCTCCTTAAAGTGTAGTTTTATCAGATACCAGAACAGCTATGCCAGCTTGTTTTCGGTTTCTGCTCACTTGATAGATTGTTTTCCATTCCTTGACTCTGTCTATGGATATTTTTACCAGTGAGTTGTGTTTCTTGGAGACAACAGATGGTTGGATCTTGTTTTTTAATCCACTCAGCCAATCTGTGTCTCTTTCTTGTTGACTCGAGGTCATTTACATTTAAAGTTATTAATAGTGGTGTTTAGATGACAGTTTTTCCTCCCTTCCCTGTTAGTCTTAGGAGTTTACTGGTTTGCTGGGTTGGCGTGGTGGATTCCTTCCCAGCTCTTCTTTGTTCGTCTCTTCTTCTCATGAAGTTTATTCTTTCCTGTGTCCTTGTGATGGTGAGGTTCTTTTTCCTAGTCTTCTAGAGTGCTGTTGGATGGTCATGGACTTCCTTCGTGTGGGCTTGTCTTGGAATGCCCTGATTTTCCCTTCCACTTTTAAAGCTTTGCTGACTTTAGCAGTCTTTGTTGGCCGTTATTTATTTTCAGTTCTTGAAATACACCATTCCTTCTTTCCCTGGCCTTTAGCATTGCTGTTAAGAGACCTGGTGTTATCTGGGCATTTCGGCCTTTGTAGGTTAAGTTGGCATTTTTCTTGAAGAACTTTTAATGCTGTTTCCTTGTTTTGGAGTTTTGACACCTTGACTGTATGTTGGGGGAGATTTTTCTCAGTATATATATAAAGAACTACAAGAGCTTGCACCTGGCACTCGCACCCCAGCAGTCTATGGGGGACTTGACTTCCTATTTGTATTTGGTGGGGCTTATTGTGTTTCTTAAATCTGTGAATATTCACTGCTATATTTTTTGTTCATTTGCTTTTTGAGACAGGGTGTCACTTTGTAGCCCTGGCTGTCCCGGAACTCACTATGTAGATCAGGCTAGCCTCAGACTTACAGAGATCCACCCACTTCTGTCTCCTGAATTCTGGATTTACAGATGGGCACTACCATGTCCAAACCATTTTTCTGCCATTTATGGAGAATTTTTGTCCATTACTTTTTCATATACTTTTATTCTATTTTCTCCTTTTTCTGGGATTCCAATTATATCAGTATTACAGTGCTACATAATGGTTTTCAAGTCTCTGAGAGTCTCTTTTTTCTTTTGGTTGTTATTTTGAGATCAAGTCTTTTGCAACCTAGGCTGGCCTCAAACTTGATATGTAGCTGTCTTAGTTCCTTCTCTATTGCTATCAAGAGATACCATGACCAAGGAAACTTAGTAACGAAATCATTTAATTGGGGGGGGGTTGCTATAGTTTCAGCGGGTGAGTCTATGACCATCATAGAGGGGAAGGTAGGCATGGCACTGAGATGGTAGCTGAGAGCAGAGGCATGAGGGAGGGAAAGGAAGAGAGAGAGAGAGAGAGAGAGAGAGAGAGAGAGAGAGAGAGAGAGAGAGAGAGAGAGAGAAAGTGAGTTAGAGTTGACCTGGCCTGACATGGGATATTGAAACCTTAAGGCCCACCTCCAATGACATACCCTCCTCCAAAAGGCCACACCTCCTAATCCTTCCCAAAGAGTTCCACCAACAAGGGATTAAGCATTTAAATATATGAGCCTATGGAGGACATTCTCATTCATATCACCACAGTAGTCAAGGCTGGCCTTGAACTTCTGTTCCCCCTGTCCCCACCTCTTAAGTAATAGGCTTATAGATGTATACTACCATTCTTGGCTCTGAAATTTTATTTTCATTTAAACATTTTCCTGTCTTTAGTTAGATATTTCTATTGATCTGTATCAGTACAATACACTGTTCAGACCATTGATAAGTTTAGTCATATTCAATTTTAGAATTTCAGGTATTACATTTTATGTTTTTGTTGAGATTTTAAAATCCATTTATTGATTGAATATTTTCTTTATCAATTTCATGACTTAAACTAATTACCTTAATTGAACATATTTGTGACATTGCTTAAAAGCACCCCCTTTCTCCTGCTAATGTCTCTTTTAAATCAGTTATGTTGAATAACTACTTTTTCTAAGTATGGGTCACACTTTTCAGTTTCTTTGTGTGTTTAGTTATTTTTGGCTGCAAACCAGTCATTGAAAATATATTGTGGGTGCTGGAAAGATGTCTCAGTGGTTAAAAGCATGTACTACTTTTACAGACGACCTGAGTTTATTTTCAGCACCCACATCATATGCCTCATAGCCATCTGAATTCAGCTTCAGGGGAATCAGATGCCACTGCCCTCCATGGATACCTGCTGTCATGTTACATACCCAATCACAGATGCAGACACAGACCCAGACATAGACATAGATGCAGTCATAGACATAGACATAGTCATAGACACAGAAACACACACACATACACTTTAGGAATTAATATTAGAAAAGTAGATACATTGTTCAAGTTGTCTTTGTGTTTCTTGAAGACCTGTGGGTTTGCTCCAAGAGACATTTAACATGCTGAGACTTAAACTGGAAGCTTTGTCTCCTCTGTGCTGTACAGCTGCTGACATCTGTCTGTGTGACTTCCTATGGCTGCTCCTTTAGCCTAGACTTGTGGAGTTCCTCCCTTTGCCTAGTGGTTAAAGATGAGCCATGGATGTGGCTATACTTTCATCACTATGATTTCTTGACTTTTGCTACTTTGGAGTACAGTCTTCTGATCCTTCAAACTGAATATGACTCACCTTTAGTCAAGAAAAGTCCCATAAAGCCAGGTACAGTGGCATTTGTCAGCAGTCATAACACATAGGAGGCTGAGGCAGGATTCCTGAAAGTTTGAGGCCAACCTGAGCAATTTGGCAATGCAGTGTTGCGAAGCAAAGGAGAGCAGAGCAGAGCAGAGCAGAGCAGAGCAGAGCAGAGCAGAGCAGAGCAGAGCAGAGCAGAACAGCCCTTTAAAAGTCCCATATGTCTCTGAGGACCAGGTGTCTATCACAAGGACTCTTGGGAGCCAGTGTGACTACATCCAGATCACAGCATTGCTAATGAATGATACAGGGGGTTAATCAACTATCAGGAGAGGTCAAATTTGGGAAAAGTTGCTGATGCTTCATGATCTTGGTTCATCTCTGGGGCTTGTCACAGGGTCGTATAATGTTGGCTTTTACGATGCTGACATTTTCGAGTGCTTCTCAGCACAGTTTCTCCTCATTAGTTTAGGTCCATGTGATCAGAACCTCTTAGTTTATCTTAGGTCCCCCTGAAAGGTATACTTTTACAGCATAAGCATAAGAAAACATGCAAATTCACTCCGGAGAGGACCAGGGGCCAGGCTCTAGCTACTGAAGACGGTGCAGACCATCCCCCAACATGATGGTGATTCTGTTTGAGTTTTTTGACTCTATGACACTCTGACGATATATATTTAGTGGAAACTATAATCTGAATTTTGATTTTTTTTCTGGATGTAGTGGTATATGGCTCATTACATTACACTTCCACCACACTGGGCAGAAGCAACAGGCTGTAGTACCAATGGAACATGCCTTCTTTGAGGGCACCAGGTGACTCCCTGCAGGGTTCTGTGTTGTGCTCTTTGGTAGGCTAGGCATACTGAGTATCCTTTCAGTTGTCTATCTCTGTCTGTCTGTCTGTCTGCCTGCCTGCCTATGTATCTAATCCATCCGTCCATCCATCCATCCATCCATCCGTCCATCCATCCATCCATCCATCCATCCATCAATCTATCATCTATCATCTTTCTCTTGCGCACACAAGCCTTGTACAGTAAAAATGAAGTAAGCCACGGTTCCCAGTTCCCTCAGCTGTCCCCACCTCACACAATCCCTCCTGAGCCAGCCCACGTCTATTCTTGTCACCCAGGTCCTAGCAACCACTGGTTCCTTCCCATCACTGTGGTTTTTGAGTGTCATAGTTTGGTGTTTTTAAGATCACAGAAGTAGAACTGGGCATCATTTGGCTTTTCTAAGGCTGGGTTCTTCCGCTCAGCAGCATGCCTTTGAGATTTGTCTCAGTTAAACATGGGTATCGTAGATTGTGCCTCTATGCCTAAGGAGCATGTTCAGTTTTCAAAAAAACGAGTGCCTTTGTATAGAACGAATGGACATTTTCCAGTGAACTTCTCATTGGAAGCAGTTTGCCAATAGGCTGGCTTGCATTTCTTGGTTGGTTTGGTAGTTCTGTGATTGGTTTCCTTACAGAATAGGGATGCCTTAGTCATTTTACTGCTTCATGCTGGAATTTCCCCTAAATAATAAAAATTAGTGGGTTTTACTTTAACTTTTTACTCTCAAACCACCAGTCCAAAAAGCTGTTAGCATTTAAGGGAAGAAAGTACGGACTGTGCTGTGGAGGGAGAAAGAGCTTGTAAGCATTATACACATGTGCAAAAATCTACAAAGAACAAACTTGTCTTCCTGATTCCTAAAAACCTAGCGAGAACAAAAGCCATGGGAACAAGACTGTCAACTACAAATATTAAAATGGGATGGTTAGGAACTTGGACAACTTGGTAGGCCATGAGGATGGCCTCACCTCAGCCCTCTCTGTGGCTGAGGCCTCCTGCTTCAACCTTCTCAAGATGTTCAGGAGCAGTCACCTCCTGCTTTGTGGCCTGTGAAGCAGGAGTCCCTTGTGGCATCTTCTGGTCTTTTGTGGCCATCATTATTTTTCAATAAAGTTTTATTGGTACACAGGTACTCATATGACTGCTTTTTACTTTAACCTCAGAGTCCAGGTGTTGCAACTGAAACCTGAATCCCAAAGGCTAAAGTGTTTTTTATGATCATCCTTACAGAAACATTTTGTTGACCTCTGTTCTAGAGAATACATTGTACTCTCCTATGAAAACAAAACAATTTAATTAAAATTGTATTAGTGGAATTCAGAAGCATTTAGAGTTTTGGCTGCCATCTTAATAGCTGCTTAACTGCCCTGGGCTCCAAGGCTTCTGTCTTAATCTTGTAGAGTGGCCCCAGGAGAAACCCAATAGCATGATTATAACTAAAAGATTGTGCTAACAATTAGCAAAGCCAGCCTGCCTAGCCATTTCTGTTTTAGATCTCTGGTTCAGGAGTATCCTGATGTCTTCATTATCTGCCTTCAGGCTCTTTGATTGGCAAATGATCTCAATTTGGGTTTTCCCAGGCATTCCTTTTAATGTTTCCACAGAGCAGCAGCCGTCCTCAGTGTATTTTCTCCCGGGAGTTTCAGGACAAGATCTATGAGGGTGATTGACATTCCTCCCTAGGTCTGGGCAACTCTTCATTTGGTTATTTTGTATCCATCGGTACACAGCAGATCTCTCTGTGTCCCATTGTGATTCTCAGAAACTGCTGGGCAGGGTAGTTACAGTCTCTCTGTCGTTGTACTTTCCTTTCAAATCTTTCAGAAAAACTTCTTATCTGAAGAAGACAACAGTTTCTTTGTTGAATGCCTATTTATTCCTGGCTTTCCTAGTTAGTGGTTCACCTGTGAATTCTCTTTCAGGCATTCTGAGAAGTCACATATGTATACATAATACATACATGTGCACACATACACATACACGTACCTTCTTTCCTTCCTTTTTCTTTTTCTTTTTTCTTTTTTTAAAAGATAGGGATTCTCTGGGTAGCCTTGGCTATCCCGGAACTCTCTTTATAGATCAGGCTGGCCTTGAAATCAGAGATCTTTCTGCCTCTGCCTCTGCCTCCTGAGTGCTGGGATTAAAGGCATGAACCACCACTACCCATCATACCTTGCTTTAAGCCTTTTCCTCAGTTTTGTTTGGACATTATTGTTGCAGACAGCCCCCTGGCTCCACTTGGTTCCTCTTTGGTGAGTTTTCTCTGCTCTTCTCAAAGGCTCTGTCTCAGGTCTGCCCATGCTGTTGGAGTGAACACTTCTTATTGTATGTGGTGCTGGGCTGTGTCTTCATCATTTCATTACAGGTACACACACGATTATGCATTTCCTTCACAGGAATCTGGTGCCCATGTGATCCAGCCATCTGTGGTGACCTAAATTAACTTTGTCTATACTGTTGAATCTTTGGTGTTTATATTAATTTGTGTGTTTTTCTTTGTTATTCAAATGATTTATCCAATATTTTTCTCTGTTGTTGACTATCTTTTTTAATTCCTTGGAAAGTTCTATTGCACACAGCTTTGGGGGAAAGCGCTCTCCTTTTCTGTTTCTTGGTAGTTGCTTTTTGCAAGTTTGGTAGAACATCTCTAAAGTCACCTGAGCCTGGTAATTTTTGTTAAGCGTTGGAGGGTTTTAAGCTATTGATGTAATAATCAGTGTTTTAATGCGTGTAGGACATTTCAGACTCTCTCTTTCCCCTTGAGTCAGTTTTGTTAGGCTGTGTTGTCTTTAGCGATGTTTACTTTTTTTAATTTTCAGATTTACTGGCATGTTCTCCTACCTTTTAAATTTCTGTGGCACCTCTAGTGATATTGATGCAGAATTTTTGAGAGCAACAGGATATTTCATGGCCTATTTGTATATTTCCCAAGGATAAAAGATACCAGACACTCACTATGGTCAATGATCATTGTCACACCAGTGGGGACTAAGGTTGTTTGAATATGCAAAGTGGAAGCAGGCATTCTTAAAAATAGAAAATGAGGAAAAGTGAGAGAAACCTTGGAGAATGGGAGGGGTTTCCAAAAGAGGAAAAGCCCCTGAATTCCATCATGTAGGGGTTTTATTAGGCTATGGCAGAAACTGGATAAAGGCTTAGGTATTCCTTACTCAATCAGATTGACTGATTCTCTGGGCTATATTGGGCAAAGCAGAGGGAAGGTTCATTCACTGCATGCCTGTACCCCTAGCCCAGCCATGTCTGTGATCATGCATTATTTATATACTGCCTACCCATTAGGGGTGGTTGAAGCCCCTGCTGTCTACCTCTGACTGAGCTGTTAGGTATTGATCTTGATTGTCAGTAGCTGATGCTGTTAACTGCCTCTGACCTTGCGGGTGTCTTGATAGGTATCAATTAGATTGTTCTTTTCTTTTTAAAATCTTCACATGTATATGACCGGCTGGCAGCCTTACCATGACAGAGTTAACTCTGTCAGAGCCACCGATATACAGCTACAGTGTTCTTGGTCATGTCTTTGTCTGTGGCATTGTCTAGGGTCTTTATCCCAAAATGGAAGCAGGTTTGTCCGAAGCCATTTTTACTTGTAATTTAGTCTGTTATCATTGGCTGCATCAGAAGCAAGGATATATAAAATAGCAATAAATAGTATCAAGCATGCATTCCCCAGGAAGGCTCATGGAAGCTAGCCACCAGGCCCACCATATTCTCCTGGCTTCTTAGGGTCTGTCTATCTGCCTTTTGTCAGGTCTGGTTGGCTGTCTCCCACTCACTGTAGGCTTCCTCTTGTTCTTAGTGCTGGTTCCACTGTTCCAACCCTAACGTCCGTTCCACTGTGACCTATATGAGCAGCTTGTACTTTTCAGGACAGACCCTTTCTTCTTACTATCCACAAGAAGCTGGCTTCTGCATCAATATCTCTATTTTAAGTCCTAATAAACTCTATGTATTGTTTCTTTCTCTTTAACTTTAGGATCTTTTAAATAGAAAAAAGCCAAGATTCTTTCTTCTGTGTCTTTGCTTTCTGTCTCATTAATTTGGTGTGTGCACATGTAAGTGTCTCTGTGGGTATACACCTTCAAGTATTCTGGTTCATCACTCTCCACCTTATTCCCTTAAGGCAGGGTTACTCACTGAACTGGGAGGAATGCTGGTGGGCTGTAGGCCCATCTTCCTGTCTTTACTAAGTTGTTCACACCTGGGTTTTTACATGGTTGCTGGGGATTTGAACTCAGGTTCTCCTGCTTGGACACAAATGATCTTACCTACTGAGTTGCCTAGTCTTCTCCATCTTGGATGGTTTCTGCTCCTGTCAGTGATCATACTGTAAAATAGATACAGTGGATGAAGTCATTGCTGGGGTTTCTTCCAGTATTGTCCTTGTCTTTCTATCCTAGTGATGAGCATGAGCCAGGTTACCGCAGGCATCTTATTTCTTCAGCTCACATTATAATGGACTTCTAGGAAAATTGCTTGGTAACCATTTTACATCATGGATTTTACTTGACAGCTTTGACGATATGATTATCCTTTAGAAAGCACTGGTAGAGTAATTTGGCTTCTTTTTCTCCAGAAGTTGATTTTGAGAAGTTTACAGAAGCTTTGCAAGGACAGTTAGAAAGGTCCTCTGTGCCCTGTGGATATATGCCCTTCCTAATATCTGTATCTATGTAATCATAATATGGTATTCAAGATGAAGAAATCACCCTTGGTTGATTTTCTATCAGTGTCTGTTTTCTCTTCTGAGATCAAGAGAACACCCAGCACCTGCATCCCTGGCAGCTCTCCTGAGCCTCCTCTACTCTGTGACGGTTGGCTTCTCTTGTATTTCATCAGCTGGACTTTGGAGGAGGTCTGGCCAGTGGTGAGAAGAGACTGGATCAGCTTCAGAGAGACAGTTTATTTTTATAAGGGGTGAGGGGAAACAAAGGCCTTTGGGAGGTGTGTAGGGGTATTGGGGTGAGTCTATATCATTGGCCTGGGCCAGGACACTAGGGCTACCTCATTTGCATAAGGAGGAATTCCAGGTGCTGCTGGACATGACCTTATAAGGGCAAGAGGAAGCTTAACTTGGCTACCAGACTGTGACCTCCTCTGGTGGGGCAAAGGTACAGGGCTATGTGCGCCAGGACATGCAGGCCCAGGGAGGCAGGAGTGATCTGACTCCTGCCAGTCTCAGGGTGAGATTTCTGGGATTTGGACATGCCTCGACTCCACTGTTGCTCTAGGCCTGCTTCCCATGAATCCCTGGCCCCACATTTCCTGATGATTAGACAGGGTTATGGGCTGGGAGATGTGGAGGAACCTTGTCACATGTTGGAGTTAAGGGGTGGGGAAAGGGACATCAATCACTTTCTGTCATTGTGACAGAACACTGTGAAAATGCCTTGAAAGGAGGAAAGGTTTATTTTGGTTCACAATTTCATGGTCATCTGACTCCATTGCTTTAGCCTCAGATGAAGCAGACTGTCAGATGTAGGGCGGATAGTGGAGGCCAGATTGCAATGATCATGTGATTACGAGCTACTCACACTTGACTACCTGGAAGCAGAAAAAGAGAAATAGGAAGGGCCGGGGGCAAGTAGACGCTTCCAGGGACCCTTCCCGTGATCCTTTTCCTCCATTCAAGTCCCATCGCCTAGTGCTGTCTTACTGTGAATCAGTAAGGGGGCCAATCCATTAATTATTTCAGAATCTTCATGATCTAGTAACCTCTCCACAGCTGGAACCATCAGCTGTGGAGAAAACCTTCCACACTAAGCTTTCTGGGAGACACATAAAGCTGCCATGTTGTTTGTATGTTTGTTTGTTTGTTTGTTTATTTATTTATTTATTTATTTATTTATTTATTTATTTTATACCACATCGGGGTGACCCTCTTCCTTTTCACACTTATTTGTCATGACCTTTCATTTCTAAAAATGTCTTTACACATTTGTCTATGCGTGTACGCACGCGTGTTCATGTGCATGGGTGGGGGGAGGGGCGCTTGGGCCTGTGCCACTGTAGGAGTGGTGTGGAAGTCAGAGGACCACTCAGTTAATGTACCTGTTTACACGGACACATCCTTTTACATGTTTACAAGGTACAAGGTGATTATTTGAGATGTGTCATGATCAAATCTGGGTAACTAATCCCTGTAAAATCTGCCATTTTGTGTTGGGAGCTATCTATTGCGCTTCTCACTTGTCATTGTTTTCAAAACATAGAGCTGCAAACTGTACCTACCTTATTGTACATGCTCTCATTGTGCCTTTTTTAAAAAATTAGGTTGTTTATTATTTATTTATTTATTTATTTATTTATTTATTTATTTATTTATTTATTTATTTAATGCATATGAGTACCCTGTGGTTGTCTTCGGACACACCAGAAGAGGGCATCAGATCCCATTACAGATGGTTGTGACCCACCATGTGGTTGCTGGGAATCGAACTCAGGACCTCTGGAAGAGCAGTCAGTGCTCTTAACCTCTGAGTCATCTCTCCAGCCCCTCATTGTGTCCTTTAAGATAATTTTTTATTGCAGTATAAATTTATATCGTATAAAACTTGCTTAAACTAAGGGTAAACGTTAGAGAGAGGGCTACGTAACTATCACCAAAACCCAGTTGTTAGGACATTCCTGTTACCAGTGGATGCTGCCTGCCTGCCAGCCCTAAGCAATAGCGAGTTGCCTCCTGCCCTGACAATTAGCATGAACCAGGTGCTGTACCGGTCAGGTTTTCAATTAGCTCAGTGTCTTGGAGCTCCTGCAAATCATGGCGTGCTTATGTTTCTCTTTATTGCCACATGATTCTGCCTTATGAATATGCTCTCTTTTGCCTGTGAATCTATTGGCTGATGAGTTGTATCCCTTTTACTACTGTGAATAGGGCGGCTATAAACGTTCTCTTTCTTGTTTGCGTGGCAGTATTTTTCTTCCTCTTGGATAGGCTCCTAGGAGAACAATAGCTGGGTCATTTGGCAAGATTATGTCTAACGTTTAAAGGAGCTGCCAAATGGCCGTGCAGTCTGGCTGCACCATCGAACACTTCCATCAAGCACACATGAGGGTTCTGATTTCCTCACGACCTCCCCACTCACTATTGCCATCCTTTGGTTCTAGCTGTCCTAGCCCAGGGTGGCCATTTCGCTGCGGGTTTAACTTCCATTTCTTTAATTATGAGTGATGTTAGCTGGTTTCCATCCATAGTCATGTGAATGTCTTCTTTAAAGGAAGGTTTGTTCAAGTCTTTTGCACAATTTTAATGAGAATATTTATTTTATTTTTATTGAATTGTAAGAGCTCATTATTCTGGTTCTCAGTAAGCCTTTCTTTCCTTCCTTCCTTCCTTCCTTCCTTCCTTCCTTCCTTCCTTCCTTCCTTCCTTCCTTCCTTCTTTCTTTCTTTCTTTCTTTCTTTCTTTCTTTCTTTCCTTCT
This sequence comes from Uromys caudimaculatus, assembly GCA_028551405.1. Lineage (NCBI taxonomy): Eukaryota > Metazoa > Chordata > Mammalia > Rodentia > Muridae > Uromys > Uromys caudimaculatus. The sequence goes on along the minus strand of CM052703.1, from coordinate 121,734,093 downwards.
TTTCTCTTTTTCTTTTTTTTATGAGAAATGTAATTTGTAAACATTTCTGTTGACAGTCTATGCTTGGCCTTTTGTTTTTCTTAGTAGTCTTCTGAAGCAAAACATTTAAAAATTCTGATGAAGTTGGAGTTGCCAGTTAATGGTGCTTTTGTTGCTGAATCTATGAATTCCTTACCAGTTCAAGGTTGCAAAGATTTTTTTTTTCTATTTTCCTTGCTAAAAGCTTAAAAGTTTGTCTCTTATCCTTGTATCTGTGATCTGTTTTTTTATTTTTTTTATTTTTTAAGAATTATTTATTTATGTGTGTAAGTACATTGTATCTGTCTTCAGACACACCAGAAGAGGGCATCAGATCCCTTTACAGATGGTTGTGAGCCACCATGTGGTTGCTGGGAATTGAACTCAGGACCTCTAGAAGCACAGTCAGTGTTCCTAACTGCTGAGCCATCTCTCCAGCCCTGTGTGATCCATTTTGAATTTGTTTTTGTAAATGATGTAAGAAAAGATTCCAATTTCAGTTTAAAACAAACAAACAAGCAAACAAACAACTAGTTTACTTTAAAAGTAACACTCCTTTTTGGTGGGCTCAACACAAGGCTTAGCACCCTGAGCCATGTCTTCAGCTTCTAGTGCATTAAATTGGGGATACTGTATTTTGGAGCAGATTTCGGCGTATAGAAAAACATTGAGGCAAAATGCAGTTTTTCTGTGCAGTGTGCGCTGTGTTCTAGTCTTCTTCCACTGCTGTGATAACTTATGTTAGGAGAGCAGCTTTATTTCATGTTCTGCTCCTACGTAAGTTAGGGAAGTCAGGGCATCAGGAACTGAAGCTTGGGTGGTGGGTGGTGGGTAGGGTGAAGGTGGTTCTGCTTACTGACTTGCCTCCCATGGTCTGCCCAGCCTGTTTTCTTATAGCACCCAGGATCTCCTGCCCAGGCATAGCATCACCCACAGTGGGCTGGGCCCTCCCACATCAATCATTAATCAAGAGAATGACCCATGGACATGCTCACAGGCCGACCTAACGCAGGCAGTTCCTCAGCTGAGAGTCCCTCTTTCCAAGCGTCTCTGGTTTTGCCAAACTGACAAAAATGTAGCCAGCACAGTGTGATTAGGATATTGCATGAATTTGGTCCATGAACCAACATGGATGCATGCCTTAGTTTGTTTGGACTTTCACAAAAGACCCAACCCTCAGATAAGCAACAGGAATGTATTTTCACCTAGTTCTGGAGGCTCAAAGTCCAGGTTGCAGGTATGAGCAGGTCTGTCCTCTCTTGAGGCCTCTCCGTGGTTAGCATGCAGCCACTTTCTTGCTGTGTAGCTCTGCTGCATGTCTCTTGGTCATATTTCTTTGTCGTCTTATATGGACGGCAGCCATATTGGATAAGGGCAAAGCCTAATAGCCTCATTTGAACCCCACTCTATCTTTTAAAAGCATTTTATCTAAGTACAGTCGTTCTGAAGGGCTTGGAATGTTAGGGGGACACATTGTTGCTAAGCCAGAGGCCACGGTGTACATGAGGACTCATCCTTAGTATTGGATGTTCTGTGTATCTAGACAAATGTTCAATGGTCTGTAGAATATAGGATAGTCCGTGTCCTGAGTAGCCATGGTGCTCCAACCTGGTAGCAGCCATCTTTTTATTGCCTCTGCAGACTGGCCTTTTCCAGAATATCTGGCAACTGTCATCAGATAGGATGCTTACCTGTTCATAGGAGCTTCTTCCTCCACAAGTAATGGGCTGCTCAGTTTGTGTGTGTCAGATCATTCCACTGTTATTTGTGGCCCCCCAAAATAAAACCAACCAACCAAACAAAACTCTCCTCACATAATTGGCACTAACCTGTGTTGATCGACACAGAAGAGTTGCTATCTGGGTGTGGCAAGATGGCTCAGTGGGGAAAAGCCCTTGCTGCCAAGTTTGACGGCCCAGGATCTAGCCTCATAACCCATGTGGTAGGAGGAGAGAACTCTGAGCCCTGCAAGGTGTTCTTTGAGCTTTACACATCTACTGTCACATGTGTGCGTTCTCACACGTTCTCTCTCTCTCTCTCTCTCTCTCTCTCTCTCTCTCTCTCTCTCTCCCCCATTGGTCTGTAGTTCTTTGTGCAGTGTCACACTGGTCCTTTGCTAGATTTCCAGCTGTTCCTTTCCAAGCAATGCTGGTTGTCCAGGAAACTACCTTTCACATAACATTTAGAATAGCTTAGCTATGGCTACCGGAAACATGCTGTGGTTTTACTAGGGCTGGCTTTGAACTTACAGAACGATCGTGGGAAGAATAACGGGGGAAAAAGGCTTTTGAGTCCTCTAATCCATCAACGTGATCTTTCTCCTCCTTTAGCTGGGTCTCTAGTTTCCCTTAATGATTTACACTTTCATTTTCACGACCCGGACTTCTTTTGTTCAGTGTATTCCTAAGTATTCTCTTCCCTTTAATTCTATGGTTAATGGAGTTGCATCTCTATTTAAATTTAAACCTTCTTGGTTCCGGAAGATTTCATGTTAAGTTGACATTGTTGCCGCCCTATATTAACCGAAGCTGTAAATTTCCAAACACACTGATGTCTTTTCAAGCATGTTGAAGGAGAAATCCCAAATATTTTTACAATTACTGCCTTAATTGAACAGAGTTTCCTTGTTGGCTATAGACTATGCACTCATTCATGGCATAAAAGAATAATTTCATGTAACTACAGATTCTTTTGCTTGGCACTTTGGGCTGTGCGTAGCTGGATGGGTTTTCTATGTGAACATGGTGACATGTGTGTTGGGTAATAGTTTCTGTTTCTCGGGCTCCCTAGAGGTAGGTTAGAACTAGCAAGGCTCTGAGTCACATTCCTTTCATGGTAACAGGTTGGTCTACACTTGCTTTTGTGATGGAGGTATGTATCTGAGAGAGAATTTGAGGCACATTGGACTCCATGAGACCTGGGCTGTGTTCGTACATCATCTGTCACTCTGCTTCACTCTGTTGCTAAAGTGAGTCACAGCTGAACTAGACCGGATGGGAGAACAGACCCCATTTCTTGATGGAACTAGCTTTAAAATTGCACACAGAGCTGTGTGGACACAGGAAGGACTCATTATGGCCACAGGAACAATGCTGCATATGCTCATCTGCTCAGACCCGAAGCTTTCCTTTTCAGAGAAGACTGGGAAGTCATTCCTAGGTGTGGGAAGTTACTCATGTTTCTGAATCTTAACAGTAGGAGGAGAGATGACAGCCATGTGGATGGTGACATTGGTGACAGTACAGTTATGTTCAAGGTGGATATGGAAAGGGGGCAAAATCTGGCTCTCTGACTCGATGCAGCTGCTGTTCAGCTTCACAGGAGTTTTGGAGGACCACACATTTTACCTGAACATGATACCATAAGCCTCTGTTGAAGTAATTGAAACAAGTCCTTACCTAGTGATGGATCCGATTGGTCTCTCTGCCTACACTGTGGACCAGCTTTACCTAAGCAGGGAGAACCTTGATGTTGCTTAGATAAACCTCCTTGGCTCCCAGGGTCTCACTGAGAGGAGAGGTCTGGCTGGGTCCACAAGGCTTTGGCCTGAGCATCCATGACCCAGCCCATTTTCTATGCATGGAGCAATTAATTACGTGAGTCTTTGAAGAAAACACTCAGGTCTACTAGAGACCTGGTGTTTTGCAGTGATCCGGCATCTTACCATCATTTGTTCAGTTCGTGAAGTTAATTCTGCCCCCAGGTGGTGCTAGTGACCCTGGCTAGACCCTTGAGGCCGAGTGAGTCAGCATCCAGCCTGGGGGACAACGTGAATCTCTTGCTTTCCTGCAGGCAGCCTCTGTGGTGATGGTACCAGTGCATGCTACCTGCTGCCTGTCTTCGACACCGTGTTTGTGAGGAGGAAGAACCGTTGCCAAGGCCTGGGGACAGCCATGCTGAGGGACTTCTGTGACACCTTTCGAGGAGAAGAAGCCCTGGGTATCAGTTGTCCAATATCTCCTGCAATGTACAAAGGTAACCCCCACCTTGTGTCCTCTGTGAGCATTTGAGCAATGCTGACCGCTAACACATGGACTGAGACGCTGAAGCAGAAGAGTCTGAGGAATTCTGGGCAAATGTAGGCTGAGGCGTCTCCTTCTTCCCACAGCCTCTGCATAACCACAGACTTCATGTTCAATTTGCAAAGGGGACCATTCTGAGCCTGAGAAAGAATTTCATTTGAAAAAAAAATGCAGATGGTCCCCGACTAACCAGCTTTATAGTAGTGTGACCAAATATACACTCAGTAGAGACCATATTCACATTTAGAGTTTTGATGTTGTCTTAGTTTGGATTTTGTTGCTGTGAACAGACACTATGGCCAAAGCAACTCTTAGGGTTAGGGTTAGGGTTAGGGTTAGGGTGTTTAATTGGGGCTGGCTTACAGGTTCAGAGGTCCAGTCCATTATCGTCAAGGCAGGAGCATGGCAGCATCCAGGCAGGCATGGTGCAGGAGGAGCTGAGAGTTCTACATCTTCATCTGAAGGCTGCTAGGAGAACACTGGCTTCCAGGCAGCTAGGCTGAGGGTCTTTTAAAGCCCACACCCACAGTGACACACCTACTCTAACAGGGCCACACCTTCTAATAGACCACTCCCTGGGCCAAGCATATACAAACCATCACAGCATGTATGTCTGTGTATGTTGTATAAGTGTGCACGTATGTGTGTGTGTGTGTGTGTGTGTGTGTGCGTGTGTGTGCTGGTGTATGTATATGTATGTTAATATACATGTGCAGGGCTGCACACTCACATGCCATGGTGCTCAGGTAGGGGTCAGAGGGCAATTTTTAGGAATTAATGTTCTCCTTCTTCCATGCATTTCAGGGGCTGAACTGAGATCATCAGGCTAGTTAGTGCAGCAAGTGCCTTCTCCAGCTGAGCCCTCTGGTGTGTTCAAGGGGTCGGTGCTGCTTTGTAGGCTATCTGTACCATATGCCTACGTATAGCCATGTGCATTGCCATGTACTGCCCTCTTAAACAGCTGTTTTGGGGTGTGTCTTAGTCAGGGTTTCTATTCCTGCACAAACATCATGACCAAGAAGCAAGTTGGGGAGGAAAGGGTTTATTCAGCTTACATTTTTCACATTGCTGTTCATCACCAAAGGAAGTCAGGACTAGAACTCAAGCAGATCAGGAAGCAGGAGCTGATGCAGAGGCCATGGAGGGATGTTCCTTACTGGCTTGCTTCCCCTGGCTTGCTCAGCTTGCTCTCTTATAGAACCCAAGACTACCAGCCCAGGGATGGCACCACTCACAAGGGGCCCTCCCCCCTTGATCACTAATTGAGAAAATGCCTTACCTCATGGAGGCATTTCTCTGTGATAACTCCAGCTTGTGTCAAGTTGACACACAAAACCAGCCAGTACAGGGTGTAACTTCACCAGAAGTTGAGGAACAAATGTAATCAGAAACAAATATCTCAGGGACACATGGAATCCAGAGAGCTAGGCAAGGGCCTTGAAGTGACTCTCTTGTTTTATTTGAAGCTGATAGGGCTGGTATTCAACTCTCCTGGGGTCACACATTCTGATGCACGACCCCAATTATCCGAGAACTCTATCACTGGAGCCGGCTTTCTCTGAAGAGAAGTTAGGCTGGTCAAGCCAGGAAGGCACAAAGTGCTACACTCAGTGTTTCCCAGCATGTCTCTACCTGTCAGACAGCACTGTGTTTAGACCAACAAACTTCCACACTGCTTTTGCCTAGAGCCTGCAAGTGGTCAACGAGAGCTTGCTTGGTGATACCTTCACAGTTACCTGTAGGACTGGAAGTGGCTTCCCGTTTCTCAGGTGTTGGGGCTGCTGCCGGGTGTAAATGCTTATCCAGGAAATGTGGCTAGTCTACCAGCCTTCAAAGACCTACTCAGAGGTTCTCACTCAGCCTGTGGCTCATGACTTTGGGGGGCTGAATAACTCTTTCACAGGAGTTGCCAGTGACCATCAGAAGGTATAGATATTTACATTATGATTCTTAACAGTGACAAAATTACAGCTATGAAGTAGCAATAAAAATAATTGTATGGCCTGGGGGTCACCACAACATGAGGAACTGTATTAAGAGGTTGTGGCATTGGGAAGGTTGAGAACCACTGCTCTAGAGGAACAGAACTTAAAGAATGAATATATATATCATACATAAATATGTATGGGATTTATCAGAAGGCCTTACAGGTGCTGGTCCAGCTAATGCTGCAATGGCTGTCTACCAACTGAAGGTCCAATAATTCAGTAGTTGCTCAGCCCATGAGGCTGGATATCTCATTTGGTCTTCAGTATCCACTGGAATTCTGAAGAAGTAGGCTCTAGTGCCAGTGAAGGAATGGACTTGCCAGTGAGGGCAAGCAGGCAAGGAGAGCAAGCTTCCATCTTCCATGTCTTTTCTGCTGCCAACAGAAAGTGTGGCACAGATTAAAGATGGGTCTTCCCACCATAAAGATCTGGATTAGAAGAGGGGTTTTCCACTCCAAATGATTTAATTAAGAAAAATCCCTCACAGGTATACCCAGCCATTTGTGTTTTAGCTAATTCCAGATGTAGTCAAGTTGACAGCCAAGAATAGCCATCACAGGGACCCTTGTAAGAAGAGAGACCCTAGGGATCCCTGAGAAGGTGCACTGGAAGCTCAGGGGAGGCCTCGGACAATCCAGCCCAAGGCACCTACCTGGCCTTCAGAGCCTCAGGTCAGCTTGTCTTGCCATGGTGCTGACAGCCTGTCCTATCTGAGGAGTCTGATTCTAGAATTCAAAGTAACTATGGCTTGAAAATGTTTAAAAAACGACGCTCGTACTGAACACGTACAGACCCTTCCATTGCTACCAGGGTCTAACTGCCATTGATGCAGCATCTGCGCCTCGTTGTGTGCTGAAAGGTGAGATAATAGAACCCCCGCAGGGGACTGCACAGTGCCCATGTGATCAGTGTGCTTGGCATTTTATGTACATGTAGCGTCTTTGGATTTGGTGTGTTCAGAGGTCTTTGATAGTCGTGGACACAAAGGGATGGGTACTTCATAGCAGCCCTGGGAACTCAGTGCAGGATGGATGGAAGTGGGCGTGTAGGGGTGAACAGGATGATTCTGTACCCACGGGGAATTGGTGAGAATGGTTCAGGCACAGCAGAGCCAGGGCAGTGAGGAGGTGGAGGGTAGCCACAGAAGAGCTGGGTGGTCCGCGCACAAGGTCTCAGAGAGAGCTGGCTGGCTGAGCTGGCCTGGTGGGCAGGAGTCTGACTCATGGTTTGCCTCTCCCTCCCAGTCCTCAGGCGGTTCCTGTTGACCTGTCCAGGCGAGAGAGGGCGCTTGTGGGAGGTGGAGCCCCCGGGGGCCTGGGGCCAGCGTGTTAACATCTGGCTCAAGGTTTATCTTCAGGAACGGAGACTTCAAGATGGTGAGTGGGACGGACATCTGCTCAGGGGTCTAGTCACCCTAGCGTCCATAGCTGTCCCAAATGGGGACAGATTCATTTCCGTGGACTGAGTCTGATTCATGTAGATGTTACTGCTCTTGAGGATGTAGCAGAACAGTGGAGGGATTGAGTGAGACTCAGGTATTTGTTCTTCATCTATTTCTCTTTCATAACCATCTCATTTGCAAGGCTCCCAAAGACGTCCCTCAGTTTAGGAACTCGAAGCTCTCCAATTGTTTCCCTCTTCCCAAATACACTAGATAGATCACTGAGGCATCTACGAATGTTCTCCTTCCCGTTCCTCTCTGTGTGGCCGAGATCAGGCGCAAATGTTATTTTGAGAGACAAGTACACTTGGTTGGGAATTCAAAAGCCGGCTAAGGTTTGCTGCCATTAGCCGGTCTTCTGTCTCTCTCCTGTGCAGGGTGTGTACACGGCCACATGGTAGTGTTGAATGGCGCTGTGTGGATCACTGTGTGTGGACATGCGTGTGTGGTGCGTGTTTGTGAGGTGTGTGCACATGAGTATGGAGACTGGAGGTGGATATTGAGTTGTCTTTCTTTGTCGTTCTCCATTTTGTTTTTTTTGTTTTTGAGACAAGATCTCTCAATGAATCTGGTACGGATCCAGCTAGAACAGCTGGCTAGTGAGCTTCATGACCCCCCCCTCCCGCCCCCCAATACTGATGTTATAGAAGTAATCCACTGGGTATGACTTTTACATGGGTGCTGAGGATTCGAACTCAGATCCTCATGCTTCTTCCTCCTCCTCCTCCTCCCCGTCCTCCTCCTCCATATGAATTTCATATATGTACACAATGGCTTATGATTGTCTCCGCCCTCCCTAACTTCATATCCCTTCTTTTAAAATTGTTTAATTTTTTTTTCTCTCTCTCTCTCATTGCGTCCAGTTAATGCTCTCTGTATGTGCTTGGGGGTGGGGGTCAACCGCCTGAGCCTGGGCAGTCTACAGATGGCCATAGCCCAAAGAAAGGTAACTATCCCTCCCCAGGTTCCACCTCTCACTACCAATAGCTTCTCAGCTACAGGTGGGGCCTTGCCAGCGCCTCTGTCATCCGTGCTGGTTTTGACTGGCCTGGCCTTGTGCCCCTCAGCACAGTGGCTGTGAGTTCATGAGGCAATTGTAGCCATCTTCATCTTTTGAACGGCAGGCAGGATGCTCTCATGCCCTGCAGAAGCACTGTTCATCTGCTGTTGCCCCTGCTGGTCTCAGATCTGGGTGGCTCCAGCCAGTGCGCTGCTTGTCAGTGAGGTTTAGATAGAGGGGTCTTCCAAGGGAGCAAGGTGGGGCTTTACTGGCAGGTTCCCCAGGGGAGGCAGAGCCTTCAGATAGCCAGAGGGGATGAGGACATGCGGTTCCAGGATTTACAGGTAGCTTTTGGACTCCCACAGAAGTTTTCACATCTTTACAGGTTCCATGTAAGGGGCCGGGTGGGGCTCAGATACCCGGATGTTGCAGATACCCGGATGTTGCAGCCGCCGGTACATCTTGTCCTTGGAGATAAGCGTCCAGCAGTTTAAATGTACTGCCCAAGTTAAAGCGTTTCTTTCCTTCCGTGGTGTGGGCACCCATCACATTCATCTGGATGTTTCTGCAGAAGCCGGTGGCTCATTAGGGTTGGATAGGTCAGGGCACAGACTGCCTTTCTTTGAGGGTGACTGCCTTAACTCAGGTGGTGACAGGCAAGTGCCTGAGACCTTATTGATGACAATAGTGTTAGGTCTTGCCTTAATGGCACCCTTCAGCTGTAAGGCTTAATGGGTCCTTACCGATATTAATGAGGTGAAGGAGTGCCAGGGAAGGAGACTGGCAGAGCTGTGACTGTGATCCTAATGATGCAGTTAAGTGACTTGCCCTGTGGCACTGTGTTAGGAGGGAAGGAAGCCAGCCTGTGCCCCTGGGCATGGAGCTGGCCATCCGAATAGGTTTATAACCGAGCTTCACAAATGAGGGTACAGCTTTGTGCTTGACAGACACAGCCATTCCTTGGCTGGGAGTGGAAAAAGCAAATGCATATTGGAATGTGAAAATTGCTCGGCCAGAGGGGCCGGGTGGGGAGGAGGCTGGTTTGGCCTAATTGGGAGGATGGCTTTCTCCTGGGGAATTCCACTGGGGTTTATTTCAAGAGCTGGGAGTCTGTGTGGTCTGGTCAGGGGACGCTGATCTGGAAATCAGATGCTAATCCACTTTGAGAGTCACCAACTCCTACTCTCAACTAGCAAATGAGAGGACCTTCCCAGAGAATGTTCCAAGAGTCCTTTGCGGAAGAATCATTCTTATAATTAGCCTATAATTAGATTACTCAGATTCCGTAGTTTTTGAGAAAAAAAATATTAAAGGGTCTTTTCATTCTTTAAATACTGGCTTGTTTCCAGTGTCACCCTCAGGGCTCCCAGGCAGTGCAGTGCAGTGGGTAAGCCTTCAGCCGCCTCACTGATGTCTGCGGGGTTTTCCCAGCTGCTAAGCAGGGGCTACGGAACACAATCAGAAATCGGCACTGATGCTGAGCACGGTCTACTGATTGGTTTCCCTCTTCATGGAGATCAGCAAGTGTGAGTTGACTAGAATTTCTCATAGGTCTTGCACATTCCAGAATGTTCTCAACCTTGGGCATCTCACTACGTGACTTAATTTTAATCTTTAGTCAGCCAGAGATCCCTAGAGTTTCTTTTTTAAAATTTTGAACGTATTGTTTGTATTCTTCTTGCTCCTGTATTTCTGTTATTCTAGAGCAGTGGTTCTCAACCTCCCTAACACTGCGGCCTTAAATCCAATTCCTCACGTTGTGGTGACCCCCAACCATAAAATCATTTTCGTTGCTGCTTCGTAACTGTAATTTTGCTCCTTTTATGAATCATAATGTACACATATGTACATAGGGTATCTGATACGAGACCCCTGTCAAAGAGATGTTCGACCTCCAAAGGGGTCACGAGGGGTTGAGAACTGCTGTTTTAGAGGGTCTCTACCGCTTTGTGTGTGTGTGTGTGGAAATGAAATTGGAAGCAGGCCCCCCTCACGGCTTCTGAGTTTGGAGAAGTCCTGAACATGTGCATTTCAAAGGGAGACTCTCTGTGTGGGAAGTGGGCTGGGTCTTTTTAAAGTTTGCATAGCCCTGGCTGTTGATAGCATCTGTGCCTTATAATGACCATGGAAATTGTTAGATTTTTTTTTTCCGGACCCTTTGAGAGAGGAGTTTGTGGGAAATGCCCCCCCTCCCCCCCCACGTCCCCTGCTCTCAGTTACTTGGGACATCTTTGAAAGTTGACCGATAGCATCGTAATTCCCTCTGATGTGATTTCCTAGTCAGTCTGCACATGCCTGCAGTCTCTTTACTGGAGGAGATGAAATTGAATATGCCAACAAGGAAATGTTTTTTTTGCAAGGAAAAAAAGTTGTTGGAGGTGGGAAATCAAAAAAGTTTTTCCTTTTAAAGTTTCACAATTTTATTTTCCTTTTCTAGATGAATTTATCATGTTCACTTTGTCATCCACAGGAAAAATGCTTTTCTTCTACTTATGATTATTAAAAAAAAAAAAAAACCAAACCAAACAAGCAAAAAAAAAAAAAAAAACAAAAAACAAAAACAAAAACCAAAAAAAAAAACCAAAAAAAAAACCAAAAAAAAAAAACCAAAAAAACCCCACAACCCCCCCCCCAAAACAAAACAAAACAAACAAACAAAAACCCCCGTAGATGTATTATGTATATAGACTGAGATGTGAATATTTTGAGATGGGAAAGGAGGTCTACTTTTCTAAAGTCAGAGGGCCAGCAAACGAGTTCGAGGCTTGTTGCAGCTTGTTCTCATTAGCTGTACATTACATAGTACAGCAGCAACGGCAATTTTACGGTGATCCAGTTTGCCTGGGAATGTGGCGAGCCTAAATAACCTGCTTACATTTACTGTGAGGAGATTTTTGTTGAGTGCTGTTTTGGGCAGGTTTTATGGCTCCCTCTAGTGGCCATTATTATGCACTGCAGTCCTGAAATGGAGCAGGTGCTTACTGACTGATGTACCTGACTGTCTAGTTCTCCAGATATGTATCTTTCCAATTCGTGTATTAAGTTATGGGACGCCGGGCAGTGGTGGCGCACGCCTTTAATCCCAGCACTTGGGAGGCAGAGGCAGGTGGATTTCTGAGTTCGAGGCTAGCCTGGACTATAGAGTGAGTTCCAGGACAGCCAGGGCTACACAGAGAAACCCTGTCTCCAAAACCAAAAAAAAAAAAAAAAAGTTACGGGACATTAGTTGGATAGGAAGTAAACATTTGCTTTTTGCTAGCGTGAATTATCTCACGGCATACAAAATATAAGGAACGGTGGGAACTTGAGAATGTCTTCATTTACTCCATCTATCCATGTATTCATGTATTCTTTCATTATTTCATTTGGTAACTGTTTATGATGTGGGCAGGCACTTTCTCAGAGTGTAAGTAGACAAGGTTGACGAAGCCTCTGCATTCATTTATAAACTAGTAAGTCCACGGGCAGTATAAAAACTCTGTGTTAGAGAGAGATAAAGTGTGCTGAAGGGGTTTTAAGTGCTTAGAATTGAATTTTTGCCAAACCAGATTTTTATTAATTCATGCAGTTATGTAAAACAAATTAACTTATATATCTAACATCTGAGGGGTATAGATGACCTTGAACTTCTGATCCTTCAAGGGCAGGGATTCCAGGTGAGCGCCACCACATGTACTGTCCGTGGTGCTGGGGACTGAAGTCAGAGTGTCGTGCATGCTGAGCTCTCTCCTGGCTGAGCTACGCCCCCACCACTGAACCACCTACCACTGTGTGTCCCCTGACACCTTGCGGCTGTCCTCAGAGGAGAGCAGCGTAGCGAAGATCAAAATGGAGATCAAGAGAATGACGTGGGGCCTCAGCATCGCTGTGTAGGAAGCGGTTCACTTATCCTGGTCTCTTGTTTAGGGAGCACTGTGCATCCTAAATGTTCTGAAGAGGACACGGACACTCCCAGGCGGACTTCTCAGGAGGAAGGACCCACACAGGTTAATCACGGAGAAAGCCACAAGGTGCAGTAGCCATGTGTCACTCCACAGCCTTTCTGTCTCCTTAGCAATCACCTTGCCTTTTTTAGTGACTGCCTGGCAGCTCCCAGCTCCTTGGACACCTGGGCGGCAGCCCCACCTCAGCAGTGGGTCATGCTGATGTTGACTGATGCTCAAAAAAACTTTCCAGTCTTGTGGACAGAGGGATGGGATAAGAAGAGACCTTTATAATTAGACTTTGTTCTTGTAGTTCCATCTCTCAGACAGACAAGCACTCATGAAGTCAAAAGGAAACTAGGAGCCTGACCCTGGTATCGTTAGAGAATTAGTGAAAAATCTGAATCTCAAATCTGGCCACAGACCAGCATCTTTTGAGTGAAGAAAAGCAAAGCAAATCTACTTTGCTCTTTTCCTGCTGCCTCCGCAGTCTGGCTGATACAAAGAGGAGAATGAAGTCGGATATTTGCAGCCTCCAGAGTGACTGGAGTCTTGAGGGAAAATAAGGTTACCAAGTCTTTCTAAGTATCTTGGTGCTCAATATTTGATAAGATTTGGTGTTTTTCCTGAAGCCATCCTGTATGCACACTGGGCCATTGCTCTGAAATCCTTAGAGAGTCAACTCTAAAACCTAACTCTTGTCCTTGGGAAGCAACATGGCTCATTCTGTTAAGTAGATGATTTCTGGGATAGAAGATTCCACACAGGCAGAAGGTACTCCAGTAAGTCTTGGGTCATCTTTGAAAGCTGTACATTGGTTAAAAAGAAAAAAGTTGGCCCTTTGCTTCTGGTCACTGAGTTTTAAAATTTCCTCTCAGAGGAAGCAGCTGGATGCTGGAGTATTTGAATGTGTGTGTGTGTATGGCTGCACACTCAAAGGTAAAATGCCATCTTAAAAGTATATTGGCATATATTAATCATACTCGGTGAGTTCTATTATAACACTTTCCACTTGTATATAATGTATTTTGACCACCGTCATTGCCCCGTTACCCTCGATTCCCCCCTCCCCCTCGATTTTCTCCCTCTCCGCCCCACTGACCTTTCTCCTAACTCTTCCTCCTTACCCCTTTGTGCTACACCACTGAAGAAAGCGTTCCACCCCTTCCTTCAACCAGTAGCTGCATGAAGCTTTGTATAATCTGGGTGTACTTGTGTACCCCTGTGAGTCCAGCCCAAAAGAGATAGAGGCAGGAAAATCAGGGCATTGCTAGCTTCATGGAGAGTTCAAAGACAGCCTGGAACACACAAGACTCCATAACAAACAAACAAACAAACAAATAGACAAACAAAAATGTCTAGTAGTGCCTTGGTGTCTATGGAGTTGGTTTCAGGACCCTGCTTGGATGACCAAGCCCCCTGGGTAAAATAGTGTCCCTGTTTCGCTCACCCTCCTGTACATGTGACGTCACCTTGAGATGACTTGGGCACCTAGTGCAGTGAACGCCTCAGAAACCGTTGCTCAGTACTGTAGAGATAATGACCTGGGAAGTGTGGGCATATCCAGTACTGCCTGAGCTGTTTTGGAGTATTCTGACCCGTGTTAGCTGAGTCTGTCCATCAGATGCTGAATGCATGGCTCTCTTGCTCTGCCCTGACCTTACTCAGGTCTTGTACAGGCCGGCCTTTGGTTCCATTCAGCAAATATGTGCACCCATGACAAAATGTCATTTCCCCCGTGTATGACTAGCTGGGATGTTCAAACATGACTTATCCCCTTTAATCTCAGCATCAAGTGTGGGGCTTAGCCAAGCCAGGTCACCCCAGGCCCTATGTCTAGACTTGCACTGTCCAGCATGACTTCATCACAGTGTTTGAGGTGAATGCTTTTGCGTTACTTTCTGATTTTAGGAGTGGATCGTTGGAGAACCGGAGAGGACACAGTATGACCAACGAAGTGTCAAATGAGAAGAGGAAGCTCAGATGCTCCTGAGACCCTCCTGGGATGAGATGGAGGGGAAGGGAGTCGAGAGGACATTGGCAGTCTCTCGCTGGTTGGTGAGCCGTGGCGGAAGTATGTGAAGAAGCGACTTAGGTGTGACTGGAGCTCACACCTAACTCCTCAGAGTTCCGCTGGCTTCGCCAGGATCTGAGACTGAGGGTTTTGTAAGGCCCTGAATAGTCTCTGGTCCTGAGGATGGTGTCCGTCCGTTATCTCTGGCTCCCCTTGTAGGCTCCGGAATAACAGAGCCTGAAGAAGTGCTTGGTTAAGTCAAATTACTCAACGGGAGCCACTTTTGCAAGCCAACTGTTGGCAGATCCAAGACTTTAGAAGCTCATTCATTAAAACTACCGTTGCCTCCACCCCCCAGGTGCATAGGAGGGAGATGCATGAGACCATGTGAATGAAAGCGTACCCTTTCCCTCAGTGGGCTCAGAGATGGACCATGGCACCCTCCGTGTTGTACATTCAGCCCTGTTGTAACCTCAGAACTCGACACCAGAGTTTTTCGGGGAGACAAGTTCCTTCTCTGGGGACTTATCAGTCACTTGAGAACTCCTTGAAGGCAAGCCCCAGGGCCAAATGGTGGCCACTGTGGTCCTTGGACTGCATTAGGCCCAGTATACTGCCCATGTTGCCTTCAATGCCATTGGATCCAGATGTCTGGATGTGGGGGAGGCCTTCTCCCAGAGCAAGCTGGCCTGGCACTTTATGGTCCCTGAATGGTCAAACAACATATGCTGTGGGACCTGATGTTCATCAAAGCATTCGGCTCTTTGCTCATTTCTACATACAAACACACATGCTCACATGCATGCACACACATGCATCTCTCATTTTCTCTCTCTTCTGTTTCCTTCACCTCTTCTCTTCCTCTCTCCCCTTCCTTTACCCATTTATCTGTATATATGTGGGTAGATATACGTATGTGTATGTATATATTGTGACGGTTTGTAGATGCTCGGCCCAGGGAGTGGCACTTTTAGAAGGTGTGTCCCTGCTGGAGTAGGTGTGTCACTGTGTGTGTGTTTAAGACCCTCATCCTAGCTGCCTGGAAGTGAGTATTCTGCTAGCAGCCTTCAGGTGAAGATGTACAACTCTCAGCTCCTCCTGCACCATGTCTGTCTGCATGCTGCCATGCTCCTGCCTTGATGATAATGGACTGAACCTCTGAACCTGTAAGCCAGCCCCAATTAAATGTTGTCCTTTAGAATAAGAGTTGCCTTGGTCATGGTGTCTGTTCACAGCGGTAAAACCCTAACTCAAGACACACACCCACACCCATACCCATACAACTACACACACATACACATATACGCACACGTATACATATATACACAACCACACACACACATGTACACACACACACATATATACACAACCACACACACATGTACACACATATACATATATACACAACCATATACACACATGTGTACACACAGACACACACACACATATTCTCTCTCTTTATTTCCTTTGATTCACTTCTATATCCCAAACAATTTGTCTTCTCTTGCTCCTTTCTTTCTTCACCCATCCACCTATCCAGCCAGTGTGCTTTCTGTAGGACAAACTCTAAGTTGTGCTTGGGACAATAAACTGAGGCTTGGTTTCGGCCCCAGGGAGCTGCTCTCTCTGGATGGGCTGCCTGTGAGTGTCCCCTGCAGTTTCTCTTCCTTTTATACTCATTGCAAAGAGAGAGGGAGCCCAGCTGTAAAGAAGCAGAACTTGCAGCTCTGTACAGGGACATCATGAGGCCCCGTTTGCATATGGGGTCTGTGAAGGGAACCCAGACCACAGATGTGGACTGAGCATCTGAGGGGTGCTCTGTGTGGGACCCCACACATCTTTTAATAGGTAGTTTGTGTGTTGTGAAGATTTTGTGTTTTCTGTTTATATGAAAATTAACTCATAAGTATCTCTGGGATTTAATAACATTATTGTTCAATAAAGACCTTCTATGTATTAATAGCTTAATTGTAGGACCTGCAAGGTGCCCACAGAGTTAGGAGAGATTCTCTGGGTCAGAGCAGTACCCACCCTGGTGGTGGCATAGTGTATGTCAGCTGGTGCAGGGTGCCTTCTGGGAGGGCATCTAAGGACCTCTTGCTTGTCAGTGAGCCTGTTTATGCAAGATCATCAATTCTGTTTTTACTCAGTTTTTTTTATGGACTTGCTTCCCCCACCCACTTTGAGATAGGGTCTTGCTGTGTAACCCAGGCTACACAAACACACCATCTTTCTGTCTCAGGCCCTAGAGTGCTGGGACGACAGTTCCCAGGGTGCTCCTATTATAATATTTTAAACAGTTGTTGCTAATGTAGTTTACTGAATGTAAAAGTGATTTCCAGGTCTTCGGCAGTCACCGCCCTAATTAGTGCCCAAAAGGAGTGTTGTGTCCATTGGGACCCTTCTCCTTCACTGCTCATGACCCCTAGGTCTCTGCTTACAGACACACCTGCTCTGAACATGTCACATAACTGCAGTCATATCTTAGAGGTTATTGGCAGCTGGCTTTCTTCACTTAGGATGACAATGTTCAGAGGTCTTACCCACGTCACAGCATGCGTCGGCACTCCGTTCCTTTTCAGGACTGAATAATGTTCTGTCACATGGAGATATGGTGCTGTATTTGCTCATCCACTCACCAGCTGATGGGCTTTTGGATTGAGTTCTAGCTTTGACTGAAACAATAATATTCAGATTATTGCTTTAATTTTCGTTTCCCTGATTGTCAAGGATATTGGAAACTTTCTAGAATATATATTGGCCATTTGTGTTTTCTGTGTTTCTTCTTTTGAGATTTATTTGTTCAGTTCACTGGCCAGTTTATCCAATGACCATTTTTGGTGTTTAAGTTTTGCAGGTTTTTTTTGTATATTGTATATACTAACCCCCTGTATTATGGTTACCACAAATCAGAATTGCCTGACTAGGGAGCCTCTCTTGAAGAAGTGTC
>CM052703.1:121678802-121716237 GCA_028551405.1 Uromys caudimaculatus | reverse complement strand
GGTGTGGCCTTGCTGGAGTAGGTGTGTCATTGGGGGTGAGCTTTGAGGTTTCAAAAACCCATGCCAGGCCCAGTGTCTCTCTCTGCTGGCTGCCTGCTAATTATGACATAGCTCTCACTTACTTCTCCAGCACCTGCCTGCCACCCTGCTACCAGCCATGGTGATTATGGACTGACCCCCCCAAAGCAAGCCCCCAACTAAATGCTTCCTCTTGGTGTCTCTTCACAACAATATAGCAACAACTAAGACAGCGTATGTGTTTTTAGGTGTACACACAGACACACACACACAGACACACACACACAGACACACACACACAGACACACAGACACACAGACACACACACACACACACACACACACACACACACACACACACACACGGCATCCCATTGGTTCTGTTCTTTTTGAGAATACTGATTTATATATCCTGTCTATGGGAGGCAGTCTGAATGTTTGAATTTGTAGTTCTCTTTGTAGTTACCGGTCTGCAGCTAGAAGGTGCTCCTTCCCCCAAAACCCTGGGGTAGGGGATAGAACCCAGGGCCTCCCAATCTAGCCAGGGTGTCTCCTGCCCTGCCCTGCAGATGGAAGTTTTAAGTTAGGTTCTTGAGTTTTCATCTTGAGAAGCTGTGTGCATTAGTCAGAGTTCTCTAGAGAAACAGATAGAACAAATCTGTATACGGACAGGGGTTTATTCTACTGACTCACAGGCTATGGTCCTGTTCCTCCCAACAGTGGCTGCCTAGGAACGGAAGGTCCAAGAATCCAGCAGTTGCTCACTCCACAGGCTGGAGGTCTCAGAGGGGCTTCAGGATACAGTGGGATCCTGAAGATGCAGATTCTATTGTCAGTGACAGAATGGAGAGTGAGGGCAAGCAGGCAGAGAGCAAGCTTCCTTCTTCCATGTCCTTGTATAGGCTGACAGCAGAAGGTGTAACCC
Source organism: Uromys caudimaculatus (assembly GCA_028551405.1). NCBI lineage: Eukaryota > Metazoa > Chordata > Mammalia > Rodentia > Muridae > Uromys > Uromys caudimaculatus. Next base: position 121,715,295 of record CM052703.1, on the reverse strand, counting down.
AGATTAGATGTGTGTCTTCCCACCTCAAAGATCCAGATTAGAAGTGAATCCAGGTGTGTCCTCTATTTTTGGGTCTTAGTTATTTCCAAGTTGACAACCAAGAATAGCCATCACATTGTGAGATACGGGTTTTCTCTGTCGAGTCTTCCTCTTTTGGTGCCTCCACTTCAGAGCACGAAATACTGGAAGAGGAAGAGAAGAGAGCGGCGGCCGTCCTGAGCTTGCACCACCACACACGAGCAGGGAGTCTAAGGGTGGCCCAGCTGCAGCTCTGGCCAGGGGAAAGCCCTGGGTCAGCTTCAGACCAGACATTAGGGAGGAGTAATTTCCTGCATGCCACAGCATCGAGGTGCTGCTGTGAAGGATCAAAGGCTGTTTAATGGGGCTGGCTAATCCTTTGTAACTGCATTTCCATCAGATGTATCACATTTTCTTGTGGCTCGTGACAATGAGTAGACAGAGAAGGCGGAATAGGGGAAGCTGGTAAGCCTCAGGACATCAAGCTCGTGGACAGCCTTGGTAATACTGGAAGTACAAATTAAGGCCATAATGGAACGACTCCTGTGCATACAGCACAGTGGCCATGATGTCCAGTCCCTGGCCCTCTGAGGTGGCATTCAGGAAGGTTCTGGAGTGTGGGGACATGGAGTTGATAAGCAATGCTATGATGATTCATTTTAAAAATGAAAATAAATACTTAGGGTTTCTTGCTCTTTTTTTTTGAGACAGGTTCATCCCCCCCCCCCCCCCCCGTGTAGACTAGGCTTGCCTTGAACTCAGATCTGCCCTCCTCTGCCTCCCAAGTGCTGGGATTAAAGGTGTGCTGTTTCTATTTTTGATCTTGCTAGCCCTGGTTGATCTTGTACCAGCCAACCCTCTGCATCAGCTTCCAGGATTCTACAGGGTTTTACAGTTTCTATGTTAGGAAAAAAAAATCAAGTGTGTGTGTGTGTGTGTGTGTGCGTGTGTGTGTGTGTGTGTGTCTGTGTGTGTGTTTGCGCGTGCATGCACTCCCACATGCTACCTATAGGACCCAGGGCTTCCTGCAGCTAGGCCAGTGCCTAGTGACTGAGCTACTTCTCTAGCCTCCCAAAATAAAAAAGCTGCATTTTAAACAGTCTGAAACTTAAAAGATTTGATAAAAGTTGCTTCATGTTTCTCAAAAGCTTGTATGCACCTGTGTCTCCACCCCCCTCTTGTGTGGTACAGGGTTCCTTCAGTCCTGGTAACAGTTGAGAGGGGAGCTGGGGAGAAAGGGTGCCACTCCATGACCTCTCTTGTAATACTCGGCTGACAGGAGTCGCACCAGGTTTTGAGTCCGAAGACCTGTTTCATTGCCTTTTGATAGATAATATTGGCCTAGACACTGCAGTTCCAAGCCTCATGGTCCTTGCTGGACATGCATGGACCAACAGCCCCAGGAGGGTCCTCTGAAAGCTCCAGAGCTAATGCCAGGGACAGGAGCCTGTATTTGGTAAATATTCCATCACTTCATCCTTGACTGTGCAGACAGCTCTTCATTTACTGCTTCCCCATCTGTGGATTCAACAACTCCCGGCATGAATGTCTGTTGTAAAAAGTTGTCAGTGTCACCAAACTTGAAAGCCTGTTTACCCCTGTCATTATGCCCCCCCCCCCCATGATACAATTTAACAACTATTCACACAGCATTTACACATCAGATTCTGGGTGTCATCTAGCAAATGGCTTATTCTTTAAGAGAGGGTCGGTGCAAATTCTATGCAAATACAGCATTTAAAAAATATTTGTTTTATATATAAGAGCATACTGTAGCTGTCTTCAGACACACCAGAAGAGGGCGTCAGGTCTCATTACAGATGGTTGTGAGCCACCATGTGGTTGCTGGGAATTGAACTCAGGGCCTCTGGAAGAGCAAGCAGCCCAGTGCTCTTAACAGCTGAGCCATTTTTCTAGCCCCCAATCCAGCGTTTTATACAAAACACTGGAGATTCTAGCATAGGAGGGTTGTTTTAGGACCGATCCACATAGGATTCCAAAAGTCTGTGTTTAGTCCTGACCTGCAGAGTTTGCACTCGGGTGTGTGATCAAGGCTAGGTCCCTGCACGCCGTGCTTCAGCGTGCTTCATCTATGTCACACGCTCCGCCCCACGGAATGGCAGAGAATGCAATCCAGGTGACTCCACACTCCTTCCAGAGTCATCTCCAGACAGGACTGCGCTTCTTTTTTGGCATCTGCTTGAAGGGCAGAGGCTCGGTGATGCTGAACGTCATTCGATCTTGCCCCAAACTGGTGGCACCTCCATGCTTGTCCCACTGTCCTTTCTGGGCTCACACTTCCAGCCATGTGGGCCACAGGAGCTGAGCTGGTGGCCTTTCCCGCCTGGGCCCTGCCTGTGACTGCGGCGTCGGTATCAGCTGAGGATGGCACCCGCCATCACCTCCCCCATATTTTGACTTGCTGGTTTTCTTCTTCCTGTTTGTCTGTTCTGTTCCTATTTCTGTCCTTGATCATTTGCTCCTCTTCCTGAGATGCCATAACTGTGCTTTTGAGTCCCTGGGAACCCCCAGGCACCCGCCCCCCAGCTCTGGGACCCAGGTCTCTTCTGCGGTGCAATCTTCTAAGAAAACTTCAGGTAAGCTATTGTTAGCTGAGCACCGGCTTGGTCCTGGGCTGGGACCCTGTGCGCAGAGGGCCTCAGGAACCATGAACACAGAATCCAACCCTGGAACAGGGGCAAGCTCAAGTGACATCTTACAAGATGACTGTGGAACACAAGCCCCATGCTGGAGACTGCCTTTTATACAAAACCTTCTGGCTACCCCAGTTGATAGACTCCTTAGACATCGCTGCCTCAGTTAGCGAAGGCTCACATCACGTGACTTGGAAGGTGTCCTGGAGAAGACTCAGAGCAGTTAGCAGCATTTAAATCTTATTTTCCTCAAAAACTTGGTTGTTAGCTTAGTTGACCCATCATTCAAAAAACAAAAACAAAACAACAACAACAAAACAAGCAAACAAACTAAACAACCCAAAACCATAACGTAAACCAAGCTGCGCACGCATGCGCTCCTGGGTTCCGGGAACAATACCTGCAGTTGCCACACGATGGCAGCCTCGCACAAACCAAGGCCGCCCCGGGCACGCTCTGGGGTTCTCACCCCCATCTTGCAAAGTCCCAGAAGACACTCCTCACCCTCCCACCGGCAAGCGTTCTTAATAACACTATGTATTTTCCTCCAGGGAAAGAAGTAGTGAGTGCCATCGTACCACTCACCTGCCCTGTCCCCCGCCCCACCCCCCAGCATCTGTGTTGGTGCAACAGAACGCATCTGTTTTAAAAAGGGGCTAGACTGGACCAACCCAGTTTCCCAAATTTGAATGATGGTCAAGATTAAATTTAGTGGAGACTTCAGAATAGGGCCTTCAGCCGCCTCTTCTTGAACTCCTCTCTCTTCTGTCCTCTCTCCCCCTTTGTCTCCTCCTTCCTTCACGTTCTTCTTGCTCCTTTCCCCTCCCACCTACCCTCACTGATAAAAAAGTTAAGCACCCCCCAGGAGCGCAGATTTCACAGTTCTATAATTTTGTTACTAACTTCATAAACTAGGTCACAAGTAAGTAAATAAACTCCTTCACAAATACCCTCAAAGAGCAGGAGGCACCCGCTGGGCGGCCTGGAGGCTGCTTGCTTCTCCTGGGCTGACTTGTATGCACACAGCTGTGGGACCCTTCCTGATCCTTCTGTAGCTCCCTCCCGCCGGCTTCCTCCCTCTGCACATAGGGCCCTGTCCTGATAGCTTCCAGTGGGAAAGGGAACTGGCAGTCAGAGAGGTTCAGTATTCCTCTGTGATTTGGGGTAGTCTCTCTGGACTGTCAGTTTGGACACACATTTGCTTTTAGTTTTTTAAAATTTTTATCTTGCCTGCCTTCTTCTTAGCCTTGGCAGCTGAGTGGGGACAATGTTGCCCCTTTGGAAAAGGACAGCAGTGGTCCTCTTGCAGGATTCACTGGGAAGCTGGAGGTATGGGCGTTTGTCTACTATCTGAGGATGCCCAGGTCACACTGGCTTAAGACAAAGTCGCTGGTAACAATGTGTCCAAGATCCCCCGACCCACTGTGCATCATGTGCCTCCCGAAGTCTCACACTGAGCTCAGGGTGCTTCTGTCCTATTGAAGTTCAATTCATGTGGCGTTCTTTCCACACAAGCTTCCCTTCCATGGACCAGTTGTTAAGCTGAGGGCTGGCACAGATGCTTGGACACGGTGGGCATGTTCCCTGCCCTCCTTGAGCTTTCTGGCTAGTGCAGCATCATCCTCTACAAGAAGCAGTAAGGGGTCTGGCATCTTAGTTTCACCCTAGTGCTGACAATCAGCATCCTAACATCCATAACGTCTTAAAGCATACTGATGCCAACGGATCAGCAGAGTGAGCACAGAGATGGCTGCAAGTGAGAACAGAAGATGGAGAGAATGGTCCTCTGTGACTCCTCATCTGGCGGCCCTCTATTTCAATACTAGAGGGTGAATTGGAAGCAAAGAATCCAACTGGGGTATTCATCCCTGGATTAGGAGCTCTATGTAGCTAGGTCAGGGCTTGAAGCAAAAGATCAAAGCCAGTTGCAAGCTTGGGTTGATAGGAAAAGCCCCAGGAACACTTGGATTCTGTCAAATCTGGTGGCCTTGGTATGCATCCTTTAAGGACATGCTCTGAGGTGGGTGGGCTGGGCACAACCTGGTGAGTTTCCCAGCCAGAGTTCTTAGTGATGGCTGTGTGGGGCAAGCAGGGGCAGAGCTGGGTATCTCAGGCTGCTCTGGAACTCTGAGTGGGGACGGAGATCCTCGGGGTGGCCTCTAAAGTTCCTCTATAGTGGAGCATGGTGGTCTTCCCCTCTTCTGTTTCAGGAGCTGGTGGCTCCTGTCATTCCATGTAGACTGGTCACATGCACACATCTGAACAATGGCTAACTAGCATGATGATAGGCAAAAAGGGAGGCAGGGCTGTGCTCAGCCTAGGACTGCCTGACTGCTTGGGACCCCTGTGCTGTTTGTTCTCCGTGTCCATCATTGACCCAGCAATGATCAGAAGAGAGGCGCGTCAGGATTCAGAAGTGACTAATTGGCTCAGGCCAAGAGATGCTGGATGTCTCAGAGGATACTGTGAGTCTGGCATAAATTCACATTTCAGCAAGCTCGGGCTAAGGATGCAGTGGCCAGAGAGTGGCCTCTTGATGGGAGAACGCAGACCAGGCTGTAAAAAGCAATGGTGAGATCACATTTGAGGATCACAATTCACAAGTAGCAGAAATAGCATCGGAGCATGTCGTCTGTGCGCTGGGATGACTGGTTAGCTCTGACTAGCCCGTTTTGTGATCCTAGCCTAGATGAGGGGTGCGTGATGACCAGTGTCAAACTCAGTAGTTCCTCATTTCCTTTGAGGCAAACTTTTATTTGAGACCAGTGGTATACGTTTTGATTGGCAGTTTCCTTGGGAGGCTGTTTCACATAATGAGGCTTTATAAGAGCATCGGTAAGCCAACTTAAGAAAAACTAGAGAAGACTACAGAGGGAGAGTGTAGCACCTTGCAAAGGCCTCCACTTCCTTCCTCCCTTAAACCTGTGACCACTTTCTCTGCATTAGACTTCCTCCTCGGGCTCTGCAGTTTCCAGGGCAGGTGACCTTAAAATGTCAGGGATCTCTTTCCCTCTGAGCTTGCTCTCCTGTCTGCAAAGCCTGAACTTGGACATGAGGGATCTTGGGATGTCAGGTAGCTTCATGAGCTGAAGAAAGCTGAGGCTTGCCAGCCAAAAGCCTGGGTAGCTGTCTGCACTTTGCAGCTCAGAGGACAGTGAGCTTACCAACTTCCGGCATCTGTGTTTTCTTCCAGAAGTTTCCCTGGATGTTTGCCTGTTATGTCCCCGGCATCTGACCTCATGCGGTTTAGTGGGGTGTGAGACATGGATCTAAACAGTCTGAGCAAGGCATTCCCAGCACAGGAGTGGCTCAGGGTATCCAGTTGGCTTGAGATTGATGCCATCTGGGGGACAGCTAGAAAACAGAACGGGAACCAGTGGACTTCATCATTACTCTAGGATTGAGACTCTGGATCCAGCCTTCCCTGAAGCCAGAACTGTCCCTAGAGTTTTCAGTTGTGAGAGTTAAAATTCTCCTTTGCCTAATGTTAGAGTTCTGTCTGGAGAGTCTGGACTAATGCATTAGTTTTCTGCAGCCGACTGTCTTCCGTAGCATGGTGGCTAATCTTGGCTGTCAACTTGACTACATCTTGAAGCAGCTAAAACCCAAGCAGCTGGGCACACCTGTGAGGGATTATTTGAGGTGGGGAGACCCACCCTAAATCTGGGTCAGTTGAGACAAGAAGAACCATCTAAATCTGGGCCACACATTTTGGTGGCAGCCAATATACAAGAACATGGCAGAGGGAAGCTTTTGATTTTTGCCTGCTTGCCTTACTCTGTCTGGTAAGTTCATCTATCCTGCACTGAGACACTCCTTTGCCAGTATTAGAGTCTACTTCTTCAGGATTCTAATATAGACTGACGAGCAGCTGCAACATCTAGCCCCATGGACTGAACACCCACTATATTCTTGGCCTTCTCATAGCGGACAGCCATTGTTAGACTAGTCAGACCATAGCCAGTAAGTGTCATAATAACCCTCTCTTTAATATGTATAGATTCATTCTGTCAGTTCTGGTTCTCTAGAGAACCCTAAGAACGGAGAATGGTACTGAAGATTGACTCTGTCCAGGCCTGGAGGGCATTCTGTGCCACTGTGGAACTGTCACAGCCTTTGTGGGTCCTGGAGACTTTTGCCTTCCAGAGCCTTTCCCTACATAAAAACGTTAAAAATTACATTGTGCTACTCTGCTGGCATAAAGTTAAATAGTATCCAGGACAGTCTGCAGTTTTTCCTTCACATTTTAAAGCCGATCAGGACACTTTCATGAGCCTTAGGTGATGTGCTTATTACGTGCCTAATGCTCAATCCCACTCAGAGAATTAATTTTTTTCCCAGTTTGGCTGTGTGAATCAGAGGAGAGGCTCTCAGAGTATTGACCACTCCTGATTGGATGAACGTACCGGAGCCATCTTTTGGCCCAGGTGTCAGACAGAACTTGGTGCTGAGGACCGTAGTTTAAGGAAGGACAGATGGAATGGTGTCAGTCGGAACAGCGCAGAAGCTGTGCTGTGGAGATAAATCTCAGCTCGGCCCACCTTCGGACGAGCGCTGTAAAGATGTCAGCCTTGCCAAGTTTCTGGGGATGCAGATGGCGACCCTTCAGGCTTCACTGGCTACTTGGGTGCTGCGTCTGGATCCTATTGCCTTTGCTGACCAAGGGCTGGGCCTGCCGTTACCCCATGGTGGTCCTGCCTGCTGTGTGAGTTAGGAAAGATATAGGTCTGGTGCTCAGCACTGTCTCCATCCCTTTCTTCTGTCCCTGAGCTTGTCCTAAACAGTTGCAGGTTGAGAGCCGCAGAACTTTGCCAGTACAGCCAGAGCAAGACCAGTGCAGACCAGGAAAGAAGTAGCATAGCCTAGGTAGGTAACCCTAGACCCTTAGCGGTGGAGACAGAGGGCAGCCCGTAGTTCTGGCTGAGGTCCGGTCTCTGGGTTTCTACCCAAGGATGCAATCTTTTGAAGAAAGCTTCACTAGGAAGGCCTCCTGCACCAGGCATCCTGGGCTGGCCAGCTTCTGCCCATGACCCGCCTGAAAATTGAGGGAACCCGGTTATAGCGGCCCCTTTAGGACCCTTAGCAATAACAAGCTGAACAGGTTTTGGGAGCAGTTTTGCTTTTGCGTTTCTTATGGAGGTTTAAGACTGTAAAATATAAATCACTATGCGGGTCAATCCTCACGGTCTAGGAGCTGCATGGAGCAAAATGGCCACTAGATGGCGCTGCTGCACTTCCCTGCAGACTCTGCCCATCGATTCTGCTTATGGCTCCCCTGGATCCCACCGGAGTCCTAGTTTAAAAAAAACGACGCGCCACTGTTAGTTGAGGCCTATTTCACTAAGATACCCAGGAAATGATATGCAGTCACGAGGCTTTAGCTAGGGGAAACTGTGGGATTGTAGCAGGAAAGCTATGTAGAATGTTACAAATCTCCTGTCTGCACAGCAGGCTCTTCTAAGTCTGCTCCACTCCACTCAGTGGGCCTCTAGGGGTGGCAGAGTTCTGTCCACAGTACTAGCTTCAGTTGGGTGGAGGAGCACTTATAAAGTGGGGACAGGCTATTTTCTTTTATAGGGAGCTTTCTGATCTGATCGAATGGCTCCTCTTTTTGTGCCAGCCGTGATGGAGTTGATATTGGCAACGGACCCCTGAAAGGTCTGAAGAGAAAAAAAGTCCTATTTGGGTTTGGGCAAGCGAGTGTGTGGGGGAAGCGGGGTGATATGGTCAGGCTGGAACTGGGTTTACACTAGTTTGCGCCAGAGCACAGTGTGGAAACAGAGACAGCATGGGGCTGCAGGGGGCTACCGGGTGACTCAGTGACAAACCCAGTTCCTGGGGGAGGGGAAGGGGATGAACTTTGAAGCCATGATAGTAATAAGCATAAAGACAACCACCCAAACTACCTCATTGAATCCAACCTCTCGGCAGCTAGGAGGAAGAGAGCACAGTGTCCCAGTTCACAGATGGGAAATACCGGCACTGGGAGCTCAGGCCTAAAATGGGGGGGGGGGGCGGGGGGGCGGGGGGGGTGTCAGGGATAGGGTTTCAAAGCAGGGCTGATTCTAGGTCCTGTCCCTTGTGGTAGAGGTTGCAGGAATCCCTATGGAGGTGGTTCTTCATCTGGAGGGCTTGTTGGGATTCATCTCTGCTCATCGCCATCAGGACCACAAAGGAGCCACAAGGCCCCAGGACATGCTGTGCATCTGGAAGCTCCATCTAGGGCTCCATGGGCTCGGCGGGCCCTGCGGGAGCCTGGGGGAAAGGACAGCAGCTCACAGAAGCAAAACATTGAGATGAAAAGAAGGGATTCAGCCCCTCTACCATCCCCCACCATCCTCAGCGGCGGCAAAAGCACCTCCCGCAGGAGGACCTAATTGAGGACTGCCTGAGAGACCAAGCATTGCTGGTGCAGACGGTGCCAACCAATCAGGAACGGCTGTTTAGAAGAGACTCTTTCTTGGGACCAATGGGGCATGGGTGGCGGGTATAAAAGGAGTTTGCAGCAGTGTTCAGACGAACTTACTGCAGTGTTTCTCACCTGCTGCCGGAGTCTTTGCCACCTCACCTACAAAGCAGGTTCAGGCAGTGAGTAGTCCAGGGCACAGAGCACTCTCTTACCATCCTTTCTTTTCCCTCACAGCTTGGAGTCCATCTGGTGACTAATGTGATCCCCCCTCCATCTTTTTATTTATTTTTTTTAATGTTTGTTTTTCTTTTTTTTTTTTTTTTTTTTTTTTTTTGTGTTTTGATATTCACCTCTTCTCCCAGCTCCTCCAAGACCTACTCCCCCTTCCCTACCCACCCTAATTTGGGAACTCATTTTTTTTCAACATGATATTTTTATTGACTATTTGAGAATTTCAACACAATGCACCCTGTCACACACACTCCCTTCCCAGCTCCTCAAGTCCTCCTTCCTTATATCCCCCCTGACCCCCAAAAGAAGAACATAACCAAGTCTAATTTGTTTTGCCCATATTCTCACTGGAGCATGGTCACACTCCCAGTGGCCAGTCCCTTAAAGAATACTGAATGCACTCCCCCTATTTAAAAAACAAACAAACCATGGAGCCCTATTTCTGCCGCCCATTTGCTCTTGGGTGTGTGGTATCCACTGGATCGGTCTGTTGAGTAGCTGGGTGGATGGAGACTGATGCCTTTGTCTGCTTTCTCCTCCTCTTCTGGTTTGCAAGCTCCTGGCTGTGCTGGGGCTTCTTGGACCTAGTATGGGCATGAGCCATTTGGAATGGGTGATGAACTTCCCCTGGGTTCCAAGCTGGTGCCCACCCCTACCTGATGAAAGCTTACCCTCCAGTGGAAAGTTCTCTGCCTCTGTCCAAAGGATAGATCGGAAACAAACCTAAAGACATTGGAATTTAATTAAAATTTGCAAAAGTTTCCAAGATGTGGGTACGACATGGAGCTTACACATACTCTTCATCCAGATCACAGAGACCTGCCTGTCTCTGCCTCTGAAGTGCTGAGATTACAGACAGGGCAGGCACCACACATCCGACTGCAGTCTTTCATAGTCACGTGTCACAGGGCAGGGCTTGTCATCAATTCTATAGATGCAATACTTTTATCCTCTGTCTTGCTTTAACTTGGCCTAATACTTTTTTTTTTTTTTTTTTTTTTCCAAGACAGGGTTTCTCTGTGTAGCCCTGGCTGTCCTGGAACTCACTCTGTAGACCAGGCTGGCCTCGAACTCAGAAATCCGCCTGCCTCTGCCTCCCAAGTGCTGGGATTAAAGGCGTGCGCCACCACTGCCCGGCAACTTGGCCTAATAATGTATGTCCTTTAGAGCATTCCCTCCTTCCATCTACCCCCTCAGCTCTTCCTCCCTAGTCCCCTCCCCCACAGCACAGGATAGCTGTTACCTCTGACCCCTTCCTCCAGCACAGGAGAGCTATCACTTCTCCTTGCTCCCTCCGTCTGGAATGGCCAACATGGAAACATTCCCTTGCCCTTTGTAATCCTGGCATGTTTGCATAGGGTACTTCTGCCCCACACCTCTCTAGAGCTAGAATGTTCTTTATTTTAAATTAAATTTTAAAAGAGGAGGGGCTGGCGAGAAGACTTTGTGGGGTAAGTTTTAGCTTTAGCACTTTTGAGATCTGGTGACTTGAGTTCTATCCCAGGAATCCACAGTGGAAGGAAAGAACTGACTCTGAAAGTTGACCTCTGACCTCCGCATCAGGGCTTAGAGCTCTTATGGTCGTCACATGCATGCACATACACAGACACACACACAGACACACACACGTATGCACATGCACACATATGCACACACATATTTTATTGTCAAATAAAATCAATTTAAAATTAACGGTCTTTTATTTTGAACTTGTCTGGCATGTCTTCATAATCTCACTGGAACCTGGAAAAGGCCTGACTCCCCCAGGGTGGAGCACACCTAGGAAGCAAACTTAAGGTCACATGACTTCTTCTAACTTTCCCTGCTGGACTGTAGATGCAGCAGCATCAGGAGGTGGCTCTTTTTCAGAGAGGGCTCTGGAAAATGCTTTTCTCTTCAGCCATGGTGGAAAACCTTAATGAGCCTGCTGGCTTCAGGCACCAGTGAAGCCAAAGAGTTCCCACACTTCTCAGGCCCTGTTTTCTGTCCTGGCTGCCAGGGCCACACTATAAAGTCCTCCCCTAAAAGCAGCTGGGCTGGGAACAATGCACCCTTTACCTCCTTCATGGCTCAGTTGTGTGGCTGTAAACACTACACAGTGTGCTCTGCCAGGGCTGGGCTTCAAGGGAACAGTTGCGAGGCTCCCTTGGGCCTCCTCTCTTCGCTTGGTCTGCTAAATGCCATCAAAGAATGTCATCAAAGAAGCCACTACTGTCCAATAACTGGGTGTCATCAGGGAGAGTTTGTGGACAGTAGACCACAGCGTGTGTACAATCCTTGGGACTGATAGAATAGTCACACCATACTGGTGTATTTTCTATGTGGTCCTTACTGGTTCCTGAAAAAGGGGGGGGGGGATTTGTTTTTGATGCATTACAGTGTCCAGCAGGAAGGCAACCCAGCAGTGGGTGGAGAACCTACAATTAAGGCTAGGTTCAAATCTGGCTCTATGGGGTTAGCTTGAGTCCTTTACCTGCTCCAAGACTTTTCTGTGTTCCATGAGAGGACGAGAGTGTGTGCAACTTCCAGTCAGTGTGAGTACCTCATCCTTACCTGACGGGCTGCCATACCAGGAGGCAGAGGGCTGGGTGTGCCTCTGTGATCTAAGCCCACCGGGGTGCCATATGAGCTCAGGTCAGCAACCCTGTCCCCTTTGACCAATGGAGTGGGTTTGGCATTGTTTTAAAAGCACCTTGAGTTTCTTTTAAGCAGGTATGGTAGGATAGGCCGACCTAGGCATGTGATTGCGAGTTTTCTAGAAACAGCTGTTCCTGACACGCAGGGAGGAGACTGAAGGAGAAAGAGAAGGCAGGGGGCCAAGCAGACTTCGGGGCCTGTTTGAATGGTAGCCAGGGGTTCTGAGGTTCTGGTTGTCCCACATCTGACACCAGGTCCTAGAGGTGTCATAGTGTGTTGCCCAGGAGGGTATGTGGGGTGTACGTTGGTTAGTTTACTTTGGGGTCAAATTGTTGACTCTGTAGGGATTATTGGCCCTGGGAGAGAAAAGTCAAAAGCACCAATGTGGTAAGACACAGACACTTCCTATCCCTGGACATAACTGCAGAATCTGCTGGCTGGGCTGCTCTGGCTCCTTAGGACCAGGGCCAGGATTTCTAGAAAGCATGTCACATGACCCAAAGCTGACTGCCTGAGTGACCACAGAACAGCTGGGCTCTTCCTCAGACCTCAGCCTTCCAATGTGATGCCTGTCAGCAATCTTCCCTATACCTGTCTGTCCCTTGCTCCATGGTTACCAAGGGTGAACACTGGGAGATGCTTTGGACTGTGGATGCTGGGCAGTTAGCTGACTTGGCATGACATGACATCTCTCTGGAGTCTGGGTTTTCTCTGAAGGCAACATAGAAGAGGGAGAGGAACATTGTGTGAAGGGTTGGGGAGATGTGTGTAGGTAGCTCAGCTGGCTTAGTGGTCAGCTTGGCTGGGACCACCCCAGGTCAAGCCAGGGTCAGGCCAGCAGGGACAGAGAGTCAAAGACCCTACAATTTGTGTGTGTGTATCTCTCTCTCTGTGTATGTGTGTCTCGGTGTGTGTGTGTGTGTGTGTGTGTGTGTGTCTGTGTGTGTGTATGCATGTGTGTGTGTGTTGATCAGATTGCTTGAGTTCTAGCAATAAGGGTGAAGATCAACATGGAAGACATTGATCGTGTGTACTTGGGGAATGGCAGGAAGATGGATAGCCTTTTCCATGGTGGCTACTGACTAGCAGTTGTAGGAAGTACACACAGGGTCAGCTGGTTCGGCATTAACAACTGACTTGGATCAGAAAACGATGGAAGACTGGTAAAACTCTGACAGAGAGACTGTACATATTGTTCAAACAAATCCAGCATGCCCACCTCTGTGTGTGTGTGTGTGTGTGTGTGTGTGTGTGTGTGTGTGTGTATGCATGTGTGTGTGCGCATTGTATACCTAAGGAGTATGCTGTAGGCTACCCATTTTCTTTCTTCCCCTCCTTCACCCCCTGTGAGGCAGTTGGTGTGTTTTAGGGTCTGGAGACAGATAGCAGGCTGGTAAAGTCCGAGTATCTGCCCGTGCAGAGTTTATAATTACACTTGTTGACCTCAGCATGTTTAGTATTATGGGTACTTTTGTTGTGTCAAGGGACTGCCTTGTGTGTTACAACGTGCTTCACAGCATCTCTGGTCTTTATCTGCTAGATGCCCTGGCACCCCTCTCTCTCTCTCTCTCTCTCTCTCTCTCTCTCTCTCTGTGTGTGTGTGTGTGTGTGTGCACTTGTGTGTCTGCTGGAGCACGCACTGTGTACATACTTGGAGGCCAGAGGAGGACACCAAATGTCCTGATCTATTGCTCTCTGCTTTAGTCCTTTGAAGCATGGTCTCTCACCAAATCCAAAGCTAGGCTACTACCTGGCAAGCCCCAGTGATCCTCCTGTCCCCACCCCCACAGTGCTGTGGTTACAGGTGTGCATGCCCTTGACTGGCTTTTAACTTGCGTGCTGATATTTGATTATCTTCAGGTTCTCAGGCTTACACAACCAACCCTCTGGCTTACAGAGCCACCTTCTAGACCCATTTCCTCCAGTTTGGAAAAAAAACCGAAGTCTCCGGATGCTGCAGGATGTCCCCTGAGCCTGACAGGTGTCCTGCTGAAAGCTATCGGTCAGTGAAGGAGGCCCACAAATGAACACAGTGCAATTGGCATAGATGGTCCCAGTGTCTACTCAGGATCTGCTCAGAGGTCTTGGGCATGGGGCACAGTGGGTGTTGGCACATTCCTGTTGTGAGGAAGTAATGGATCAGATAAAACTCTAAATCACCTTCATATCACAGGGGCTTATTGTGGGTTTCCTCACTTGAATGGCTCTGTCCTGTAAAACTTAGCAGAGGTATCTGTGAATAAGAAAGAAAGAAAGAAAGAAAGAAAGAAAGAAAGAAAGAAAGAAAGAAAGAAAGAAAGAAAGAAAAAAAGGAAGGAAGGAAGGAAGGAAGGAAGGAAGGAAGGAAGGAAGGAAGGAAGGAGGGAGAAAGAAAGAAAAAACCCAGTGGTTCTCCTTCCAATTTTTCTTCAGCTTGAAAGGATTGCAAAGCAAAATGAACCAACTTGGTGGCCATGGCCTGATGTTTATCTCCTTTGTGAGTAGACTTCGGTTTGCTCAGTGTTTCTCTAGGCCCTCAGAAGGGAGGAAAGCCAGGTAAGGTGGTGAAGTACATGCAATCCCAGCACCTGGGAGGCGGGGCAAGAAGGCCAGGGGTTCAAGTTCATCTTAAGCAACATAGCCTGTTTGAGGCTAGCCCAGGCTACATGGGACCTTGTCTCAAAGTAAAAGAAGAGAGTGTAAGTGACTTTTTTCTTTTTTTTTTTGGTGCTGGCCTCAGGAGGGGGAGGGTCAGCTTCAGCTTTTGCCCAGTGCTTGGCTGTTTCTGACACTTGGTGAAGACCCGCTGTGACACCCGAGAAGGGCACTGTCTCACTTAGGAACCCATCACAGGAGACCTGTCAACACCTCCGCTTGCCCCTCCCCCTGTCCAGCTGAGATCCTTTCTCTCGGCTCAACTCCAAGGTGTTGATGGGTGGATCGATGAGGTTTTGCTGCTTGGTCTCCTCTGGGGATTCTGACAGGCGCTTTGAGTTTAGTGCGCACGGCTGCACGTGAGCTCACGCTGTGGTCAGTGCGCGCTTGCTTCAAGTGCTACAAGCTTCGGCTGGAGGAAATTTTATCTGCTCATGCGACCGTTGGGAAAAAATGCCATGCCTGTTTCAAGTTCCTCAGTTACCTAGGGAGTCATTACAAGTGTCGAAAAACCCAGAACCTCAAAGTGGAAACTTCATGTCTCAAAAAAACATGCTTCGGCCATCCTGATAATCGAAATTCCGAGTCTGGAAACCTGGCCAGTGAGACGCTTTTGTGAAAGCATATTGTTTAAAAGAAAAAAAGTGTTCCAGATACACAAGCTGGCAATGGTGACAGCGATGGGTGGGGTTCACGGTGAGAAGGAAGTGGTGGACCTGCATTGTTTCTGTTTCTGAAGGCATTTCCACAACTCAGGCTCTGAGCCTTGGGATAATCCTTGTAACTTTCTTTTTAAAATTGTGTGGTGTGTGTGTGTGTGTGTGTGTGTGTGTGGTGTGAGCCATGGTGTATGTCGTGTGTATATAGTGGCCAGAACTTGTGTGAGTTAGTCCTACCCTTTCCTTTCACCTTATGGGTCCCTGGGGATGGAACTTTGGTAGTGTAGCTTGGTGGCAAGTGGCCTTACCCGTCGAGGCATCTCACCATGCCTTATGGTCAACAAACCTCTGAGCTCTCTAAATGTTTTTTTTTATCAGACACGGGGTATCTCCTCCTCTCTGTTCCCATCACCCTGGTCCAGCGGGTCAGGTGTCTTTCCTAAACGTTGTCAGGGTGACCTCCCTCCTTCCGTTTGCTCATCCATCTTTCAACTCTTATTTTGTTACTTCTTATTGTTACTTATTTTGTTACTTCTTATTGTTACATGATAACTTAGGCCAACACACATTAGCTGAAAATGATGGTTTGCTGCACCACAGAGCTTGTGAGGGGCCAGGAATTTGGAGAGCATCTTTACTGCTTGGTTCTGGTTCAGGATATCTCATGAGGCTTTAGTCCAGGATGTCTGCTAGTGATGTCATCTGAAGGCTTGACTGGACCTAGAGGATCTCCTTCTAGGTTGGTGCACCTACAGGGCTGTGGGCAAATGCCTCTGTTCCTCTTGAGTTGTAGGTAGCAGACCTCAAATCTTCACACAGTGTCTTTCCAAGTTGACATGTTCTCAGGATGGGGCAGCTGGCTTCCCAGATAGTTAGAGAGGGGCAGGGCAAGGCTTCTGAAGAACCATCGTTCACTACCAGAGTCCATGTTGTCTCCTCATCCAGATTCTTAGAAGGAAGATGTGGGGAAGAGTCATGAGGTTCTGCTCTTTGCAAGGAGCAGTGTTGAAGCCATTGTGGACATATTGAAAAGTGACTCCTTCCTGCAGTAATGCTACTGTCTGGATAGTCAGGGAATGTAGTCGAAGGTGCCCCTGTTGGTTCACCATAGTATAGACAGATAAACTGCCAACATAAGTCACCCCATCCTGTTGTATCTCTGTTAGATATTTACAGTGACTACTCTGTGCCTAAGGCACACAGTCCCCCAGCCCCCCAGTCCTTAAGATACCTGATCATTTTGGCCAAAGCTTCTCCTACTCCCCAGAGAACAGAGCATCTTCTGGACTGCCCAGGTGACTGTTGGACACACCCTCTGTCCCCTCATCCTTTGGCTTCCATTTATTCCCAGCATCCTCTGTGCTTTTATCTGTCTCTTGTCCCTGCTTTTAATCACAAACTTCTGTCACCTTCACTTGCTCAATCATTTAACACTCAGGGGCAGACATGTGGCCACTCCCAGGACTCTGGGAGAATCCATTTTAGGCTCTCCAGGTTTGTCTACCACTTCATGAACTTCTGGAGAAACAGTCACACTGAGATCTCCTAAAAGTCGAAGCTTGACTCTGCCTGATCTCTGCTAAGCTCCTTCTCTGGAACCATGCTGGGTAAAGGTCAGCTTTTTCCTGTGTTATCCAAGTCCCCTGACTGGCCCAGCCTGCTGGTCCTCATACTGGCCTGGGCCTCTCTTCAGTACCACAGCCTGTGCTGCCATAGGCCTTTGCGACTTGCTTGGGTTTCCCCTGGAAATCTTGCAGCCACACGGGTATGAACCCTTAGAGCCCAAAGACATCTTTGGGAACAATGAACTTTATAGCTGCTGAGGAAAGAGGTCCTCAGTTGAGCTTACGAGGGTCACCGAGTATGAAGGTTATAAATAGATCCTGCAACCAAGGCGCTAATTAGCTCTCTAATGAACTTGACCTGGACAATGAGGTCCTGTCCTCACTCCTTGACGGCTGACCAAGCCAGCCAGTATTGTTGTCCCAATGCTACACAGCTGGGCAGGGGAACATGCCCAGAGCGATTCTGCAGCCTTGTACATTTTTAAAATGGTTTCAGAATTAGGGAGAGAAGTCTTTTCTCACTTCTACCCAAGAATCCTCATTTTCAAGGGGTTCCACCCTCCTGCCTAACAGGCAGTAATACTGTCCAGTGGTAATGGTCCCTCAGAGGCTACAGGGGACTGGATGCCAAGTGGATGCTTGAGTCTCTTTTCTAAGCAGTGGAATTTGTACATAACTCACCCACATTGGTGGCATTCACTTTAACTCATCTGTAGGTGACACATACCACATAATGGATATATACACAATAGATAGAAATGCCCCATAAATGGTTGTTATGCTATATCATTCAGGGAACAATATCAAGAAAGGAAATTCAGTATGTGTTCAGTACGGCAGCATTCCTCCCACTCTGAATAGTTTCAGTCTGTGGCTGGTTGAAACTTTGGATTCAGAGCCTGTGGATCTGAAGGGTCGATGGGGATGTGGCCATGGGCCACTTTCAAATGAGTGGTAAGGACGTCTGAGACGCTTCGTGCTTTGTTAAATGCAACCCCAAACTGGGCTCCGCAATGCCCTCTTGTACTCTGAGCTGTTAGAATCTGGGGGACAAGGTGATTCCTCAGCTCCCCAGTGTTCTTGGGGGTATAACTAGATTGCATGGAGCCCGCCAGCAGAGTCCTTGGCTTGTGGTATTTGGTGATTGGGAGAGCTAACACTGGTTGTTAATTTATTGGATTAGGCTCAACTGAGAGACACCACTCTAGGTAGGGCTGTGAGTTGTTTCCTGGAAAGATTGACTGACAGGGAAGCCCTTTCCCAGAGTGTGCAGAACCTTCTGTCAGTGACTCAGACAAAAGAGGTCCACGGGAGAAACAGGCTGCCCTTCCCTCTCACCTTTACTCTCTGATGGCGAGTGCATCTCCTTCACTGGCGTCAGAACCCAGCTTCTTTGGTCTTCTAATGTGCATTGCAGCTTTCTAAGAATCCTCCAAGGAGCCAACACTCTCTGCTCTTAAATGTAGGCGCGCTGTGGCCAGTCTCCCAACCTTCTCTGTCATTATTTCCTGCCTATGATGGACTGTATCCTTCCTCCCTTAAGTGGCTTTTGTTAAGTATTTGTCACAACAGTGATCATTAGTGCCACCTAAAAGTGATTCCACCTTCCTATTCTAATGCATGTGGGCAGTGCACTCCTTGGTCCTCTTGTGGTTTGCTGGTGTCACCTGCTTAGCTCAACCCAATGACCATGCACCGACCATGTGGTCCATGCACTGGGCACATTCGATTGTCCGTATGAAACCCTCTAGAGCCTGGCCTTGATGCTGGATGTTCAGCATCACTTAAGATAACATGGTTAGAACCCACATCTCTGAGGGGAGTCTCCTAAATGATGTGTAAAGGATGCGTATTGCAGACAAAGGGTCTCACTAAGTTGCCAAGGCAGGCCTTGAACTTCTGATCCTTTTGCCTCATCCTCTTGAGAAGTGAGATTGTAGCTCTGTGCTCTCAGGATTAGCGTGTATTGTGATTTTTTTTTTTTTAAAGTCACAGACTCTTGGAATAGTTTGCTACTGCAGCACAACCTGACATATCCTGATAGGTGGTGTTGTCATTTCCAGCAACTTAGTACTTAGCATAACTTCGCTTTCACAGAGCCTATGGCTTCCCTTTGTCTGTTTTATCATTTCACATTCTTTTGAGGGATTTTCTGCAGTCCGCCCACTGGGAAGGTGGAATTCATTTCAAGCTTGAGGAGAAGGAAGCAGAAGTCATCATCTGATAGCTCAGAATGGTCATGGCTTATTAAGTAAATCCTTCCTGGTTTGAAAATGGGTGTTCCGGCTTCATCCCACACATTCTGTCGAGGGGCTTGGCTAACTTTAGCAACAACCACACCTTGCAGAACTCTGGCTGGGTAGTGGATCTAAGTAAGCCGTATCTCTTCCTACGATAACAACACTGTGTTTTTTTTTTCTCATTTTTCTCATGATAAGACAGAATGACAAACAGTTAAGGTGGTTTTCACAAACTCCCTTTGCTGCCAGAACGGAGATCTGAACCCACTCTGGGTGCAGCTTCCATGTTTTTCTTTTAACTGTACCTAGTCAAGTCTGCTTTGCAGATTTGTAGAGGAGGAATGAAGAAAGAGGACTTTTATTCTGAGTGTAACCCTTGGGCACAGTAGCATGCTGATGCTGTGTTTGGTTGCTGTCATAGTTAGGGTTTCTATTGATGCAAAGAGAAACCATGACCTTGGCAACTCTTATAAAAGAAAACATTTATTTAGGGCTGGCTTACAGGTTCAGAGCTTTAGTCCATTCTCTTCATGATGGGAAGCATGGCAGCATGCAGGCAGACATGGTGCTGGAGAAGAAGCTGAGAGTTCTCCATCTTTATCCACCGGGAGCAGAAGAAGACTGTGTGCAAACCTGGGCATAGCTTGAACATATAAGACCTCAAGGCCCATCTCAACAGTGACAGACTTCCTCCAACAAGGCAGTACCTACTCCAAAAAGGCCACACCTCCTAATACGCTACTCCATATGGGTCAAGCATTCAAATACCTGAGTCTCTGCGGCTCATACCTGTTCAGATCACCACAGTTGCATACTATATTTTCATTCATTCAGTAACTTATAAGTTCATTCACCACTCATTCATTCATAACGAATTAACACATACATGTGGCGTTGTTGAAAATCTGTTAGGTATTGGTTTTTTTGTTTATTTGTTTGGTGTTTTGGAGGGGTGGGTCTTGGGATTAGATGTGAGCCGTCCTGATTCATTTCTTCAATACCTATGGTAACTTTGGGGTTTTTCTCTCACACACCACACATAACACACACACACACACACACACACACACACACACACACACACACACACACACACACATACACACACACATACACCTCCCCCACACCCCACATATACACATACACACATACACACATGTATTTATATACACATACATATATACATATATACACACATATATGTATATCTATTCAAAGAAGCATATTCATGGTAAGGAGGTGACTCCTGGTTTAGTGAGGGTGCTGAGTTTTAACGGAGAGAGACTGAGAGGTGTTCATCTTCTCTTTCTTTCTAAACATCTTATATCCTTATACTCTATTAAATCCGCAGCTTGAAGGCCAATGTCATTAGAATTAGCTTTCTATTTCTGAAGGTGGCTCTAACGACAGCTTTCGTATTCCACCCTCATCCCTGGCAGAGGCTGAACTGGCTTCCATTCCGCTGGCTCCTCAAGTCCCTGCCACTCCTACCCAGGATCTTTCCCCATTATACTCTCACCAAGAAGGTGAATGCCCCTCTCCTGAAGTACAGTGAGATAGAATCCCAGCTCTTTTGGGGAGATGACTAGATTTCCCCACAGTTGGGCCTGTCACTTGCTTGTAATAGCTTGGGCTATTGAGCAGGAAAAGTGGAAAAGGACTCTCTGATCCCACGCTGCTAAGACGGCTAGGGTAATTTGAGGAGAAACAGCTTTACAGCTCTGGGGAATAAAAAAAAATGTAATTCTCGTGTATGAAAACCATGAACCATACTTGCCATGTTCGCTTCTTGTTTTTAGAGCCCCGGTGGGCCAAGTCACATATCTGGGTCAGAGGGTCTATTGATTACCTGTCAGACCTGAAGGTGTGGGTGATCAATAATACTAACGTACAGGGAAGGTGGCCTTGAATGCAGAAATCCAGGCGTGTTGACCATCGTTTCTTGTGGTCTGCAAGTGTTTTGAGAGCATAGCAGAACTCTATAAACTGAAGCCACAGACACCCTAAATCCCAACAGTGCTCCTGCACACCAAGGCTGTGCAAAGCTCTCTTCAAAGGATAAAAAGCTAAGCTCTGTTTGCTAACTCAACTCTTTTTTTGTTTGTTTGTTTGTCTGTTTGTTTTTTTCGAGACAGGGTTTCTCTGTGTAACCCTGGCTGTCCTGAAACTCACTCTGTAGACCAGGCTGGCCTCGAACTCAGAAATCCACCTGCCTTTGCCTCCCAAGTGCTGGGATTAAAGGTGTGCGCCACCACTGCCCAGCTGCTAACTCAACTCTTAAACAGCCACTGGGCAAGCAGGGAGGCAGGGAGAAGACGTGGCAAGTGCACTACAACAGGAGGATTCTGAGGACTGGGAAGCAGAGGGCTGTCACGAGGTCCTGGGGACCATGGCCTTGACCTCATTAGCGTTTAAGCTCAGAGCAGAACATTCAGAAACACCTTCAAAGTGCTTGTGGCTGGTGAAGGGAGCTGAGATAGAAGAAACTGGTCTTGTCTGGACCAGCTTGCAGAAGTTCCCCTGATGAACTCACCTCTTTCTGGCTAGAGGTGCCATACAGCACATGCCAGCTTCTTTCTCTGCCCACTTCAGGCCTGGCCTGGTGTTTGGTTGAGAAAAAACCATCATCACAGGCATTAGAGTCACCCTTGCAGCCACTTGGTCCCCTAAGTGCTTAGAAAGCATGCACATAGCAGTTCCCTGATGTGCCAAGTATCCCGAGCCAAGTCCTGGATAAGTGTTATGTATAACTCACCCCTACCCAGTAAGAAAACTTCCATTCTACCTCGATGACTCTGCCCGTCTGTGTCGTGGAGGGCTGCTGCTGGCAGCTGTCTTTGGACTCCCAGGGGAAGCTGAGCTTAGTTAGTCTGTGGCCTCTTGAGGGCTGAAGCTCCCTAGGTAGTGTTTTCTCAGCGGACAGGAAGACCTGTTTTCCATCTCAGCACTGAATAACCCAGGGGTGACAAGGCTCTGGAAGATTGGCTCTGTAACCCCAGTGCTGGGAAGAAAGAAGCAGAAGATCCGAAGGCCAAGGTCATCCTCGGCTATGTAGCAAGTTTGAGGCCAACCTGGGCTATATAAGACCCTGTCTTAAAACCAAACCAACAAAAAGCTATGGAGTTTAGAGTCCTTGGAGACAGTGTTGAGTTGTCATATCAGAATCCTATCTAGTCATTCTGTTGTGGGAAATGTCAACTGTCCACGTTTTAAAACTAGTTGGAACCTGGTATGGTGTTACGGTTAATCCCAGCACTCAGAAGGCAAAGACAGGCTGATCTCTTTGAGTTTGAGGCCAGCCTGATCTCCAGCCAGCCATGGCTATGTAGCGAGATCTTGTCTCACAAAATAAGAATAAACAAACAAACAAACAACGAGTCAGCTGGAATCAGGCAGTTCTTTGGTTGTACAGAGAAGTCCCTTGTGTATAGTTTTCTGCATTTTTGACTCATTGAATTATTTCCTTGATTAATTGACCACTGTGGGGGGAAAAGGGCTTGAGAAGGAAAGGGAAGGGTCAGTGTGCTGTTATGTCATCCTTGGACATTCAGCACGTGTTCCTGAGGCTTTCAGATCCGCCTCCCTGGGCGGCGGTGATTTTCCAGGTTGACGGCATCATTCCAGGTAACTACCTGGCTGTTTCTGCAGGATCCCACCTATCTATCCCTGTTATACCTTTGCCATATGTACCATCAAGTATCCCATGGTGCACTGCCCCTCAGATCCTGGAGTCACACAGTCTGACACTGGATATGTGCCCTAAGGCACAGGACCATATCACTCAGAGGCTCTGCTCATTTGTGATTTCCGGAAGGGGGCGGTGAGAAAGTACAGTGATGGCCAATAGGAAGCAGTCCACGAAGGTGGTCAACTTCTCCACCCCTTTCCCAGCGTGTGCTCCTGAAGTTAAGGAAGACCACCTCTTAGTGTGCAGGGAACCACACACATGACAAAACACTGGCTGCCCCCATAGTCTTTCCTTCCTTCTCGCCCAGGTATCCGGGCTATCAGACGTCTGGCTTCACAAAACATTTGAGTCAATCTAATTCTACCACTCAGGGCCTAAGTGAATTCCCAAGTAGCTAAATTATGTGCACTGAAGACAAAATTTATAATCCCAAGTCTATTTGGGTAAGATACCATGGAATCCACAAGGTACCCACCTCAAATTCCTTACAGGATTAAATCTTACAATCAGATAGCATCAGTTATTGTCCAGTGGATCAGTGCTATTTACTGGCCAAGTTGAGACAATGATTTGGACTAACAACACTACAGATTTCATAGTTGGCCTTGAAATACCGTTTGCAGCTTGTGAATTTTCCCCCTCCTGATGTATTTGTTTTCTGTTGCTATGATAATAGTATCATGTCAAAAAGCAACTTACAGACATAAGAATTTGTTTTGGCTTGTGGTTCTAGAGGGAAAGAGTCCATCCCATCACAGGAGGGGGCGTGGCAGCAAGTGACAGGTAAGGTGACCGGAAGCTGAGAGCTCAGATTTTCATCCCAACACAGGAAGCAGAGATTGAACTGGAAGTGGAAGAAGATTATAAAGCCTGAAAGCCCACCCTGCGTGATGCACTTCCTCCAGAGAAACCATACCCCTTGCAACACAACTCCACACACAGCACCACCAACAGGACCAGGTGTTCAAATACCTGAGCTTATGGGGGACAGTTTTCTTTAAAACCACCCTCTCTGAGAAGTTTCTGAACACAGATTGGACATACTCCAGACACAGAGGACAAAGACCCAGAGTGTACCCGTAGACCGAGCAGGAAGCCCTGCAGAAATACCAGATCCCCAGAGTGCCAGGGCATTCTTGTGGGTGCCAACCACCTCCTGCATCTTCCTCATTTCATGTCATCCTCACTTCCTGGATGCCCAGGTCCCTTCCCTTCTGGTTATAGTCTTTTTCTTCAGAGCTTCAATCCACCCGTGTAGAAAGAAGAGCACCATTACTAATTATAAAACCGTTATATGATTAAACTTAATTAACTTCAAATAACCCTTGAAATTTGCTTAATGTCAGTCCTTGCCCTGTTTGAACTGCTAAATATTGCCCTCCTTCGGAATTCTGATGGGATGAGCTGATTATGGATGATACTTGGCACTCAGGGGGCGATGGCATGTCCTAACATTCAGGACAGGAAGTGACTGCTTGGTACAGGGGTCCTCTGTGCAGTGGGGAAAGCACAGAAGAGACAGTAGAGATGGAATTTAGGAGACCATTTCTCTGTTGGGGATCACTCCATGAACTGCTGGCGGGAGCCCACTCTCTGGTGAGTATTGAGAAAAGTTCAGTTCAAATGTCAGGTCACCTAGTATGTGGGGCTTTAGCAAGGATGGCCAAGCATCTTAGTGAAGTAGCCCTTGGCCTCTACCTCCCTGTTACCCTTGAAGGAGTTAAGGAGTACTGAGGGAAGAAGTCTGGGGTGATATATTCCTCAGACTACAATGATATAGGTTTGAGACAGTGACCCTGGGTCCTGATGGAGGGAGGCTAGAGCCCTCTGAAATTGCAGAACATGTAAGCTAAGAGAAATGCTTAAGAACTGGCTAGGCGCTGGTTTCCTTAGCTGTAAAATGGGGGTGATAAGTATATGCCCTTTGTAGGATTGGGGGAATTCATAGAGCTAACCAAACCCATACCTGTCTGGCAGAGAAGGAATACCAAAGCCCCGAGTATTGGCCATTGTGTTCATTTTCTATTGCTGTGCAGCAAACTGCCACATAGCCTTCCCCATGTATGGGTGATCCACAGATTCAGATGTCCAACTCTTAGGTCAAAAATACTTGAAAAAAAATAGCATCTGTCGAGCATATATAGACTTTTCTTTGTATAACCTCCCTCCAAATTATGCAGTGCAATGGCTTTACAACATTTACATAGCATCAGGTATCATGCCACTTAGACAATTTAAATTATGGGAGAGGCTGTGTATAGGTTATATGTAATGCGCAAGATTTTATCTAAATGAGTTGAGTATCCATGGGCTTTGGTACCCACAAGGGATTCTGGACCCAGTTGCCTAGAATAGCATGGAGAACCATGTTGATTCACAGTTTGTAAGTCAGAAGGCTGGAAATGTCCCAGCTGGGTCTTGTGCTAGAGGAATCTTCTTTACAGGTTCCCGTTTCTGTGTTTGCTCTCACCCAGGGTCTGCTTTTAGCTCTCAGAGGGCAGCTACCATTCTTGCTCCGTAACCTTCTTCATTTTTCCAAGCCTCAATTCTTCTCACGTGTTGACTCTGTTTTGCCAAGAGCATAGTCCCTTCAAAGAGCCTGGCTGATTAGATCTTAGATCAGACTCTCAGAGGATAATTCTGCTTCACATCAGCAGTTATCACTGGGGCAATGATGACATCTGTGTAATCCCATTGGTTCAGCACCCAGTGAGGGCAGAAGGCTGAGAATGCTTGAATCAGTCCTGTGTATGTTTATGTGTGGTGTTTCATGTGTTCATGTAGGTGTGTGTTCCCATATGTGGAGGCCAAAAGAGGAAGTCAGGTATCTTTCTGTATCATTCTCCATGTTCTTTTTCACTTGAGATGGGGTTTCTCATTGAACCTGAACCCCACCCCAACATCCCCCATGGTAGCTGCTGAGCTCCTGAGCTGTCTGTCTCCTGTCAACGCTGAGGTTACAGGCACTCATAACTATGCCCAGTTTTTTAAATGGGTCCTGGAATTGGAGCTCAAGTCTTATATTTGTATAGTATGAGTCTTGTCTACTGAGCCATCTCCCAGCCCCTGCTGCAGGAACCCTTGTTCTTAGTGAGGGTCACTGGGATTGTCTGGAGAGCTCACCTCAGTGGAGAAGCTCATCTGCATACCTCAGAGCATTTCCTTTCAGGGTAAAGCTGAGGGGATGGGGGTCAAGGGTGAATTAGCCTTCAGTTATTGTCTTAGTTCGTGTTTTGTTGCTATCTCTGTAACACTAGAGTAGTAATTAATAAAGAACAGAGCGTATTCAACTCACAGTTCCGTGGACTTGAAGACCAAAGTGAAAGCTGGTAAATGGTGAAGGCCTTTATGCTGTGCAAGTTTATCCCAGAAAGACAGAGGAGCATTGGAGAAAGACAGGAAGCAGAAGGAGATGGGACTCACTCTACTCTCATAACAACTCATACCAGAGGTGATTATCTCTCCTGTGATGGCACCAATCTATCCTGGAGGGCTCTTTCTCATAAGCCAGCCATCTCTTCAAGTCTTCATGTCTCCACATCATCAGAACGGCACCACATTTCAACATGGGCTTTGAAGGGTACACTTAAACCACAGATGTCACCTGTATGCCCTCTTCGGACCTACTGGGAAAGGGTACTTAAGTTCCAACGCTTCTCCCCCTTGAGTGACCACATCACCCTTCCCCCCTTCCAGTGAGTAGCAATGTTGCTGGGCTTGGTCCTGTTGGCCTGTTCCTTGGCCACTCATGAGCTTCCCCTCTGGAGCAAGTTCTGGTCTCCGGGAGGGAGCACTGAGCTTGATCCGGAGGTCATGGGCTGATGTTGTCACCTGCTCTAATTGACCAACTCTTTCCCCTCACTTCCTCGAAGTGAAGAGCAAGGGAATCCTAGATTCACAGCTGCTTGACATGACCTCACGGGAGAGGTACAGAAAAACACTTGTTTCTACTCCAAAGCACCAGACAGAGGTAGGCTAACATCACCCATTTACCTGTTAGGTTACTGATTAAGTGAGCTTAATGGTGGTTAGGGTAATCCAGATAACTGGTTGTCTTGAGGTTGATTTCATATTTGCTTAAAACAGCATTGTTCTCTCATCCGAAGGGCCTTATGCAGAGAAGGGTAATCTTCCATATTATTCTTTTTTTTTTTTTTTAGAGTCAAGCTTTCACGTTGCCCAGTTTAGCCTCTGACTCTCTGTATAGCAGAGAGTGGCCTTGACCTTGAACTCTTGACTCTCTTGACTCTACTTCTGGAGTGTTGGGATTATAGGCATGTGTTACCATGCTTGTTTAAAAATATGTATTAGTGTTTGATAGTTCAATACATGTATATTATGGAGTCCTTATCATCATTCCCACTCTCCTCCCTCATACCCCTCCCTTCCCCTCCCTCCCCTCCCCTCCCCCCATGCCCACTCCCCTCCCCTTCCCCCTCCTCCATTCCCACTCCTCCCCCTGAAACCCTCCTTCTTCCTAATAATTCTTTTCCTATTTTTATGTTGTGTGTGTGCCTATGTGAGTGTGTGTGAGAGTGTACATGTGTGAGTGTATATATATATGTGTGTCTCTGTGTGTGTGGTGTGTGTGTCTTGTGTATGTGCATTTGTGTGTGTGTGTGTATGTGTGTGTGTGTGTGTGTGTGTGTGTGTGTGTGTGTGTATGGTATATGTACCACCGAGTTTAAATATGTTTGCCTACATTGGTAGATGATTAGATGATTATTTACTGTAGCACGTATAACTTATCAGTGGCTATATCACTGAAGAAATCAACAGTCCTTCCTCAGCCACCATTAACTGTTGATGGTTCTTCAGGGAGGGGCAGGCCTTCCTGAGCTGCTCCCCCTTCCACGATGAAATGTTGACTGCTGACAGGCCTGTTCCTGTGCATGTCTTTTCCTGTAAGTATAGCTTCAGGGAGCTCATGCGCTCATCGACTGTCTTATATCCAGAAGACACGTTTCACAGCAGTTTGCCCCAATCTCTGGCTCTTACTGTCCCCGCTTCCACTATGTTCCCTAAGCTTGGGGACCTGAGTATGTGATATAAATGACTGGTTTACAGCTGAACAACCCACAGTCATTTATTCTGTGCTTTTTTGACTAACTGTGCATCTCTATACTGAGTGCCACCCACTGCAAAAAGAAGATTCTCTGATGAGGACTGAGAGCTGAGTTGATATATGAGTCTAAAGATAAGTATTTAGAAAGTAGTTTGACACTATGCATAATGATACAAAATAATAGTAATAGGTTCTCCCCTAAGAGTTCCCTAGCCATGTAGTCTTGGCCAAGATTAACAGTACCTAGCATGAGTTCCCTCCTGTGAAGCAGAGCATAAAGCCAATCAAAAAGCAGTTGGTTACCCCCATAAGATTTGTGCCACTACTGCTTCAGTGGGCACATCTCATCAGGGTGGTCATTATTGTAGCTCTCAGGGTTCACAGCTAGGTAACACTACTGATGACATTTCTACCTCGGCAGCTAGCATGGCATCTTCTGGTCCTATGGAAGCTAGCCAGCTGAGAGGAAGAATCAGCTTGGTTTCTCCATGGCCTGTAAGCAAAGTATGTGGTTGTCTTCACCAATAGGGTCTTACTATCAAATCCTGGTGGGCAAGCCAGAGCAAACCACAGCCTGTATTGTTTTGGGGATTTCCAGGATGGCTTTAGCCAACAACTTGTAGGGAGATATCTCAATTCTAGCACTGGGAGTTTTGTTTAATAGCCCATGGCATCTGGAAGAAACATTAGGTGCCGAGACTAGAACCCAGAACTTAACTCATGGTAGGTAGGCAGTCTTTGGGCTGACCTTCAGCCCAGTGGATATCCTTCTTTATTGCCCATGTCGACTGTGAGTGAACCGTGGAATCATTACCACCTCCCCTTCCCGTTTGTCTTGAAGCTTGCAGTTATCTCATGAATGGAACAGGAGATTCTTTGAAGACTCTACACAAAGGCTGAACTAGTGCTTCTTGAGTGAATGCCTGCAAGAGTCTCTCATAGCTCTTCATGGTCATGTGTGTCCAATCTTGGTGGCCGAGATCTTTAACACCTCTGTACCATGGGAACGGTTAAGTCTCATTGTGCTGTCAGGCAGCTTATAGTCTTTCTGATGGTTAACACTACCTGTTCACTTGGAAGATTTTTATTTTTTGTTGACAGATTTTTTAACTGGTGATCTTTGGGGAGAGCAAATCTCCCTTTGTAAAGTGAGCAGAACTCACTTAATCAGTTGAAGACCTGAATGGAACAACAAATCCCTTCCACCCCCCAACTCCCCACTGCTGATTGAGGGAAGATCCTTTAGTGGGTGGCTTTAGGTTTTTGGATCTTCACTTGCTCACTTGTAGCTTTGGCCTGCCAATCCCATAAGCACTTGAGCCAACTCCTTCTGGAAATATCTGTGTGTATACATCCTGTTGGTTGCGTTTCTCTGGAGAACCTGGGGCAGCTCAGTGTTTCCTGGAATCTCTGCTCCTTTTCTCTGGAGCATCCTTACTCTCTCCCTGGGCTGGAAGCTCATACCTAGTCTCCTAACGTTCTGGGTAGGAGACTCCATACTCACTGCTCTTGAGTAGCTGATGGGTTAGCCTGTACTGTGGAGTCTGCCTGTGAATGTTTCTGTGGACCTCTGTATCTTCACTCCTCCTACTCTGTCCCTTAGGCCTCAGTAACTTTTTGGATAAAGGGCTTCTGATAATGCCGAAGTGGCCCCCTTATTTCCAGTTTAGACTTCTCCTTTCTTTCCGAGATCTATCCTTCATACTCCACATTCATCAAATTGGCCACATGTTGTCACCCTAGTGTTTGCCCATGACTCATTTAACCTTGAGGATGTGATTAAACTATGTCTCAATTTCCCACTGTTCCTGTGGTGGTTTGAATGAGAATGGCCCCCATAGGCTCAGATGTTTGAATACTCCATCCCCAGTTGGTGGAATTGTTTGGGTAGGATTAGGAGGTGTGGCCTTGTTGGAGGAGCACAGCATGAGGAAGGAAGAGGTCCCTATCTGTGTAATGTTTACCTCTCTGAGGAAATTCTGGTTACAGTTTTAGCTTCTCTACCACCCTAGGGAGGGACAACTTTCTTTTAAGTTCTGGCTTCCATCCTCCTCAAGACCAAGGGCATGGAGAAAGAGAAGGAGAAAAGAGACACAAAGTTTAATTGGTGCCTAAGCTTGATTTGTCTATGGAATACCATTGTTCTGGCGATGGACAATAGGCATTGATTTCTTATAAGACCAGAGTTGTGGACGTGCCAAGCAAGGTGCTACAAGATAGTGGTGAGAGCATGTTCTTTGCTGTGGCGGGGGGGGGGGGGGAGAAGCTTAGCACCTGAGCACCTGTTTCTCAGAGGCCTTGAGGCCACCAGAGCTGTGGCTGTTCGAGTTCTTCATGCATCTCTGCTTCCTTACGCTTCTGATGCCTTCATGGCTGTGTGGCTCAGCTACATCTTTGCATGAGCCAGGAAGCTGCTAAGCTAGAAAGAAGACCGCGTCTTCCTTTAAAGAGACATGGAGCTAGCTTGCTTTTCTCTCCTGCAGCACTATTTGCTGTGTGATTCTTGCTGGCTGTGTCATGGGAAAGAAGGTGGCCTACACATGCCTTCTGGAAATGCCCAATAAGCCCTGCTATTCCATTCGACAGTCAATTGTGGAACAGGCTTTCAGGCAGTAATCTCAAAGGGGCAGTAAAGGGAGAGGGCCATATAATTTTATCATCTCTGACCACCGGTCAAAGTCAGCTTCCTTGTCTCCATCCTTGTCTCTGCTTCATCGCTCCTGGGTTCGTTCCTCACACAGCTGTGGGAATGCACTAATAGCCCCTGGATCTTAATTTTCAACACCAATACTTGTTTCCAGGGTAATTTCATCTGTCAGGGACACAAAGGATGTGAAATATCTTATAACATTTGCCATTGGAAAGGGAACATGAAGGATTTCACTGGCAGCATTTAGTTTAGGAAACACAATTCACGGGGAGTCATCTTTATCTATGGTTCAGGGATTAAATGCTGGGGGAAAGAATCCAGGACATAAAATGTTCTCACCTATACTGCCAAGCCTGCCAGCTTCATTCAGATGTTAAATAGTTCTGAGAGGGTGGAGCCCTCCAGGCCTGCCTGTTTTGTCTTCTGAGTGAAACCAGCTCAAATAAAAAAGGGATCAGTCAGGAACCCCAGCTTGAGAGGCAAGTCAGTGTGGATGGGGTTAGAGGTCCCCATTTTACAGAAGCCATTATTTCCACATTGGGGCTCTAAGCAAAGAACCTGTAGTATGTGTAACCACACCATGTAAAAGCAGCCTAGGAATCCTACATTTCCCAAAATAGAGGCTGTATTTAAGGCTGCTAAGATGAACCTCTCTAGGTGTGCAGCTTGGTCTTCATCTGGCCAGGGCTATCCCAAAAGCTGTTGTCTGTACATGGGATATGTTCTTCTAGTTGGCTGTCTTGTCTGGCCTCAGTGGGAGTGGACGCACCTAACCTCACAGAGACTGGGGGATATGGGGGGGGGGGCTGCTCAGAGGAGAAGGGGATGGGGTGGGGGAGAATTGTGGGAGAGGGTAATGGGGAGGTAATGGGGTGATAGGGAGAGGGCAGTGGGTGGGGTGTAAAGTGAATAAGCAAACTACTACTATTACTTAATAAAAAACAATTATTTGAATCAATCTCCCCCTTTTTTGATGAGCCCATGTTGTTTATTCAAGAGCCATTTAGTGTTTGCTTCAATACTGATCTACTGTGTGCCAGTTAAACTTGGCCCTCCCCTTCTCCTTCCCTTCCCTCTCTAACTCTTTTTCTGTAGCAATCACTATTCTACACTCAAGTCAACTTTTCTTTTTTTAAACTTTCATATTAAAGAGAGAACACGTGGTCCATCTCTTCCTATGTGTGGCTTCCTTTACTTCCTATGATGGTCCCCACACGCTTCCACCCATTGGCTCCAAATGATAGCACAGCACTCTTGTTTTAAGCTAATACTCCATTATGTACATTTGCACATTTTCTTATCCCCTCTCCATTTTTGAGACTGGATTTTTTTGTAGTCTAAGCTGGTCTCAAACTCCAATGAGGCCAACATGCTCTTGAGCTTTTGATTCTCCTGCTTCTACCTCCCAAATGCTGAGGTTACAAGATGGCGCCACACAGTATTTTTATGCAGTGCTGGAGATGACTCTCAAGGCCTCATGGATGCTCTGCATTTTTTCCCCCTTCTCACTCTGGCCCTGCTCACTCTGGCCCAAAGATTATTTATTTGTTGTATGTAAGCACACTATAGCTGTCTTCAGATGCACCAGAAGAGGGCGTCAGATCTCATTACAGATGGTTATGAGTCACCATGTGGTTGCTGGGATTAGAACTCAGGACCTCCAGTCAGTGCTCTTAACAGCTGAGCCATCTCTGCCAAGCAACCTGAGATCATTTCCTATCTCAGCCTTGTGAGTATTGTGCTGGTCACTGGGTGTGCAGGAATCTGCTGGAATGCTGATTTCATTTCACTTGGATATTAACTAGGAGGAAGGAAAGGAGGAGAGCTGGGTCACATGGTAGGTTGGTCGATTCGTAGTGTTTATAAAAGCCATGTGCTCCTAATTTATAGTCCCGCCAACAAAGTACAAGGGTTCCCTTTTACCCACACCCCAACAGCATTCATTATTTATTTAATATTAGATAGCCATTCTATATGGGGTGAGATGACATCTGCTGAGTTTTGATTTGCATCTAATGTTTAATGAGATCTGTCTATCTATCTGTCTATCTGTCTATCTATCTATCTATCTATCTATCTATCTATCTATCTACCTATCTATCTATTTTTTTTCCTGAAAGTTGTCTTGTTTTAGTTAGGGTTTCTGTGATGAAACACCATGACCAAAGACATTTGAGCAGAAAAGGCTAATTTTAGCTTACACTTATACAGCACTGTTCATCGTTGAAGGAAGTCAGGACAGGAGCTCAAACAGGGCAGGACTGTGGAGGCAGGAGCTGATGCAGAGGCCATGGAGGGGTGCTGCTTCCTGGCTTGTGCCTTATGACCTGCTCATCCTGCTTTCTTATAGAACCCAGGACCAGCAGCCCAGGGATGGCACCACCCACAATGGGTTGGGCCCTCCCTAGTCAGTCACTAATTAAGCAAATGCCCTATAGGCTTGCAAACAGATCGTATGGAAGCAATGTTCCTAAATGGAGGATTTCTCCTCTCAGATGACTTTAACTTATGTCAAGTTGACATAAAATTATCCAGCAGATTTCTATTCAGATCATTTGCCCATTTCGAAAACTTGGAGCAGAGAAGAAGAGAGATGGGAAGGGGAAAGGAGGGGAGAGGGGGCAGAACAAGAGCCACCAATGAACCTGCTCTCAGGCAGAGAAGAAAAAGATACATCCATGTATCAACCCCCGGTGACCTGCTCCCTCTCATTAGCCACTTAAGGTTCTAGAAACTTTCTAAATAGTACCACCAGCCAGACATCTTGATTTTAACACATGAGTCTCTAAGGATATTTCATATTCAAATCATAATATTAATTATGTTTTGCTGTTTTACACACACACACACACACACACACACACACACACACACACATCCACCCCAGTGGATTATATACAGTCTAGATATTAATCCTTTGCCAGATGAATAGTTGGCAAATACTCCCATGTTGTAGCTTCACTCTGCATAATATTCTAGCTTGGTGTGATCTGGTTTTCCCATTTGAGGTCCTATTAAAAAAGCTATTGATCACAATGATGTATCAAAGTCTCTCCTACAATTTGTCCGTCTGCAGCCTCCACAAGTTAGACAAGAGGATATGCTAGAGGAGGAATGACGTTCAGCCTCCTGTTACACAAAGGAAGAGGCCAAGCCTTTTCCATGGGTCCTACACCAATCTCCAGGAATGGGCGGACACCCTGCATCTCCAGTTCTTAAGGCAAAGTCTCATCTTATGGTCCTGAAGGAGGGTCCTCTGAGAATTGAGATCAGGACTTCCCCTAGGAATGCCTCAACCATGGAGAAGAGATTCTTATTAAACTGTGTCTTAGTTAGAGTTCCATTGCTATGAAGAGACACCATAACTAAGGCAACTCTTTTTTTTTTTTTTTTTTTAAATTTTATTTATATGAGCACACCGTAGCTGTCTTCAGACACACCAGAAGAGGGCATCAGATCTTATTACAGATGGTTGTGAGCCACCATGTGGTTGCTGGGAATTGAACTCAGGACCTCTGGAAGAGCAGTCAGTGCTCTTAACCACTGAGCCATCTCTCCAGCCCAAGGCAACTCTTATAAAAGAAAACATTTCATTGGGGCTGGCTTACAGGTTCAGAAGTTTAGTCCATTATCGTCATAGTGGGAGCATGGCAGAGTGCCAGCAGACATGGTGCTGGAAAGGAGCTGAGAGTTCTACATCTTCATCCACAGGCAGTAGAAGGAGACTAGGTGCCACACTGATGTAGCTTGAGCATAGAAGACCTCAAAACCCACCCCCACAGTGACACACTTCCTCCAACAAGGACACACCTCCTAATAGTGCCATTCTCTATGGGGCAAACATTCAAACACATGAGTCTATGGAGGCAAACCTATTCAAACCACCACACGCTGATATGTCAAGATGACTTAATTTCTACCAACTTATGCTCAACTTTCTTTATTGTCTGGCTGTAGTGTACAGAGATGACTGGGAACAATTCTCTAAAATAAAACTCTAGTAGCTCAATTAAACATGTAAACTGATCAGTTTTAATGAAAACAGCAAAAGGGAACTGGAAAAATAAAATAAGATTTAAGTAACCATCCCTTTTGTTAACCAGTAACATTAACGACTTAACATTTAATACATAATATAATAACAAATAAGAAATAAATAAGGCTTCTGGTTTCCATCTGTGGCAGGAGACCTCTGTCTGGGCCACCTGGGCTCCATAGCCAAATAGTGCCGGGAGAAAGCTAGACTCCCAGGAGTGTGGGCAAGCCTGTCTGCTCAGAGGGACCCACCTGGAATCCCCAGGACACAGGGACTGAGGAGTGGTCTTCTGGTATCTTTCGGTGGCCGGAGAGCAGATCCTGTGACACAGGGTTCCATACTCAAATACTGCCAGGAGAGAGCTGGTATCCCAGGACTGCCAATACACTTTCAAGCACAGGCAAGACCACCACTTCTGTTCAAATTCTCTGGATCAAGAGGGACCCTTGCAGAGCCATCAGAACACTGGAATCAAGGGACAGCTGGGGACTAGATCCTTCTGGTTTCTGTCTGCACCCCAGAGCTGACCCTGTACCACAGCTCTCCAAACCCAAATTCCTCTCAGAGGGAACTGGTCTTCAAGGAGTATTGACACAGAGGCTTGCAATAAGGAAAAGTCACAGTCAGAGAGAGTAAGACCAGCTAACACCAGAGATAACAGGATGGCGAAAGACAAGGGCAAGAACATAAGAACAGAAACCAAGGCGACTTGGCATCATCAGATCCCAGCTCTCCCACCACAGCAAGTCCTGGATACCCCAACACACCAGAAAAGCAAGATTCAGATTTAAAATTACACCTCATGATGATGATAGAAGATTTTAGGAAGGAAATAAATAACTCCCTTAAAGAAATATAAGAGAACACAGGTAAACAACTAGAAGCCCTCAAAGAGGAAACACAAAAATCCCTTAAAGAATTACAGGAAAACACAATCAAACAGATGAAGGAAATGAACAAAACCATCTAGGAACTAAAAATAGAAATAGAAACAGTAAAGAAATCATAAAGAGAGACAACTCTGGAGATAGAAAACCTAGGAAAGAGATCAGGAGTCATTGATGCAAGCATCACCAACAAAATACAAGAGATAGAAGAGAGAATCTCAGGTGCGGAAGATACCATAGAAAACATTGACACAACAGTCAAAAAAATGCAAAATGCAAAAAGCTTCTAACCCAAAATATACAGGATATCCAGGATACAATGAGAAGACAGAACCTACTGAACTTCAAATAAATTGGACCAGAAAAGAAATTCCTCCCACCATATTATAGTCAAAATACCAAATACACAAAATAAGGAAAGAATACTAAAAGCAGTAAGGGAAAAAGGTCAAGTAACATATAAAGGCAGGCCTATCAGAATTACACCAGGCTTCTCACCAGAGACTATGAAAGCTAGAAGATCCTGGGCAGATCTCATACAGACCCTAAGAGAACACAAATGCCAGCCCAGGCTGCTATACCCAGCAAAACTCTCAATTATCATAGATGGTGAAACCAAAATATTCTATGACAAAACCAAATTTACACAGTATGTTTCCACAAACCTAGCCCTACAAAGAATAATAGATGGAAAATGCCAACTCAAGGGGGGAAACTACACCCTAGGAAAAGCAAGAAAGTAATCTTTCAACAAACTGAAAAGAAGATAGCCACACAAACATACAAATAACATCGAAAATAACAGGAAGCACCAATCACTATTCCTTAATATCTCTTAACATCAATGGACTCAATTCCGCAATAAAAAGACATAGACTGACAGACTGGATCCATAAAGAGGACCCAGCATTTTGCTGCATTCAGGAAACATACCTCTGTGTTAAAGACAAACACTACCTCAGAGTAAAGGGCTGGAAAACAAATTTCCATGCAAATGGTCCCAAGAAACAGGCTGGAGTAGCCATTCTAATATCGGATAAAATCGACTTTCACCCAAAAGTCATCAAAAAAGATAAGGAAGGACACTCCATACTCATCAAAGGAAAAAATCTACCAAGAA
>CM052703.1:121647319-121678302 GCA_028551405.1 Uromys caudimaculatus | reverse complement strand
CACCCAAGAGGAGTAAAAGGCAGGAAATAATCAAATTAAGGGCTGAAATCAACCAAGTAGAAACAAAAAGAACTGTACAAAGAATCAACAAAACCAAGAGCTGGTTCTTTGAGAAAATCCACAAGATAGATAAACCCTTAGCCAGACTAACCAGAGGGCACAGAGACAGTATCCAAATTAACAAAATTAGAAATGAAAAGGGAGACATAACAACAGATTCTGAGGAAATTAAAAAAATCATCAGATCTACTACAAAAGCCTATACTCAACAAAATTGGAAAATCTGGATGAAATGGATAAGTTTCTAGACAGATACCAAATATCAAAGTTAAGTCAGGATCAGATAAACCATCTAAACATTCCCATCATCACTAAAGAAATAGAAGCAGTCACTGAAAGTTTCCCAACCAAAAAAAGGCCAGGACCAGATGGGTTCACTGCAGAATTCTATCAGACCTTCAAAGAAGACCTAATACCAATACTCTTCATCTATTCCACAAAATAGAAACAGAAGGAACTCTATCCAATTCCTTCTATCAGACCACAGTTAAACTGATACCAAAACCTCACAAAAACCCAACAATAAAAGAAAACTTCAGACCAATTTCCCTTATGAATATTCATGCAAAAATATTCAATAAAATTCTCGCAAACCAAATCTAAGAACACATCAAAATGATCATTCACCATGATCAACTAGGCTTCATCCCACGGATGCAGGGATGGTTCAAGACCTGGAAATCCATCAATGTAATCCACTACATAAACAAACTCAAAGAAAAAAGTCACATGGTCATTTCATTAGATGCTGAAAAAACATTTGACAAAATCAACATCCCTTCATGATAAAAGTCTTGGAAAGATTAGGAATTCAAGGCCCATACCTAAACAGTAAAAGCAATATACAGCAAACAAGTGGCCAACATCAAACTAAATGGAAAGAAACTTGAAGCAATCCCACTAAGGTCAGGGAGTAGACAAGGCTGCCCTCTCTTTCCCTATCTATTCAATATAGTACTTGAAGTTCTAGCTAGAGCAATTAGACAATGAAAGGAGGTCAAAGGGATACAAATTGGAAAGGAAGAAATCAAAATATCACTATTTGCAGATGATATGATGGTATACTTAAGTGATCTGAAAAACTCCACCAGAGATCTGCTTCAGCTGATAAACAACTTCAGCAAAGTGGCCGGATACAAAATTAACTCAAGCAAATCAGTAGCCTTCCTATACTCGAAGGATAAACAGGCAGAGAAAGAAATTAGGGAAATGACACCCTTCACAATTGTCACAAACAATATAAAGTATCTTGGTGTGACTTTAACCAAGCAAGTGAAAGATCTGTATGACAAGAACTTCAAGTCTCTGAAGAAAGAAATTGAAGAAGACCTCAGAAGATCCAAGATCTCCCATGCTCATGGATTGGAAGGATTAATATAGTTAAAATAGCCATCCTACCTAAAGCAATCTACAGATTCAATGCAATCCCCATCAAAATTCCAACTCAATTCTTTATAGACTTACAAAGAGCAATTCTCAAATTCATATGGAATAACAAAAAACCCAGGATAGCAAAAACTATTCTCAACAATAAAAGACTTCTGGGGGAATCAGCATCCCTGACCTCAAGCTGTACTATAGAGCAGTAGTGATAAAATTACAAGGTACAGTGACAGGTAGGTAGATCAATGGAATA
Source organism: Uromys caudimaculatus (assembly GCA_028551405.1). Taxonomy (NCBI): domain Eukaryota; kingdom Metazoa; phylum Chordata; class Mammalia; order Rodentia; family Muridae; genus Uromys; species Uromys caudimaculatus. The sequence goes on along the minus strand of CM052703.1, from coordinate 121,676,606 downwards.
GAATTGAAGACCCAGAAATGAACCCACACACTTACGGTCACTTGATCTTTGACAAAGGAACTAAAATCATCCAGCGGAAAAAAGACAGCATTTCCAACAAATGGTGCTGGCTCAACTGGCGGTCTACATGTAGAAGAATGCGAATTGATCTATTCCTATCTCCCTGTACAAAGCTCAAGTCCAAATGGATCAAGGACCTCCACATAAAACCAGATATACTGAATCTAATAGAAGAGAAAGTGGGGAAAAGTCTCAAACACATGGGCACAGGGGAAAAGTTCCTGAACAGAACACCAATGGCTTATACTCTAAGATCAAGAATCATTAAATGGGACCTCATGAGATTGCACAGCTTCTGTAAGGCAAAGGACAGTATAAATAGGACAAAACGGCAGCCAACAGATTGGGAAAAGATCTTTACCAATCCTATGTGTGATAGAGGGCTAATATCCAATATATACAGAGAACTCAAGAAGTTAGACTCCAGAGAACCAAATAACCCTATCAAAAAAATGGGGAACAGAGCTAAACAGAGAATTCTCAACTGAGGAAATTCGCAGGGCTGAGAAGCACCTAAAGAAATGCTCAACATCCTTAGTCATCAGGGAAATGCAAATCAAAACAAGTCTGAGATTCCACCTCACACCAGTCAGGATGGCTAAGATCAAAAACTCAGGTGACAGCAGATGCTGGCAAGGATGTGGAGAAAGAGGAACACTTCTCCATTGCTGGTGGGATTGCAAGCTGATATAACCTCTCTGGAAATCAGTTTGGCAGAGCCTCAAAAAAAATGGACATAATAGTACCTGAGGACCCAGCTATACCTCTCCTGGGCATATACCCAGAAGATGCTCCAACATGTAATAAAGACACATGTGCCACTATGTTAATAGCAGCCATATTTATAATAGCCAGAAGCTGGAAACAACCCAGATGTCCCTCAGCAGAGGAATGGATACAGAAAATGTGGTACATTTACACAATGGAATACTACTCAGCTATTAAAAGCAATGACTTTATGAAATTCGCAGCCAAATGGATGGAACTTGAAAATATCAAAAGAATGAACACTGTATGTAGTCACTGATAAGTGGTTATTAGCCCAAAAGTTTGGAATACCCAAGATTCACTTCACAGAAACCACTGGGCTGTGTGTGAGGTCCCAGATGGAGGAGTTGGAGAAGGGACTGAAGGAGCTGAGGGAGTTTGCAGCCCCATGGAGGGAGCAACAGTGTCAACTGGCCTGACCTCCCTGTGCTCCCAGAGACTGGACTACCAACCAAAGAATATACATGGAGGGACCCATGGTGCTGGCCACATATGTGGCAGAGAAGGGTCTTGTTAGCCATCAGGGGGAGGAGAGGCTCTTGGGCCTGAGGGTGTTAGATGCCTCAGTATAGGGGAATGCCAGGGAGGGAAGAGGAGAGTGGGTGTGTGGGTGGGTGGGGGAATACCTTCATAGAGGCAGGGGGAGGGGGGAGGGTATAGAGGGGTTCCAAAGGGGAGATCTGGAAAGGGGGAAACATTTGAAATGTAAATAAAGTATCAAAAAAAAAAAAAAAAACCAACAAAAAACCAGTGGGCTGACTTGCAAAATAAATTGATAAAATTGTGATTAGGAAAAAAAAAGAAATAAATAAGTTAGACTGGAGATGCAGCTTACTGGTAGAGCATTTGCCTGTGATATGCATGGCCCTGATTTTATCTCCAGAAACTTGCACCCACGAAAAAGCTGTGTGAGGGTGTCAGATCCCTTGGAACTGGAGTTACAGACAGTAGTGAGCTGCCTCGTGAGTGCCAGGAATTGAACCTGTGTCACCCAGAAGAGCGGTCAGTGCTCTCAACCACTGAGCCATATCTCCAGTCCTATAAATAAGACCGTAAAACAGAATTTTGGGAATAATTTTTGACTTCTTGTAATGCCTGGATTTGTAGCTGGGGTATCACAAACTAAGACGCGGGACTTTCATAGGTTAGCACAGCTCTCAGACTTCTTCAGAGAAATTCTTTGTGCAGTGAACATCCGTTACCACAGAAACTCACAACTGATGCAGAGAATAGGTGACCATGGAGTACTCCGCCACAGAGGGGCCATTGCTATAGGATTCCCTGCCCCTGAGGCTCAGGGACAATTGCAGGAGAGTTCTCTAAGAGCCAGAGGTCAAGGAGAATCAACAAAACATTGAACGTCTTCTTGACAGGACAGGGCTGCTGCACTCGTAACTCACAGCACCTGTGGTTACCTGCATAGGATGTGTCCAGGATCAAATCAGTCAACATCCCAGCATGGAGATGGGGAGGACTCAGGAGACTCCAAGCATGGATGAGGAGCTATTGACGGCTGATGGATTCTGAGGAAGGGGGAGACTGTTTTTAAAGGCTGTGGTCTCTGGTAGGTCAAATGTACCCCAGTGGACTGCCCTACACCCCTGTGTATATGGCAGCACGAGTTGGCCTGGAGAGGTTATAAAACATCAAACAGAAGAGGGCAGAGAGTTGGGAAGGGGCAGGGAGATGGGGAGTGGGGTGTGGATCTGGAGGAAATGGGGCATGGGTATGATGGAAATACATTTATGCAATTCTTAAAGAATGAATCAAAATATATTAAAAAGAATTGTAAGAAACAAAAAGATGTTGAATATTTGAGTTACAGAGAAATACTCTATAATGCTTGGGAAGCTTAAGAATCTTAAAGCACAAGAGAAAAACATGTTATGGCGTTTTAGAAAATGGTCGTACTGACTGTATTTATCTGTGAGGGATGATGTGATGTCTTGATTCATGTTTAGGCTGGGGGTTGAGCAAATTAAGGTAATTAGCATATCCATCACATTAAACTTTTATTGTTTCTTTATGACAATCACATTCTGTTCGCTGTTTTGAGATATGGGATACATGATTATTAAGTATGTAGAGAAGCAGTGGTAGTTAATTTCTACATGGTTATCTCTGGAACTTACACACACACACACACACACACACACACACACACACACACACACACAGAGCCCATCCCCCTACATATGCAAACATTTTAAGGGAGGAAAGATTTGTTTTGCCCTACAGTTTGAGGTGACGCAATTTACCAAACGAAAGATGTATGAAGAAGCCCATTAAAAAATAAAGTCAGAAAGAGAGCTCAGCATTTAAGTGTCCTGGCTACTTTTCCAAAGGACTTGGGTTCAATCCTCAGCACCCACATGGTGACTCACAACCATCTGTAACTATAATGCCAGGAGATCTGTGTCCTCTTTTGGCCTCTGTGGGTACCAAAGATACATGACAGACACATACATACAGACATAGATGCAGAGAAAACACAGATACACATAAAAGAAATAAATAAAAATATTTAAAAATAATAGTAATCTAGAAAGGAGGTGAAATGGAGGCATGGGGTGGGGGCAATGCTTTTCTTAAAAGACATAGGCCGTAAAATGAAAATCTAAGCGCCGGGTATGAGAAGCTCCTCGTTAGTTTGATCAGAAAGGCTCCAGATGCTTCACGAACAACACGGCTATTGCTATTGCTCTGTATTGCCAACCATAAACTGGATTAAGACTCCATTGTTGAAGATACAACACACACTTATTACAGGACACAGAGAAATCAAACTGAACTGACCTGAAAAGTAATACCTTGATGGCCGGATTTCATAGTGCCCAAGGTTCTGCAGTTCACATCTGGAGAAATCACTAATTTATTTATCTAGCAGTGAACCCTGCATGTTGCAGTACTGCCCCACCAGACAAAATGTACGCAAGACAATGAAACTGTGGCATGGCTGTTATGGGGGTAACCAACTGTGGTGACTTTAATGGGAAATGTCCCTCATAGTTTTGGGCATTTGAACACTTGGCCCCCAGCTGGTGGTGCTGTTTGGGAAAGTTTAGGAGGTACAGATTTGCTGAAGGAAGCACATCACTGGGGGTGGGCTTTGAGATTAAGAAATGTTGCCAAGTTTGGGTTAGCTTTCTCTGCTTTGCTTGCGGTTCAAAATGTGAGTTCTTAGTCTCTTGCTCCTGACACAATGCCTGTTACTGGCTGCCATGTTGTCTCTGCCATTATGGAACTGTCGGGGCAAGATAAACTCTGTCTTCTTAAGTCACCTGGTCATGATATTTTGTCATAGCCAAAAAAAGAAAAAAGTAAGTGATAAACCAACCAATTTCTGGTTAGGCTTGAGGACTGCTCCATAGGAGGGGATTAATGTCTGATGCTGTAAATCTGGTCCAAGCCATGGTTGTGAGGTCATGGATTCTAGTGGAGGAGCCTGCTACTGCTGCTCTGCTAAACAGCCATGTTGTCAAACAGCCTTCTAAATACTTAGGTTTATACTCATACATTATTGATTTTCTCAGCCTTGGTCAGAGAAGCTTCTTTTAGTAATGGTTAGCAGTCAGTGTAGAGACTCACAACTGCTCAAAGTGCTGAGAATAAACGACTAAGGGCCCAGCCCTAGATGGAGCCTCTGTGACATTCCCTGCAAGGCTCAGGGGACATCACAAAAGAGAGAGCAGAAAGACTGTAAGAGCTGGAGGGTGGGGGAGCGTGCTATGACGCGTTGTCTTCTGGACTTGACATGACCTTTGCACTCAGGAACACACAGCTCCCCTGCATAAGACCTGCAGTCAGCCATGCCAGCGTAGACAAGGTGGGGCTCATGATGGCTATGCACCTACAAAGAAGCTTCTGGAAATGGATGACATCTGGAGGAGGGAGAATCAATTTGATTTGGACAACTCCATGTCTGCCCGCGCTCAAGCAGGTAGCACTAATTGGATTTAGTGAGTTATGAAAGACAAGACAATGTGAAGAAGGATGGGGTGGGCTCTGTTATTGTGTGGTTCTGAGGAGACTAGGAGAGGAGAGTCGGGGTGGAGAATATCAAGGTATATTGTATATAAGTATCAAATTGCCAAGGAATAAGTTAAACAGTTTTTTAAAAATGAAAGCAGGGCATGGTGGCACCTGCAACCCCAGTGCTAGGGTGCGTGGGCATATACCTGGTTTGCTGGACAGCTAGCTAGTGTGAGATCCTGTCTCAGAAAAGAAGACAAACTAGGAGGATGAGGAGGAGAAGGAGGGGGAAAAGAGGAAGAAGATGAAGAGGATGAAGAGGATGAAGAGGAGGAAGAGGAAGAAGAGGAAGAAGAGGAAGAAGAGGAAGAGAAAGAAAGAAAACAAAACTGGATGGCACCTGAGAAGCAGCAGCCAGTGCAGCTTGCACACATGCACTTGCACACACACAAACTGAAAAGCTTCCTCAGGCATTTGTGCAGCTCTCTTTGTTTGTTGCAGATGTCAAATACACATATGGCTGGAACTACACGTGAATGCAAAAGACAAGCTGTGCTTCAGCTGGTATGTTTTGTAAAAGACACTGCCCCGCCCCCGTGTGTGTGTGTGTGTCTGTGTGTGTCTGTGTCTATGTCCACTGTTGTGCATGCATGCCCTCTGGAGGCTGGAGGCTCGGATTCACCGAGGGACCCCCAGCTGACTGAGTGTGGATGCATGCTCTCTTCCACATGTGTGTCAATTTAACAGCTCGATGCTCCGCACACGTGCGTTTCGCTGCCTAATATCTTCGTTTCCCAACTGCTTGGTTTCAGACTTGGAAATGCTGTGCTTGAGGTTGAAAGCTAAGTTCACACCATGCAGGGTATTTTAAAACTCAGCAGCTGACGCTTGCAGTGTGAAAAAAACTTCTTCCTTTCTGTGAGCACCAAATGCTGGAAAGTTTTTTTTTTCCTTCACTAACTGGAGAACATACAAGTCTATCAAAGGCTGATAAGAACTATCTGTTGTTACAGAGTGTGCTTGGAAATTATCCCTGCTATTTCAGTGATGAAACAGGTCATTAAAGCTCTGGCTTGCTAGAGAAGTGGTCCAGATGTGTGATGCCAGGGAAGATATCTTGAGGAGAGACAGCTCACATGCAAGCAGTAAAATGGATGTGTTTGAATTTTTAAACAAATTACATATTTACACACATCTCAAGGCTTATAGAATGAAAGGACACAAAGAACACGTGAGGTGCTGGATAGATGGCTCAATGGTTGGGACTGCGTACTGCTCTTGTGGAGACCCGAGTTCAGTATCAAATATCTACATCAGGCAGCTGTAAATCCAGCTGTGACACTTCCAAAGGATCCGACCCTCTTCTGGATGCTCCAGGAGGGTAGGCACCTGCACTCACATGCACAGATCTCTGCCCCCTACATAATACATACATGCATACATACATACATACATGCATGCATATATACATACCTATGTGCATATGTTTTCACACACACATATGGTTCAAAATAAAACAAATCTTTAAAACAATATACTCCAGGGAACCTGGAATAGAGGAAGGCGGGTAAGGGAGGAATACAGGCAGGTTACTTCACAGCAATGATTACAGTTGGTGGCCTTCTGTTCATAGTCAAGTCTTTAGCCTCTGAAAAATAACTTTCAGGGAAAAAAAGAGCAGCTGTATTGAGAGCACACAGATGTTTTCTTGACGTCATTCCCTAAGCAATACAGCATTACACTGTTTACTGTATTGGGTATTTCAAGCCATCTAAAAATGTTAAGGTAAAGGGTAGAACACATGTATACGCTGTGCAAACATTACAACTTTATTTTCTTTTATTTCTTACTGATTTTTTTCAGTGTCAGGGACAGAAGTCTGGGCCTTACATGCACTACTGGTAAACTCTGCCCTCAGCCAACCATAGCCTCTCATCCAGGTTCAGGCCATTTGTGTAATGGTGTGGGGTACCCTGGAACCGACCTCCCATAAGGGCATAGCTATTGAGGGGTGACAGTCCATTGAACCCACCTATGTTGGACTGCTCGGTTGGGACTGTACCATGCCAAAAAGTCCTTTCTTCTCGATTGGTCCTCTTCCTCCACATGTCAGAGCGACATGCGAGCTGAAGGCTCTTCCCTCTCCTCACTCCTGTGCAGCTCCCTGGAAGTCTCTCGTGGCTGTGCTCTTCCAGAAGAACACGTGCACACCCATCACCTACCCTGGGCCCGTGGCTCTCTATTTTCAGCTAGGGATCCTATAGTACGTATGTGGGAAGAGGACTTGCTCCACCAGGTTTATTGCACACAGATGTTCTAAGCAGTGTGTAGGCAAGGCTGAGAAAAGAATTCTTCATGTTCATCTTTGTAACTCCCCAAGGATCCTAGGCAGCCTAGTGCCTGTTCCATAGAATAAGCTGAGAGGTGACAGTACTTTTTAAAAATGTGTATTAGTGTTTTGCCTGTGTGTATACATGCATACCATGTGCCTGGTGCCAGTGAAGGCCAGAAGAGGGTGTTGGACCCCAACGGAACTAGGGTTATAGTTAGTTGTGAGCTATCATGTGGGTGCTGTAAACTGAGCCCAGGTCCTCTGCAAGAGTAGCCAGTGGTAACCACTGAGCCATCACTCCAGCCCCAAGACGACAGTTCTTGAAGAAAATTAGAGCAGGGACTTCTTGCCTCACACACTTTACAGATAATAAATCCTGTGTTTGCAGGGGCCAAGTCCGCTTGCACTTAGAGTTATTCAGAGACTGGGTCATTGAAAGAATTATCCATCCCAGTGTGGTGTGCCCAGTGGGGTGACAGCATCATTCGCAGTACCAGCTGCATGAAGATGGCAGAGCTCTGAAGCATAGTCTCCAGTCCTCACACCTTCTGTGGTTAAGAAGCCAGCAAAGGCAGACAGGGTGACGGAGGGGATATGAATCAATCTTCTGTCATTGTGACAAGATGCTCGAGATGACTTAAAAGGAGGGAGAGCTTTACTTGGCTCATTGTTTCAGGGGCCTTGGTCTGTGGTCACTTGGCTCTTTTGCTATTGGGCATGTGGTAAAGCAGCTCATCTTGGTTGAGAGTGCACAGTGGAGTGTGGACCTCCTGGCAGACAGGAAGAGAAAAAGAAAGGTTGGGGGGTCTCTGTAGCCACTGTTTAACTGTACACACCTAAGTTATGTTCCTTCAAGTAAGCCTCACTTCTTGTGTGTGTGTCTCTCTCTCTCTGTATGAACATGTGTGTGCACACACATGACTTCTTGTATATGTTTGTGTCTCTCTCTGTGTGTGAACATGTGTGTGTGTGTGTATGTGTGTTTGGGTGTGTGTGTGCACACACACATATGTGCACTCCCTGGAGACAAGGGATCAATGTCAAGTTTCTTTCTCTATCACTCTCCACTTACTTTCTTTTGAGACAAGTTCTTACTGAACCAGGAGCTCACTGATTGGTCTATGCCAGTTGACCAGAAAGCCCCAGAGATCCTCTCATCTCTGCCCTCCTAGCACAGGGATGACAGGCAAGAGCCACCATGCCTGGCTTCTCTGAGGGTCCTGGGAATTGAACCCAGGTCCTCCCATTTGTGTGGCAAACGTGTGTACGTATGTGTGCACTCGTGTTTTCAGTAAGCTACAGCATATTGCCTTGAGGCATGTGGTGTGTGCACGTGTGTTTGTGAATGTAGGGGCCAGAGGTTGATGCTGGGGTGTCTTCTTCTGTTGCTCTCTGCCTTATGTTTTGAAGCAGGGTCTTCCAGTGAACCTGGAACTCACTCATAGTCTAGAACAGCTGGTCAGGAAGGCCTAGTGACCCTCCCGTCTTTGCCTCTCCAGAATTGGGATTTGGGGTATGTATGGATACACTAGACTCTTTATGTAGGAGCTGGGATTTGAACTCAGGTCTTCATGCTTTTGGGGTAAGCACTTTCCCCACTGGACCATTTCCCCAGCCTTTTATAATCCAGTGTGTTTACATTTAGGTTTCCTTGCTCTTGCCTTTGAGTGGGACCTAACTGGTTTACAGTACCCACTGTGCCATATAGAGTTCCACGCCTGTGCCCACCAGCTTCCATTGCAGGAAGCTCTCTCTTCCTGTATGCTTGTAAACAGGCAAAGCATAACCGCAACTGTGTTGCCTCCAAGCAAGCGGCAGCTGGGCTAGATTTTCCACAGCAGGCCTTTGTGCACAAGCTTGTGAAACACCAGTGGAAAAAAAAATAACCTTATCTCAAATTAAAAGAACAATCTTTAGAAAATAGTTGAAACGTAAGGTTAATTGGAGCCAGAAATGTCAAATTAATGCAGCAATGCACAGGGGAGACTGCCCTGGCCTTTGTGCACAGAACCCGTGCGCATGACGAAGGGAAGCCGGGAACGACATAATAGGATTTTAGGGGGTCCCCTGTCATATTAAACAGGCTCTGCAATTAATTTCTTGCTGCCATGTTATTTTCATTGGCCTATATTTTCTCTGACCTCTTGCAGTTTTTCAGCTACCAATGCGGGGCAAGTGGGACTTAGGACTGAAACAACAACGGAAAAAAAAAAAAAAAAAAAAACCCTCACAAAACTGTTTTGACTGAAAATCCGTAGCAATGCGATAAAAACAGCCTTAGGATGCGTGAGCTGTCTCGTGCCCTTGGGGTGACGTGGGGTTCACAGATGCTGACCTGGCCTTCTCTGCTCAGCGACACACCTCCTCCGTCTCGTGCCCCTTCTGAATCCCGCAGGTCTTATCTTTCAGGGAAGTATTGGGATTCTGAGAGGAGGACGGTGGCCTTGTAGGCCAAGATCTTTCATTTGTTGAATGTGAAACACAGGCCAAGCAATCTTTTAAAAGCATCACCTTATTTAATCTTCATCGAAACCCTTTGAGGGGTATTCTATGATCATAGACACTTCCAGAAGGAGGAAATGGAGGCACAGAGTGGTGAGCTGCTTGGCCAGAGACATACAGGTAGTGAACGTCCCAGACTCTGGGATTTGAACTGGAGCATCTTGGCTCCAGAGATCGTGTGTTTAATAGAGTGTCATGCTCCCTTCTCTTCACCATGGAATTGAAATTCACCTGGAGTGTCTGCTGGACATATAATCACAATCAATTTTGTATTTATTTGCTATATTTGTGCATTCATGTATTTGTGCCCCCTCTCCCACATACTGTTCATATGCAGTGCGTGTGCACACTCGCACAAACCTTGTCACAGTGGGTTCCTTAGAAAGATTGCATGTCTCTGGATATTCTTTGGTTGGACTTATGGGAGGAAATTGAAAAGGCTTCACATACTATTTAGAAGCTAGAAGCGTGGATTCTGAGTACCATTGCTGGACTTTTCTCTTTCTTGAAAACTGTTGGTCTTTAGAAGCCTTGGCATGCTGGCAGCTTATAGCTACGGTAGTTCATGCTACAAGGGTCCAGCCTTACTATGTGTCACACAGGGTGGTCAGTCTCACTGGGAATGAAATGTAGTACCTCAGGAGACATGCATGATTCTCAAAGGCATTCCAACATTAGCCTTTAGGTAAACTCTAGCAAGTTTGCTGCCTACCACAGTGCCCCTCGGGGGATTTCCAATCCCCACCAAGGACAGGATGCAAAGTTGTCTATCTCTATTTCTCAAAGGTCAAAGGGAACATTTGGTTGTATACTGGCCACCACCTAGTAGAATAGATATTTCTTTCTCTACTATGTCATGGAGGAAGCTCCGAAGTGTTGGTTTGCTGGGGACCAAGAAATCCTATCTTCCTGAATGAATTCCCTGCTACATGGTTCTTCTGGACATGTGATGAAGTCAGAAATTAGAAGATTTTTAGCTTCATTACAAGTTTCTGTAGTTGTATTTTCTGTGTGGATATATTTCTATCTATCAGCACATACTATTTAATGTATGGTGAGCCTTGATTTTGAGTATGCTGATTAAAATTTAGAAAATACTAATTATTATATTTTTGGAGTGTGGGGGATTAAATTCCAGGTTTTACTCATACAAAGCAAGTGCTCCACCATTAACTTATACCCACTCCCCCAGATGTTCACATCTTAGATGAAATGTGTAGTTGACAATCTACCCAAATTGAAGAACTGGCAGGGTTGGGTTTAGCCAACTCAGCAACTCATGATCTCTGAGGAGACATGAAAGCAACATAAAGATTATGTACAGTTGCGCACTTCCAGCAGTTTGGCATCCACTGAGAATTTAGGATTCAGAATGATCTTTCCATCCATTTTTAGCCCTCCCCCTACTATTTTTCCTAATCGTTTGTATTTTCTGGATCCTGAGACGATGGAGGATGTAGCTGTAACGTGGGCAAACCTTTAATTGGCTCTGCCAACCAGGTGGCTAGCTGATGAACCACTGTGCTTCAATGGCATAAGCGCTGGCTTATAGTTAAATATTTGCACGTGTGTCTAATTACCTATGCAAAATTGTTCCTGCCAAAGAGGAGTCTGGTTGAGCCTTGGCATCCAACAGGCATTAATATTTTAAACTGTTGCAAACACTTGGTGCTGTAGATCCAATTTTACTAATGTGTTTTTTTAAATACCTCCCACTGCACTGTGTAATTTTTGCATATCTGTGGCATGCTTAGAATGCTACTGTAAGGTTCTGGGCACCAAGAAATCTGATGGTGTATCACAATGCCCAAATAACAGTAAGAAAAAGAAATCAAATTCATCACCAGGTTGTTAGTATTTTTTTTTTTTCAAATACTGTAAAAAACTGGTCTGACAGAAAAGGCTCTGAATAACCTTTGAGCTATTGCCTCAGAATATAGGAGTGGGTCACCCAGGCAAGGTGGGGTGGATGAAATCAGCAGCAACGACACTGCTTTGATTCCTGAACAAAGCCCTCTGTTTCATGCATTCATCAGTCCTGTTCCCAACTGGGTTAGAGCTGGTATTTTTGGCAGTAATGGGACAGCTGGGGTTTGAGAAGAATCATCATCTTACCCAGGGTGGTTGGGAAGCTCAGAGCTTGGTCACTAGAAGGCACCTTGTAGGGCGGAGGGAAGGGACGGAAGCAGTCCAGAATGAAGGAGCAACCAATAGCCAGGGGCAGGGCGGGAAGGACAGGGCAGTAGTGATCTGTGTGTGGGTTTAGCTTAGTGCCTGCCACTTAAGGGGCTGTTTAAGGCAGTGACACATTAGTCTGTTTTGTGGTGCTATAACAGAACAGCTGCCACTGGATAATTTGAAAAGAAGAGAAGCTATTTTAGCTCAGGATTCCTACAGCTAGAGGATCCAAAGAACATGGCATCTTTGTCCCGGACAGGCCTTGGCTGTGTCACGACATGGAAGAGAATGGGGAACAGCCACACGCAGAAGCCCTGCTTTGTAAGAACTTGCGTTTGGCTGGAACGAAATAGCTCAGTGATAAGAGCTCTGTCTGCTCCTCCAGAGGACCTGGGTTCAATCCTAGCATGCATGCAACAGCTCACACCCATCTGTAACTACACTCCTGAAGGAGCCAACACCTTCTTCTGGCCTCCTTGGTCTCTATACAAACATACATACAAGTAAAACACTCATACCCACAGAGTAATAACATACTTAAAAAAAAAGCTGCTAACTTGGCAACCAATGGACTTGATGAAACCACTGATCCCTTTTGAGGCTTTGTTCTCATGACCTACGCCAGGCCCCGCCTCTCAATGGTCCTGCACCTCCAACATGACCCTCTTAGAAAGCAGGCTTCCAGCACATGAACTTTTGGGAGACGGATAAAAACCACCCCCATGCTGAAGCAGATGGGGAGGGTGGCTGTGACTGTATGGGATGTGGAATCATGAAATAAGATGAAATCAAACTAACTACTGGGTCCCTGGCTTAAAGGATTCTCTCTTTTGTTTTTCTAAAGGATTTTCATAAGGGTCTATAAAGCATGTTGGTGACCACTTAGCTTATCTCAGTGATAAGTGACTCAAGGCTGTCACATCTATCCTGCCTGTCCAGGTTCCTTCCTAAAACATTACCTTTTGCCCAGGCTCAGCCCTCACTAGCCCTGAAGTCTTATTTCTACAAACACTGTGAGGTTAAGTGGATCTAGGAAACGTGATTTGAGTTTAAAAACAACATTGGTGTAGTTAAATGCTCAGACACTACACTGGGCATCCCGGTATTTCAATTAACAAACATTTGTTTTGTCTAGTGGCTTTCCAACCAGATAAAACTTCAAGAGACATTGTTAGTTGCCACAACCAGAATGGAAGTACTGCTGGCGACTGTTATACAGAGGCTGAGATGAACTACACAGCTTTCAATGTGGAAGACAATCCCTACTGTAAAGGCCAGTCTCTTAAAGTGCTATTGGTTCCAAGGCTGGGGAACCCTGGCTTGGAACCTTTCAGCAGAACGGAGATCAATTAGACTTGATACATGGCACTGAGAGCCTGTGAAGTGCAGCAGGTGGCAGGCTGAGGGGTGACAGCTGGAGATCCCTGATCTCAGGGCTCTGCATGTCTAGAGATAGGAGCAGCCAGTGTGTAGATTGGCTGCACCCAGCCTTCCACGGGAACAGGTGTTTGCTTTGGTTTTTTTTCTTGTGCAAAACCCAAGCCAGGTGCTTGCTTAGCTGCTGGGGCCAGCTCTTTGGCCAGCAGAAGAGAGGCTAGTGAGTGGGAAGTACAAATGATAAATAAAAGCTGTGAGAAGAAGAAAAGGGCCAAGAGAAAGAGATGCTGAGTTCAGAAGCTCATTTTAGGTAAAACTTTATGGGTAAAGGCAGTTCAGTTGAAAAGCAACAACCTTGGGTCAGTGTTTGGAAACCTGCAAATCCTAGGTGAGGGCAAACCCTGGCTTCTTCTTTCCCTGCCTCTCCTTTCTCTCAAAAGTATATTTTATTGTGTATATTTGAGGTATGCAAAAATGTTATATGGTACATATTTACAAATCATTAGTGGAACAAAGTAACATACCTATATCACCCATAAGGAGTGCTTAATAAATCCTTGTTGGGGTAATTTGCAATCTGCTCTTTTATGATGTCATTAACTTTCTAGTACCCTTTCAGAGGGATTGTTCTGATGGTGTCACAGGTTTCCAACTGATAGTGTAGCTTGTCCTAGGGAGAGAAGCCCCATTGAGAAGCACCCTGCCAGTGTCTCTCCTCAGATGCAGTATCTCCGACTTGAATGGACTTTTTCAGCCTGCTTTTGCAATCAGTTTAGTTAGTAAACCCCTGCTTCCTGCTGACCTTGAGGTGTAAAGGGCCAGCTGCAACTGCTGGGTTAGGAGATGCTGAAAGCATCCCAGATGTTGGCACACTGGGGACAATTGGCTCTTCTCAGTCCACATGCCCTGCAGCCAGATACCCTGTTTGAGACTCTGTTTCCCTGAGTTATTTGCTGGGACTCTGTGTCTCAGCAGCAGGTACAGCAACAAGGTGAGGGACTGCAGTTAGACCAAAAGTCTATACTAGGGCAGAAGAGTGTTATAGATGGGAAGAAAACATAAGAATTCCTGCACTCCAAAGAAAGATTATGTTGGCTTACCCACCGCATTCCCGCTGAGCACAGTTGTAATTGGAACGTACTCTTTGCAAAGTTTATTGGGTCCTGGTGCTACTTGTTGCCGAACTGGTCAATTAATCCATTATTATTATTTTTTAATGAGTTAGGGGATTTCCTTGAGCAAAAAATCACCAGGAAATATGACCAAATGCCCAGAGCCCAGGGAATGGCTGGTCTTTCCTTCTGGTAAACCCCCTTCGTCAGTTAAATGAGGAAATGTATGTCTCCCGCTACACATGGCAAATCAGGCCGGTCTGGAAGGGGGCAAGGAAGGTTGGGCTGTGCTTGGAGGTGATCTTGGGGTGGTCACCATGAAACGGGTCACTCGAGCGCAGCAGCTTCAAGTGTAGGAAATAAAGCTATTGAGTTTCCCTGCTGAGAGACAAATGATTTCTATTTAAAAACCTGCTTGTTCTGTGCAGAAACTCCCAATGTAGCAATAATTAATGATATCGGGAGGTTAAGAAAGACCTTCTGTTGGAGTCCCTCTGCTCCAGGCGTGAAATTGGATTAAAGTGAAGATAAACTTAGACATTAAATCTGAGGAGGAAGTCAGTAATTATGTGCGAATGCACATATTTGCAGCTGTTTGAGCGAGCCAGGTTGGAGCCGTGTGGCTGCTCTTGTTCCAGGCATGTGGGACTCTTGGAGACAATCAGTCAGAAGAGGCGTCTAAATAGCACTGGAGCCCCAGCTCTTGAAGTTCTGCTGGTATTTTAGGTAATAGACTCTGTGGCTTTTCTTACTTAAAATTTATTCCCAGTTTCCCTTTATTAGCAGATGTTCCCCCGCCCCCCCCCCACACCAGGGGACAATGTGTATTCCACAGAATGTAGTCACCCTGAGGTGGGTTAGTTCCAGGATCCCCCTACAGACACACAAATCCACAATATGGATCAACACAGTATTCATATAGAACACACACACACACACACACACACACACACACACACACACACACACACACATTGCCCACATACTTCACTGTCTAGGTTACTTGCAATGTAAATTTTATGTTAGTAGTTGTTACATAGAGAAATAAGGTCTAGACACGCTTAGCACAGACACAAATTTTCCCTACTGTTTTCACTCAGTGGTTGGTTGAATCCATGGGGGTTTATGGGGAACTCACAAACACAAACATCCAACTGTGATTTTTCTAGATGTTCTGGCAGATGGGGATGGCCACAAGATGTGGTTCTGACCCAAGACATCTAAAGGGAAACTAGCTGAATAGGTTTTCTGGGAAAGTTAGTTATTTTCCTGCTAACAAGGGACAGGGTCAGCTGCTATGCACCTTTCCCAGTCGCCACCTTTACTCAGGCCTAGACTATCTGTGAAAAGAGCCTGGAAGTTGTACTGCCATTGCATGATCATCGGAATAAAATTTATGCTTTAAGGGTGGGACCATTGGCAGCTATGGAGACCCTTCATTCTTCATGGTTTCCTTTGACTATGAGATGGGAAGGAGACAGCTCTTCTTCAGACATTTTGACTAAGCCCAGGCAGTTATGTTTAGATTTAGAATAAAACCCCTTCCCTGATTTTTGGCATAGAGTCAACACAGCATATGATAGTATTTGGGAGCACTCTGTGTGAGGCTTCCCTAATTTCCTGCCACTGACAGGGTGGGCCTGGCCAACAGTGACACATCCTTTGAGCATGGCAAGGGGTACTGATGGCCTCTGTGGCACACAGCCAACAGATAGGGCTTTTTGGGTATTCTCTGAGTCTCTTTAGTGTAGCACATATCTACCTCCAGGGACCCAGTTGATTATGCTTGCTCTAGATGGATGCTGGGACCGCCAGGAGACATCCTGTGTTGATAGCTTTAGAGCGAACAGAATAACAACACAAAGTAAAAACACAAAACTTCATTCCTTCTCTGGATATATCTGGATGCCCCTGTCTAGAGAGAAAAGTCTGGCTTTGCACTTTAATAGTTTGTCTTAGTTTTAGGATGTTAGTTGCTGTTTGGTTCTAGGAAAGCTGGACCAGGAATTCATCCCCTGCTTTGTGAAGGGCTTGACTCACTGGACACTTGAGGCTCGGACCTAGGAACCGGGTTTTTGTGATAAGCAGATCTCCTTAGATCTGGGCAGTAATGGACAAGAGGCTGGACACCCTTGAAAGCCCTCCTCTAGCCATCAGGAGTCATGGCTGCACGAGGTCTCTGGGTCACATGATCAAAGTCTTCCCTTGGTTGAAGGGTCTTGCCCTTACTCTTGAGTCAGCTAAAGCTCATACCTCCATAAATTTCTTCAAGCAGTCTCCACACTTTACATCTAGCTATTTCTTTAGCTTCATTTCACACATGAGAAACTGAGCCGTCAAGAGGTTCAATACATGAGCACAGTCCAGTGGAGAGCTGGGCTGGCCATTGACACCAGCATCCTTAGCCTCACAACTTTTACATGGCTTCTCCTCTCCTTTGCTTGGAGCTCAGAAATCACAGAGACTGGTATCTGAGCTGCTAACATGTGCATGTTCGCAGGTTCTAATCCTCCTAGGCACACAGCTACGTGCCCCCAGGCCCCCTTTGCATTGTGAAGCAATGAATTTGGGCCATGGGGGAAATAGGGTTTCCTACTTTGGATATGGTCCCTAAAATGTTCCCCATGATGCAGAGTTTGCACATAGAACATCCAGAAGGACGTGGGGAAGACTCAGTGGCTAAGTCACGTGAGAAAGGGGGTTCAATAGATGCATAGAAGAGGATGTTCTAGCTTACGTTACTCTCTTGTGTCTATGAGAACTCTGAGGATATTTGTGTCAGAACCTAGTGTAATGACACTGTCTAATGTAGGCTGTTGGTGTTGCTGATGACGGCAAAGTCCATGCTGAATCTCCTAGAGGGCGTGACTGGTCACCTGGAGAAAGCCCCATTCCTGTTATTACACCTACTGTGGGTATGCTAAGTTTGTGGTGGAGACATTTTCTGCATACTTGAGATTCCTGACTCTGTCTCTGAAGATGATGCAGCCTCAAATGGAGGCAAGCAGACACCAAACCACACTTCCCAGCTCTCTCTGCCTTCTGCTGTCCTCTTACAATGCCTGAAGATTTTCTTAGGGGTTTCCATAAATATAGAACTGAATTTCTCACACTTGTTTCCTGAATGTAGCTTGTAAAGAATTGTTCCTAAGTTGTGGAAGCAGCTGCAGAGATCTTTCATACTCCCTGAGGTGTTTATGTATCTGAGAGCATTTTCCACCCGGAAAATGGATATAGAATACCCACCTCTTCCCGTGACTGTGGGAATGGAATGTGATAATGTATTTTAAAGTGCCAAGCATCGTGCTGGGGGTTCAGCATGCTCTCTTCTATTTATTAACTGCACATACCTGTCTCTGGAACTTCATCAGAGGCTGGGGCAAGTCTAGAGTTCAAGTGGTGATGGTTTGGTAAGGACCTGTGCTCTGGAAAAATATGGCACCTGACAGGATCCACCAACCATAAATCACTCAGTGTACTTTTTTTTTTTTTTTTTTTTTAAGGATAATGAACTATTTGTAGATCAGCTGTAGGCTCACAGGGAAACTGAACACAAAGCATGGGGGGTTTTCAGTATACCCCCATCCCTTCCCTCCCACCTATACTCACTGAGTACATTTTCCCACTCATTAATGACAGTGATGTATTTGCCACAACTAATAAGCCTACACTGACACATGATTGCTCAGAGCCCATAGTTTGTGTCAGTGTTCACCCAGTGTTTTCCAGTGAACGGCTTTAGAGGTGATGATAATAGCACACAGCTATCATTATAGTATAAAAACTAAATTAACTGCCTAAAAATATTTCTGCTCCGCCTGTTCATTCATCTCCCTTCCCCCAGATTCTCTCCTGTGTTGTGTTCTGGGACTTTCCCCCACCATGTGTGGATGTCTAGTTTTCTAGGGTCACTTGTTGAAAAAACAATGTTTGCTTTATTTTTCATTTATTAAAGGTCAGCTGATTATATTTATATAGACCCATTTATAGGTTCTACCGCAGGGGTTCTCAGCCTTCCAAAGGCTGTGTCCCTCTAATACAGTTCCTCATGTTGTGGTGACCCCCAACCATAAAGTTATTTCCTTGCTATCTCACAATGTATTTTGCTACTGTTATGACTTGTAATGTAAATATTTAATATGAAGGACATCTGATATGTGACCCTCAAGGGGGTCAAGACTCATAGGTTGAGAACCACTGCTTTATATTATGCTCATTGATAGCTTTTCTGATTTCCAGGAATGTCAGTCTGTCTTGATTAATGTAACTTTAGAGTAAGTCTTGAGATAGGGTGTGTCATTCCCCCAACTTTTCTTTTCTTCTGATATTGGGCTTCTTCAATTGTATTGGGTTTATACATCAAATTGGTAAGAAGGAACAGTCGATGCCTCTGCCCAGAACTGCTCTGCAAGTGTGTCCTGCCATGGTGGACCCGAACCCCTTAATACCGTGATTCACAGTAAATGTTCTTCGTCTATGCTGTTTCTGCGATGTCACATGCCACAGTAAGGAGGAAAGTGAAGTAATGTAACACCAATTACTCCCTCCCCCTTCCTAGTTGTTCCTCTAGAGTCCTAGGCATATATTTAAAATTAATTTAACTCTACTTTCTAATACTATTCTGCTTCACAGACCTTGTGAACATTTTATAATAATGAAACACAGCCAAAGACTTCTTCCTGTAGTGTTACTATCATTTATTCCCCATAAAATACACAGAAACAAACAGGCATACACAAACATGTACATGTACAAAGTCATGCTCCACTTAATGAAGGAAATGATTCTGATAAAGCCATCTTCATTTTTTTTTTTTGAGACAGGATTTCTCTGTGTAGCCCTGGCTGTCCTGGAACTCACTCTATAGACCAGGCTGGCCTCGAACTCAGAAATCCACCTGTCTCTGCCTCCCAAGTGCTGGGATTAAAGGCGTGCGCCACCACCGCCCGGCTTCATCTTCATTTTAAAAAAATCAACATAGAAACACCAGGAGTGTACTTACATTGGCCAAGATGGTTGCAATGATGCAACCTTGTATGTGTGTTACCAGACATGCTGTCTGTCACTGATTGGAATGTCATGTGGCATCTGGTTTTGTGTGTATGTGTGTGTGTGTATGTGTGTGTGTGCGCGCACTCACATATGCATGTATATGTGTATGTCTCTCTGTGGTTATTTTGAACAGACTATAAATTGTTAAATAAATTAAGAGTAAGAATATTGAAAATTTTAATTTTATGTTTACTTATTCCTTCTCCAACTTACTGAGAGAGAGAGAGAGAGAGAGAGAGAGAGAGAGAGAGAGAGAGAGAGAGAAAACGAACCTGGCATGGGCTTTTGAAACCTCAAAGCCCTGCCTACCCCCACCCCAGTGACATACTTCTTACAACAAGGTCACACCTCCTAATCCTTCCCAAGTAGTTCCACCAACTGGTGACCAAACTTTCAAATACATAAGACTTTGGGAGTCATTCTCATTCAAGCCACTACAGTGTCTGAGAAGAATATCTCTATCTCTACCCCTATCTCTCTCTCTCTCTCTCTCTCTCTCTCTCTCTCTGTCTATCTATCTATCTATCTATCTATCTATCTATCTATCTATCTATCTATCTATCTATCTATCTATCTACTATAATCTCTTTATCCTGAACAGGCAAGGTGGTTGGCTATTTGGTTTCTTGTCTCCTTACTGTGATAACATTTCTAGCAAGAAGAAAACGTAAAGAACAAAGTGTTCATTTAGGCTCAAAGTCCAAGGATATTGCCCACCATAGTGTAAAGGTCATGGTGAACAGACCTTGAGGCAGATAGTCACTTTGTGTCCATAGTCAG
The DNA here is from genome assembly GCA_028551405.1 of Uromys caudimaculatus. Lineage (NCBI taxonomy): Eukaryota > Metazoa > Chordata > Mammalia > Rodentia > Muridae > Uromys > Uromys caudimaculatus. The sequence continues at coordinate 121,656,473 of CM052703.1, read as the reverse complement.
GACTCAGAGAATAGTGAATACTTCTGTTCAGCTACTTCTCTTCTTTTTCTATAGTCTGGGACATCTGTCCATGGAAGATTTCTGTATTCAGGGAGATCCTCCCCACCTCAGTTAACATAATCTAGGTAGTCTACCAGCCCATGCCCAAGGCTTGTCTCTGGAGCCACTGCACATTCTGTCAAGCTGACGATCAGTGTCTACCATCACTATGGTTTCTCTCATCTGTAACTTCTTTCAAGTCATGTTCTTTGTATTTGGTTTTTCTGAGGCTTGGCTGTGTCTAGATGGAGTTGCTTCCTTCCTTTATCTTCTGTCATTTTCTTTGCTTTCATATCCCATGATTCTCAATCATTGTATCCTCAAATATGGCGTGTGTCTTGCTTCTTTCTCCTGGTATTACCATAGCAGCCCTACAGTTTTTGGCGATTCTTTTCTGTTTTTGTCTATTTTTCTCTGTGCCTTTCACTTTGGGATGTCTCTTTGAACTCAGAGACTCTTTTCTCAGCTGTTTTGGATCTGGCCTGGACTGAGCCTATCAGAGGAGCTAGTGTTTCTTTTTGATTTTTGTTGGGACAGCCACCTATTTGTTTACATTGTCCACTTGTTCTTGCATACTGTCTACCCTTTCAATGAATATCAACCACATTTATATATAAAAAACCATGTTTGGAGACTGGTACTTGTAACATTCTCACCATATCAGAGTGTGGTGCTGATGGCTCGTTTGGTCTTTGCTGTACATTTTTATTTTTTAATTTAATTAATTTTTGTTTTTGTTTTTTGAGACAGACTTTCTCCATGTAGTCCTGGATGTTCTGGAGTTTGCTATATAGATCAGGCCAACCTACAGTTTACAGAGCTCTTCCTGCCTCTGCCTTTCTGCTGGAATTAAAGGCTATCTTTATTTTTTAAATGGGCTCTCACATGGCTCCAAATTCATTATGTAGTCAAGGATGTCCTCGAGCTCCTCCTGATCCTTTGGCTTCTGCTTCTCAAGTTCTGGGATCATAGGGGTGAGCCACTGTTTGCTTTTTGCCTCTTAATGTGCCTTGAAGATTTTTGTTTGTTTATATCTGTGTGTGATGGGTTGTTGCAAAGACATTCTAATGAATGGGTCTTCAGGAGTATGGTGCTGAGGCATGGGGGGCTCAGTCTGTGGTCTGCAACCGCTCTCAGACTCTCTGTGAGCTGTGCTTTCTTCTTTTTTCTTAATCCTTTCTTTTCCCTTTAGGTAGGGCAGGGTGGCTAGAGAAGCTGGAAAAATCTGTGTATCGCCTCCACCTCATCCCCGCCAAGGTGGGTTAGACTCTAATACTCCTGAAGGATGGACTGTGGTAAAATGGTAGACCTGGGCAGAGTGTTGTGATGCATTTAAAACCAGTTCCTTTTTTGAGAAAAAAAGAGGAATTTGTTTTTTGAAATTCACTGTAAGCCTCTGGCAGGGCCTTGAGTGTAATACAGAAGAGAAGGCCCTCCTATGTCTGAGTCCTGGATTTCTAACAGTTCACATTGAGTCTCCAGCGATTTAATTTTTTCCATTTCATAAATAAAAATTTATTAAAAGGTGTAGGGGCTTCTGTTGGACAGGTAAGGGTTACAGATGTGCCTTGTCTAGAACAAAGCTGTCAGACACATCCTTTGCAGTATTTCACGCTGCCACTGTTGAGATTGCTTTCAGAATCTTCAGTTGATGGCAAGATGCTGCTGATACCATGGTCTCATCATCCTCCGGGGTCTAGCTTCCTCCTGGGTGGCTACTGCCAACTCCAATAGCACTCCAGGACTCAGTTCTTAGAACCTGAGGGAATGGACACACTCCTCAAGGTAGGCCGTGGTGACTGGCAAGCTTCCATTCTTAATTTCCAACCCCATGCTACGATAGCATCCTATTTGTCACCCCTCAGGTGTAAGCAGTGCCTATGGTGGACCTGGAAGGCAGAGCCTCCACTCAGCATCACCCTGGGGCTCTGCTTCACCTAGCCCAGCCACTGAGCCCCACTACTGCAGAATGGCCACCAAGAGCAAATCTCACGCAATGTAAATGTAGTCAGAGTTTCCCATGTCAGCACTAGTTCCATGGAGGGCTCTGTTTCAGAATTAGTTGAGTTCCTGTCTCTCTCTGTCTCTGTCTCTCTCTGTCTCTGTCTCTCTCTCTGAATGCATATGTATGGAAGTCAGCGACCAACACTGGGTGTCTTCTATTACTCTCTACTTCATTTTTTTGCACAGGGTTTCTCACCGGCCTCGGAACGCATGGGTCCAGCTAGGCTGGTTGACTCATGGACCCCAAGGACCATCTTGCATCTGTCTCCTCCAAGCGGGGTTTCCAGATGTGTGTTGCCTCTGCTGGCTTTATAGTGTAGGTGATGGGATCTGAACTCAGGTTTTTATCCTTTCCTGACTGAGCCGACTCCTTAGCTCAGTTCATTTAACTTTGAAGGCATGTTTTCCCATGCAACTCTGACTGATGTAGAAAGGATTAATCTGCTTTTTATTGTTGTTTTCCTCCTTAAACATCAGACCAGAAACTGGAATAACTCAATTAATTCTTAAAAAGACTCTTCTTATGTTAACTAAAAATTAGCATTTTACCAGGACTCTAGGTTCCTCTGAGTATATCTTTTATTGTCTGTTTCAGTGAAAATGCACTTCTAACTTTACCCTCTAAGGGAGGTTAGTATACACTCCCTAGATGTTTTATAAATTTCCAGGCTTATTTAATACTTATTTACAACAGAAGAAAAGCCCTCCCTCCCCCCAATCCCAGCAGAAGCCTTCGTGAGTTTGTAATCAGAAGCTGATCTTGAATCTGAGTACTCAAGGTGAAAGCTGCAGAAGTTTGGCCCCCTTCAGGACAGCCTCCCCGTGGAGTGTGGGTATCTCAGCCCTTTCTCTCCATTACGTTTTTAGCATCCTCTTTGATGGAAGTGGCCAGCAATGGCAAGCTTTACATTAGTTATCCAAGGAAATATTTTGGGAGCCTAATAATGCTCACCAACTTTATCTGGCACAGAGAACGCGTGGAAACAAATGAGTTTGGCCAGAAGCCCAGGCTTCAGTCCTGGCTCCTGCTCATTAGCAAGGACCTACCTTTTGTGCCCGAATGCACTTGAACTTTGCAGATGGTTCTTTACCTGAGTGAGCAGACGGCTGTGGGAGCTTGGCTGTTATTGCTCTTCTCACTTCGGTGGGAACTCTGAGGCATAGAAGGTTGTGTGGAAGTCAGACGCAATTGGGGGCTCTTGGGTAGTCTATGTGCACGTTGTTTTTATTGCATTTCAACCTCATAATGGGGATGTATACACTCAGAAAGATTCCATTGCTGTTGGCTACACACACACACACACACACACACACACACACACACACACACACACACACACACAGAGTCTATCCTTCATTTATTACCCTACCCTACCTCCCAACCACCACTCCAGTTTCTGCTTTGGGTGGTCTCACGGGTAAGTCACAAAAGTAGGGACTTTATAAAAGTCCTCTATCTCCCATCTTCCTTCAAAAAGTTTCATTCAAGGGTTGCACAGACGTCCCACTCAGAAAGCACTTGCTATATAACAATGAGGCACTGAGTTTGTTCTCCAGAAACTACATAAAGAGTTAGATGAAATGATCTAGTCTTGCCATCTTAGAGCTGGGGCAGTAGATGTGTCCCCTGGGCTTGCTGCCAATAGCCTGACCTAATCAATCAGTTTCAGGTTCCAGTGACAGGCCTTGTCTCAAACAACAGAGTGGGTGACTCCTGAAGAATGACACCCCAGTGATACTGTCTTAGTTAGGGTTTTCATTGCTATGACCAAGGCAACTCTTATAAAAGACAACATTTAATTGGGGCTGGCTTACAGGTTTAGAGGTTCAGTCCATTATCATCAGAGCAGGAACATGACAGCATCCAGGCAGACATGGGGCTGGAGGAGCTGAGAGTTCTACCTCTTGCTCCAAAGGCAGCTAGGAGAAGACTTGCTTCTAGGAAGCTAGGGTGAGGGTCTTAAAGCCCACACCCACAGTGACACACCCACTCCAACAAGGCCACACCTCCTAAGAGTGCCACTCCCTGGGCTGAGCATATAGAAACCATCACAGATGCCTTTGGCCTCTACGTGTGTATATGCACACACACACACACACACACACACACACACACACACACACACACACACACACACACTGGTTCACATATGAGTTAGCACACCCATACCTCCTCCCCCACACATACAAATTTCATTAGGAAGTTACTTTTATTTATTTATTTGTTTATTTATTTATTTATTTATTTTAGGTAGTGTCTCATGTAATCCTGGCTGGACTCAATGTTGCTATGTGCCAGGCAGTGGTGGCGCACGCCTTTCATCCCAGCACTTGGGAGGCAGAGGCAGGCGAATTTCTGAGTTCAAGGCCAGCCTAGTCTACAGAGTGAGTTCCAGGACAGCCAGGGCTACACAGAGAAACCCTGTCTTGAAAAAAGAAGAAAAAAATCAATGTTGCTATGTAAGGATGATCTTGAACTCCTGATCACCCAGCTTCCACCACCACACCACAGAGTCCTGAAACCAAAAAGTTTGGGACTAGCGATCCTAACCTAACTGTTCTCTTTGTTTTCTAGCAGATATTTCTGCGTCTCAGAAGCACCGGTCATTTGAAAGAGAACCTTCAATGATAAGGGCTAATACATTGCAATGTATTTATCGACAAAAGTGAATAAAGTAGAGTTCCACACAGTGGCTGTTTAGTGAGAATAAATACACAACAAGTGCACTGCAGGTTTAAGGATGCATACACGGGTGGGTAAAACATAAAGGAGCCAAGAAGGCTATCTGAAAAGTTAGGACGTGAGTGGGTGAATGTTTGTAGCAACCTGCTGGAGATGGCCATACTTATCTTGAGTGCTGGAGATGTGACACCTTTCTCTGCCTGTGACTCAGCTAAGGGTATCCACCGTCTGTGTCAGAGCCATGAACTCACGGGGAGACCATATTCCCCTTTACCCACTGGCTTTTTCATGACCACCTGTGGAGGCCCCTGCAGAGCGGAGTCCTTTATGATGCCTTCCTCTTCCCTGATCCCAGCACTGTGTGGAATCCATTGTGCAGTCTTCCCATGCTCCTTCACTGGCTTCATCTCATCTTTTCAGAGACCCCAGTACCTGGCAGCTTGGCACCCCATCCTCTTGGACCAGTGGCTTCCGCAGAGGCCAGATGTCCAGGGCTGTAGGATATTGCTTTCAAACCTAGAGTCAATATTCCCAATCTCTTTCCCTTATCTAATGCTAATAGCTGCTCCCTACAGAAAACCCAGATTACTTATTCAAACTGAGGTTATTAAATGGTACTGGGCAGTTTGTGTTACTCGAATGGAGTTACTGAGTGTAGACTGGGGTAGAGTTCTCTCTCTTGCCTGAATGCCCTGGAAACAGTTTGAGCAGCCATGAACAGAACCCCAAATTCCAAACCTTTCCACATTCTAAAACTTTACCAGCATGCATCTGACCTCATGAGCATCCCCTAATACTAGTGTGCTAAAAATCTTTATAAATGACTTTCAGTCTATATGTGAGTTTTGTGTTTCATTTGGGTCCCCTCTCACATGATCTCATTATATATGGGCAAATATTCTAAAATCAGAAAAAACAATCTGGGGGAGGTGGGGCTGGAGAGGTGGCTCAGTGGTTAAGAGCACTGATTGTTCTTCCAGAGGTCCTGAGTTCAAGTCCCAGCAACCACATGGTGGCTCACAAGCATCTGTAATGGGATCTGATGCCCTCTTCTGGTGTTGTCTGAAGACAGCAACAGTGTACTCACATAAAACAAACAAATACATCTTTAAAATAAATACATAAAGTTAATTAAAAACAATCTGGAATCCGAAACACTTCCAGTCCTAGACACTTAGCTAAGAGATGTTCAGTCTGTGTAGGGAGTGACTCGGGAACAACACTGGTACAGGGTGCTGATCGCCAAAGGCTGGATGTGTGCATGGTTTGCTGTACGAGCTCCTTGTCACAGCCTGTGGGTCATCATGAGGTGTCAGCCCGTCACTGTGGTGTCCTGTGAAGAACTAGTCATGAAACAAATACCTGAGGACTAAGGGCACCTGACCGCGATGGTGGTCCTGCTGACTCAAGACTGCCAGGCCTGGGAGCATGTATAGAAAGAAAAAAGTCACACCCAAACTCAAAAAAATATGTATTTTTTTCTGTGTATGGGTTTTGGCCTGTATGAATATATGTGAACCACTCGTGTTCTTGGTTCTCACAGAGGCCAGAGGAGGGTGTCAGATCCCGTGAAATTGGAGTTAGAGATGGTTGTGAGCTGACACATGGGTGCTGGGAATTGAATCTGGGTCCTCTGGAAGGAGAGCAAGAGCTCTTAACCACTGAGCTCCAGTCCACACACCCAAGCTTTTAAAAAAAATGAAAACTTTTTGTCTGATCCTTTAGAATGTCATTGTAATTTTAAAAAATTGTTAGTTCTTTGAGATTTTTATACAGTGTGGTTTTGATCACATTTATGATATTTTTGGTGTATGTGTACATATGTGTTCATGTTCCACCTTATTATTTTTTAAAGAATTCTTTATTCTTCATAATTTCATACATTCACACAATGGAATATGTTCAAATCTACTCTAATTTCCCTTTCCATCTCCTCTCTTATAACCTTTAACTTGTCCCCCTTTCAACCTCGTGGCCACAGACAGGATTCTCATGCTTGAACCAGATCTGGCTACACCGGCTGTCCAGAAAGCCCTCTGGCTCTTCTATCACTGTTTCTCAGCACTAGGATTCCAGGCATTTTCTACTGTGCTCAGCTTTCCGCTGGGTGCTAGGGATCAAACTCAGGGCGCTGTGCAGGTGTGGAAAGCCATCTCTGTAGTCCCTACGTCTTTAAACCTCAATCTAGTCATAGAACTACAGTGATCCCCCCAATCTCTTTCCCCCCTAGAACCATTGGGGCTGGATTTACTGGAAACTAGACAAAATATTTAACTCTGCAGGATGCAGAATTACAGTGAACAGGAAGCAACAGTAAGTGGGTTCCGTGAAATCTAGTGTGTTCTGTGAGGCACAAGACCCTGACAACTGACAGAAGATATTTGGATAAGCTCAGATGAAGCTGAGGGTGGCGAAGCCCTGAGTCACTTTGATTCTTACTTGTTTTCTGTGTCAGCGAACACCGGGCTTTTACTGCTGGCAGATACTGTTGTAATATCACACTGGGAGTTGTTTGTGGGTCCAGTCAGCTCTCTGTTACTATAGTGGAGCACCTTATATAGTCAACCTATGGAAAGGGAAAGTTTATATTGGCAAAGACGTTGGAAGTTTCAGTCCACAGTCAGCGGGACCCATTGCTTTGGTCTGTGGAAAAGCAGCACATCATGGAGAGAGCATGTAGTGATGAAGCCTTTGACCTCAAGGCCAGGATGCAAATGACAGGAAGAGGAGACTAGTATCCCACAGCCTTTGATTTAATATTCACACTCACCTACTAAAGGCCTGGTTTCTTAAAGTCTTCACCATCTCCCAATAGCACGATTTTAGCAACCAAGCCTCTGAGGACTGTCAACATTCAAACTCCATCTTCTTGCAAGTTGGTCCAGCCTTCCCCACCCATGCAACCATGCCTCTCTAAGAGAAAATACCAAGCCAAATGCAGGGAGAAATAGCTTGTATGTCAAAATAAATGAAGGTTTTTATTGATTTATAATACTAGATACTTGTGAATAGGAACAGTAACATACACAAGGGAGCCAGACAAAGGAGACAGAATACAACATTGAACAGAGCCAAACTTTTCTTTTTTGTGCATAACAGAAAACATGGAGCCAACTTGGACCTGAGAGTCTACTTTGTTTAGATGACTGAAAGTCGAACTCCCGGCCATACTTTATGAAGATGAAACATCAGAACATCCTTGCTATAGCAAAAGATGAGGGGTCTAAAGTCTGAGGAAGACAGAGATGCTGAAGTGGGGTTAGTCACTTCTAACCCCACTATCTTCTCAGTGACATTTCTGAGAGGGCCCAGAGCAGCTCTGCAGTACCATGGTGAGAGAAAGACCAGGGGAGTGATGGATGCTGCTGCTAACCTCTTGGGTGCTCGGGCTTCAGTGGAGGACAGACCCTGTAGCAGCAGAGATGGAGTTTCAGCAAGAGGGACCATGTGGAGATAAAGAACTTTGCCTCGAGTAGACTGTGATTGACTGCTCAGCCAACTCCAGGAATCTGTCTGACTCTACCTCCCATTTTGCATTTCTGTGATTACAAACGTGTGCCACATCACCCTGATTTTTATGTGGATTCTGGGGATTGAACTCAGGTCATTGCATTCATGGGGGGGCTCTCTGACAGCTCTCTCTCCCGCATAAGAATGTAGTTCTTGAGCAGTTTCAGTTATTTCACCCTGGGAAGTCTACTGACTGCTGACGAGACACAGTTGTGGATACCTGGGGTAGAGGTGGTGAAATAAATGCTAGTCTTCTGCCCATGAGCAGAGCCTGGAAATCCTAGGTTGTTGCTCAGGGAGAGGTTTTCATTACAGGGACATCCCCATGCTGTGTGCTGTGGCACCAAGCACCACAGGCCTCCTTTCCTGGCTGCCCTCGACTCTGGAGCAGCACAGGAGAAAGCTCCGGGCAGTTGGTGAGGGTAGTGGCATGCTGGTGGGAAATCATATAGCACTTGGGTCACACAGTCTCTGCTCCAATCAGAACCAACGAACACGAGGGTCAGACCCGTCAGAGGCCGTTCTGGGTGAGAAATGTTTTCTTTTTTCTTTTCTTTTCTTTTTTTTAGGATTTCTAATTGCTTTTTAAAAAAAAATTATTTATTTATTTTTGATTCTTTATTTACATTTCCAATGTTTCCCCTTTTCTAGGTCTCCTCTTTGGAAACCCCTTATCCCCTCCACCTCCCCGCCTCTATGAGGGAATTCCACCTCCCACACACCCAGCACCCATTCCTGTATTCCCACCTTGATATTCCCCTTTACTGGGGCCTCTAACACCCTCAGGCCCAGGGGCCTCTCCTCCCCCTGATGGCCAGCAAGGCCCTCCTCTGCCACATATGTGGTCCGAACCATGGGTTCCTCCATGTATATTTTTTGGTTGGTGGTCCAAACTCCAGGACGACCGGGGGGGGGGGG
>CM052703.1:121603007-121629910 GCA_028551405.1 Uromys caudimaculatus | reverse complement strand
GCTCCACTATGTTCATAGCAGCCATATTTATAATAGCCAGAAGCTGGAAACAACCCAGATGTCCCTCAGCAGAGGAATGGATACAGAAAATGTGGTACATTTACACAATGGAGTACTACTCAGCTATTAAAAACAATGATTTAATAAAATTTGCAGGCAAATGGATGGAACTTGAAAATATCATCCTGAGCGAGGTAACTCAGTCACAAAAGAACGAACATGGTATGTATTCACTGATAAGTAGATGTTAGCCAAAACGTTCGGAATATCCAAGTTTCACTTTACAGTAACAGCTAGACTGAGAGTGAGGTCCCAGATGGGGGAGTTGGAGAAGGGACTGAAGGAGCTGAGGGAGTCTGCAGCCCTATGGAGGGAGCAACAGTGTCAACTGACCTAGCCTTTCTTTAAATAAGGACCTTTGAGACTTTTCATGTGCTTAGTTTTCTTGGATCAGTTGGGACTTCTAAGGCACAAGCCTTCCTGGCTTGAAGTTTGAACCCTAACTACAAGATTTAACCTACTTTTTTTGGAAGTAGGAACCCTCCTTTAGCTACTATTGCAAATAATGAAAAGGTCTTGGGCCATGATTCTTATAGGGTAGAAATGACAGGAAGACAAAAGAAATCAGACTCACAAGTATTGATAAGAGGGCTTAGAGGGTAGAAGTTTTGCCTTGCAAGCCTGGAGACCAGAGTTCTATCCCTGGAACCAACTGTAGAAGATAAGAGAAAACAGAGTCATGAAAATAGAATCACAGATACACTGAGCCTTTCTCAGGATTTGGTCAGTGCCGGGTGGGAAGTGGCCGTGTAAATTGAAGTCTAGGTTAGATCCCTGGCTGCTGTCCAGAAAGAGGCTGTGGAGGTAATATTCTTATTGGGACATATGCAATAGATGCCATAGTCCATTCAGAATGCAGATTAGAATGAGTAATCTCACAGGGGACATGAAATATTATGTTGAAAGCTACTGAGGTACAAACAGAAGAGATACCCAGTGCATGTAAATGCACGTGCGTGTGCATGCCCACACAGGCTCACATACCCATCTGCCCCTGTCAAGCTCTGTGCTGCACCTTTGTGTTTCATTAAAGGAGTGCTGATTTGGAGCCTGCTCTATTATTTCCAGTGATTTGCTGCCTCGAGGGCAGCTGAGAATTGAAAAGAGCAGGGCAGCCTGCTCTCCCAGCAATGCTCACTCCCTCTGAAAGGTCATGTCGTGTTTTCTGGCAATTGACTCAATGGATTTGGATTCTGTGACATGAGGTCGGGCCGTTTCCACTCTGCTTGGGTTTCCTGGGGAACGTGCCTTCCAGTTGTTTTCACATTGACCTCATTACCCAGCCCTGGTGATGAGCTTGGCACAGACAGTCTGCGGCCCAGGGCTTGTCTGCCCTTGTGAACCTGCACTTCTATCAGGGCCAGTGTGGGTGGATGTGGGTGCCTCTCCCTCGGTCTGATCTCTCCGCCTCTCCCAGCAGAGACCAGCTCTAAGTCACTGAGAAAAGATCACAGAAGGTGGGGCAGGCAACGGAGGGGCTAGGGACCACCTTTTCCTTCTCAGGAAAGCACAGAGAATGGACAAAGAGGATATGCAAGGCCCATAGTCTCTGCTTTTTAGTGCATAGACAGAGGGTCCTCGTGAAGAGCGATAGAAAGTGTCCTAAGATTCCCAACTTCTTTCCCCGTGAAGACTCTAATTAATTATGAGAAACTGAGTTTCTTAAACCCAAGTCTTCTGTAAACCCCCCCTTGTACACATTTCTAATGCATCATTTTCAAGGGAATGACAGACAAAATTGTTCTGCCACAAGGACGAAGACTCCAGCAGAACTAACCTCCCCAGACTACTGATGAACCTGAAAACGAACAGCTGTGTGCGTCTACGAACTAAGTCTTAGAAGCTAAGGGTGATGGATTGGTGCTAAACTTAGGGCTCGGTAGGACTGAGTGTCTATGTGGGTCTCCTCTTTGTGTTATAGCCATAGGTGAGTTATTTGAAGTCTCAGAGCCCGCCAAATGAAAATCATGTCTGTTACCCTTATTAAGAGGATTAAATGAGATTGCAGCTAAGAACTTTATGAATGCTAATTTAAATTATTTATGCTCAGTTTTTACTAGAAAGCAATTTCATTCACCAGGGTCTGGTCAATTATTTGCTGAAACTAAAAGAAAAAGAAAGAAAGAAAGAAAGAAAGAAAAAAAACCCTCTAGTCTGATGCAGAGAGAAAGAACATTTCAAACCATGAAGGTCAATCAGGCCACAGAGTAATTTCACTCAGGAAGCTGTCAAGACACAGGGACTTGAGATATTCAAGGGAAAATTGGATGTAATACTTAGGGAAATAGTATCGGAGACTTTCTGCCCTTGTGTACCAGTCTGAAGGAGATGACCCAGCAGCCAATCTATAAATAAAACACTTTGCTGTTGTCTAAGATTTGGGGCACTTTGGGAATGGCAGTTTGTGTCAGGCACTTTGAAAAATGATAACAGCAACAGCATCATAGCAAATCGAAGGGCTGATTTTTTTTCTAATCACAACAACTGTATCAAGATTCGAGAGTTCTTCACTGTCTGTGTTAATTTAGATCAGACAACTCTATTATCAAAGGACAAATATTTCAGACATTTCAAGACTCTTAATTGTTTTCTATTATCAATTCTAGAAGCAGGCAATACCCTATCCCAGTAAAATGCAAGTGGCCCTATGGTCCCAGTCAAGAAGCTTGGTTGTGCAAACAGAAGTTTTAAAAACATTTATTATTGGCGGGGGGAGGGGGGAGAGGAGAGAGGGACGCCGCAGTCAGGATGTAATGTATGAGAGAATAAATAAAAGAAATTAAAACAAACAAAAAATAGACCCACCACATGATTCAGCCGTGCCACTTCTGGGTATATACCTAAGGATCTTTATGCTATTCTAGAGCTACCTGCTCATTTATGTCTGTCACTGTTCTACTTATACTGACAGGAAACGAGAATGGCCTAGATGTCCATCAACTCATGAATGGCTTCTGAAAATGTGGTCAGTTTATACAATAGATTATCATTCAGTTATTAAAAAACAAAATTGTGAAACATTTATTATTATTATTATTATTATTATTATTATTATTATTATTAAAGCAGGAGTAGAAAACAAGCTATTGGTCATCGCAAAGTGATTTTCTTTGCAACACCCAGACAGGAAGACAGAGCAATAGAAGGATCAATCAGCTAGCATCAGATTTTTGCTTAGTTAGGTTTAAAGCTGACAAAACTTCATCACTGTGTCCATTGAAACTGGTCTGTATGGGGAACTTGGCTGGTGTCTCGTTCCTCCTGATTCCAACAGCGAGTGGCTCTGCTCCAGCTTGTTGATAAGAAATGTAAGTTTGGGTGATTTTATTTTACTTTTTCATCTGGTATGTTGAGTCTGGGGCAGAAGCCTAATCTTAGGCAGTGGTTCTCAACCTGTGGGTCACAACCTGGAGGGGGGTGTTGAATGACCCTTTCTTAGGGATTGCATAAGACCACCAGAAAACATAGATATTTATGTTATTATTTGTAAAGGAGCAAAATTACAGTTATGAAAATAATTTTATGATTAGGGGTTACCACAACCTGAGGGCCTCAGGTATTAAAGGGCCTCAGCATTAGGAAGGTTGAGAACCACTGATCTGAAGCAACAGCACCCTGGGCCCTTAATCTAGTGACATAAATATATGCAATGGTTCTCTATAATAGAAGTTTGGTAAACCCCCCGCCCCCTTGCTCCACAAGGAGTCCTGTTAGGCAAATGCTTTCTTCATGCAGTGACTGAGAGTCAGGCTCCTTTGGTCATGTGGTTTCACTGTCCTGTACACACTTCTTGTCCTCTGCATGGGTTAGTGGGAGAAAAAGCATGTGTGGAAGGGATGTCAGCTCTTACAGGCCTTAGCCAGAGCAGGTATCATCTTTCTTCTCAGCCATAGGACTTTATTTACCATCAAGGGAAGCTGGGGAATGGGTCAACTGGATGCCCAGGAAGAGGGCAAGGACTGGTTCCAGCTGATCAGCTCGTGGTGCTGACACCACACAATCCTGTTTTTAAAATTGTTCAGCAGATCCCCACCGCTCTGAGATAAACATTTACACCACACAACAATGGTGCCCTTGTTACTTTAAGACATATATAATAGCCACCCTACTGAGTGCATGCATGCATGCATGCATGAGTGTGTGTGTGTGTGTGTGTGTGTGAGAGAGAGAGAGAGAGAGAGAGAGAGAGAGAGAGAGAGAGAGAGAGAAAGAGATACATTGTATCTGTTCATGTGTCTATGCGTAGAAGACAGCGGTCAGTGTCATGTCAATGTCCTGTGTCAGGACTTCTCACCGAACCTTGTACTCTCTGACTTGTAGCTAAGGAGCCTGGAGGATGTGTCCTCTCTGCCCTCTTCACACTGGGGTTGCTATGAGTATCCCCACCACACTGACTTTTACATGGGTCCTGGGGATCTGAACTCAGGTCTCATGCTTGCACAGAAAGCATTTTATGTACTGTTTCTGGTTTTAGAGAGTGTCTCCAGATGTTATCAGGAGAGCCAGTGTTTTAAGAGGACAAAGGAACTGTTCTCTGACAATGTTCCCGTCTATGAAGTACCATCTCACAAGAAGCTGGTGCCGAGAAGTACTTTGTAAAGACAAATTTAAGTAATTTATGTTCACATTTCTGGCTTTCACCACGAAGCTATTTTGTAGTAGACAGGGATCGTATAAGGAGCTAATTTTGATACTAGCATTGTTGGTTGCCTGGGGAAATACACAGAGGCAAGCCATAGCCCAGCACACTGTGAACGGAGCTGTTTTCTCCACGGGTACTGCTAACAAGGCTCTGCTTGATCGCTAACCTTGGTTGCATGGCTCCCCACCAGGAAGGTGAGGCTGACTGGCGTATCCAAGGTGATTCCCTAGGGCCCAATTGTGTAGAAACGTGTGCAGGTGTCATAATTAGCCATTTCCTGCCCAAACCTCACAAACAAGCCATAACCCTCAAGACACAACCTTCTGGAACATTTTACAGAATTGCTTGCAGACCATATAATATTCCTCTGTAACCTGTTTAATTACCCTAGTCATATATTTAACTGCCCCAGACTTGCTGGTCCAAATTTTACAGAGGATCGGAGGTGAGGGTGGTTAATAGCAGCAGGGCCTTTAAGCCACCACCATGGGGAGCTCAACAAAGCTGAAACTAGGCTGGCCTGTCTGCAGAGCAGTCAGAGGCTTCAAGAGTGCAGTTTCCTGTTCTATTCCTTGTCCGTCAAGAGCAATAAACATGTCATGAAGTGACCAGAAACGTGTGAACTTGGGAAGACAAACATTGACACTGAGCACAATGTTTCAACAGTCTGAACTCCTTCTCCTGCTTTCTAAGAAATGGAGTTAAGGTTCAGGATTGTTTAAGGTACAAAATTCATTAATTTCCCCCTTTTTAAATCCAGGCATTGCTTGTACATCTCAGTAAACACATGGACCCAACAAACATTTTCCCTACTGGAGAAAGTCTAATTTTGCATGAAAGTCTAAATGGTTTATATTAACTACCCAGCCATTCACTCAGATTATGCTTGCTAATGGTATAGACGAGGTCCTCTCTCTTGTACCAGTAAGGCGTGTAGGGAGCCACTGTTCATTCATTTTACACTACAGGAGAAATGTCTGCTGGGAACACCATTGCATGGTCTGCCTCCAAAATGCTTAGATGCCCCGGCCCGTGGGGTCATCAACGTGGACCTAAGGAGGGGGACGGATGATGGGGGACAAGAGACAGCAAGGAAGGAGAGCAAGTCGTGCATTCTGATCAAGCTCTTGAAGTTTATTTCAGGACAGCGGCTTAAAAAGACAGGCAGGCGGGAAGGTTACACATGGCCCAAGGCCAACCCACTACCGTAAAGGTTTTTCAGGAAATACCAGATGTTCTTTCAATTCCTGGGACCCGAGACCACAAACGCCCTGTCCTTTCTAACCTTGCACCTTAACTGACAGCGGGTAATTTCATGGGTTTGGCTCTCAGCATCTCACGGGTTTGGCTCCCGACACTTAGAGGCAGAGGGTTGTTAGGTAAATATGGAGATTCATGCAAATGTATTTTCATCACATAATTAACTTGTCAGCACTTTGAGACAGCCGTAGCATCTCCCCTGTGAGGACCTCCGTTTCCAGTTGTCTTGAAGTTAGAAAGTGGTGTTGTGTCCCTAGTACTCTTTCCTTCAGACTTGAATCTTCACAATGGCTGATCTTGAGCAAAGGCAAATTTAACTGCTTGGTTAGAGAGAAAATTCAGACGAGAAAGTATTCTGTGATACAATGTACAGAATATTAACAGCAAGGAATTAAGTGGGAATGGATAAATGATGAATTTCCTCCCATTTTGCATATTTGTACACGTGTGTGTGTATGTGTGTGTACATGTGTGTTATATATAAGATTCAGAGAGGGATTGGGTGACACACTTGAACAAAGCTATATTTTATTTGAAATAAATTTGCACTGTTTCTCTTTTATTATAGATAATACTTCAATGAATATCGTCTTGTAAATACTTTTTTTTTAAAGTTATTTTCTCAAGAGTAAATTTTAGACATGAAATTTTTTGATCAGAGATTATGGGTTATTTATTGAGCCTTAAAAATATAACTACCAGATGACTTTTTCCAGGAGAATGATGCTGACTTACAGTGTCACCAGGAAATAATGATCTAAGCAGCCTTTAGTTGCAGTTTTATTATTAATTTTGCTTCCCTCCCCATTGACTGTGTCTATGGTGGCCCTCATTCTTATTTCAGTTTGTGCTTCATTTGTTTATGGAAACAATATTTTGCCAAGTATACAATTATTATTTCCATTTTGGGAAGGAATTCAGGCTTCGTCCTTCCCACAGCAGTTTTGAGAGTGGGGTTCCTGAGAGGGCTTGGGTCGTGGAGGCGGAACACTCATGAGTAGGTTAGTGCCATGTTATTATGAGTTCTTACTGTGGCTGGGGTTAGGTTAGTCATCCCAAGAGCTTTGCCTTCTCTGAGTCTGCATGCTGCTCTTAATGTGTCTGCTTTCCTTCATGGTGAATCAGTACAACTCCCCTCAGCAGCTGCCAACTGCTCTACTGTGGACTTTTCAACGTCCAGAGGCATCAGCCAAATAAGCATCCTTTCTTTGTAAATTACCGAGAGTCTGGTATTCTGTTATAGCCACCAAAGGTGAAGTATGACGGAGCCCTAATTGCATTTATAACTATGTACATGTGTAACCCTTTACTCCATGGGGGTTACACAGAGTTGTGGTGACATTGTATTTGAAAGTGCATTGGGGCATCCTAAGCATGACATGTATTTGTGATCTTAGCATAAAATTTGTATTAGTTAAAGGTTTGAGTACAAATATACTTTAGAGATGAATGATTTGATGGGAACTCTTATGCGGAAAGACCGGCCAGGACTCAGTAAGCAGAACGGAGGGCAGCAATGAGAAGTCTGTTTGAGACATTTACAGCTGGATGAATTGTAGGTGTTTTCCTACAAAAGATTATCCATATGGAATAGAGGCCACTTTACGTGCAGTCTGTCGAGTTCCTTATATTACAGGAAGCAACAAGAGTCACATTAGGAAAATGTACAATCTCAGTCAGTATTAGCCCTTACCAAGAGACTCATGTGAAAAGAGGAGGCAAAGAAATTTCACACCAATGAGTGGTTATTCCTGGCTGGACAGCCTCAGGTTTTATAAACTTATTATGTTTTTCTGTATTTTAGATTTTATCTTAGGGAGCATGTTTTCCTTACTAATTCTTTGAGAATTTTATACAAGTGGAAGATACGTTTAGATAATTTCCACCCCATTCCTCTCCCTAACTCCTCCCAGATTCAACCCCCACCTCTCCCAGATTATGTTCTCCTTTTAAAAGAATAGACAACATAGACCAATTGTGATGTCCACAAACTCATGGGTGTGGCACCAGTCACTGGATCAAGGTCCTCCTACAAGGGGCTACACCATTAGATAAAACTGACCTCAAGAAGTCACCAGCTGTCAATAACTCCTAAGCGGTGGGAGCTTGTGAGCCCCTCACCATCTCCATGCTAGAATGCTGCCTGGATTGAACTTGAGCAGTTCTTCTGCAGCAAACCATAGCTTCTGTGTGTTCATGGGTGCAGTGGTCCTGCCATGTCTAGAAGACAATGTATTGCTCTGGCCTTTACAATCTTTTTGGATCCTGGTCAGCCGTGGTCCCTGATCCCTAATGATTTGGGGGTGATATAGATACCTTGTTTGTGGCTGAGCACTCTATAGACATTTATTTTGACCAGTTGTGAGTCTCTGTATTCACTGCTGTTCACTGCACAAAGAAGCTTCTCTGATGAGGCCTGAGAGCTGTACTAATTGGTGTAGAGATGCCCATTTAGAGGACAATCTAGTAACTATGTACACTAAGCAAAATAATAATAGTAAATTCACCTTAGCTGCCCACGAGCTCCTAAACAATGGGTTTTTGGCAAGATTACAGTGCCAGGCATGCATTTTTCATGTGTAATGGCCTTAATCCAACACACACACACACACACACACACACACACACACACACACACACACACACCCTAGGGATCTTATCAAATAGTAGGTTTTCTTATGATTTTTACAGTAATCATCAATACAATTATTAATAGTTGTTTTTCTCTCCACCCCTTTCTTTACTCTCCCCTCCCATCTCTGTCCTCCTACAAACTTCCCGCCTCATCCCCACCCCCTTAAAGTTTTTCCCTTCCCTCCCCACCAATGTCTCCTTTCCAGTTTTCTGAATTCTACAAGTACTCTCAATTAAACCCACAACTCTAAAGGCTCAATGCACTCTAAAGATGCAACTGTAAGGATCCACATATGGGTGAAAACATGTGACATTTGTCTTTCTGTGTCTAGGTTGCCTGGCTTCAGATAATGTTTTCCAGGTCAACACATTGTCTGCAAATTTAAAAATTTTATTTATCCTTACAGCTAAAGAGAATTCCATTGTATATAGTAATTTACATTTTCCTTGTTCATTTATCAGTAGATAGTTTACATATTCTAGATGTTCAGAATAAAGCATTTGTGAACATTGATGAGCATGTAACCCTGTAGTAGAAGGTAGAGTCCTTTGGGTGTGTACACAAGACTGGTACAACTAGGTCACACGATTGGTCCATTTCTAGTTTGGGGATGAATTTCCACACCGATTTCCATAGTGGCAACACCTGTTTGCATTCCTTTTTAGCAGTTCACGAGGACAGTTTCACAGTTCTAAATGTTGATTTAATAAGCCTCTCTCTGATTTCTAGAGATCAGTTGATAAAGCTAACAAGTAAGGGATTACGCATTACCTGGATTACATACACATACATTTGTTAGATTAATTTAAAAAAAAAAATCCAACTGCTGGGGTTGGTGATGTATCTCAGTGGCCAAATGCTTGCTTGACGTACTGTGAGGGTCTAGGTTCAGCTGCAAGTACCACAAACACACGAAAACCCAACTGCTAAATATCACGTGGCCTGGGAGAACCCTTTCTTGCAGTGTTGTGGATTAAACTTAAAGCCACAATTTGAAGCAGTTGGGATGGTGAACAAGCATATCTGGACATGAAAAGCATTTATATAAGATTCAGAAAGAGGCAGCTTGACTGTGGTAAAAAGCAGCATGGCCATTTCTCTTTGGATGAGGAAAAGTGGGGAACTTTTAGATTGTGGCCTTGTGATGGGTGCAAGGTCACTGTGTCAGTCCACTTTGCAAAGGCAAGGCACCAAATGTGAGCAATCTGGACTTTGAACATAAATAAAAACCATACAGTGTGAATTTCTGAGAGCTAAGGACGATGCACTGTATAGTACTACTCTGCATGATCCTGCTAAAGGCAAGAATGATGCCATTATACACAAACAAAGTGGAAGTAATTCTTTTTTGACAAGTACAGATATGAAAGAGAAGTCATGTTCCTTAATTGGTCTATGGATATTAGAATATGTTATTCTGAATAAGCATATACTTAAATTCCTAAGTTATAAAATTTTAAAATAGATACTTGCCTATCGGAACTGCAGTCTTCAATTATAGATGCTTCCAATTATAGATGGTCCCCGAAACCCATCATAACCTGGAACTATTTTAGGATGGAATTGCATTTAAAAAACAGAACTCACCAAATATCAGACTGACTACTTGCCACTCTGTCCCCTGTTGTCTTTTACTGAGTCATCCTCAGCTACTTTATCCAATCTTTTTGCATATGAGTTTCGATCAAATTACTTATCTCCAAACTGTACTTATGTGTGCTGTCCTGGTTGGTTTGTGTGTCAACTTGACACAAGCTGGAGTTATCACAGAGAAAGGAGCTTCAGTTGAGAAAATACCTCCATGAGATCCAGCTGTAAGGCATTTTCTCAGTGATCAAGGGGGGAGGGCCCATTGTGGGTGGTACCATCCCTGGGCTGGTAGTCTTGGGTTCTATAAGAGAGCAAGCCAGGAGAAGCAAGCCAGTAAGGAACATCCCTCCATGGCCTCTGCATCAGCTCCTGCTTCCTGACCTGCTTGAGTTCCAGTCCTGACTTCCTTTAGTGGTGAACAGTAATGTGGGACTGTAAGCTGAATAAACCCTTTCCTCCCCAACTTGCTTCTTGGTCATGATGTTTGTGCAGGAATAGAAACCCTGACTAAGACAAATTGGTACCAGCATAGTGGGGTATTCCTGTGACAATTTGACCATGTTTTGGGGAGGACTGTGGAAGGACTTTGGAACCTTGGGCTAGAAGAGCCATTCAGTGTTAAGAGCTCTGTGGGATGTTGTGTAAGAGCTTGGAAGATATTGTTGAGAACAGTGCAGAAGATGGAGGCCTGGCTTGAGAAATTTCAGAGGGAAGATCAAAGACTTTTATCAGGGCTGTTGCTATTTTAATTGTGAAGATTTCGTGGTTTTGGTTAGCTGGGGCTGAAGAAATCAGCTGTGATTAACAAGATACCAGAACTACCAAATCAAAAACTTTGCATTACTGGGATTATTGATGCTGGTTAGCTGGAGCTAAGAAATTAGTGGTGATTAAGAAGAGACCAGCATCATTGAGGTGAAATCTTCTGGGAAGTGTTTTCTGAGAGCACAGAGGCTGCGTTCCAGGATAGCCAAGGTTGTACCTTGTGTTGTGGCTGGACTTGTTAATGTGTAAGAGTCACTCAGGTGGTACTGGTTTTGAAGGTATGAAGGGGTCATGAAGAGCAGCTGAGGCTGGGCACTGTGAGAGGCCCCAGAAGGCCATTGGTGAAGGTGCAGCCTCAATTGCAATTGATGGCACAGGACTGAAGGGGTCATGCAAAGGAGTTGAGAGCCTATGAGAGGCTATTGGTGAAGTCTAATTACAATGGAAGACAGCAGTGTTTTTGGAGATGCCAGTATCATGAGATGACCACCAAGAACAGCAGCAGCAGTGGACTACAGGCATCTGGAGTCTAGAAGACAAGGTGTGTGCTACGAAGGGCAGAGCTGGAGAAGTGACTCAAGCCCTTGGAGGAATCCAGAAGATTGTGAGTGGATCCCAGACATTGGATAGTTGGAGTTTGATTTTTGCTTTTGATTGTGACTGTGCCATAATATTTTTTACTTTTGAAGAAAGAAGGTATTTTAGTGGAGCCCACAGTTAAGAGACTTTGAATTTTTAAAAGACCTTGAATTTTAAAAGATATTAGATATTTTAAAGGTATTGAACTTTTTTTTTTTTTTTTTGGCCAGTGAGAAGTAACTTCATTTACTCTTTAGTGTAAGGTCCCATGCTTCAGAATTAAACAAATTCTTAGAAAGCAATTTCCACATCCTGTTCATTATAGAAGTGTTTTTTAAAGCTTAAAACATTGTCAAGGTGTTGAAGAAGTGGTAGTGGTTGGCAAGAGGTCAAATGGACATGGTGGATGAGGGAGAGGCCCAAAGCTCAATGTATCCAACTATTGAGGCTGTGATTGTGTAGTGTGCAGTCCAGTTTTGCCCTGGAGAAGTGAGTCCTTTCTGAATGCTGGCCAATTCCAGCTGCAGGTGCTGTAGCTTTTGGTGCATATAATGGATTTGGTGAGCAGGTCTCAGACGGTGGTTTGATTAGGATTCAGCTGGTAGTGGGTCAGACTAGAAGCAGACTACCAAACAGTGACCATGGCCTTCTCATGGTGCATGTTTGGCTCTGGGAAGTGCTTTAGAATTTCTCCTTAGTCCAACTGGTCATCAGCAATTGTCATTTTTCTGTCACATGGCAGAATATGAAAATGCAGTGCCATCTTCTGGGGTTGGCTCGGGCCTCGAAGCCCGAAGACCGAGGGGATGAGGAATGAAGGCGCCACGTGAGCCTGGCCACTGTGGGATTCCCCCACACCGCTCACTCCCTGTGCTCAGCATGCTCTGTTCAAGGTATTGTACTGGCTGATGTGTGTCAACTTGACACAAGCTGGAGTTATCACAGAGAAAGGAATTTCAGTTGAGAAAATGCCTCCATGAGATCCAGCGGTAAGGTATTTTCTCAATTAGTGATCAAGGGGAGAGGGCCCCTTGTGGGTGGTACCATCTGTGGGCTGGTAGTCTTGGGCTCTATAAGAAAGCAGGCTGAGCAAGCCAGGAGAAACAAGCCAGTAAGGAACATCCCTCCATGGCCTCTGCATCAGCTCCTGTTCCTGACCTGCTTGAGTTCCAGTCCTGACTTCCTCTGGTGATGAACAGCAGTGTGGAAGTGTAAGCTCAATAAACCCTTTCCTCCCCAACTTGCTTCTTGGTCATGATGTTTGTGCAGGAATAGAAACCCTGACTAAGACACATGCTTATATGCTTTTTAACTGATATAAAAATTGCAATTTTAAACTTGTCATAAAGGCCCAATGCCTACTGAAGAACATGAGTCAGTGATTTTTGTGATCTCCTGGCTGAAAGGGAGTTGTGATTGGTTCCCTGTCATTATGTATCTCTCAGTATTAAGAGAGAACATAACAATTTGAAATTCAAAGTATGGTTTCTGCTCAGAGTGTATTATTTGCATGCTGTCCTGTACAGATCTATGTTGGCCAAACTGTGTCTAAGGGTTTTCTCATTGGTAATGGCAGCAGGATTCATTTGGAAGGACCACATTCTTTTTTTTCCCATAATTTAATTTTTTATTCACTTTACATCCAATTGCAGCCTCTCTTCTCTCCTTCCAGTCCCCATATTACCTCTCCCCTTTCCTCAGAGAAGGGCAGTTCCCTCATCCCCCTGGGTACCATGCCACCCTGACACTTCTAATCCCAGCAGGGCTAAGCACATCCTCTTCCACTGAGGCTGAACCAGGCAGTACAGTAGGGAAAGGGGGTCCAATGGTAGGCAACAGAGTCAGAGACAGCCCCTGTTCCAAGTGTTAGGAGACACACATGAAGATTAAGCTGCACATCTGCTACAAATATGTAGGGGGCCTAGGTCTAGCCTCTGCATGCTCTTTGGTTTCTGGTTCAGTCTCTGTGAGCCCCCATAGACCCATGTTTGTTGAGCCTGTAGGTCTTCTCATAGTGTCCTTGATCCCTCTGGCTTGTTCAACTCTATCCTCTACACTTCCACAAGACTCCCTGAGCTATGCCTGATGTTTGGCTGTGGGTCTCTTTCTCATCTATTTCCCATCTCAGCTGCTGGGTGGAGCCTCTCAGGAGACATTAAGTTTCCTGTCTGCAAACATAGCAGAGACTCCTTAATAGTCTCAGAGATTGGCTCTCTCCAATGGCATGGGTCTCACTGGGCCAGTCATTTGTTGATCATTCCCTCAGCCTCTGCTCCATCTTTATCCCTGACTGTTTTGTAGGCGGGATAAATTTTGGGTTGAAACTTTTGTGGGTTGCCTTCTTTTGAGAAGTAGTTTGGCCTCGGCAACCACATTTATTGTTGCAAGTACATGATGAAGAGGATTATGGAGCTCTGAGGATCCTTGAAAGCATTTGTAAGAGGAAGGGTTGAGGATAGTCTGTGGCTGAGGTGAAGAAAGAGAACACTTGAAGTAAATGGATATGCATACAGGAAGTACTGCCACATTCAGAGAAGGAGGTATAGCACAGTGACTTTAGGGACGGCAGCTAGAGTGGATGTGTGGTGAGTATAGCTGTCGGAAGGTCACAGAGGAGATCTATGTAGAGTGGTAACTAGGGCCTCAGTCCTGGAGCCTTGTGGGGCTGCAGACCCAGCCATTGCCAGGAGCCTGAACTCAGGAATCGATCCATCGAACCCTGAGATGATCACAACCTCTAACAATTTGACTCCTGTGAGTGATGCTGGGCTCAGGACACTCAGCTAAGATGATAGCCGGAGTCTTGACCCAGTCTTGACAAACAGGATGAAACAATAACTTCTGAGCACCTAAACTTGGGGCTGATTTATAGATCAGAAGCAGATGAAATGCCAGAGCATGCTGTCCCTTGCTCACTGTTCTCTTTAGAAAATCAGTGTGTTCACACTCTGCAGAAATGTCTGGGTTTCAGGTCTAAGATGGACTAAAAGATAGACTGAACATGCAATATTTAAATTAAGACTTTTATATCCATTTATGTGGTATGTGTGTATGTGTTTGTGTATGTGTGTATGTGTGTGTATGTGCACACATACACCTATGTGGTGTGTTATGTGTAATTCAGAGGACAACTTGTAGGACATTGGACTTGGTTTGTCCAGCCTTGGTGGAAGTATCACTACCCAATGAGCCATCTTGCTGGCCTAAATTTTAAATTTAAAAGCATCTGTTACTGCTGTTTGTAAGAAGTTTGTTACCTGAAATGGTGATGTTCTTTGTTCTCATCTAAGATCTGCTTACCGACCTCTTGAAATTTTCTTTGAAACTGGTTACTAAGAGATGACTAAAATTTGTTATTTCATAGTTCTAAGAACCAACTGGGAGAAGGTGATGGAGACTCTTTGTGTAATAGACCTATTTACACCATATTGAGCTGATATCAAATTAGCAAGTGACTAAGCTATCAACATGCTTAGAATCTCCCCCCCTAAAATATGAACATTCAACCCTAGAGCCATGTTTTGTTGAAAGTCATTATTGTGGAATTTTAATTTTCTTGGCACTTAGCCACTAGTTATAAATCCTACACCTGTAAATCTACTCCCCGAAGATACTTTCATTTCATGACGCATTGTTTCTCCACGGATAAATTCAATTATAAATTACAACCAAATTGGCTTTTTCATAGCATCCTCCTTTCTAAGTATCTTAAGTCCCTTGTGGATTATAAAGTAATTACAGCGCTCCAAGGACGGTCTAATAATTGTGCACCCGAACACAAACTCGTCTCTATATTTGAGAGAGGCTCCTTCTCAGCTGGGAACATGAAGTTGAGTTTTATTGAGACTGAGGACTATTGGCCCAGACTCAGGGTGATCCCCTGGGTTAATTTGAAAAGTATCCTGGGATCTTTAATTTCCATCTGGATGACCAGGGAGCTGAAGGAACAGCCTTCCCCAGTGTGACCCTGTGTTCCAGTGGGGTCTTGACACAGGCAGTTTCCCACCCCAGAGGTGCAATGCACACTATGGGTGATTCCACAAGGTCTTCATTATTTCTGTTCAATCCCAACCATATTCACAAGCTTGGTTTTCTTTCCAGGGCTTCAGATGGTAGCCAAGAAGTGTCAGAAACTTCTCAGAGAGCTGTTCCCCAAGGGAGGGTTAACTAAGCTAGCAAGGTGTTTCATTGTAGCTGTTGCTTTTGAATTCAGTTTTTTTCTCTTTCTTTCTGTGTGCCATTCATGTAACAGCACATGGCAGACATTCAAGGTTATTTGGACTTGTGTCACAGTTTTCCTTTGGCACATTTAAAATGGAGTCCTTTTTTTTTTTTTGTTCTTTTCATCTTTTACCTTGGCAATGCTGCCTAAGAGAGCAAATGATCCCTTGTCTTTTGCAACTCACCTTGAGAGGCCTTGGGATGCTTAGGTGCTAATTAAGTTGGAGCTGTTGGCCCTGTTATTGGTTTGAGCTCCAGGAAGCAAAACACCTCTGGGGTGTGTGTGTGTGTGTGTGTGTGCGCGCACGCGCTCGCGCGCATGTTCCATTTTCAGTGATCTGAGGAATCGCTACCAGTGTGAATTGTTTTGGAAGTGATAAGTACAACACATTCTTCAACTCTTCTTTGGGGTTGACTCAAAAGTCACTCAAAAACAGTTCGACAGTTCAACCAAATGTATATCTGTTTGTTTTGATGATTACATGACATGCCATATTTGAATACTCCCTGCCTCTAGGCAGAAATAGGCACATGGTCAGGACAGTTGACATCTTCCTCTCTCACCTTGCCCTGTAGATAGGAAGAAGAAAGCTGAACAGGTTTAGGAATGGTAAGAAAGCTATTTCACTAAAGTCTTAGGTATCAGGCACATTGAGGCCCCAGTGCGGCGGTGTTGGCTTAGCCTGGGTTTGGATGCTGTAGTGGCTATTCCTGATTGTCAACTTGACTATATCGGGAGTGAATTACAATCCTGAATTAGAAGGCTCAGCTATGATCTAGATCTTGAGTCTGGAAGACACAAGTTTCAGGTGTGGTGGTATGCACACCTCTGATCTGGGCCACACCTGCTGTTGGAGATCTACATAAGGACATCGGAAGGAGGAAGAATCAATCTTCTTCGCCTTCGAGCCTTGTGGGACTAAGCAACTGCTAGATCCTCGGGTTTTCATTCACAGCTGCTGCTGACCATTGTTGGGGAGTTTGACTACAGACTGTAAGTCATTAACAAATTCCCTTACTATATAGAGACTGCCTGTAAGTTCTGTGACTCTAGAGAACCCTGACTGATACAGATGCTGCACACTTTCCTAGGGACTTGGTCTAGGGCAGTAATTCTCAGCCCGTGGCCTGGGACCCCTTTAGGGTCAACTGAGCCTTTCGAATTGAATATCCTGCATATACGATATTTACATTGTGGTTTATAACAGTAGCAAAATTATAGTTATGAAGTAGCAATGAAATAATTTTATGGTTAGGGTTCACTACAACATGAAGAGCTATATTACAGGGTCATAGCATTGGGAAGGTTGAGAACTGCTGCTCTAGAGCACGGACTATGTTCTTAGAGCAGCTGGTCCATGGCTTTCTGCCATGCCAGTGCATGGAAAATGAGGCCTCAGCTACTTCTGAAGGTGGACCACTTTCCATCCTCCACAGCTTAAGGTAACTTCTGCATTTGAAGTCCCATGGCTTGCTTCTTCTCCTAGGGGGGAGAGCGCATCTTTTATAGATCTTTTATAGTGCTGTTTTCTTCTGAGATACCTTCCATTTCTATACACAAATTTGTCTTTTCTTGCTGTGATTAAAAACAACAAGAATAACAACAAAACATGTATGCAAGTTGGGACCCAGGATCTTGGCACCATGGTTGTGGTATTTTGGTCATACTCTTTCTCCTTCCTCAGCTCCTCCCAGATCATCTCCACCTCCCTCCCTAGCTTGGATTCTTGCATTCTGAATGCCCTGTACACTTACTGGCAGAGCGTGCACTCAGCGAACAATCGCTGAGCAATGTAATAACGGATACGTCCCATTGAATGAGCGACTGCATTATTTTGCATTTTTAGTTTGCTCATTGGCTGTAGTAACCTACCCATAGGCTATTTATTTGGCCACCAAGGAATATTTGTATATTTTGGAAGACTGTGGAATCACTTTGGTGAATTTTTGTTGGAAGTGTTTGTTTGGAAGGGGCTAAAAGAACCATAGTTTCATTATGACTTGGTGTAAGGTCATTTCCATTAGAAGACTGATAGCAATCTCTTTATGGATTGAAAGATTTCAGCTTGAGCGACATCCAGAATTCCTCCTTCATCTCTGAATAGATAAAATAATATGAAGGACCTTAGAGGGGTTGGCTTTTTTCCTAGTTAGTTCTGAGAGGACGTCTCTTTAGGAAGCACCAACCAGCTGGAGTTTGCTTGAAGACAGGGGGAGAGAGCAACAAGCTTCAGGAAGGACGGATCTCCCTAATGAATGACAGCTGAGATAATAAAGACCTTCATCCACCCTGCTTTCTGCACAAACCACAAACATCTCCTGAAAGTTAAAAGGAAAAAGAAAAACATGCTCTTCCAAGGGGGGTCTAACAAGGGAACAGGAGGTGAGCCTGGCTATAAAGAGTGGTTTAACGCGTCCAGGACTCTTTCAGTGTAGCCCCTGAGGCTTTTGTGTAACCCTGTCACTGTCCCCACACCTCCTCGGTGCTGACAGTCTTGGTAATTGATGACTTTGTGAGGGCTTCCCCCCCCCCCCCCGCAACACATTAAAGCAAGAGGGAACACGCCAGCTCCTACCCCACAGCAGCCTGGCACAAGGGACCGGAGACGAGTGGATACAGCGCCTAGTGATCTTGGAAGAGAGTGGGGATCGATCTGGTCAATCAGGCTGCCCCACTCCTGTCAGGCTCTGAGACCTTCCACCTGCTCCTTTGAGCCATTAGAGCTCCCAAGTCTCCCTGTAAGCCTTTTCTATTAGGCACATGCTCACATGTTTTGATTTTTTTGCTTCTAAAGTCATTACATATG
The DNA here is from genome assembly GCA_028551405.1 of Uromys caudimaculatus. Taxonomy (NCBI): domain Eukaryota; kingdom Metazoa; phylum Chordata; class Mammalia; order Rodentia; family Muridae; genus Uromys; species Uromys caudimaculatus. The sequence goes on along the minus strand of CM052703.1, from coordinate 121,611,351 downwards.
TAAATGTATGTGTATGTATATATGTATGTGTGTGTATATATATAAAATTTACCTGCATTGAACACAGTTCCCATCTGTGGACTGAGAGTGGCCAATGATTTATTAGTCTTGGTTTCTCCTGTGCCAAGGGGTATGGGATTGATTTAGTTTGTGGCACACACTGTGAGGAGAGGCTCTGTGATGGGTGGGTGAGGGGCCTGTGTCAGGACTGCGACTGCTTTTGGAGACATTGAAGAAGTGGTTTCTCAAGTTGGGGGAGTTAACTTATGGAAGGGAAGGAAGTGTCCTGGAGGACTCCTCTGGAATAGAAGTGTGCCTATGTTGGGGGTGGGCACTGTGAACAGCTTGAAGTACAGCCTGGGAAGACCGTATTTCTTTCGTCTACACGGAGGGTTTGACTGGTCAGTGGTCATTCATGCTTGAGGCTCCTTGACCACCCAGCTTGGCATTTGTGTCCCACCAGATTCACACACAAATCTAGAGAGTTGGTGCTTTATCATCAGAACCGTCTTCTCTTTCGATTTTCAAATCGTAACACGGCATTAATGGATTGGAGGATCCCCTGTCTTCCTGTACAATATAAAAACAGAAACAGCAACCACAGCCGTGCTGGATATGTGGCAAGTTTTCAGTAGCAATTTTCTACTTAACTCACCTAAATTTTCTATTTTTCCTTTCAAAGGCCCTTAGAAGTATTATGGCCCTGGCTATGGTATCCACCGGCCCTCATGGGCAGGCGTATCACACATGGAGAAGAGAGACTGCTGTCATTTTATGTCAAGTAAAAGATGTAAGGTTTCACAATCCTTTGGGATGACAGACTAAGGTACATGTAGTGAGATTTATGTTCTTCTTTGATAAACTGTGTGGACTCTTCGTTTTAGATGCTGAATGATATTAAAATATAAACTAAGGCACAGTGCAAATGTCAAGTCTTTGGGCAAACAGCAATTCATGAATTAGGGAGGGTCACATGAGAGGGCGTTCAGTGCCTCCACTGAGGAAGGGGGAAGGGGCTTTATAGAGGGAATGGGGCATTACCACAAAACATATTTGACTGGTTGCAGTTGTGAAGGTACCTTATTGTGTCTGCCCTGCTGGAAGTACCTAGTGGTGTAGTTAGAAGTTTTGTGGTTGCTTTTCATTGACCAAACTACAGTTCTATTCTTCTTAAAGTATGCTTTTACAGGAAATGGCTCAAGTTAATGTCTGCTTCTGTTTGTAAATCAGGCCAGGTTATGGATCCCAACTGGCGTTGTCTTCTTTGGGATTTCTTAGGCTGGGGCAGCATTTTAATTACATTTTAAGGTTGGAGAGAAGAGTAAAACTGTTACATTGCTCTTCCCAGGACCCACAGGCTCATAACTGCCTGCAACTCCAGGGCTACTGACACTGTCTTCTGGCCTTTGGGGTCAACTGCACTTATGTGCACATGCTCCATACAGACACATATGCAAGCATGTCATTAACAATTGTAAGCCTAGAGCCAGTCTATGTGAAGTATAAGACATTCTGAAGTTTGGACTTCTAAAAATTCCCTGATATTTTTATTATTTTTTTTAGATGTCAAGATTGCCTAAATCTCCAAGTTATGTGTTGTTAGATTGTGGCAAGTTAGGATGCTGTTCAGAAAACTGTGCACAAACCAAGGGAATCTGGGGCTAAAGGATTTTAATAGCAATTTTTTTCAAAATTATGATAGATTAAAGAAAAACAAACAAACAAACAACAACAACAAAACAAAAACTCCCAGCCCTGAGTGGCTATGGTAATGCAAAAATGAGTTTGCTTGACACAATGGGTGTCACACTATTGAGAAATGTGGACTTCCTGGATACTCCCATTCTGTGTGAGCAGCTGAACCATGCCCCTGGTTTCTTTTTTCTGTCTTCATCAGGGTTTCTAAAGAGGGAGCTGTGGTCTGGCTATGGGGCAGCTGACTGTGGCTCACTTTTAGTCCTAACACTTGCTGCTGATGAGGAAGGTACAGGTCCTGAGTGCTCAGTGCTGCTTCTTAACCATTAAAAAGGAATTTGTTCCAAGTCCATGAAAGGTAGTGCATACTCCTGGAGCCAGAGCTCACATCTCATTTTACTATCTATTTATTTTTCTATGATTTATTAATTGGTATAAATTATCTATATATACATATAGATAAACATATTTAGGGTGTGTAATGTGATATTTTGAAATATACACACACTGTGGAATGGCTAACTAAAACAACCACTGCAAGTTATACTTATTGTTTCTTGTGGTCAGAACACATAAGACATACTTTGTTTTTGTTTTTTCCAGCACTGATGGGCTCCCATTATCATGCTGTAGACCAGTTTCCTTGACCTTAGCCTTCCTAACTGAGAGTTTGGCTCTTTTGCCGAGGTTCTTCCTGGCTCCCCTCAGCCCTGGTTCCTGGTGACCTTGTCTACTCTCTGCCTACTTCTGTCAGTTCCATATACTGGTGAGATCCTGTGGCATTTGTCTTTCTGTGCCTGACTCATCTCTGTTTTGTTTTTTAAAAGATCGATGATAGAATTCCAGATCATCTTAAGATTCCAGCCAACTTCCTCCCAGTCCCTAGGATTCAAATTCTTTTATAAGGATCCACTATGGATCCATGCATGACAGAGTATCTAAAATATTGTTTATTTCATTTCTTAAGCAATCAACTCATTGGTAACCACCATAGCTATGGGCATAAGAGTCACAGAGACTACTTCTTTCTTCATCAGACACCTTCTCTATTGTAAATGGGGAATGGGTGTTAGAACCACTTAAGACATTCACAGTAAATAAGATGAATGATGTGAAATAAAAACTTCCTTACAAATGGAGGGTGAGTGAGATTTGGAGGTCAGATAAGGCGGGTGGGGCTGCGGTCACTGCTGTGGAGAGTGATCTAACTCCATGATGCAGTGACGTCTTGACCTATGTATTGAAACAATGACTCTAGTCTCTTCACAGTCCACAGCACTGGAGGGTCCCCGATGGACAATTCTTGGGAAACCCAGCAGTGAATGGTCAGAGAGAGTTCTCAGCACAACTGCAGCTGCTGTCATATGCCCTTTGACTGAAAATGATGCTTCTTCAACATGGCACGAAAGGGCATCTATGTCATTGGAGTAATAATACATCAGTAAGATGCTTCATACTGTCTTCATAGTTCCTTCCAACAAACTGTCAGCTACTCTAGAGGCTTCTCTCTAGGTACAGTCTCTTGCCTGGCATAGATTAAAAAAAAAAAAAGCTTGATCTTGCTGGTTCCTGGAACCCCCAGCTCCAGCCCCACTGTGAACACCATGGGCCATTCTGAATGTGTGCACTCTGTTATATACAACCCTTCATAGTCCCTCGGTGCACCCAGACCTTGGTGTGAAACTGAACTTCTTTTTCTTCTCCTCCTGCACCCCTTTCAGGGCCCTGAAGATGAGTATCTTCACGGCAAGCACACTGGAGCCTTTCACAACTGACCACACTTTTAGAACCAAGGCATGTGAGGATCAGATGTGCTTGTGCTTATGTGTACAGGTCCATTTTTGATGCCTGCTTCTTTAATTTCTGTGACTGTTTTTCATCGATGCCCTAGTCTCTTTTCATCTTACGGATTTTCTGTCTTCTTGGAGGGTAGTTTTCTTAGTGAAGTACGGAGGAGGATTTCCTAAAAATGCTTCCTTTTAAACAATGTTCTGATCAAAGCAGTGAGTCAGAAGGACTGTCCTGTGACACAACGTGACTCCATGTGCATCCTCCTTAGATACAGGAATGACAGATAATGAAGTTTGGGAGCTATGAGGTTTTCTGTCAGTTAGATTTACTGAAGGCAAATTGTAATGCCTACTTCAAAGGACTGTTGTAAGGATGTTTATAAACTGGAGTAGGATTATAATTGTGTAGCAAAGTAAACACAAAGTCTCTGGGACAAGAGCCCCACTTGCCCAGTCCAGTGGGGCTCAGCTGTAAACCACTTCCATAACCTGCCTTTTGTATACACCACAGTGTTCAGAGCAGCTTGGTGGACTATGAACACAGGTCATTCACTTCATTTCATGTGTGGGAAAGGACCACAGAAAGGATCTCAGGGAACACACTTAGACGAAGAGTAATTGAAAGAAACTAATGAAAGACAAGAGAAAAATCCAGCAGAGGAAGAACATGGAGAAACACACACACACACACAGCTTCATTTTTATAAGGAAGCTGGGTAGAGTCATCTTGGGTTTCTGTGGTTCTTAGTCTGCAAAGAAGCTGGAACTTAGCCCAAAGAGCTCAGTGTGGAATTTGACAGTAGTTCAGGAGGATGGGAAAGGGAAGAAGTCTCAGGATAGATACAAAAACCTTTTAGGGAGCAAGTTACTTGCCCAGCTAGCAATTTGGTCAAAGAAAGCCAGGAAGAAACTGTTTTCTACTTCCGGTTCCTGGGTCACTGTGACAGGTGCTCTAGCGGTTGGTTTGTAAAAATATCTGAATTGGCAACACACAGAGGAACTGCATGTGATAGGTGATGTCTCCATGTTCAGTGCCCACTAGACAAACAATTATTCTTAACATTCTTGATCTGGTCACTTGAGCTGGACAGAAATATCATTTAAATGGTGAATGGAGTTAAGTTTTTCAAAACAATGCTTTCAGGGATGGTAGGAATTTTTGTGTCTTGGAATTTGTTTAATGTTTTTGAGTAAGCTGGTGAATGTGGAATTAAAGCATCATGGTAGGTAGGTTAATGGAGAGGAGCCATGTAGCTTTCCATGGGACTGAGAGCAGCTTTTCCAGAGGACTGCTGCTACAAATAGGCGGGAAGCCAAACCTTTGGAACACTGATTCTTGGTGAGTGTCTTAGACAGGGTTTTACTGCTGTGAACAGACACCATGACCGATGCAACTCTTTTTTTTTGATACTTTACTTACATTTCCAGTGTTTTCCCCTTTCTAGCTGTCCTCTTTGGAAAACACCTATCTCCTCCCCCTTTCCCACCTCCCACCTACCCACCCACCCACTCCCATATTCCCACCTTGACATTCCCCTTTACTGGGGCCTCTCCTCCCCCTGATGGCCAACAAGGCCCTCCTCTGCCACATATGTGGTCCGAACCATGGGTACCTCAATGTGTATTCTTCGGTTGGTGGTCCAGCCTCCAGGAGCACCGGGGGGTGGGTCAGGTCAGTTGACACTGTTGCTCCCTCCATGCTGCAGACTCCCTCAGCTCCTTCAGTCCCTTCTCCCACTCCTCCATCTGGGACCTCACTCTCAGTCCAGCAGTTACTGTAAAGTGAAACTTGGGTATTCCGAACGTTTAGGCTAATATCCACTTATCAGTGAGTACATACCATGTTTGTTCTTTTGTGACTGAGTTACCTTGCTCAGGATGATATTTTCAAGTTCCATCCATTTGCCTGCAAATTTCATAAAGTCATTATTTTTAATAGCTGAGTAGTACTCCATTGTGTAAATGTACCACATTTTCTGTATCCATTCCTCTGCTGAGGGACATCTGGGTTGTTTCCAGCTTCTGGCTATTATAAATATGGCTGCTATGAACATAGTGGAGCATGTGTCTTTATTACATGTTGGAGCATCTTCTGGGTATATGCCCAGGAGTAGTATAGCTGTGTCCTCAGGTAGTATTATATTCATTTTTCTGAGGGACAACATTTAACTGGGGCTGGCTTATAGGTTCAGAGGTTCAGTCCATAATCACCAAGGTTGGAGCATGGCAGCATCCAGGCAGGCATGGTGCAGGCAGAGCTGAGAGTTCTACATCTTCATCTGAAGGCTTCTGGTGGAAAACTGACTTCCAGGAAGCTAGAGTGAGGGTCTTAAGCCCACGCCCACAGTGACACACCTACTCCAACAGGGCCACGATTCCTAAAAGTGCCATTCCCTGGGTTGAGCATATACAAACCATCATAGTGAGTAAAAGAGAAATGAATACCAAAGGAAGAAGTACACATTCAGATTGAATTCTGGTGCCAGATGAAATGTGATCTTGACTTTTGGAATGTTATTAGAATTTAAACTTTGTGGTGCAGAATTATTCTTGTGCTACTCTCACATGCTGTCTGGAAAACTTACTAAGACAGAGCTCTGGCAACGAAAGGTTTTGATTTAGCTTTAGAAAATTTCATTTTAATTGACAAATAGTAATTGTACATATTCTGGGTTTAGAGGTTAGATATTTAAATACATAGGTACATGTGTAAAGATTGGGGTCTTTGACATACCTATCACAGACATTAATTTGATTGGGGACACCCATATTCCTCTCTAATAGCTATTTTGAATTAGTCAATTAGTTGACCACAGTCACCACCCTTCTTTGCAAGATCACTGTCTTGATGGGGTAAAGTTTCTCAACTTAGCTCATGTAGGAGTCTCTGTCTGAGAAAAAAAAATCCATTATTTTTATTTTCTAGAAAATGTATTTTTATTTTAACCTTAATCTTTCTACAAAATTTCAAGGACTTTGACAATGACAATAAAATTGAAATTATTCTATATTACTTTGTTCTATTCAAATATTTATGTTTTTCTGCATGGCATGTTTCAGATATGCCCATAAATATAATGTGAGTTTAGCCAATTAAAATTTCTTGCTACCTGTGTGTTTTAAAGTTAAAAAATGAAATGGAAGTCCATAGGTATTGATGAAATCCATGCCTATTTTGTTTTGCTCAATTTCAACGCCCTTCTATTTTACCTTAGAAATTACTGCAAGCTTAATAATGATATTCAATAGTGTAAACACTAGTCCTTCATATGCTAATGTCCATAATTGAGCTAAGGTATTGTTTAATATATTTTAAATTATGTTCAAAATGATCATACTCACCGCTGGACTGAGAGTGAGGTACCAGATGGAGGGGTTGGAGAAAGGTCTGAAGGAGCGGAGGGAATTGGCAGCCCCATGGAGGGAGCAAGAGCGTCAATGGGCCTGACCCTCCCCCTGGTCGGCCTGGAGTTCAGACCACTAACCAAAGAATACACATCTATTGACCCATGGTTTGGACTACACATGAGGCAGAGGAATCACCTCGATGGCCATCAGGGAGAAAGGAGAAGACTTTGGGCCTGAGGGTGCTAGAGGCCCCAGTAAAGGGGAATGTCAAGGTGGGAATATGGGAATAGGTGGGCGGGTAGGTGGGAGGAGGAATTCCCTCACAGAGGCGGGGAGGGGGAGGGGATAGGGGGTTTCCAAAGAGGAGGCCCAGAAAAGGGGAAACATCGGAAATGTAAATAAAGTATCAAAAATTAAAAAAAAAAAGATCATACTCTATTTTTTTTACCAGACTTTTAAAAAAATCAAGCACTGTATTTATGCTTATATACACAGATTTAGTAGACTTTAATATATAGCTCACTTAGAAAATTCAAACTTGGAATAGTAATTCTTAACTGGAGAGTTTGACTCATTGATATTTATTTGTGGATTTGTTTAGATATATTTATATCATAGTCTTTTTCTCGTCTATTTATAGAGCTTTGTTTTAAACACCCTTTTGTCATCTGTTAAAAGCTGAGTCTTTTAAAGACCCCTTTCCTCATCTATTTCAAACTTTATATGTTATTTCTTTCTTACCCTTAGATTTGTCCTCACCCTTCCAGACTAAACAAATTACCCATGTAACGGTTGCTTCCCTTTTTTATGATCCCAAGGACTTTTGGATGCTTTAAACCCTTTCCCCATGCCCCCCACCCTCACTTATAAATCCTAGAGTTCCACAGATGTGTCTTTGTTATGGGTTCACTGTCAACACAGTCCTTACACTTGTTTGCATGGTGACTCTATTCATTGGTTTTCCTTTTGTGTTTTCATCATTTTTGTATCTTCTGGGTTTCCTTAGGATCCCATTTTTGTGTTAACCCGAAGAACAACTTTTATATTTTTCTTTCAGTAAGAATATGAGATAAATCCTGTTTGGCTCGAAGAGTCTTGTTTCATCTTGCTCTTAAATGAGGGCTTAGTTGGGTACAGGATTCTAAATGTCTGCTTTATTTTCGCATCGTGCAATGGATATAAAATTCCATTGCTCTATTCTCTGCATTCCATTCTTTCCCATCTTTCTGTTTCCCACCTCTGCATGTCTTTAAGCCAGGTCCCGTGTCGTTTCCTGTCACCTGATGTCAGCTCACAGTTGCTTAGTTTCAAGTAGTCTGCTGTTTTATCCATGCATTGAGATTTTATTACAATGACATCATATTTTTCAATTCAAGTAGATTTTATTTTAAATTTCTCTGACCATCTATTTAACCCTTAATAGAACTGCAACTATATGGCTTCTAACTTAAAAAAAAAAAAATCTTTTAACAGTTAGCTAAGAGAAAAATGCTAAACTCTCCAGTTGTATT
>CM052703.1:121550235-121597027 GCA_028551405.1 Uromys caudimaculatus | reverse complement strand
AGGGCTGAGAAGCACCTAAAGAAATGCTCAACATCCCTAGTCATCAGGGAAATGCAAATCAAAACAAGTCTGAGATTCCACCTCACACCAGTCAGAATGGCTAAGATCAAAAACTCAGGTGACAGCAGATGCTGGCGAGGATGTGGAGAAAGAGGAACACTCCTCCATTGTTGGTGGGATTCCAAGGTGGTACAACCAATCTGGAAATCAGTTTGGCGGACCCTCAGAAAAGTGGACATAATGCTACCTGAGGACCCAGCTATACCACTCCTGGGCATATACCCAGAAGATGCTCCAACATGTACTAAAGACACATGCTCCACTATGCTCATAGCAGCCATATTTATAATAGCCAGAAGCTGGAAACAACCCAGATGTCCCTCAGCAGAGGAATGGATACAGAAAATGTGGTACATTTACACAATGGAGTACTACTCAGCTATTAAAAACAATGACTTCATGAAATTAACAGGCAAATGGATGGAACTTGAAAATATCATCCTGAGCGAGGTAACTCAGTCACAAAAGAATGAACATGGTATGTACTCACTGATAAGTGGATATTAGCCCAAAAGTTCGGAACACCCAAGTTTCACTTTACAGTAACCGCTGGACTGAGAGTGAGGTCTCAGAATGAGGAGTGGGAGAAGGGACTGAAGGAGCTGAGGGAGTTTGCAGCCCCATGGAAGGAGCAACAGTGTCAACTGGCCTGAACCCCCAGTCCTGGAGGCTGGACCACCAACCAAACAATACACATGAAGGAACCCATGGTTTGGACCACATATGTGGCAGAGGAGGGCCTTGATGGCCATCAGGGGGAGGAGAGGCCCCTGGGCCTGAGGGTGTTAGAGGCCCCAGTAAAGGGGAATGTCACGGTGGGAATATGGGAGTGGGCGGGCGGGTGGGTAGGAGGTGGAATACCCTCATAGAGGCGGGGAAGTGGAGGGGATAGGGGGTTTCCAAAGAGGAGACCTAGAAAAGGGGGAAACATTGGAAATGTAAATAAAGTATCAAAAAACAAACAAACAAACAAACAAACAAACAACATGAAATCACATGTTCAAGTGCATAGGTTCAGATCTTGTGTCTTTAATATCAAATACATAAAAACAACATGAAGACAAATAAAAACTTTCAAGATATACTGGTTAAAAAAAAAAAAAGAAAGCTTGATGCTCTTACAGAGAACTGAAGTCCAGAACTCAGCATTATAGCTCACACTCGCCTGTGATTCTTGTTCCAGAAGACTCTAATACCTTCTTCAGGCCTCTCTAGGCACTCACAACTATGCATATAGATGTGAATAGATATGCATATTTCATGTGTATACAAATGGAAGGTATCTCAGAGGAAAATAGCACTATAAAAGATGCGCTCTCCCCCTAGGAGAAGAAGCAAGCCATGGGACTTCAAATGCAGAAGTTACCTTAAGCTGTGGAGGATGGGAAGTGGTCCACCTTCAGAAGTAGCTGAGGCCTCATTTTCCATGCACTGGCATGGCAGAAAGCCAAGGACCAGCTGCTCTAAGAACATAATCCGTGCTCTAGAGCAGCAGATCTCAACCTTCCCAATGCTGTGGCCCTGTAATATAGCTCCTCATGTTGTGGTGACCCTAACTGTAAAGTTATTTCATTGCTACTTTATAACGTTATAACTTTATAACAGCATGTGTCGTGTAATCATCAAAACAAATTGGAGGCACATTTAGTTGAACTGTCAAAACTAATTTTAAGTGACTTTTGAGTCAACCCCAAAGAAGAGTTGAAGAATGTGTTGTATTTAGGACTTCCAAAACAATTCACATTAGTAACAGTTCATTGGGTCACTGAAAATGGAACACACACACACACACACACACACACACACACACACACAGAGAGAGAGAGAGAGAGAGAGAGAGATAATAATAGCTGAAGATACACACTTTGGGTTGGGCCAGGAGTTTAGTTCAATGGAGATGTCCTTAGTCTCCACGAGACTATGGATCTGAACCCTAGCACTGACACAGGATAGCAGCTTACAATTTAAAATCCCACCAACAAACAAGTAAAGCAATTCACACCTAGCTCTAACTGTGTGATCATGCAGTAGTTAGCTGCTCTCAGAGTGCCTGCATGACATCTGTTAGAACAGATCCAGGGCTGGAGCTAAGAAAGAAAACAGGACAAGTTCCAGAACCTTAGTCTTCACTGTGCTCTTCCTTTCCTGTCTGGACAGAATGCTAAGTCAAATGTGTTTATTTTGACATCAAAAGAAAAAACAGAATTCAGGATTTCTGTAGCATTTAGGAATTGGACTTAATTTGTTTGCTTAACCTAAACAAAACAACACCCCCCCCCCAAAAAAAAAAGAAAACCCAAAACCCAACCACCACAACAAAACATTCTCTGCTGTTATTCTTATCAAGGAAGATCTTGTATTTGCGTGACCACAGAATTGGCCTGTTAGGAAGAGTCCATTAATTTGATGTTTTCTGAACATTGTTTTAGTGGTTTGGGGCCAGGAGGCCATTTTCATGGCCTCGTTTTGGAATAGGCAGTCACTGAGTGATGTGATGTAGTCTGTTCAGAATGTCTTCGTTTGACCAGCAGCAACTCTGTTGTTTCTGACAGGGAACTCTGTGACACACCCACAGCAGGCACACTGTGATCTGCAGCATGGCAGCCTGGGAGGGGCCATGGAAAGGCGACTGCCCATTGTCCCTCTTGCCATTTCCAGATAAGGAACTGATGTTTGGAGTGGCAGATGGCTGGCAATGCAAAATGCCTTTTGGAATAAAGCTAGTTTAGCATTAAAAAGCAATAAAAGTATTTTTAATGACTTCAGTGACAGATCACCAAACTTGTAACAAACACAGTGTCTCCTGAGACTCCTGAGGACAACCTCCCTGTGATCAGAGCAACCCTGTGTGATCTGAGTTGGGTGCTGGGAGAACAAGTTCTAGTTCTGTGCAGGCATTCCAGACATGACCAGAAATGTCACCTACCACAGGAGGCTGTGGAGAACTGATACCAGTTTCCTCCTGGCCCCAAAGTTCTCCTTCCATTTCACTTACTGACTGTTTTAAAGTACAGTTTGCAGAGGAGATTCTAAAGGTCTTGGAATACTTTATTCTTTTTTCTAATGAGTTTATATTTCATTTAATTAATTAATTTGGATTTTGAGACAGAATCTCACTATGTAGCTAAGACTGGCTTCCAACTCCCAGAGACCTGTCTGCCTCTGCCTCCTGAGTGTTGGGATTAAAGGTGCTCACTACCACAGCTGACCTCTACTTTTTACAGGTCGTGGGGTTTTATCTAGGGGCTTTTGTGATAGGCTGGAGTGTCTACACAGCAGAGATAGGTTATACAAAAGGACAGTGGCCAGTCCATATGTAAAAATATCACTCTGGTCAAAACCTGTAGCAATCTGCCTAGCAAACCACAGCCATATCTAGAACTACCAGTCTTAGAAGCCAGTCTGCTAAAAGCTAGACTTGCTCTCTCTGATAACAACCCAGAAAGCCAGATGAGAACCTCTGCAGCAGTCAGTCCCCAAAGGACACGCTGGTTAACAAGTGACACTCTTTGTAATTTTTGTTCCTGCTTAAGGACCAAAATGACTTCATGAAATTCACAGGCAAATGGATGGAACTTGAAAATACCATTCTGAGAGAGGTAACTCAGTCACAAAAGAACGAACATGGTATGTACTCACTGATAAGTGGATATTCCCCCAAAAGTTCGGAATACCCAAGATTCAATTCACAGCAACCGTTGGACTGAGTGTGGGGTCCCAGATGGAGGAGTTGGAGAAGGGACTGAAGGAGCTGAGGGAGTCTGCAGCCCCATGGAGGGAGCAACAGTGTCAACTGGCCTGACCCTCTGGTGCTTCTGGAGACTGGACCATCAACCAAAGAATACACATGGAAGGGCCCATGGTGCTGGCCACATATGTGGCAGAGGAGGGCCTTGTTGGCCATCAGGGGGAGGAGAGGCTCTTGGGCCTGAGGGTGTTAGATGCCCCAGTATAGGGGAATGCCAGGGAGGGAAGATGGGAGTGGGTGGGTGGGTGGGGTATCACCCTCATAGAGGCAGGGGGAGGGGAGATGGGATAGGAGGTTTCCAAAGGAGAGACCTGGAAAGGGGAAACAATTGAAATGTAAATAAAGTGTGTTTATATATATATATAAAAGGACCAATCAGGGAAAGTTAAGTCCATTCGTAACCCGCCCCTTAGAGTACCCTGCTCTTCTTGAGCAGTGCCCAGAATTTCCAGCCCCAAAGGCTCTAATTAGGGCACATCTCACAGCTTTTCTTCGGAAGTCTTCCATTCTGCTGTTCTGCCGAAACACAGGTGAAATGGTTTTCTCACTGTCAGCTCTGAGTTAGTAGAACAATCCCCACTTTCTCAGCCAACAGAACACCTTCACCCAGGGCTTCCTCAGCTTCCCACAGGAGATTGAGCCTTTAACACAGCCCCTTGGGAGAATATTTTAGATTTAAACCATAGCTCTCTTGACAATTGGAAGCCATCTGGACTACCTGACCCACTCAGTGCTATGGTTCAGTGGCCTGTATTTTGCTTAATAATGGCCTGAAGCTCAAGAGTAGAGGAGCACAGGACCTGGAGGAACAGTAAACACTGGAGGAACAGATGAGTTCTGGCAACCTGTGGGCACACTGAAGGCACCAGACACCATCTTACAAGTAGGGGGCTTGGAACATGTCTCCCACACCTTAGGGAGGACTTCCACATCCTCTGCACTCCTCCTTTGATTGACACTTGCTTATTTCTCTATGGTAGCAATGCCCTGACTGACAGTCCCTTGTTAAGCTCCATCCCTATTTTCATCACTAAGGGGAGCCAGTCCCTTAGTCACTTAGGTCACCAGTAAGGAGCCAAAAGCACTGGAGAGAACTAAAGACCCTTCCCTCAAGTCCCACCCATTCTCCTGGCCTTTAAATCTTGTCTTGTGCTGTTTCTCAGGTAGCTGAATGTTACTGATAAATGACAGTAAACAAAACTTCTCATGAGGTATAAAACTCATGTAACCTCAGTGTGGATCGCACTGCCAGCAGTGCCCAAGATGAGCATTTCAGCCAGCTTTGTCCCCTCGAGCAAGAAAACCGCAGCTGTGGATTAAGACGTCAGACTCAGAAGGAAGCACTGTTCGAGAGCAATCAAGTAGGAAACCCGGTCCAATTTGCCCACCATTTGTCCTTCTTACATTTGCTTTTGCTGATGAGAAGTGACTCATTTTGTTAGAACAGGGCAGTGTAGAAATTATTAAAGTACCAGCAGCCATCGAATGCCTGCTGTTTGCAAGGCAGTGCCATCCTTCCAGTAGATGTTCAAGTTCATGCAACTTTCACAGGTTCATTCGCTATCAAGTACAGGGGACTTTTTATTCATCATTTATAGTTTTGTTTGTAAGTGGGTTGATGAATGAAGGGGGCTAGACTACATTTTTGTTATTACTGTCTTGTTCTCAGTAGGAGATTCTCTGACTGTGTCTGTCCACATTTTCAGGGCTGTTTGTTATAGACATGCAGTACACCAGACCTCACTCTCATGTACAGGATCAGGTATTCAGGGGGTCAGATCATCCCTTTCGGCTGGCTTCAGACTCAGGATGCCAGAGCCGGAAAGCACTGCGCAGCTGCCACATGACTGCTGTTCCTGGATGGAGGGGAGCTTTATTACATATGAGGGAAGCAGGAGAAGGAGGAGGTTAAGTGGGCTGTCAAAGGTCACAGAGTCAGTTAATGAGTGGTTGTCACATGCAGAACCCAAGGAACAGGATGGTAAAGCTGCTGGAATCTGTGAGTCTCCTGGAGGCTTCAGGTCAAGTGCCCAGTATTTGCAACTTCTAAAAAAGAAATCACTTAATAAAACACAATACTGTTCTCAGTCAGCTCACCCAACAGGGTGGGAAACCTGCTACTAGCTTCCCAGAGAACACCCCTCTCTGGGTGGCTCTTTAGCAGGGAGGTGCTTGGGTCTTAGAAGCCTGGGATCCGGCTTGCTTTCCCTCTGAGAGGTTCCTTTACCCAGCACTGGGAATCTGACTGCCTCGCTTGAGAGGAAGTGAGTGGGGTGAATTAGTCCTTTCCCGCCTAGAAAGGGTGGAATGCCTTGTAGCTCCGTGCAGAGACTTTACAAATCCGTTGTCTTCTGTGATCTGGGGAAGTCTGGCAGGTCTAAACTGGGCCAAGAAATCTCTCTCCCCAACCCCTGTCTGTTCTTTTTACAACAAACTAATGAAGGTGTCTTTCATTTGAATCTTGACTCACTTTCCATATCTTTCCTTTTTCTATTTGGCAGGTTGTATTATTTCATTTTATATTACTGTTTTCCAGGATCTTAGATCTCTTTTGGGGTCTGGGAAATGAGTTGAAAGGAGAGGTCCTGGTGCCTGATGTCTGCAGTGTCCCAGTGCCACCTAGAAAGGGCAGTTCCAGGTGGATAAGTGTTTCAGGCTAGACCGACCATTCCCTAGAAACTCCTTTCTTCTCCCAGTGACATTCGAAGGTGCACAGAATCAACAGCTAAATCTGAACATTTCCAGAAATAGAAATCCAAGGTAAGGTGAACCCTGCATTTATAAACAAACAGTTTACATTTTGTTGCAGCAAAATGACTTTTTAAACATGTACCACACCATAAGCAAAGTCACATTCTACCTAAGAAGAGGGGCACATCCTGAGCAGTACGTCGTAGGTACTTTCATGGCTGTGTGAGCGTCACAGAGTATATGTATGCAAACAAGGACAGCTACAATATCACTGGGCAATAAAATCAAGGGCCCAGTGTCATTCCTGTGGCCCTTCACTGATTGTAATGTCGCTATGTAGTGAATGCCTGTGTGCTGAGAGTGATATGAGTTTTGCTGAGACAGTGAGGGCTCTTCTCAATCACCTTACTTATATTGGGACTTGGGGCCACCTCTGCCATCAGGTCTGTCTGTGACCATGTAGGGCCCCATGGGGTTACCCCACGGTACCTCAGACTGCCCATGCTGAGTGTTGAGTCCTGGTCAAAGCATCAAACTCCCCCTGCCTGACTTCTGACATCCCTTTCAGAGAAGCAAGGCTTGATTTGTCCCGTTCCCTTCCCCAACACCACCCTCAAGACTCAATGGATTCTTTCCCACAGGTTTCAGATTATTCTGAATTGCGGTTCTCATGAGTTGGATTGTTTCTTGGGTAAATCCAGGCTTGAGTGTGATCAAAGTTCTAAGTATGATGTACTTTTGGGGGGAGTTGCAGCAGCCTTACAAGGAAGCCTTGTTTCTTTCCTTTTTTCCAAACTGCATGGAGAACTGCCGGCCACTAATTACTTATTAATAACTCACGGCTCACTGGGGCTCTGCTCTCTGACCAGGGCTGCTTTCAGGGTTAGCATTTTGACCCTTGGAATTCTCTGCTGCACTGCAGTAGAGGGAGATCAGTACAAGGCAAAACAAACAGGAACAGCCGTGTTTTTATTACTGATTTGGGCACAGTGGAAATGGAGAATGTGCAAATAATCTGAATGGAGAGGGAGAGCTTTTGATCTCATGGAAGAAACAGAAACTTCATGTCGGTTTACATCCCAGGAGGCCTTGCTGAACCTGCAGTTGGCTTTGCACATGACACAGCAGCTTGTGGGTATTTCCAGGTCTCTCTTGCTCTCCTATACAAAGATTTATTTTATCTTTTATTCCATGTACGTTTGACTGTATAGGTGTACCCACAGAGGCCAGAAGGAGGCGCTAGATCCCCTGGAGCTATAGGTAGTTGTGAGCTAACCAGCATGGATGCTGGGAACTGAACTCATGTTCCTTAGAAGAACAGTGTATGCTTGCTAAGCTATCTCCCCCAGGAACGAGTCATTGGAAGTTTTGCATATATCGGACTTCTGGTAGACCATAGGTTGTTTTTAATTTTTTTGATATTATGAGACATTGGGGTGAACACCCTGTGGCTTTCTATTAGCAATATCCTTTATCCTGGGAAAGCTGTTTTCTTTGTCTTTTTGCTTAGATCAGATCTGAGTGGATACAGGCTTCCCCACCAGCAGGAGTGAAGCAGTTAGGCTTTCTCTGGAACCTGGAAGTGTCTTCTTTCTGTGTCATATGAGCCTGGAGACATTCTGCTTAACTAACTCCTGCAGCTGCTTTCAGGGACCACACTTTTTCATTGTAGTGATGTCACCCTCAGCCTCTCACAGCTACGCTAGGAGGAACACCATACAGTTTTGTGGAGGAAGAAACTCACACACTAGCTCTGGTATCTTTGCACAGATGGAACTAGACTTCAAACTCACCCTTCCCTTCTAACTCGATTGCCTTTCCAACCTGGTAGCCAAGTTCAAGACTGAGGCACTCTGCGTTCCCACTGTTGTCCTTTTTCTTAAGGATGTTAAAAGAGGAGAAATCACTGATATTCTACATTTGATGGACTTTCTTGTTCTGTGAGCCCCTTGGCCCCTTAGTGCCAAAGGCATTGATGACTCAAGCAGAAGCCAAACGTTTTGCCAATAATTCAGATGGATTTCTAGGGTCATACGGGTCCTCGGTGGCATCCTGGGTGTCTTCAGTGACCTCTTGTGCTTTTGGTGGGCTTGCTGGGAGATAGGGGGTTCTCTGTATATTTGAATGTGTCTCTCCAAATCAAAGTCACTTTCTAAGCAACACTCTGACACAGGGAGGTGATTTCAGCATTGGAATAGACACATCTCCTCGTGTGGCCCTAGGAGCACCTGTACTTGCCATTTGTCTTCTAACTTTTTCAAATACAAGATGAAATTCTGTGTAGCAACCAGCCAGAGTCCATCAGGAGAGTGTGAACCCACGGTTGATTGAATTTGGTGCTCAGAGTCCACAAGCATTCTGTTTGCTATCTGTATGTATTTTATGGACACATGTTTCTCAGATGACCTCATCAACAATAGCGAAAGGTGCTTCAAAATTATAATACCCTTTGACTCAGAAATTCTATTTTTAAGTATTCTTATTAAGGAATTGATCACAGATCATCAAATAAGCATTTTCAAGGATGCTTTTATGGTGTTTTAATACTGGTAAGGAGAAAGAGAGGGAAACAAAGAAATTTACAATTACAAGGGAGTGGTTAAGATTATAATAAGAGTTTCCATTGTTACACACACACACACACACACACACACACACACACACACACACACACACACACACACACACACACACAGTGTAACATCAAGGCTCCTGTCCTGAGAGGAATAGCAGCAGATACAGCTGCAGAGTATGTTCTGTTCCACATGTTTTCTGGACAGCTAAAACCCAGGGGCATGTAGTTGTGGTACCTTAAAAGAGTTCTTCCCCTCCCTTTTGACCACTTTGTCTTCTTCGGACACATTTCAGCTGTTATGATTAGTGGGGATTCCCCCAAATTAAACTGTTGTAATTAGGTTTGTAGAGACAACCATGGTTATGTTTTAGACCACATCCTATTTTTTCAAGGTAGAGATGACTTATTCCCCATGTCTTGTAACACAGAGAGCAGGCTCATTTCTGGCTCTGTTGTATTTTTAGTGTTTTTCCAAGACATATATCTTTGGTGCTTCAGCTTAGAGGATGGTCACGTTGTTCTTGGATCTTAGAGAACTTAGATGGTTCGCAAGTTAGAAAATTTGAAATTAGGACTAATCTGGAAAAAGCAGCATGGTTGGCAACATCGTCTGGGTCTACAGTTTCCTCCAGCTGACTAAAAGTTGCAGGAAGCTTGCCTGGCTCTGCCTACTGACCCTTGCAATGGAAGACAGGGCTAAATGCCTTCATTCTTTGTTGTGGGAACCAATCGTCCTTCCTTCCTTCCTTCTTTCCTTCCTCCCTCCCTCCCTCCCTCCCTCCCTCCCTCCCTCCCTCCCTCCCTCTCTCTCTCTTCTCTCTCTCTCTTTCTCTGTCTCCCTTCCTTCCTTCCTTCCTTCCTTCCTTCCTTCCTTCCTTCCTTCCTTCCTTCCTTCCTTCCTTCCTTCCTTCCTTTCTTATTTCTTTTTGAGACAGGGACTCTGAAGCTAAGGCTGACCTGGGGACTTATGCAGACAAGGCTAGGCTTGAACTCACAGAGTTTGCTCTCCTTTCTGTGTACTGGTCTTAAAGGTATACCCCATCACACTAGCCATGGAAATGTTTTAAAAAGAGACCATGCTGGTCAGGGGAGACAACTTAGTTGGCACAGTGTCTTCTGCACAAGAATGTGGACCTATAGTTTGATTCCCAGAACCCATGTAAAAATGTTGAGTGTGGATGTTTGCGCATGTAATTCCAGTGTTGGAAGGGGGCAGAGACAGGTTTATATCTGGGCCTTTTTGGCCAGCTAACCTAGCCTGCTTGGAGATCTCCAGGCCTAAGGTCCTCTTGAAAGAAAAGGTAGGTGGCTCCTGAGGTTTGACACTTTATGTTGACTTCTGTCCTTAGCATGAATTTACACACATGTGCATCACCACCACCACCACCACTGCTACGATTACACACACACACACACACACACACACACACACACACACACACACACACATGCACACCTTACACTTACACTGTACATACAGTGTCAGGACCAGGGATGAAGGGACCTGTATTCAATTCTACTGGGGAGGCATAGCTTATAAAAGCATCTTTGGCATTGCTCTTGGGAAGGAACTGATGAGCAAAGCTGTGAAACCTGGGAAGGAGAATTCCCTGCAAATGAGCAAATAATATCTTCCTATTCTGGAAGCACCTATAGGTATGTATCTGAGTGTGGAGAAAAATATCATTCTCCGGATAGTTTCCAAGATTTTTCTTTGTTTGTTTTTTACTTTATTTTTGCTTTATTCTTTTGGGCTGCAAAGTAGGGGAAGAAAAAAAACCATGTACATGTATTAGTCAGCTTTTTGTTATTGTGATAAATACCCAAGATAATCAAATGATAAAGATAAGAAAGGTTTATTTTGGTTCAGTTTTATATTGTGATTTGTTGGCTTCATTGCTTTGAGCATGGAGTGATATTGCTTATCACTGCAGGAGTACATAGGAACTAAACAATTCATATTATTGCCAGGAAGCACTAGAGAGCTAAGAAGTGGAGGTATCCCTAGCTTGCTTTGGGGGTACACCAAGCAGCCTAATCAGCTCTCACAAAGTCCCATCTCTCTAAGGTTTCACTACCTTCTATAACATCTCCTTAGTGGCCAAGATCTTTTAAATTGAAAAATACTTTGTTATTATTATTGTTGTTGTTGTATGTGAGCCCACAATGTTCAGTGCATGCCACAGTGCTCATGTAGACCTCTGAGGACAACCTTGGAGAGTCAGTTCTCTCCTTCCATCTTTATGTGAATTCCAGAGTTCAAATTCACCAGATTTGCACGTCAAGTGACTTTACCTACTGAGCTGTTTTGCTGGCCCCGGGAACCTAGATTTCAACATACAGACTGCTGGGAGACTTGATCAGAGGATAGCAAGTAGTAATGTAGCTTTGAAAGATACCGTGGCCTGCCCCAGAGTTCTGCTGGCATTGTGAGCATCGTACAATGTGAAGGTGAATGCTGAAGTTCCTGGTAATGATGAAAGAGTTCAGCATTTCTTAATTCAGAATGTTCTAAAGGCAAATAATAACAGCACACACACACATACACACACACACACACACACACACACACACACAGAGCGAGAGGGAGGGAGGGAGGGAGAGAGACAGAGAGGGAGAGAGAGAGACAGAGACAGAGACAGAGAGAGACATACACACATACACACACAGAAACATACACAGGAGAAAGAGAACCTTCTCTTCTGACCTTTGAACTATGACCTGCATTTCTGTTTTATTTGGGGCTTGGACATTCTAGATGCAGCCTCAGCTGGTGAAAACGCTCACAGGCAACACCAGATCTTCCCCCTTCTCTGAAGAGGCTGGACAGAAATGTCCAGTGCATAGTCACTGCCCTGGGCTTGGCCTTTGTCCCCACAAGCTTGTCTGTGGCTTTTATTTTTTTATCATCAAATAATTAGGAAAAAACAAAACCAAAAACAACAAAAACCCAAAAAAACTCCCAGACTTTGGATTCTGTTGGGGCTCATTCTCCTTAAAAGCATCAACAGGACTTACTGTCTACGGGTGAGAGCCCTGTGAGGCACAGTTTTCAAAATAAAATTTCGTACAGCCTCAGTGTATGATGAGAGACAACACGCAAACAAGCAAACATCCAAAAACCACACAGACCTTCTTTGATCTGTGAGAACCCTTCAGAGATTTCTATGATGGGTTTAGAATATTCTAGAACTAACAGTGATGTGCCCATGGAGCAGAGTTCACATCTGTGTCATGAGACTTTGTGCATCTTTCCTGGAGACTTTTCATGGGTCCCTAAAGGCACGATTTGGCGCACTTCCAGTTGTAAGGTGAAATAAACCTTGTTACCTTTCTGATGCCACCGAAGAGAAAGAAAGAAAGAAATCCTTCCCTTTTAACACTAGAGGTCACTCTGTGAGCACAAATGTGCAGGCAGCACCCTGAGGCTTGTGAAGGTCAGCGCAGCTAATATGTATAAATTGCTGAACCATGAGCCAAATTTGTACCTAATTATGGGCTGCTTTGATGCAGCCTCACTCCATTAAAAGTTCCCCATTTCCCTGCAGAACTGTGGGTGTTGGGACGCACAAATTTCAAAGCAGCCTTCATGCTTCTCGGCTAAGCAGTAGTATTTGGGATACTATAACCCAGTTCACAATCCAGATGAAGAAGGTCACCTGACACTTGTGCATCAAGAGGTTGTAACATGGTTCTTATCTGTTTCTGAGACCAAAATGCAGGTGTGTAAAGACCCCAGATAGCACAGGGCTGTTGTGTGAACAGTCATCAACCAGTCTCAGAGTTCCTCTTTCTTTTTAAATTTATTTTTATCCACGTATTTTTAAGTGGCTACGTGTCTGTTGTGTATTGTGTGGGTGCAGGTACCCAGTGAGGACAGAAGGGGGCAACAGATCTCTTGGTGCTGGAGTTCTAGGCAGCTGTGAGCTCCTGATGTGGGTGCTGAGAACCAAACTGGGTCCTCAGTCAAAGCAGCAAGTACTCCTAACTACTGAGCCATGTGCTCAGCCTCCAGGGCCCCCCTTTCTTATTGAAGATACATCAAATTAGCTCTGTATCCAGTGTATAAAATAGTTGTTGCATTTATCTGGGAGTTGAACTCCTAAGTGGCTTATTAACCAGAAATTATGTATCATCGTTAGATTTCAGTTTCTTTTGCCTTGCTACACTTTCCAAAGTGACTAATATTACTTCTGAGGATTTAAATTTTACTTATGTAGCAATTTCTCACATAACTGTAGAATAATAATTTATGTTTCATTTTCTAAATGGCTCCAGATCTCTGGTATTTTGTCTATAACCTGCAGACCATGGTGTCTCTTCTGTGAGGAAAATTGGGACCTTAAAGGAATCATGGACAGGGTAACCACTTACCTTTCTCATAGCGTGGTGAGGAATAGGTGGAATTTTGCAGCAGAGACTGGGGAGAGCCAGAAATGTCAGTTTTCAATCAGTTGAGGCTGGAGTGTAGTGGAGAGGACCTGTTGCCAGTGCCTCTGCTCAGCTCCCAGCCCCTGCTGTATGCCTTGGGCTTTGAACCTTCACAGGATACAGGGGTGACCATGTTTAATTAGACTTTAGTGGTAGGCAAATCAGGCGGTTGGTTCCCTCAGTAATAGATCCGTAGGGATGTCTCTTCTGTGGTGTAAGCAGGGTGGGATTGGATGCTTGAGTTTGGAACGCTCAAGGCTGTTGAGATCATTGCTCTCTGCAAGGACATAAAAAGCCACCATGGTCACTTATCTTCACACCTAAGCTGCCTGCCAACCATTGATTTCCCATTTCAGTTTGCAAGGTGCTGAATGGAGTCGATCGATTGAACAGCACTGATGTGCCTCCAACATTCCCATAATCTATATTATCAGTGGACTTCCTTCCGAGTGTCCTTATCTGACCTGGCCACAGCGGCTTTTGGTTGGAGAGATCAAAGGAGACATTGCAAAGTCTTTTTCATAGGCGCAAGTCAGTTTCAGCCCCTCCCCTCCAGGGGAGGACCCACCGTGCCCACCTCTCAGATCTAAAGCTTTTACTAAAGTATGTGTGTGCTTGCACACCCCCCCACTTGGATTTAAATTAAAAACCCTAATTAGTCTCCCGTTTTCCAGCAGTCCACAACAAACAACATTTAAGGAAGAACTGTTTAGAAAGCAGATTTTTACTTAATAAACAGCGATCAATCGAATTGATTATCCATGAACGCACTCCCGCCGAGTCTGTGGGTGGCGCATGTTGTTGGTAATTGCGGTTCGCAAGTACAAGACTATTAAATGGCTGCCTGTCGCTGATTTCCCGGCTTTTTGGTTTAATGGAATGAGGTCAAGAGTGGGTAGGGGAGGGTGCGATTGTTGATGGCACTTTTGAATTGGGACCCTGCTTGGACCAACTTTTGCCCTAGCAGCCTTGAATTGTGTCCTGTAATTGTGGCTGCTTTATTCAACCATTTTTGTGGATCTCGCATCTGCTTAAAAAAAAAAAAAAGTAATTCAAATGGCAATTAGATTTCTGCATGCTGGCTTTGTGGATTTACATAAACCTTGAGGATTGAAACTGTTTGCGAATCACAATTAGTGCTGTGTGCGGTGCAAGGCTTTAGTTACCCTGGGGTTCTCTGGTTCCTGAAGCTGAGAAGGGCGTCCTGATGGTTGCCCTAGAAGGCAGGGAAGGAGGAGATTGTGTGCTAGGTAAGCCCTTCTCATCTCCAAAGCTCCCACTCTCTTTCACGAAGGTTCCTAGGGCTCCAGATCAAGTTCTGAATCCAGAGGTGAGGCTGCTCTTTATGCTATAGAGGGAAGGAGATGCCTGCTTTCTTGGACTCTTGTGGATGCTGAGCTCATTTTGGGCAAGTTTCTGGGCCTCTCCGTGTATTTGGTGTAATTTACCACATTAGCGAGAGTATAGAATAGCAGCGCAGTGTGAAGTTGTGGCTAGGAGTCCTTAAGATCTAGTGATGGAGTTGGAGATTCTATGGAGTTGGTGTATTTACGTGGGTTGGAAGGATATCCTCGTACTTTTGGTACAGCCCTTTGGTAACCGGGGACAATCTAGGCAGCCTGGAGTTCCCTTGCTTGTGCTTGCGCCCTCTGGTGGCTCACACTTGTATTTGTTGGATACCAAGCTAGGTGGCCAGTGTCCTGTGCTTTGAGTTACTGGCCAGCACCACCCTTCTTGAGTCCATTGTGGATTGAACAGGCTTTGGCATTTGACCCAAGCTCCTCAGGAGATTATGTTGTCTAGCCCTGTTGGACCAACTGATAAAAGCCAAGTCAGGACAGCTCCACATGATAGATGGGAAGCCATATGTGCTTGGTACACATCACTTGTGTTTATTATAGCATTTATCATTTCATGATACTTGTTCATGGTTACTTCCAATGTACACATTTCCACTTCTTACCTGACGGTCACTCCAAGTCCTCTGCACCTCTTCTGCTAACTGATTGAAGGAAACAAAATGAAATGTATCTTGCTAGTCTCTTAACCCAGTAGCCATGTGACAAAGAGCCAGTCAATATAGTGTATGGGAAGTCCACTCCTGTGCGCTTCTGGACCACACCCCCTCTCTACTAAAGACGATAGATGTAGGAAACTGTCGTCCACACTTGCTCTTTTTGCCTTGACTTGGATGCTTGGAGCTCAGGCAACTGCCTTGAAACCATGGGGTATGCAAAGAGAAGGAGGGACTCTAGCTCTGACAGGGCAAGCCAAACCCTACAGAATCCTACCTTCAAACTTTGTGTTATGGAGGGAAAGTAAGCCCTTATTCATTGAAGGCTCTGGTACGTGGTATGCTACCTACAGGCAAATAATTCGTAACAAAACCACGTTCAAATGAAACAACATGCTGAAAGTCTAAGGAGGAGGAAAGTGAGAAGAAAAATAAATTTCTTTAGAGTAATAAGCCAGACCCTGGGTTTTCCCATACATCAAAGTCACTGGTGTTATTGTAGCCATTTTCAGTTGAGAAAACAGATTGACTACTCTCGCTCTGTTCAAATACGCAGTTTAACTTGAAGGACCAATTATGAAATGTAAGAGCTGAGCTTCCAGCTGGTTTTATCTGTCTCCAGGGACCATGTTCCTTCTGAGTATCACTTTCTTCCTCTCCGTTGTTTGTCCAAAGGAGACACTACAGGCCAGCATTTTGGGGGAAGATTGTAAATCCAGGAAAGCAGATGTAGCCAGAGGGAAGTATTAGGGAAGGGTACAGCATCATTCACTAACTCCAGGGAGACTCTGGCATAGCTGTGTCAGAGCCTGTGCTGCCTCCTGACCCCTGCAGCAGAAGTACAGAGAGAGGGCAGTAGTGGCTCTGCAAGCAGCCACCAGCCAGGCCATGGGACCAGTCTCTTATACACAGCCCTCAGAGTCAGGCCCAGGAGCAGAGCCTGGGGAAGCAGGGGTGTGAAGATCCTGTCCACCTCCTCCCAGACAGACAGTGACTTCGGATGGCCGAAGACTGAGAATCCGTCAGCTTGGGCTCTAAAGTGAGAAGCAGCCTCCTCAGTAAGCAGGGGACTTGTGTGCTTAATGGAGGACACATTGCTAGTTACATGTAATCAGCTGTGCATAGTGTAAATTCACGAACTGTAGATGAGTATACCTCTTCGTAGCTGGCGGGCAAACCTTAAATCTTAATTCTTCCCGGAATACTTCCTCCAGTTACATGACTCTTTGTTTTGGCATGGGTACTGGATGGCTCTGCACAGAGGACAGGGATGTCCAAAAAGGGTCCCCAAAGCAGACCCACAGCAGTACACTCAGGTTTCTAGTCTCTCCACGGTGCTACCACGTACCCTGTCTGGGTAGAGTCATTGGCCTCCTCCTCAAGTTCCCTAAGTCATTGACTCACACCTTCCCTGGCTGGATAGATCATTAAGAGAATTGGTTTACAAGGCACTCGCTGAGCTGCTAGCTGTGCGCAAGAGAGTAAACAGACGTTAGATAGAGCTGTAACATATGATGCTCAATCCAATGCTTAATGAGGCCAGTAAAAGCAGGGAAGCAAGATTAGCTGCAGATAAATGAATGCAGCTAGTGCAGAATCGAGAGTTGACTGTATTTTATTTGATTTAGTCTTAGAAATAGCAGATGTTGTGCCAATTACAGCAAAGCAGTTCTGACTAATCTCTTCATTGAATTCATTTGGTTCACAGGAATGGATTAAAAATTATTTCATTTCCATGGGTATAAAAGTCATATACCTTGCCATAGAAAATATGTAGGAGAATAAAACAGAGAATTAAAATTACCAGAAACACCAGTGTATCAATAACCCATAAAACAGATCACATTTGCAAGTGCTTAACTGTTCCCAGACCCTTTCTGGAATCAACACTCGTTAATGCAGCAATGGTACCCAAGGCACAGGGAGGCTATACAGTCTATCCAAGTGTCCACTGCTCGGAGGCAGTGGAGAACTTGACTTTGGTCACTTGGCCCTGGAACCTTTATCTTCAGGCACAGGGTCTTTTTTGTCTCCGAGGGAAACCATGGCTGACACATGTTCTCATCATCTGAAAATGCCTGCAAATATCACACCTACATACGTTACAAACCCAGAGCTGTGCTCCTTATGTGTGCTGTAGTGCTCTATTTTTCTTTTACCTTGATGTAGTAGATAGGTTCTGTCTAAATTCACTTGTCATAAAAGTGATGAGAAACTTATTCAGAGATGGCATTTGTGGAGTTTGATGCAGGTGAGGGTCTAGATTGGAACAGGCTGCAAGGGACATTATTCAGATAAGGATATGTGTATAGATTGAGTACAGTGCCAGGCTCTAAGTTATTCTCTATGTATACTTGACTCAACTCTACCATTATCATCAATGTTTGATGACTGTATTGGAAAGGATGAGTACATCTCCCTCTACCCTCCCCCCTCTCTCTCTTTGTGTTGGTGTTTTGAAATAGGGTCTTGATATGCCCAGGCTGGCATGAAACTTTCTGTCCTATTTTCACCTCCCACCTGGAGTTAGAGGCATGTGCTACCACACACACCTTTGTATGTACTCTTTTTGTTGAATTTTGTTTTTGTATTTTGTTTTTTGTTTTTTTATTTCCTCGACTTCTTCCATGTGATTAAGCAGAAAATCAGCAAGAAGAAATCAGCATAAAGTCCCCTCTGCATGTAGACTGCTCAGCATCCTCTCTCCCAGCTTCTAGAAGAATAAGACCCCCACTTTGGTGAATTGCTCAGTTTCCAGTGTTCTGCTACAGCAACACAAAGCAGACTAAAACATGGACATACACTGTGATTTTTTAAAAACTAATGTCTAGCCCCAGGTATTTTCCAAGGGCTGCTGGTTCATTTTATAAATACACTAAGATGAAAGTCCGTCTTACACACACACATCTCTGAATGAGTCTCTGATTATTTTATCTAAATCAAATCCCCACAAGTAGCATTCCTGGCTGACAAAATCTGGGGCAGTTTTAATGACCTTGATAGTCATACAGATTTTTATGTGGGTTTGGGCTGGTGATGGGCTTTGACCATGATGATGAAATGAATGGGTTGTTTCATTTGTAGCTGTGATTACAGCTCTACCCTCAGCTGTATGCCAAGAGTGCATTTGATGGGTTGGAAAATAAATCCCATGGTGGCTTAATGAGAGGTGGTGGATGGTCCTCTGTGACCCACAGTGCGGCCTTTCTCTTAGGCATTGGAGGAAGAAGGTAATCTCTGGTAGTGGGAATGCAAAGGGTCTCTTTGGAGGGCACTGTAGAGGGAAGGGGCTCATCTTCACCTGAATCTCAACTGCAAATCTTGTCTCAAAGAACTCAAGGACTATAGGTACTGCTTGGTAGTGGAATGCTTGCTTTGCGTGCTCATGGCATACAGTCTGATTCCCCAGAGACACAAAAATAAAGAAATAAATAAGCCCAGAGAGATAAAAAGGGCTCTCAAGCAAAAACCAAATGGCCTGAGAAACAGACTCTTGGGTTCTTTATTTGAAATTGACAATATGGTAGAAGCCATTTTTCAAATCAAACCAAAACAAAAACCAACAAACCAAACCAAACCAAAACAGCAATATCCCCCAAAGTCACATTT
The DNA here is from genome assembly GCA_028551405.1 of Uromys caudimaculatus. Lineage (NCBI taxonomy): Eukaryota > Metazoa > Chordata > Mammalia > Rodentia > Muridae > Uromys > Uromys caudimaculatus. The sequence goes on along the minus strand of CM052703.1, from coordinate 121,577,899 downwards.
TAGAGTAGAAGAAGCCAAGTGAGTATCTTGGTAACACACAACAGAGTGAAGTGCTACTGTTCCCAGAAGACTTTGTGAATATCAAGGATGGTAAGACATAGGGGAAAGTGTCTAGACAGAACTGAAAGGGGAAAGGAGAGGACTCCAGGACCCCAAAACATCTGCCCCAGCTCTGTTTACTGGACTCTTAGCGCTGGGATTCTCCTACCCCAAAGTGACAGGGCTGCTAGCTTCCCTTTCTCTGGTTGTTTATCTTCTCGCTTCATGTAATTCTTTGTCCTTGCCAGGGAACAGCCTCAGCCGTCCCCTAGACAACTACCCCACCCCTCCTGACATCACTCAGTGGGGGTCTTCCCAAGTGCTCACCTTTTCCTGGGTGCTGCTATACTTGCTATAGTCGAGGATCTTCTCTTTCCCAAAACATCCTCAATTTCCATCCTGAGCTTGGGACGAGTCACCAGGAGCTTGTGTCTACCTGGCTCCATTGCTTGGAAAGGACTGTAGGATCCAGATGCTGAAGGCCTCATGGAACCTCGATCTAGACTGCTGGTGCTGCCCTCGGAGGACTATGCTCCCCTTCATTTATTGTTAGTCAAGACAATTCCCTACAGACGTGGTTCCTATTCTATTTTCTTGGCTGTGAGGTGAGTTTCTTAGTCAGAGATAATGCCTCGGAAATAGCGAGCAGGCTTGCCTTTAGGTTCTTGTCTCAACTGAGGCAATTCCTCTATTGAGGAGTCCTCTCTGGTGACTTTTAGGATGTGTGATACGGACAGGTAAACCTAACCAGGACACAGCACTCCTCGTCAACTTGGCACATAGATCCATGACTTTTAAACCGTAATCTTTCATTCCGTGTCCCCAACATCTCACATTAATAATACCTTAAAGACTTTTTGATTATTTTATTTGTGTTTATGTGTGTATGCCTGCATGTATGTGTGCATACTATCTGTGTGCAGGTGCCCGTGGAGGTCCTAACAGGGCTTCAGATCTCCTGGAATTGGAATTATAAGTGGTTGTGAGCTGCTGTCTAGCATGGGTTCTGGGAATCATACCTGGGTCCTCGGCGTGACAAGCCAGAAGTTAATCTGAGCCATCTCTTTAGCCCCAAGTCTAACTTTTTAATAGTTTAAAAGTCTACAAATCCCAACACCTTAAAAAGTTCAATGTCGCTTTTAAAATGAATTAAAATTAAAAAAAATAAGTGATGTAGTTACAACATATAATAGCACAAAATAAAATTCCTTATTCCCAAATGGGAAGAACTAGGGCATAGGAATAATCAGACCCAACCAAAAATAAAGGTCTAGGAGTATAAATCCATTTTTTTTTTGAGACAGGGTTTCTCTGTGTAGCCCTGGCTGTCCTGGAACTCACTTTGTAGACCAGGCTGGCCTCGAACTCAGAAATCCACCTGCCTCTGCCTCCCAAGTGCTGGGATTAAAGGCGTGCACCACCACTGCCTGGCAAATCCAATTATTTTTTAGCTCAACGTCTAGCATCTGAGATTCACTCACTGGATAGACTTCTGGCCCCCAAAGGCTTGGGCACACACTCAATTTCAGCTTTTCCATCCACAGCACACACAGCCTGTCTGGTAGGCTTAGTCTGGCTCCACTTCACATCTGCTGCTCTTCTTGGCATACATCCCATAATCCTGGCATTTCATAATATCCTGGGGGTCTCCACTGCAGCTAAGACTACACCTTCATCAACGGCCTCTTCAGAGGGTTTCTGAGCTTACATAGTACCAGGCTTCATCCACTCTATATGAGCTCCTCAGTCTTACATCTTCTTTGTCTTCAAAGCCTGCACCATATGTATGATGCTTGACACATGTATGACACATTTCTAAATTTGGCTTCTAGCTTGATATGTTGTCTTGCCCCTTGTACCAGCTTCTGTGTACTGACCCTGACATCACATTCCTATACTAGTTTCTTTCAGTGGTGCCAACCTCTTTAACAAGCATAGATGCTTCTTCAGCTCCATTATATAACCAGCTCTCACAGATTCATACCCTAAATATTCAATTATAGCTGCCAGTCAAATTCCACAGCAAAGTCTTCATTTCTCTGAAAAATATGAAATTATAGGGTCACACCAATGGGATAAAGAGGATGCCAGTTAATCATGTCACCAGGTAGAGATTACATCAAGTTTATGGTGTGATAGAGGGATGGTGGTCCATCCTGTCATGAGGTAGAAAATAGAGTGTCATACCTAGATACGAGTAAAGTTACCAGCTAGAGTTTGAGGATCTGGGAGGCAGAGACAGAGGTACTGTCAGGGGAGTCCTGAGCAGTGAGTGAATGCTGTCCTGGAGCAGGGAAGCATGCCAGGAAGCAGTGGGCGAAATCCTGGTATTTTCCAGTCTCATGAGTTGAGGGAAAGAGTTTCTGAAGGGTAGGGTGGATGTGGAACTCAAAGAAAATCAAAGGGAACTCACACCATGAACACTGATAAAAATGGTAACTGACAGCAGCAAAAGTTCGTTTATTTTTAATAAGGAAATCGAGGTCTAGGGACTTGCCAGTGGGTCTCCCAGCTAGTCAGTCATGGACAGATAGCACTTGCCATGTCTCATTTAGGGGGCAGATCTAACAAAGCCATCTTGCTTGGACTCAATTTTGCAGCATCTTTGTTTTATTTTCTGTTGCTGTGATAAAACACCCGACTAAAGCAATTTAAGGGAGAAAAGGTTTACTTGGTTTATTTACATTCGAGGCTGTAGTCCATCATTACAGGGGTGTCAAGGTGGGAGGAATTTGAAGCCGCTAGTCTCGTAGCTACAGTCAACCTCAGAGGGGAGTAACACATTCATGCGTGAGCGCTAATGCTCAGTCCCTGCTCCATGCTTGTACAGTCCAGGATTCCCTAAGCCAAGGAAATGGTGCCGCCTACAGTGAACAAGTCTCCCCACAACTTGAAAATATCATGCTGAGTGAGGTATCTCAGTCACAAAAGAATGAATACAGTATGTACTCACTGATAAGTAGATATTAGCCCAAACATTCGGAATACCCAAGTTGCACTTTACAGTAACTGTTGGACTGAGTGTGAGGTCCTGAATGGAGGAGTTGGAGAAGGGACTGAAGGAGCTGAGGGAGTTTGCAGCCCCATGGAGGGAGCAACAGTGTCAACTGGCCTGACCCCCCCTGTGCTCCCGGAGGCTGGACCACCAACCAAAGAATACATATGGAGGGACCCATGGTGTTGGCCACATATGTGGCAGAGGATGGCCTTGTTGGCCATCAGGGGGAGGAGAGGCCCTTGGGCCTGAGGGTGTTAGAGGCCCCAGTATAGGGGAATGCTAGGGAGGAAGACGGGGGTGGGTGGGTGGGTCGGGGGATACCCTCATAGAAGCAGGGGGAGGGGGGACGGGATAGGGAGTAGCCAAAGGGGAGACCTGGAAAGGGGAAAACATTCGAAATGTAAATAAAGTATCAAAAAAAAAAAAAAGTCTTCCCACATCATTCAAGTCAACCAAGGCAATTCCTCACAGACATTCTCAGAAGCCCTTTTCAGGTGACTCTACATTGCATTGAGTTGACATTTAAAAGAAGTCATTACATATAGTATTCTCAAGTATAACATCTAAAAGACTATGCATTTAAAATACTATAATAAGGGCTCAAGATGTCCCTTGCCCAGCATGCATGGTCTAGGTTTAATCCCTAAATCCACAAAAGGAAAAGTTTTCTATGTTAACACACATAGATTTTCAATAGAAGGAGAATAAATGTGCTGGGGGAAAAATTGGAAACTAGGGGAAAGGAAAAGAAAACTGTAGCTCTCACCTGCCAACCTTGTTACTGATAGTATTTTATGTGACATTGTTAATTTTTTTTCTGGTTCATTTTCTGATTCTTTTTTTAAAACCCTAATGTAGTGACCGATTGGTCAGGGTTTTCAGTTTCCTCAGTCACCCTTCTTATGATCACATACAAATTCACCAGGGAAGATGGCTCTCTTGATGAAGCACTTGCTGTTCAAGCATGAGGAACTGAGTCTGGATCCTCAGCACTCACATGAAAAGCTGGGCGTGGGGGAGCATCTGGGCATGGAGGAGCATCTGGGTGTGGGGGAGCATCTGGGCGTGGGGGAGCATCTGGGCATGGGGGAACATCTGGGCGTGGGGGAGCACCTGGGTGTGGGGGAGCACCTGGGTGTGGGGGAGCATCTAGGCATGGGGGAGCATCTGGGCGTGGGGGAGCATCTGGGCGTGGGGGTGCATGCTTGCAACTCCAGTGCCGAGAGATGGAGATAGGAGAACCCCTGGACAATTTCTGCTTATCCACTCTAGCTGAATTGGTGATTTCCAGGTTCAGTGAAAGACTGTAAAAAAAAATGGTGCAAAAAATGACCTGACATTGACCTCTGACTTTCATAAATACATACACATGTACCTATACACATGCATACTTACATACATGCATGCATGCATACATACTTGAACACATATAAAAAATCAACTGAATAAATGGGTCACTTACTAACCTGAGCCTTCTCCAATTTTGAGTAGTTAGGTTACCTTTTCTGCTGTCACTGCTGCCTGGAATCACATTATTACACTGTATTAAATATTCTTCTGAATTTAAGGCCATTTTCTCACGAAAGTAGCACAATCAATATTTTTATTAGCCGTAATCCATGCTGCCAAATTGCTTCATTTGAGAGCTGCAGGCTGCATACATAGTTATGAACATGTAACAAGAGATGTTTACTTTTTAATTTGGATGCTCTTCGGCAGAGGTCTGCAGGAGATGGAAGTCAGAGGCCATGGCTTGCCTACAGTAAGAGGACTGCTCCTTGGAGGGTCATGACAAGGGTTTGCAATGTTAACAAACCAGGGCAGGTGAAGGCTGTGAACTGTGAATAGTTCTAGTGGATATCTGTGAAAATGTCACTGTCAAAGGGCAGAACTTGTCGAGATAAGAAAGGGGCCAAAAGAGAGGCCAGAAACAGGGCGGGTCTAAGAGGTGTGAGTAGGCAGGACAAAGAAATCATTAGACCCTGACACCGGAAGAGAAGGCAGGAGTAGAGGAAACAGTGAAGGAAACAGACACAGATGGGAATCCCAAATGTGAGTTAGCAGTTCTCTTATCTCCAGAGATCTCACTCCTCGAACCATCCCCTGGACTTCCTGAGAGACTCATTTATTATTCTGGTGGAGGAACTCTCTGGATTCTCCATGAGTGGTTGAAATCTAAAAGTATTCTCTTGGCTTCTGCCCTGTGCCTGTGTGGTGTGGGGCACCAGTCAGGCTGCTGCTGCTGAGCTCAGGGTTGTGTCTTGAGATCCTGGGGGCACACGCATGCTGCCATCTAGAGCTGACTTAACCCTGTGTGTGTCACCCCTATGAGTGCACATTCTTGCTTTGGCTCCCAGTTATCCTTTGAAAGAGAGTGGTAAGAGAGGATCAGAAAAGACTGCACAATGGAAAAATCCCATTGGATGGGATGAGAGAGTGGGATCCACTTATTGCGTGGCTGAGGCAGAGGGGTGAATGTGATTCTGCTCCTTGTCCTTGACAGCTTGCCTTCATGGACCAAAGAAGATATTAATGGCTGGGAAATACTTCTAAGTCCAATGTGTCTTCTGTGTATCTCTAGGCTCTGAGACATTCAGATAAGAACTCAGAGTTCCCAAGGGAGCAGAGAGATGAACAGCCCACAGATGTACAGCCACGGCTTTCCAGAGGAGCCTTAAGACAATGAGACACTCGTTAATGGAAGAAATATACGGTGGCAGACACCTTTATTTTTGTTTAGCCTTTTGACAGGATTGGAATGGAAGAGTTATGCAATAGGGGGGAGAGAGTCCTGCCTTCATTTAACTTGCTGAATTCGTGGGTGTAATTACCTATAAATGTAATTACAGGGAAGACAAATGGCATTTTCAGCCATGGTCTTAAAGAGCGAGTTAATTTCTGACTTTGACCAGAACTACTTTGTTAATTAGCTCCCTCTCTTTCTTTCTCTTTCCCCCTCCCTCCCTGGATGTTCCTCACCCAGGACTGAGCTGCGCATGACCGCTGCTTCTGTGCCTTTGAGTAATGAGGGGACACAGCAAGACGGCCACATCAGGGCTGCTACATTAGTAAGGCTACTTTCCTGCCCATTTATCATCAATTAAAGGTGCTAGTTGTAAAGCAACCCCACCTTCGGCCTGGCTGCCTAGAATGGCTCCTCATTTATTTTTTTGTGTGTGGTTTTGGATGGAGTTAGACCCACCTTACAACTCAGAGGTGACAGGCAGCATGAAAAAGTACACTAATTGAGACATCCCAAGGGAAAAATATAAGAAAACGGAAACGGTAATTAGAATGAAGCCATTTTAAGCTGGGTAAGGAAAATCGAATGGAGGTGAGCATTACAGGCTGCTCCAAATGGGGATGGAAGGACCTGGAGGAGGGTGGAGAGGCAGAAATGGATGTTAGAAGAGAACATACCCTTTTAACCCTTCAGGGAGAGTGAGGAGGCTAAGAGCAAATGCGTGGTGAGGGCCCAGACTCTTGGGTGGACTAGCTCCAGGACAAAAGCAATGCTCAGAGGGACATGGGCAAGACAGTTGCTGGGCTTTAAATGGTGCTTGGTGTCTGGGGGAGGGAAGTGTGCTGGTTGTGAATGGGGAATGTGGTTGTCAAAAGAAAATATGACATCTGGACTCAATGGACCCTCCAGGTAGGAAGAGAAAGAAAATATCTGTAGACAAGTTGTCGCAGGGACTGTCCTTAGGTGTCTGGAAGGGTGGGGTTGAATACCTTCAGGGACAGAGTCACGTAGAAGACACCATGCTGTCAACTTTCTACATCTCTCTTGTTTGCACCATGCTTGCTTTGTCTCTTTTCTATGCTCAGAGTGCTCAGTTCCTGGGAGGATGTGGTTTGTAGCATCTTCATTCTTGACCATTCTCTTGTGTGATAGCCATGCAAATGTGTGATCTGGCACAAGAAGGGAAGGCCCATCATCTTCTTTGTCACATGTCACATCTTTCTTTGAATGTCCCAAGCTCTTCTTGCTCTCCTCATTTGCATCATACTCGAAAGAGACTCCACTTTCTGCTCATTATTACCTGTGTTTGGGCTTGTGCTTGGATGGGGGTGAGAGATGGGCAAGGCGGGCCTGGCTCTTGCCTCTGCAGTGCACAGTGGGATGAGTAAGACCCACCCAGATGGAACGACCTCAGTGATGGTGCTAAGGACAGAGGAGTAGGGTCAGTGATAGGATTAATGGATAGGACTACAGGATGTGGGCTCGTGCCTGGATTAGTGAGGATGAGCGTCTCCTGGAGAAGGAGCATTGAAGCCAAGTCCTGCAGCCTGTGTAGGTGGTCACCTGATGAAGTAGGGATTTCAGCAAGGTGTGCTGAGTGGCACGGGGAGACAGAGAGACAAAGAGAGACAGACAGAGAAAGATGAGAGAGAGAGAGAGAGAGAGAGAGAGAGAGAGAGAGGAGAAAATTTAAAGGCCCAGAACTGAGGGAGGCTGTGGTGCACAATAGAAGGATGAGTGTCTTGTACAGAAGCTACAGGACCATAGAGGGAGGCCGCAAGAGACAAGGAAGAAGCTGAAGGTGGACCCACCTGAACTTGGGTGGAGAGAGAGACATGACTGTAGAGTCCTGCCTCCTGCGATAGCCAGTGAGGGCCCTGGAAGCAGGAAGAGTCCACCCTGGATTTTCTGCACACTCACCCTTTCATCATTTGCACATGTTGCCTGGGATTCCCACCTCAACCTGCTACCATTTGTTGACTGTATCTGGCTTTTCACACTCTGGGAAGGGGCTGGCATATATCCACATGCTAGATGTGGGGTGTGTGTGTGTGTGTGACCGTGACAGCCTATTTGTACGTTTGCATTCTATCTCTGATCCATCCCCTGACACAGTCTCTCCCTTTTAGCTCTACACAGTTGTGGCTCATGCCTCTGCTACCTCACTTCCCTTGCTGAAGATTTTGAAATTGATTCCTGGGGCCATTCCCTGTAGAATGTCTGGTGACCTAGATCCATCCATTCAAGAGCACATGCTTGGCTCTTGTTGAATCCCCCCTTGGTTCCCCCTCATTATAATTATCTACTTGCCCAATATCCCCCCGTTATCATCTTTGAGGGTACAGATACTAAAAATGCCCCCATCACTGCATCCATGTTCTGTCATTGTAACAAATCCCCAGTGCAGCCAGCTTACGCAGAGAAAAACCTTATTTTATTTCACAATTTTAGAGACCTCAGTTCATGGCTATTTAACCCTGTTGGTCTGAGCAGGCATCACAAGGCTGTGGAATCATGAAGTCAAGCAAAGCTGATCACTAAATGCTGGGAGAGGAAGGCAAGACACAAGCTTCAAGGGCACACCTTTGTGAGTCCTAAAGATGTTCTGCTAGCTTCCACTTCGACATCACCTCCCAGGACCCAGCCTTGAACACATCGGCCTTGTTGGACATGTGCCATTCACATACTTCAAAGTTCATATGGGATGAGTGTGGGTGCTGATCATCAGGGCTGTTCCCTGCTGAGTAGGCTGGTACTTGCACTGAGTCCATCAGGACTATTCCTTGCTGAGAAGGCCGGTACTTGCACTGAGTCCAATTATGGACTGTTTTTTACAAACAACATACTTCTATTTCCCAGAGTTATGGAAGCTCATGGCCTGAGATTAGGGTGATCTGTGGTCATGTTCTGGGGAGGGCACTCTCTCTAATCTGTCTTACCAATTGCTCCCATGGAGCTGAGGAGCTGGTTGGGGTCTCTTTCATAAGAGTGCTAACCCTGCATATGATGACCTTATTACCATTCTCCAGTGTTCTCGAAGCACCACCTTCTAATACTGTGGTTTTGACATTCGAATTTTGGGAGACATAAGACAGTTATCCCAGTGTAGATTTTCTATTCTGTCCTTTTCCTAAAAAAATAAGAGAAAGGTAGTTTGCTGACTGAGTCTTGGTAGAAACAAAATAGATCCAAATGGCATGACGTGACCCCAGTATGGATGTGGCAGAAACTTTAGTGGGGTTGTAGGTAAAATTGAACACCCCAAGTACTGGGCCTTTATTTTAAGCACTTTTTCTAAAGGCATGCCTTTTGAGGACTAGGGATCACTGAGGCTGCTGCCTGCTGCTCCAAAGACACACAACAGCCAACGCTTGGAGCTAGTTGGGGCTTTACGCATATCACTACAGATACAAGACTGGTGCTTCTCCACCTTCCTAAAGCTGTGACCCGGTATAGTATAGTTCCTCATGTTGTGGTGACCCCCAACCATAAAATTATTTTCATTGCTATTTCATAACTGTAATTTTGCCACTGTTATGAGCTGTAATGTTAACATCTTGGGAGACAGAGGTTTGCTGAAAAGGTCACGACTCAGTGAGAACCACTGTAGTACTAGACTAAACCCACTCATGCTATGGAGCCTGTGCTGGATGCCAGGTGCTAAGCAACACAACTGCCTGTGAGCACCTGTGTGTTCCCCTTGTCCCCACAGGCTTCCAGGTGACACTGTCCTATTCTGCATTGCTTTTGCCACCCCGTTTCAGTTATACTGTTGTTGGCTCTGAGCTTGAATGAAGTCTGACTTTCTGGCTTGGTGTGGGAGAACTGTAGTTTCTTTGCCTGCAGTTCTGTACCATTGGTCCCTAGCTTGGACCTTGGAGGCTCTGTGGTTCACCCACCGTATATAGCACATTTATTAGTGTTCCTGTCTGGCTATGCCTGTTCACGGGTCCTCATGTGTGGTCTGAACAGCTTGCTCTTAGGACTTTGCCAAGGCCTTGAGAGGCCTTTTGTATAGTTTGAGACACTGCTCCCTGCCAGGAAGGACACTTCTTCCCTGATAAGCACAGCAGACACATGGAAGCTTTCGGTACCCTGCAGATATCAGGCTGCTGCCCCTCCTGCACTTCATCATTTTCTCTGGTTGCTACAGGCATGCCGTTCTTCCATCTTCCCCTACATTCTTTAAGTGGGCTACACATTTCTGGATTTTGGTTGCCAGTTAGCACAGTTTACCATTCATAAACACAGCAACAGCAGATGGCATAACTCAGTTCACTGATAACGCAGAAATAGCTTCCAAGGCAGCATATCTGAGTGAAAATGGGTAATTTTATAAAGCCATGAAGGTCTTGTGAAGGTTCAAAACTCAAAGCAAGCATCACTTGAATAGTGTGAAACCGAATTAACTAATTACAGTGTATATATGTATATATATATATATATATATATATATGTACACACATATATATGTTTGATCATCATTTTTAAAGGTTTCTCCTTCCCTGAAACACATATACACAAAATCAGGCAAAGCTCCATCAAACAGGCTTCTCTTTGAATTTAAAATTACTTTCAGTGGACACGGAGGTTTCTGAATCACAGATGAAAATAGGAATATCAAAGACTTTTTCCTTTTGTAAGGGAAGAGAAGCTCTTCCTGCCAAACTATCTAAGAAGGGGGACATATATAGATTTGAAAGTAAAATTTCAAGAGGGCAAATAGGACAGGAAACACCAAGGTCCTCCATGTGGGTAAGCCCACATATTGTTCTGAGGATGTGGAAGTGATCGTAGAAGGAGCCTGACAAGAAGATAGCTCACGTGGTCTTAAAATCACACATGGGACCACGAGATCGTTCCTTTTTGAGCAGAGACACCCACAGGCAAATTTCCTACTAACTGTCAATTATGGCAGCGATGGTGGGTACCTGAAAACTGAGAACCATGAGCATGCCTCAAAGCGTGTTTTTTAAAGGAGCATTGATAAAAAGTTACTCTGACTTTTGAAAATTACAGTGTTCTTAGATAATGAACATATCTGGCTGTAAGTGCATAGCCATATTCCAAAGGAAAGGTCTATTCACAGACAGAAGGTACATGTTACTTAGTAAAGAGTAGTCTCAATTTGTGCTGTTGAGACTGACTGTTCAGTATTGCCTTCTCACATATTTCTAGATGATTTTCCTTTATGTCGCTTGCTTCTTTGCTAACTGGGATTTAATGAATGGCAGTAGCTAAAGTACAATAAGCGACAGCTTATGAAGTGCTGACGGCGCTTCATCTTGCTCTCACACTGTCTTGTAGGGTAGAGAGATGTTAGCCCCCACATCAAATAACAGTCTTGTCAACTACGAAAAACCCTCAACTGACATCAGAGCTAAGACTGGGACAAAGTGAGGGTGTCTGTTCCCATCACTCCCGTTTATATAGTGAGAGGCCATTAATAAATACGGAAGGACCTTCTGCAGGATGTCACCTGTGCCACAGGCTCAGCATCATGGGATGATTTCACACCCCTTCCCCCCACGGTGCTGTGGTGTCTAATTGGGTTTCAGTGCTTTATAGACAAGAAGGCAACAGCTCAGAGGGCGCATGGCTTCACCCAGATTTTCTCAGCAAGTAACTGTTAGAGTAGGCATTTGCTGTTGAATTAGTGACTTCCATAGCTGTGACCAAAAGGTTTGACAGATTTCTACCCAAGAAGTTCTGATCCCAGTTATGAATAACCCAGAAGTTATTCTGATCAGTTCCACAGGTTCTGCCCATGGTAACTGGGATCCACACCCTTGATGTGAGCGTAGGACATTTCTTCTTCATCTTGTGAGAGGAGCAGGTAGAGAATGAGACAGGACGCATGGTTTAGACAGAATCTTCTAAGACATATTCCTGGTGATGTGCTTCCCCTAGCAGGACCTCATGTCTACAGCTTCTACAGCCTCCCAAAATAGCACCATCAGTTGGACAACAAGCGTTCAACAGCCATGTCATATTCAAACCATGACAGTCACCACAGCAGCCTACAGCAAAGGAGAAACGTTGTTCCCAGATGTCCTGCTGTGCTGTTGAAATTCAGACTTTAGGAGGGGCCGTGACCTCAGCCGCGTCTGAACGTGAAAGGGTGAGGCCCCAGCTCCAAGCGCTGTGTGCTCTTCTTGGCTTTGTTTTACCTCTCAGTTGTAGACTAGAATGTTAGTATATATTTAAGTTTTTCATAAACGTTGAAATCCTGTATGACAAAATATATATGTATTTCCATCCAGTGCAAAGCAAATTCCAAATGGGAAGTTAAAAACCAGCTATAGCCCTCTGATTTTAGTTTTCTTTAGATTTCTTTATTTCTGACATAGTTTTCTCTATGGTAATGTCAGTATATCGCCTGCTTTTTCTCATGAAGATATGTTGCTCATTAAGTTAAATAGAGTAGGTAAGTCCAGTGAAATTTCACAGTCAATGATTGATTGTCATGTACAGAAGACGCCATCAAAGGTGGACTAACACAAAGATATGGAGATGTAGCAGGGCTGGGTTTGTTCCCTTGGATAGGAAGGATGCTGTTCTGAGAGCCAGGGATCTCACAGGATGCCGCCCCAGCCACACCCCCAAGTCTAGCTCTTTTTTCCTACCCATCAGGTGGCGCCTTCTTCCACCCTCAGATGATTACAGCAGAAAGCTGATGGTGAAGGAAAGAGAAGGAAGAGGAAATGGGGAAGCAGGGTGCTTCTTACCAGCATTGCTTCCACTTCCATCCTTGCAAGTTGCCTCTGTGTAGCCACATGGCACTGGCCAAGGAGGAGGAGGCATACCTTAATCCAGAGTGCACAGCTGGCATTTAATGTGAGTGCTTGTGGTTCTAGCCAGCCAGACTGTCTCATAGCAAGAGAATGGGAGTCTATTCTCACATACCTAGAGACTCTGCAACTCCCAGTGCATTCTAGGAATTCACATCTCTGAATTTTTCTTTAAATTAATTGGCTACTTTCCTGTCATTTTGTTATCTACTCATGTTAGCAAACACACACATGCTTGAGAAAAAGTGTCAAGTCTGAACAATTGTTCACATTTTGGAGGCAGCAGGAAAACTCAGAGAGGAAGCTGTCCACAATATGAGTGTGTGCCTGTGCCTGTGCCTGTGTGTGTTTGCTCCTTTTACTTCTAATTTCTGGCTTTATTGTTGTTACTAAGCAATAAACTATAATAATCTAGCATGGTGATAATTACAAAATAGTTATGAAAAGTACAGAGGCCACCTTATTACCAAGAGGAGGTCATCCTCCAGCTCGTTTGGAAGCAATTTTTTAATTATGGCAATCTCTAGAGAAGATTGAACTCTGTTTGCCACTGTGAGTCGGTCCTATTAATGTTCATTTCCAAATGAAAATGTTGGGGAATATTTTAGTGTTTTGGAATAAAGTACTTTAAAAAATTAGGTGATTATTCTCCATTTTTCTTTGTGCGTGGAAATGCTTGGGTGAACACAGATACATAAGGGGTCAATTTAGATTTTCAACCAAACATCAAAAATAGTACTGTGGTTTAACTAAGAAATTGGGGGTGATAATTTTCAGTCTCCCCCTTTTTTAGAGAAGATCAGCTACCTTTTTCTGAACTAGGCCTGTTTTGCTAGACTTCATAGAGGGAGGCTCCTCTTTTTCCAAGATGATGTTGGGGTACGGTTCACCTCACACATCCTTGATATGTTAGAAATGAACTTTGGGGGGTGTGAGGGAACCCAAACTGTGCAGGATTACCCACAAGCATTAACTATCAGACAGTATTTCCAACTGGATTTTTGATATCAAAGCTTATCTTGACTATTTTACCTTTCCTACCATTCAAGATCAATGCTGCCTCATGATGAGCTCATGGGGGTATTTACTGAAAGCATCACCATCAAGTACTGATTACTGGATTTTTTTTTTTTGAGGATCTAATGTGCCTCAAAAAAGGCTTTGTGTGCACCGTGCTCTATTCTCATAATTATACAACATATATATGGAAAAGGAAGCCCAGAGGTCTCACAATAACTGCCCAGGATAACAGTCAGAGTCAGACACAAATTAAGGCCTTTCTAGTTCAGTATCAGTTGATTTTCTGGTTGCTGTGATAAAATGCTCTGAAAACAGCGATTTCAGGAAGGATGGGGTGTTTACTGTTTTGGTCCACAGTTTGGGGGCACAGTTTATCATTATAAGAAAGTCAAGGAGGTGAATTCTTGGCGCAGCCTATCACACCGTGTCCACAGTCAGGAAGGAGAGAATGATGCACTAGTTTGCACTCTCCTTTTTACTTCCTCCAGGATCTCAGACCATGGCTTTGCCCATTTTTAGGGCAGATCTTCTCACATTAGTTAACCTAATCAAGATAACCCCTCCCAGCTGTGTCTGGAGGTCTGTCCTGTCAAGTTGACAACCAGTAGCAACCATCACAGGTTCCAAATTACTTCTTTTCTTCAGGTTGCTTCATTATCAACTACAAAGGATCTTTCTCTTTCCTTTAAGAAAAAAAGGGTTGCTGAATCACTTTGTTAATATTTGCATTTGTCAAAAAAATTGAAATGTAAAGAGTAGCTGCTCTTGTAATTGATGTCTGCTCTAGCGGCAGGACAAGGTAGAAGCCCAGGTCCCTTTATTCGTATTAGCTACGAAGGACTCTCAACCTTCATGGAACTTTGAGATCCAAAGCTGAGATTCTTTGCTCAGACTTGGAGACCCTATTGCTGGTCCCTGGCTGCTGTTCAGGGGTGCACCTGCCTCCCTCCTGCCATTTCCTGTCTCTATGAATGCTCCAGAAGTCATTCTCCTGGAAGATTGGGTGGCTGTGCACCCCTCAGGCACTCTCCCTGTTTGCTCATGTACTGGACCGCAAACACAAATCCCTCTGGCTCTTACAGACCAAACTCTGTTTTGTTAGATCTTAGAAATCTAATTCTGTTTTTTTCTTGTATATCTGAAAAATACACAAGAGGCAGAAGAGGATAACCAAGTATTCAGTCATTGGACTTTTGTTAACGAGTGAGCATGGCTCATTTTTACTTTACCTATTTTTGTCTTTCCTTCTCTCCAGTGATATTCTCAGATAGCACATCTCAGCTATTCTGTCGTCTCATGTACAATTTTGTGATTGATTAAATTAAGAAACTATTGTGATGGGAAACCAGACAAAGACACACACACAAAAGAGAGATGGGGGAGAGAGGGAAAGAGTGAGTTGTGTGAAAAGTAGACTGAGGAAGCCACGGGGAGCAAGGCAGTGAACAGCATTCTCCACTGCCTCCTCAACAGCTCTTGGACCCAGGTTCCTGCACTGACTTTCTTTAATGATAGACTGTGATCAGGTGTGAACCAAATAGCCTCTTTCTTCCTCATCTTGGTTCGGTCTCTTTTTTTTTTTTTTTCACAGCAACAGAGAAACTTGGCTTTAAGGAATTCACTAAAATTTACCCAATTTTCAATGGAAGGCTTCTGTGGTGCCAATCTCGTCCTGCCAGACTCTGTCAAACATGCCAGTGACTCTTGCCTCTCTCTGAAAGGACTCATCTTTATAGAAAGAGGTTCTCTTGGAGTCTAGTGACCACAAACTTAGGATCTGTTCAAGGAGAGTTACTCTTTTGTGGAATCTTATAGGATTTTTTCTCTAGACATGGTGTTCTTCCTAGAAAACAATATACACAAATGTTGTTGAAAACTTTTCACAGCTTCTAAGGATATTAGGAGAAGCTGAATGGAACACACACACACACACACACACACACACACACACACACACACACACACACATTATGATGGTATTTATATGCATGTTTTCAGGTATAACCATTTGGCACTGTATAACCAGTTGATGCTCTTTTCCTTGGGGAAGCCCACCTATCCTGCATGCAGAATTGTCTATAGCTCTTTATGTAGGGTTGAAGCCTAGTGGCTTTCCCCTCCCATCCACTTTGACATGGATATGTCCATTGGCATCATCCTTATTCAGCTCACATTTGGGCAGTTATATCGGTGAGATTATAAATGGTGTAGCTTTTGATATTGCTAGGAGATGCAATCCAACAGCAAAGTCCTCGGTCCTCTGACTCTTACAATCTTTCTGACCCCTCTTCCACCTTGTTCCTCAAGGCTCAGATGTAGGGATGTTTTATAAATGAATTCATTGGGACTGGGCTCCACGAGTCTGCATATTGATTGTTTTTCTATAGTGGTCTCGGTGGCAAAGAGAAATGTCCTTGATGACAGGTGAAGGCTACACTTATCTGTGGGTGTAAAGGCAAATATTTATAGGTTGTTGTTAGGGATTATGCTGATTTGAAAAATTAGTGTTTGTAGAATCTTCCCCACTAACCATTACTTTACTAGCACCAAGTACTTAGCTAGGTTTCCCGTCCTGGGCATGGCTTCCTTATTGTTGAGCTGGTTTTCAGCCCAATTAGAGAGCAGTTTGTTACTGCCAAGGTATTCATGTTACTATTGTACCCTTAGTGTTCTTGTGTCATGCTGGCTGTTGATGTGATTCAGAGGCGTCATAGCTGGGTAGGACTGTTGCTTGTTTGCCTCCTTTAGAAGCTTGCATGATACCTTCTGGTACCATGAAAGCTAGTCCCCAGGGAAGAGACATTCATAGCAGTTTCAGCTCATGAGCCCTGTTTCTGAAGTGCACAGTATTTCAGCAATAGGGACTTATTTTCTACCTCTGGTGGTAGTGGGGCAACCAAAGGTAACAGCACAAGGCTCTATGTTTTGGAAATCTGTTTGTTAGCCATGACTGATAACTCAAAAGAGGGCTTTTCATGCCTGTTTTTGGGGGTATTTGTTAGGTGTTTTTGGCTTTCGGAGGGAGCACTATCAGCCCAGATGATACATGGAATTAATAAGGCAAAAGGGAGAGACTGACACCCTGACAAAATGTACTGGTTTAAGTCCAGAGATACCCACCTGTCCTAAGGAAGTGCTCATTGTTAACTAGCTCGGGGAGCTGTGTGGTGCAAACTCAAGCAAGGATAATAGTCTCTCAAATGTAAGTCTGAGGAGGGAGGACAAAAGTCGGATCTTCTCAGTAATGAACTGAAGGCTAAGACATCCATTCCCTACTGTAAGGTGAAAGGTCATTTGAGAAAGACCCAATCTCCAGAGCCAAGTCCTGAGGCATATCCTAGACTCCAGGAGATTTCCTGATCTGAGGATGCAAGCCAGGATCTGAGAATGACACCAGTGAGCAACGCCTCGGGGATTACCATCCAGCACTCCTGGAATCTATGTGATCTCCACGGACAAGGGGAACGTGGAAAAACACTCTATTGGCAAGATTTTGCCATTCAAACTGAAGCACACACTCAGGCCAGAACAGTAATCAAGCAAGCAAGCAGAGGAGGAATGGGGCTCTTTGATGTTGCTGCCTGTGAGTGTGACTGTGGGTGTTATTGAAGGCAAAGTAGGGACTTAATAATGAATGTTCACAGGTGGCACCAAAAAGCACATAACTGCCTCTTACTGTCTACGAGTGTGGTCTATTTACATGAGCAAACTGCTTTTGTGCTTAAACTATGACAATAAATAAGTGAAATGATGTTTGCTGAAGTGAAACTGTTCCTTTTCTGCAGAATACTTTGTGAAAGCCACTGATACTGTAGCTGGAGGAAAATATTAAATAGCAATAAAAGGAATAAAAATTAAAAACGTCACGGATCTGCAGGCTAGAAAATGTGATGTATTTAGTTGCTAGACGCTTCCTATTTTGTTACTGACAGACTCCTTCAGTAATAGTATGGTAGGCTTGATGTGGTGCTGTGGACATAGCAACTCATCTGTGACTGTGTGATACATCATGGTGCTACTGCCTATTGTTTACAGTCCCTGTTGAAAGATGTGGAGCTAACTGTCAATCAGAGAGACAGGGGAGGGGCACAGAGAAGGGATGAAACAGGTTAATAGGCTGAATGGAAGATCCACTGATAAAGTCAAGGATAGAAAACTCCCTACAGATAAAAAAAAAATGGGGGCTCAGCCCTCTTCCTCTTTGATTTTTTTTTGGGGGGTTAGGTGGGTGGGATAGGGATGTAGCAAAATGCAAGCTCCCTCCTGAGGATGCTTCAATAAATTAAAAAGATGATTTGGTCCAAGTTATTTTAGTACCTATCCTCAGGAGGGTGCGTTGAGTGCACACAAACTGCAGTTGTTCAGAGTGGGTTTGATTTCACAAATGCAGTTTTTTTCCCCTGATGGAAATCAGACAGGTTGGATATAACTTGAATCAAAAGGTTTTAGGCATGTGCCAGGCAGATGTGGGTGGCAGTAGTGTTGGTGTACTTCATGTGGCTTTAATGGATTTGACCTGGAATTGCCTCCTTCTCCCACTAAATCGGGACCCTGTTAAGCTAGTGCTTCTTCAGCCTTGGCTGCACATTAGAATCTCCTGGAAGACTAAAATAATCTGTGATTGTATTATACATCTATATGCTTCGAATGATGCCCCAATTTTCTTTAAAAGTCCCCTGTACACAGCAGCACCTGGTAATCGTAATGTAGGACCAAGTTTTATAATCAAAGTCTTGTGGATTCAAAGCATAGATCATGTTGTGGTTAAGAATGGCCTTGATCAAACTTAGTGACTGTATCAGTTACTTTGCTCTTGGTTTGACAAAATACGCGATACAAGCAACTTAAACAAGGGAGGGTTTATTTTGGTTCAAAGTTTCAGAAGTCAAGGCAGCAGGAGCTAGAGGCATCTGGTTACTTTGCATCCAAAGTCAGGGAGTAGAAGTAGCTGATTGCAGATGGCAGCTTGTGTTCTCCTTTTGATGCAACCCAGACCCAAGCCCAGGGCATGATGCTGCTTACTTTTTCGGGTAGATCTTTCCATCTCAATTAGCCTAATCAAGGTAAGGCCTCATAGGAGCGCCTGGAAGCTTGCTCCTAGGTGTCCTAGTAAATGTTCTGTGGCTGTGAAGAGACACCATCATCACAGTAGCTCGTATACAGAACAGCACTTAGTTGGGACTGGCTTACAGTTTCAGAGGGTTAGTCCATTAGCATCATTGCAGGAAGCATGGCACACAGGCAGACGTGGTGCTGGAGAAGGAGCTGAGAGGTCTGCATCTGGATCTGCAGGCAGCAAGAAGAGAGAGCCACTAGGTCTGGTTTGGATTTCTGAAAACTCCAAGCCTATCCCCCAGTGACATACGTTATCCAACAAGGCCACGTCTCCAAATTCTTAAGTACTGTCACTTTCTGATGACTAAGCATTCAAATATATTAGTCTCGGGGGGGGGGTCCTTTCTTATATAAACCTCCTCATTAGGTGATTCAAGATCTAGTCAGGTTGACAACCATATTTAGGCACCACAGTGATACTGTGGTTTCTTTGTGGATATGAGTCTACATCTGAAAATATAAGTTCTTTCTCTTCAGATAACATCTCTAACAGGAGAAAGAGAGAGAGAGAGAGAGAGAGAGAGAGAGAGAGAGAGAGAGAGAGAGAGAGAGATGCTTTTAGTAGTTCTTCCACATTATAGTGGGATTGGTTTCAGGACCCCTGGAATACCAATACCTCTTCTTGATGGTTGAGTCCCTGAATAAGATGGCACAGTATTTGCATAGTGCCTCATGCATAACCTCTCGTGCATGTTAAGCCATCTCTAGATTGCTTGTTATTTAATTCAATGTAAACACTAGGCCTAGAGATTGTTCTGTATTTTAAAAACATACACACTTTTTGGAGTATTGTTAACTTACAGGATAGCTCCTGTACATTACTGGTTGAGTCTGTAGCTATAGCACCTGCAGGTGTGGGGTCCTGACTATGTGTTTCATATTGAAGGTTCGGGTTCCCTTGAGCCGATTCTCTCAGTCAGTGCAAGCTTCACAACTCGGAGATAGCTATCAATAAGAATAATTTATGTGCCTTTGAATCTTGCCTTCGGCAGCTACACAGGGATTTTTCTTTGTTCTTGGTCTGTCTGTCTCTCTGGTTATTTTGAGTATTCTTATACTTGGACACTGAAGACCCCAGCTTTGACCCTTGGGGTTGCCCTAAGGACTCATCTTCTTATGCTGTTACACTTGGACACGTTAAGCAGGATTTCCTGTCCGTCAGAGCCCTGTTGGCAGATATGTCTTCCATTTCCGTGGCGACCCCCAGCACCCAAAGGCATCATTACTTCCAACAAAGCCTAAGGCAATTCAGCCACTGAATTGGTTGAAGCATGTTCCTTTGAGGAGCTTCAAATGGCATTTGTTTTCCAATAAAAAAAGTTAAATTGATGTGAATTACTTTTTGCCAAAAAATATGACTACTGGACTCACAGAGAGGGAAGCTGGACTTTTTGATTCTAGGCTGAGTACCCCTGGGCGATTCTGACTTCTGGACTGAATTCTGGGCAGGCTCACTTACATTCTTTAGTGCAATGCCCAGGGGCTGAAGGTTAGATGTGGTATTCCTCTAGATTGGCAAGCTTCAGGAACTGGCATGCTACCACATAGAATTTTTTGCACAGCTGAGTGAACAGCAATTGTAGAGGTAAAGAGGAAAAATAGATAGTAGAGAAAGTCCCAGCATTAGAAGAGAGCAGATTATTCCCCAGAAGGGAGGAGGTGTGCTTTCTCTATACACTTTAGTTTTGACTCACAAGATTTTTAATTCTTCGACCATGGAGATTTAAAAAAAAAAAAATCCTAAAAATGTAAGTTCAGATAAACACAGTAATTATAGATTATCCTTCTGTGTCTGGCAGAACATCTAAGGAATAATAATAATAATAAAAAAACCACTTAAGCTTGTCACAAATAGAAAGTTTTAAAAGTTACATGAGAAGTCAGTGTGCAGGGTTGGTGCTTCTACATGTAAGAGAGGAACCACAGAAGCCGTGGCTTGAGCAATTTCTGTAAGCTAAGAGGTAGTTGTTGGGAGATTGGGGAGAGAGCTCAGGCACTGAGAGCACTTGCTACTCTTCCCGAGTTCAGTTCCCAGCACCCACATCAAGCAGTTTACAACCAGCTGGAACTGCAGCTTCAGGGGATCCAGGATCTTTTCTGATCTCTGAGGACACCCACAACTATATGGTGCACACACCAACCCCTTCCCCACATCCATCCTCACATACATGTACACCACACACATACACAGACACATCACACACACACACACACACACACACACACACACACACACACACACACGAATAATGTTTTTTGAAAAGATGGCTCTGGGAACAGCCTCCTTCCAGTTCAAGTGGACTGTAAAGGAAAGTGCCCACATGGGATCCATATGGCAGAAGGCATTGTACTCTCTGCCCATTCTATCACGAGTGGTTTAATAATACAAGAGAATTAATCGTGAAGGAAGAATTAATGGGATTCCCTATTCCTTATGGTAAAACCATACATCTTGCTCCTTCAGGAAATGGGCATGAATATGGTCCCACAGGAAAAGCATTAGGAACATAACAATGCCCCCCTTTTACTTTCTTCTGAAGCACCCTTTGAAAGGGCAGGATGACTGGGAAGCGGTTTAGCAAACACCACTATCAGAGCGCTGTCAGTGGAGCGTCTGGGAGTGTTAGCTGTTTATTTCACTGACAGATCCTGGAGGGTCTGTAGGGGGCTTTTGCAGAAGTCAGGACCTCAATGTAATATACAAGCATTGATTCTGATATTTCCCTTGATAATGGTGCTCCACCATATTGGGGTCGTAAGTCAGTAAAGGTTCATTGGCTGTGGCAGTGCTCACTGTCACCAGCAATAAGTACAAAGGACTTGCTCTAAAAGCTGGCTTATAAAACTTTAAGGAAACTTGGATTGCTTAAGTGAACTTGCAGGGCTCTGGCAGGGCCAGGCAGACCTTAGTTGTCTACTTATATTAATTTCATAGAGTTTAAAGGGTCAAGAAAGGCGGCCAGTGAAGCTTACTAATTTATGAAAGGCCTACTCTTGTCTGTCTCGCTCTCTTGATTTGACCACGCTGCCTTCTCCTTGTAGAAAATTTAATATAAATTAAAACTTACCAGACAAGAGTGCCATAAAGGATTAAGTATAAAGTTCGAAACTGGACTAGAAGGATCCAAAGATGCTATATCTTTTTGCTGGTGCGATTTCATTTGAAGTGTTCTTTGAACAAACCAACTGCACAGTGGACATAAAACATGAGAGGAAAAAAGCAATTAGAAGCAAGTCACAGTTGGTCAAGGATTAAGACATTAAAAAAAAAAGAGACACATCTGTTTCCTGAGGAGTACTTGCTCTTTTTCCCTTAAGAAAGGGCGGCGTGGAACAGGGATATCTTCCTGCCTGTCTTAGGGTTTCTATTCCTGCGCAAACATCATGACCAAGAAGCAAGTTGGGGAGGAAAAGGTTTATTCAGCTTACACTTCCATGCTGCTGTTCATCACTAAAGGAAATCAGGACTGGGACTCAAGGAGGTCAGGAAGCAGGAGCTGATGCAGAGGCCATGGAGGAATGCTGCTTACTGGCTTGCTTCCCCTGACTTGTTCAGCCTGCCTTCTTATAGAATCCAAGACTACCAGTCCAGGGATGGTACCACCCACAAGGGGCCCTCCCCCCTTGATCATTAATTGAGAAAAGGCCTTACACCTGGAAGCATTTTCTCAACTGAAGCTCCTTTCTCTGTGATACCTCCAGCTTGTGTCAAGTTGACACACAAAACCAGCCAGTACAATTGACCCCTTGTCAACTTGACACACAAACACGTCACCATTAAGCCTTGACCCTTACTTTCTTATTCATCCCCAAGATCTAAATAACTTTAAAAGTCCCACAGTCTTGCATATTAAAAGTTCAACCCCTTTAAAATATCCAATATCATTTAAAATTCAAAGTCTTTAAAAAGTCAAAGTCTCTTTACTGTGGGCTCCATTAAAATACCTTCTTTCTTCAAGAGGGAAAAATATCAGGGCACAGTTACAATCAAAAGCGAAATCAAACTCCAACTGTCTGGGATCCACCATGATCTTCTGGATTTCTCCAAGGGCTTGAGTCACTTCTCCAGCTTTGCCCTTTGTAGCACACACCTTGTCTTCTAGGCTCCAGATGCCTGTACTCCACTGCTGCTTCTATTCTTGGTGGTCATCTCATGGTACTGCTATCTCCAAATCACTGCTGTCTTATGCTGCAACTGGGTTTATCAACAGCCTCTCATAGGCTCTCTTCATGGTGCCAAGCCTCACCTTCTTTGCATGACCCCTTCAGTCCTGGGCCATCAATTGCAACTGAGGCTACAACTTCACCAATGGCCTTCCATGGCCTCTCACAGTGCCCAGGCCTCAACTGCTCTTTATGACCCCTTCATGCCTTCAAAACCAGTACCACCTGGGTGACTCTTACACAATTACCAAGTCCAGCCACAGCACGAGGTACAACCTTGGCTATCTCTGGAATGCAGCCTCTGTGTTCTCAGAAAACATTTCCCAGAAAATGTCACCTCAATGATGCTGGTCTCTTCTTAATCACCACTAATTTTTTAGCTCCAGTTAACCAGCATCAATAATCCCAGTAATGCAAAGTTTTCGATTTAGTAGTTCTGGTATCTTGTTAATCACAGCTGATTCTTCAGCCCCAGCTAACCAAAACCACAGAATCTTCACAATCAAAATAGCAACAGTCCTGATAAGAGTCTTTAATCTTCCCTCTGAAATTTCTCAAGCCAGGCCTCCATCTTCTGCACTGTTCTCAACATTATCTTCCAAGCTCCTACTGCCCTTCAATGGGAGCACAATTTGTGAAGGCAGGATATGTGTGTGCCTACAAAATGGCTCCAAACATGTTTGACTGCTGATTCAGGAGAAAGGGAAGCAGACCATTGTCATAGAAACTAACGTGAAGCTCTTGACTGCAAAGGCTGTTCCCTTGTGGTTTACTCCTCTCACCCCCCCCCGGAGAAAGGGTTTCTCTGTGTAGCTCTGGCTGTCCTGGAACTTGCTCTGTAGACCATGTAGACCTCGAACTCACAGAGATCCACCTGCCTCTGCCTGGGATTAAATGGGTATGCTTCACTGCTATTCCATGAGGTTTGCTATTTTTGAATAAAGAAGGGAAGGGCAGAAAAATGTAAATACTGAGGTGTTTAGACAATCTCTGCATAGTTCAGTCTCCATAAAAGCTTTGACTGTCTCTCTTATTTTGGAGAGGAGGCCACAGAGGCTCAGAGAAAGTGATGTGTTTTCTGAGGCCATGTAGTTAAGACACAAAAGAACCTTCACTTTCTTTTCAGGAAACCAAGGGAGCAGATTGAAGATCTGCCATGACAGATTCTTTCAGAAACCTGCCATGACACTCTTTCAGGAAGCCCTTTTGAGGAGTAAGAGAGTGTAAAACATGTCTCCTCGGGCTCTGAGTGAGGGATGGAAATCAGGTCAGTTTGGCTTCAGTGTGTGGGCGAGCCCGTGTAGGGAGCAAACTTAAGAGTGCAAAACTGCTGTGGAAAGCATTTGGAAGTCTGAAGCAGAGGGATGCTTAAATTGGTAGACTTATGAGTTTTCAGAGTTTCCATTGAGAGATTATCAGTTCAGGCAGGGACAGAGTAGCTGGTGGTAGATAACAGATACTATTTATCTAGAGAACAACGTAGAAAACCAAATAGTCCATCTGGGATGCTCCATTGTAACAGGAGAAGCACAAAACACAAACTGAGTAATATTAACAAATATTTCTGAAGGACGGGAAGGCCAAGTTCCCTTACGCCCAGCGCAGATGAGGACCCACTTGCTCACCGCAGTACCTGCTCACTAGCTCCCAGAAAGGGGCTTTGGGTTTTTTTAATGGGGCAATTAATAGCATTTATAGCCATGACCTAACTGTACCTAGCAGTCTCATCTTTTAATACCACCACTCTGGTGATGTGATTTCAAGTTCTAATACTGTCATCTTAGTAACCAGGGGCACAAAAGCATTCAGAACTTAGTGCCAAGTTAAAAAAAAAAAAATAGAAACCAGTGTGGGCAAGATGGCTTGGAAGGCACAGATGTGAACCTGATGACCTGAACTTGATCCCTGGAGCTCACAGGGTGGAAAGAGGGGACTGGTTCAAGAAAATTGTCCTTTGACCTCAACATCTGCTCTGAAGCACATGTGTGCGTATACATAAGTCACATGCACACACACACACACACACACACACACACAAACACTACAGATATCACTTAACTGTAGATAGCAGAGCTGCTGAGGCAGACAATAGTGGCAAAGGCTATATTATGAGCTGACTTCTGCAGTTTCTTTTGGATATAGTTAACGGTATCTCTAAGAATAGGTAGGAGAATGAATAACCGGGATTTAAAATGGCAATAGGCTTCTAGTTGTTGAGAGAAAAAGCCAATAGAACTTCACAAAGGGAGAAGAAAGAGTTCAACTAGGCTGCCAGTTTTCTCTTTAGGGCAGCTGGAATCCGAGCAGCTTGGAATCAAAGGCAGAGCCCTTAGATGGAGGGTCTCAGAAAAAGAACTCAACAAATTTTCATAATTCAGGAGTCAAAGGTTCGAGTTCAGAGCCCTTTCTGTCTCTGTGTCTGTCTGTGTGCCTGCGTCTCTGTCTCTCTCTGTCTCTGTCTCTGTCTCTCTCTCTGTGTGTGTTGGGGAGTAAGCAAGGGATGCACCATACTTTTAGGTGGAAACCTGGGTCAAAATTTATGGCAAAATGACAGTAGATTAAGTAGCTTTGTCCTACTGCAAGATAATTCAGATTTGTTTCTGGTTGGCCAAGGTGATCAGCTCTGACTCCATCAGAAGGAAGGAGGGAAATGCTTCAGGTGGGAAACTAACATCACTGGAGTTTGCCAAAAGTTTTAGAAACAACATCCATTAAACCAACAATTACCAGACATGTCAAAGCATGGAACTACATGTGTGAAAACCAAGAGAAAAACAGTTAAATAGAACATGTCTAGAATGGCCCAGATATAGAATCTCTTCTTCATATTAGTCCCTTTTCTTTTAGACAGTTCTTTTAGACTGGAACAATTCTAGGTCAGAGTTTTTGACTGTGGGATGACAGCCCCATCCCTCCACCTGATGCCCTGTCTTTCTACTGGAGGTGGGCTCTACAAGTTCCCTCTCCCCACTGTTGGGCATTTCATCTAAGGTCCCTGTGTTAAAAAAACCTGCCGTTTCTTTTATCCTGGCATATACTTTCAATCTTTTAAACAAATCATGGTTGCTTGAAGCTTCCCATACTAGAAAATTTACCAAGTCTGAGGTTTATTTCAGTCAACAAAGCCCAGAGAAGAGCAATGCAAGGTTACAGTGTAGTCATATGGAGTTCAAGCACCCTTATTCTCAGCTTTCTTCTGCATTCCTGGGTTGCAGTCCCAACTCCCCTATTCCGAGATGGAAGCTGTTATTCCGACTTAACACATCTCCTCCAGTCTCCCCACAAGGCACCATTGCCTAACATATGATGGCACACCAGTACAGCAACAGGAGGAAAGAAAACTCAAAATTCCAGTTACCCATTATTGGCTGGGAAGGAGTCACTTAAGCACACCTTTGTGAAGGTGGATGAGAAATGTAGTTTTTCACTCAGTTAACAGTATGAGATTGGGTTAACAAATAAGAGCGAGGAAATGACCATTATAAGTGTTCTTGAAGTTTCGGTCACATTTTCGAAAGCTTTCAACACTACCTCGGTGCACGGAAATTTCCTCTCTGTCCTACACTGTTAGTTACTGACGTATATAAACACAACACTGGAACACAAATGAGGTTCTTCGCTGGAACAGAACATGCTGTAAATCTTTAGGAGGCTTCCTGGCTTGAGCATAAGCACTCTGGCAAGTTTTTCGAGTTTGGACATAACTCCACTCCCATTGGAGTATCATTGATAACTGCACTGGAGGGCAAATGATTTTTATTTCCCAATGTCTGTTTGTCTTTCTGCACATGTTGAAAGGTAAGTGTTTGTGATTTCATGGCTCTGCCTTACCACAAGGAGGAAGCTTAGGCCAAGCAACTGACAGACTAGAGTTTATCTGATGGCATGTCTGTCCAACTCGTTCGGTTTTCAGAATCCCACAGAGGTGTTATTTAGAAGGTCCTGGGTTCAGGTCTCTAAACTAGAAAAAGCTGAAGGGAATATTTAACTAGGACATAAATGATTCATCAGAGATTTTAAAAAGTTTTAATTTGGAAGTAGAATAGAGATTATTAAGGACTGGGAAAAGTATGAGGGTTTTTGTGGGGTCAGAATACAAGAACAGTGAGCAAGCAAATGCATGCTGTGTGCTGTGTGGGAATATCACAAGAATCCTGTTAGTCTATTAAAGTGATATATGCCAATAAAATGATTTAAAAGTGAAAGTGAGCACGAAGTTTACTTAGGCGCTAAATTGACAATGGCTCGTGCAGCCACACACATACATTAGGGCAGACATTCATGAAGACATCTGGCATTCTGGCCTGGCCTTGTGTAGCTAAGGAAACTAATCTCATTCCATTTTGGGTATTCTCACTTATAAGTCACCTTTTTTCCTATGTGTCTTGTTTGTTCATGTTCTTTGTCTTTGCTTTAGAACACAGCTTCTTTGATCAAACATTTTAAAATATTGATTACAGAGACTTCTTCCAATTTCTGTCAGCAATGGTTCTCAGTGATTGTTCACTACAAGTCATTATTCACTTTTTCCTCTAGAGGTGTGTAGGTCCATGCAATGCTAGTGTTTACTATGGATCCCTCTTCTAAATGACTGGCTGCCATGCTAGCTTCTGGGGAATATTGTTTACTTTCCATGCTTTTGTTACCCACTGTCTTAGTCAGGGTTTCTATTCCTGCACAAACATCATGACCAAGAAGCAAGTTGGGGAGGAAAGGGTTTATTGAACTTACACTTCCATGCTGCTGTTCATCACCAAAGGAAGTCAGGACTGGAACTCAAGCAGGTCAGGAAGC
>CM052703.1:121501720-121550135 GCA_028551405.1 Uromys caudimaculatus | reverse complement strand
GACATTCCCCTTTACTGGGGCCTCTCCTCCCCCTGATGGCCAACAAGGCCCTCCTCTGCCACATATGTGGTTCATTCAGCCTGCTTTCTTATAGAGCCCAAGACTACCAGCCCACAGATGGTACCACCCACAAGGGGCGCTCCACCCTTGATCACTAATTGAGAAAATGCCTTACTGCTGGATCTCATGGAGGCATTTTCTCAACTGAAACTCCTTTCTCTGTGATAACTCCAGCTTGTGGCAAGTTGACACAAAACCAGCCAGTACACCCACCATTGTGTCCGCCTGCTGTTGATAATCCTTGGTTCAGCTATTAAGCGTGTATCATGCACAGAGGATGTGTAAGGAATACAGAGTCGGCTTGACAATTGTCAGTCTGGAACATTCTTTGAAGTTGGTTTTCCCAAGTAGATGCAAGGAACTCTTAAAGCACGTTGTTTTATTTGTTTAAGAATGAAGCAAATGTTTTATGTTTTCCAGGTAGAAGGATTTGGGGGAAATCTTCCAGTTAAATAAAGCTCTGGTATAGAGCAGGGAGTTGGCTTCACTGGTTAAGTGTAACTGCTTAATGCACACAATAGCTCACAGCCACCACATATAACTGCAGTTCCAGGGTATCTGACATGAGCTTCCATAGGCACCCACACTTATGTTCCACACCCAACAGCCACACACACACACACACACACACACACACACACACACACACACACACACACACACACACACACACACACACCTAACAGTAAAAATAAAAAGTGAGTGCCTATAAGACTGTAAAACACTGTGAAAATGTCAGCTGTTATTACAACCTTCATGGCAACACTTAACTTGTGCCTCTTAGCTCAAAATATAGGAAAGATACTTTTAAAATGTTTTTAAATAAGGTTGCCAATGTATTTAGACTGGATTTGAACTTTTGATGTAGCCTTGGCTGGCCTTGAACTCACTATCCTCCGCCTGTGCCTCTTTATTACTGACATTTCATGCATGCATCACTATGCCTGACTGAAAAGTAAATAGACTATTAAATGTCTAGCTTTTTCTTTGTCCTAAAAGAACTTTTCTTTATGATATTTGTAAATGGCAGAAATACAAATTCAAAGATAGTCAAGCAATGAATGAAATGTCTTCCTGGGATCCGTCATCAGGCACGGTGAGGTCAAGGAGGTCAATTACTGCTCTCAGGTCCTTTCCCTCTTGAACTTCTGGTTCTTTTTCTTTTGTGCTTTTGGAGTTACGTGGCCTCTGTGTAGCCAGATGGGTTCTCGACATCATTACATAACAGTGCCAAGAAAGCGTTCTTCAATATGTCCTTATACCTTTCCAAGAAATGTACCAAGCATAGCTTTGTATGGACTGATACTTGACATGTAGAAGACTGGGTTCATTGGCTGAGTGGCTTCTTACTGTGTCAATTACTGTGTTCTAGAGAGGAGTAAGCAAGTTCTGTGGTTGACTACCCAGACAGAGGCAAGGGATGCGTGAATGGGACTCTCCCAAAGATTGCTTGCTGGGCAGCAATGTAAGTTTCATGTGCTTTTCTTTTCTTCTTTTTTTAATGTTTGAAAAAGATGATACTAGGCTTTCTATAGGTGAGGAGGCAAAAATAATAAGCACACACATAGAAACATACCCTACTTTATTCAGTCAGGGGAATTAAAAAGCACTATGGTATCATATAGTATTTAGCTATGTGGAAAAATATTTAACAAGTCAGAATGTAAGTGTAGGGAGAATGTAGAACAAGGCTTTCTCTATGAACTGGTTAAAGTATGACTTGGTGGATCTGCTTTGCAAGATAATCTGCTATGTGCAGACTTGCTGAGATCT
This sequence comes from Uromys caudimaculatus, assembly GCA_028551405.1. Classification (NCBI taxonomy): domain Eukaryota; kingdom Metazoa; phylum Chordata; class Mammalia; order Rodentia; family Muridae; genus Uromys; species Uromys caudimaculatus. The sequence goes on along the minus strand of CM052703.1, from coordinate 121,548,302 downwards.
AGCAGCTTCTCTCTTTGCTGAAGGAATCTATTTAGAATATTTAAAACATGGGCATTAGATCCCAGAATCATTACCTGAAAGGGCTTGACATGATTCTTTTTGTTTCATAAATGGATATTTGTGAGTATTAAGTATTCAAAAGAGGATTCTAAACTCACGGGGATTTTGAACTCACACGAGACTGGTTTGGATTTTCATTCTTGATAGAACTCCAGAGCCTTGGCCAAGGGAAGATCCAATGCCAGTCATGTCACACTGGTGTGTGCATGCCGGGCATCCTTCATACTGCCCATTATTTTTCTCAAGCCTCTCTGATCACTGTGATGAACCTTTCTCAGGTGGTTTCTCCCAGACAACACATTATATAGATCACTAGCAAGACACTGCATTTGCTTAGGAGCCCAGGTTCCCTCCAGTTGACAAAATGTTCCCTCAGATGCTCTCCCTGGCATGTTGCCCTCCACCAAGACCTCCAAAAGGAGTTGTGGAAAAGATTTTACAGATAAGAATGTTATGCTTCATTGGCTGTGAATGAGAAAATTGGACCAGGAAACCATTTTGAAGGACTTCCTCGTGTTCACACTCCCTATTGTCACATGGAGACTAACTTGTATTGCCCTACTTGAAGAAGAGTCCTGAGTTTCTGCCTTGAGAATATTGAGGAACACTGTTGTTTCCTCGTGAAATGTGCCCCCATGGGCTCATGTGTTTAAACACTTGGTCCCCAGCTGGTGCTGCTGTAGGGGGTGGAGCTTTGGGGGAGGAAGTGTGTCAAAGGGGCACAAATTGAGACTTTATAGCATGGTGTTACTTCCTGGTCACCCCCTGCTTCCTGAGTCTGAATTCAAGGTGGCTAGCCAGCTTCCTCTTGTCATGTCTTCCCTGTCTGCTGCCATGTATTCTCTACCATGATGGGCTGTATCTCTTTGGAACTGTAAGTAACATATACACTGCTTCTACTCTAAATTGCTTTTGTCAGGTTATTTTATCCCAACAAGGAGAAAGTAGCTAAGACAAATTCATTCCCAGTACTCCTAATGCTAATCTTTCTTCAAGATCTGTACCATCTCCCTTTCCCTGTCCAGCCTGGAGACAGAAGGTGAGCTAGGGAAACAGAGAAGCTGAGCACAGTCAGCTCTGGGGTTGTCAGCTGACCAAGCTGAATTTGTGACTCTAAGTTCTTGTGCTTCCGTGGTTCCAGAAGCTTTTGATGGCGTTATGGATTGTCTTATGCTAAAGCCAAGATCGGGATCCATGCCTCATCATAGAAAGCTTGGAGAATGGAGATGATACACGATTCAGTAGCTGCCATTTGGTATAAGTTGCTCAAGAGTTCCAAGTGATTTGTCTATTGATTTTCTGCATTTGGTGATAGGCTTGCTGTGATGAGATTTTTGACTACAATCCTTATCACAAGGCATCCACTATTTTGGGTTCTTCAGCTCTCTAAACTTGAAGAATATTCCACCTGAGTACACTACAGTCTCCCTTCTGGTCCAAAGCAAGGCAGACATCACCATTAGCTATCTGTATCTGTATCTGTACCAGTATCTGTATCTATATCATCTCTATCTCTCTATCTCTATCTCTATCTCTATCTCTATCTCTATCTCTATCTCTATCTCTATCTCTATCTCTATCTCTATCTCTATCTCTATCTCTCCATCTATCTCTCTATGTAAAATCTCCCCTCTTCTCAGCTCTGTAGTTATGCATCAGTGCTCCAAGACTCCGCGTGGAAGTTTTCAAATGAAATCGCTGTTAATGGTGCAGAATATTTAGTTATGCCCCAAATTCAAACAGCTAGTAAACTTTATTTCTTCTTTCTGTAGTTTCAGTATTTAATTAGTGATGAAGCACCAGAACCCTTCAGGGAGAAAACACCCCATTATTTTTTAAGTTACAGTGTATTTACAACCCATTTCCACCTGCTCCCTTTGTCTCCACCTGTCTCTGCTGTATACAGATTCATCTCAGCCAGCCCCTCAGGAATACAGCTGTGTCATCACATACTGTGGCATCCTAATATTTCATACTAAACCGTAAACCAATTAGGAATGACTACTCCCTGTGCTGACTCATGGGAAGAGAAGGGGATAATGTGTCCTTCAGGTAATGAACTTCTTTGGGGACTTGACACATATTTCATTTTTCAGTGCTGTGCTTTTCCCTTGTCACGTTTCTGTGGATGTGGCTTCATTTTGTTTCATTGTGCTAAGAAGATTCTGCAGAGCTTGCCAGGTAACCAAATGGCCAACCTCTTAAATCCCTTTAGAACACCCTGAATAGTTCAAGTAGATCTGGTCCAAGTGAGTGTGTCCTCGCAGGGAAATAGTATGTGTATAGTGTGCCTTAGTTTCCCTTGATTCAACATGAGAATGTACCAAATTATCATCAGAACATGCTGCTGGTTCCTACTTCTAGATCTCCCGATTCAGCAGGACTTGGGTAGGGTCCGGTGCTGCTGAGCTGGGCTTGGGACTGTACCCAGGACCACTGTTCTTCAAATAGGATACTGTGAAGATTGCACTTCTCCCGAAGTTGGAGGGTTTGCTGAATGAAAGCACAAATCGATGTCAATTGTAACAGAGTGGTGTATTAGAATCAGAAGCTACAGAGCTAGCCAGCTATTGAAGTAAAAATCAAGAGTGCAAGACCCATGGGGCTGTGCAGAGATGCAAAAAGCAGCATTGTTTCAGCTCCACCAGGTTGTGGGCTATGGGAACCAGATCTCCTGGTCTCATGAGGCGAACCTCAAAATCAGGATTTTTTTAAATGCGAATTTTTTCCAGTTTCAAAATAGATGCTTTTACTCTAACTCAAGGAAGCAATGAATATTGAGAAAGTCCTTTTCCTAGGTGGAAGCATCTGGGTGTGTGGCAGGATTTCCTCTGTCCAATCTACTTAAATATTAGTGCAGCAGGAGGCCTGTGATTGGACAGGGAAAAGGGAGGCAGAGCTAAGAGTTGGAGAGAGAGAGAGAGAGAGAGAGAGAGAGGGGAGAGGAAGCAAGATGGAGGGTGACAGACAGGATGATTTAGAACCAGTGTGGTTTTAAATAGCCACAGGTAGATATAATTTAATATAAGGATAAAATAATTGGGGTAAGTTGCCTAATCTAGGTGGGCAGCTTGTACCATTATCAATTGGCCCTGAATTTATTGTGTTGGCATCTTGTGAATTGAGAATTTATTGATATATAAATCTGACTGATTAATTATAAAAAAAAAATAGATGCTTTTGGTTTGGAAGCTGGATCAGTGAGCAAGGTGCTAGTTGCACAAGTGTGCACTTGAATTTGCATCCTCAGCACCCATGTACAAGTCTGGCATTCAGATGCGTGTCTATAATCAGAGTGCTGCAGAGATAGGCAGATCCTGGAGGCTCGCTGGCCAGCTCAGTCTATCCAAAATAGCCATCTCTAGGTTCAGGGAGAACCTGTCTCAGAAAAATGTGGCAAAGTGACCTCTGGCCTACACACACACACACACACACACACACACACACACACACACACACACACACACACACACACGGTGTGTGTTGTGGGTCCTGCATCCACTCTGCCATAGGGCACAGCAGAGATGGGACATGGTGAGTTTGACTGCGCTTATCCCACACCTTGCCTGGCGGCTGTTGGGCTATAGGGAATCACCCAGGCACCGCACACACTGGGGTACGCAGTCTGAAGCATGAGAAAGCCAGAGCTGGCTCGTGAGCCATGGGTCCTTAGGCTCTTGGACATCCAGGCACAGCTTGGAGTTGTAGAAGACCTGAGAATGGTGGAGTAGTGTCCCACAGGCTACATCTGGGTGGGGAGGGGAGGGGCAGCTCCAGCTAGTCCCAAGGTAATTGTCCATGGCTTGATGGCTGGCTTGGTTGTGGTTGTGGCTGGGAGTGCAGAGAGGCTTTCTATGGGAGATTAGACAGTGGCTCTGTAGGCGGAGGCCTTCTCCATGGCTCCCCACATCGCATCCTGATGAAAAGAAGCAGTACATGGTCCTAAGGCATTTATTGTCATGTCAGAGAGTGGATGTGTGAAATCATACCCTCCTCCTAGGGTGGGCCTGAGATTAAATACCCTTTGCAAGGAGGAATGTCTTGGAAGGGAATCTTATAGGCAACACCCTCTGGGCCTCTAGGTACCTCATTAGCATGGAGGTCTATGTCTTGGGCCTATATGACCAAAGGTCACATCTCTTTTACTATTGTCTTGGTCTGAGATGTTAGGGATGCCTCATCTACACGTGGAAGTGGGGCATGGCCCTTACATGGCCGATGGCCACAAATCTATGAGGGGCTGCGGCTATATGAAGGGGCCTGGTGCCTGGGAGCAGGCAAATATCCTACTGTCCCTTCAGGGTCTCTGGGGCTTCAAAGCCTTTAGCTCAGCTGAGCACCAGGCTACCTTTCATGGCCCATAGCCCCTCCCCCCCAGAAACATAAAAAGATGGAGGTTTTATATATGAAACTAGTCACTTTGTAAGTGAGAATTAGAGCTTACTACTCCAAAAACTGGACTAAACAAATATACCAGCCATTCTCTCCCTCTTCCTCCAAGGATAGACAGGTTTATTATGCAGGTTAGAATTTTCTTTAGAGTTTCCTTTAAATTTCCTGCTTGCCCATCTTCTTCTAGTGCAGTCAGGTCCCAAGCCCCTGCCTAGGCAAACTTTAGGCACATCTTGGGTCAATACCAAGTGTGCCCAAATGTAAAGTATGTAGTATATTGGTTAGGGTTCTCTATGGGAACAGAACCAATAGGGTATAAACTATGTGTGCTAGTATGTACAATGAGAAGGGGTTTGTGGGATTGGCTTATATGGTCTGGATAGTCCTCCAGTGAATTTCTACAAGCTACAGAGCTGGAAAAACCAGTGGCTGCTCAGTCCAAGAGGCTAGAATTCTCAGGGATTTATAGGGAATAAAGATAGCCCTAGTGAGGCCTCACTCAGGCTTGGAAGGCATGTAGACAGTAGCTGGTGCAGAGCTACTTCCAGAGGCTGAAGAATCTGGACTCTGATATCCAGGGGTAACAACAGCTGCCAGGCATGTACTGCTCGAGAAAGCATGGCCATCACTATTTTTGTCACTGTGAGAAGACATCTGATGGAAGCAACCTCAAGAAGGAAAGGCTATTTTGGTTCATGGTTTCGGAGGGTATGAAGTCTATCACAGTTGGGAAAACATGGAGGATGGTAGGCATACTAGGATATAGGAAGCTAGCCTGGAAAAGAATTTAATGACCTTGGTAAGGTAGACTCTTCAAAATCCTGGTATTAATGACCTATGTTCTTCACTGAATCTCATGTTCCAAAGGTTTCATAACCCGTTAAAACAACATTGTCACCGGGGATCAAGTGTTCAGGTGCATGAACCTGAGGGAGATATTGGAAATTCAGATAATCACAGATGGGTTGTACTTGGATGCAGAAGTGTCTGTATTCTGCTTTTTCCTTCCACCGGACACAGAGCTTGTTGGTGGCACTATCTACACTCATGGCAGCTCCCCCTCTCTTAGTCTCATGCTTTGCTCTTCTCAGAAACCACTCTTGGACACACCCAGAAGTGAGCTTAATCCATTTTCTAGGCATCTCTCACCCCAGTCAAGCTGACAGCCAGCACAGATCACCTCAAAGGATAGATCTAATTCTCCTGTGCTAGTCAGAAAGACCACAGACCAAGGTGAGAGGTGAGAATTTCTGTGCTTATATATTAGCACGGCCATAGACTTGCTACTCGAGTCTGCAAAGTCAGGTAGCTCCGGTATATTGTCTTGGAGGGTGATTCTCACCCAGCTGCTATCAGGTCTCGCACCTCGTTTTATTCACATGACAACTCACAAGTTTGTTGTCCCAATTATACCAAAGAGAAAAATACTTTATATTGGTATGGAGTTGAGCTGTGAGTGAACAGAGGACATGTTATAGGCAGTCAGCTGACTCTCCGCCCTGCCTGCTGGGCAATGCACCCCTCGGTTGGCAAATGGCGTGACGAATGGCGAGAAAACCATGGCTTCCATTTAAAGTTTTATGACACCACATTTTAGAGTGGGAATTGGGCCTCATATTTGTTCATATCTCTACATAGCAAGAGCTTAATTGTTCTTTATTAATGTAAAAATGACCCCAGATAAAAGTTCATTCCCAGCTCATGTAACCTGTATTGAAATAGGATATTAACAGAAACCTCATAACCCACCCCTAGCCATTAACACTCCTGAGTTTTGAACAAGGAAGCTCCTAATTCTTTAGCTGAAATTTCTTTGCTCCACTAAGTTCAATCCATGTTGGGACTATTAAAATGTCCTCTCAGCACTTGGTCTGAAATCACCCCCTTTTACAAATTTTCTCATTACATAGATCTATAGTCCTTCAGAAATGAATCGCTTTTGATGGTGGTGGTGGGGATGTCTGTGATCTTAATTACATTATATAATGTGTCCTGATGAATCAATGTTTGAGGACCATCTAGCTCTAAGCCAGATTAAAAGTAAATAAAAATGGACTTGGAGCATAACTCTTGTCTCCATTAAAAAAATAAAACTCTTTTCAAAAGCCCTTCTGAAATAGAGATCATAGAAGCAAAGAAATAGGTATGCCTGGTCCAGGAATGTGGACGGTTTAAGAGACGTACTTAATATTCATCTGGTACCCAGTGCAATAACATCAATCTTACAATATTCTCCTGGTATTAATTTGGATGTTCTGCATTTAATATATACTTCAGTGGAATTTCGTTGTAATAGAGCACTAAATGATGTCTACTTATGGTAAAGTGGTTCCAGAGTTTTCTGTAATAAATAGGTTTTAGTAGGATAGAGGATCCAAAATTCATCACTGAGTCTACACTAGACTCTTTATGCTCTAATTGTCATTGATTGTCTTTACTGTATTATTTCCAGACAGTTCATAATTACTCCAGCTGAACAAATGATGATTTGTGAATGGAGTAAGACATTGACTGGATTATGCATGTCATTGATTTTTTTAAATGCTCTGGTTTCACAAAATACAGCTGGTCTCTTCTGTATTGATGGGTTCTGCATCTGCAGATTCTGTCAGCCATGGATTAAAAGTGTGTGTGTGTGTGTGTGTGTGTGTGTGTGTGTGTGTGTGTGTGTGCGCTTAAACTGCACACGTAGTCCTCACATCCAGATTTTCCTCCTTGCCATCATCTCTGGAACAGTCTAACAAAGCATTTCCATGGGCTAGGTGTTATAATCTAATGATAATTTGAAGTTTCTAAGTGGATGTGCATAGGTTCTATACAAAAGAGTTGAGCATCTTAAGATTTTGGTGCCTGAAGGAAGTGCTGGCACCAATCTCCCAAATGACCCCAAGGGATGACTCTCTTCTAAAATCATTTGACTCCTCCTTATAGACTGTCACTATTAATGGCGGCAGAATTGTGACAAGGTGACTTGTGTAGTGACAGTGATAGCTAAAATGCATTCATGGAGTGCTTACTGTATTTTAAGCACCCTGCTAAGTGATATGTGGTTAGTATCCCAATGGAAACTCATGGCAACGTCATAGTTCCGATTCCCAGTTTAGTTGGCAAATAGGGAGTTAGGAATTTAATCAGCTCCTGATAGCTAAACAGATCCAGAGTTGGGCTTGAATTCAGGTTGGCTTTAAGTTTCAGTCTGTGCTTTGACACATGATGCCTGATACCTAGTCTGTGATTAATAGGTACAGAATAGGTAAGTAGTTGAAGAAAACTGTAGATTCATGCATGGAAGAATTCCTGTCTTTCTTTGCCATAAATAGGATAAACACATGGCAAGATGAAATTTTATTAAGAGAGCTTCACTGAGAGGTAACCTAAATTCAGAAAGACAAATGCCATGGTTTCTCTCATTTGTGGATGTTAGCTTTGAACTTGCAGATGTGTGTTCTATTTGGAATAACCAAAGAGTTCAGCAAAAAAGTAAGGGAGGGAGCTGGATTTCAAGCAACAAGAGATGGAACAGAGTGGTATAAAGGCCTTAAAGGGAATAGTGGAACAGAAAGGGTTAAAGGGGAGAAGGATGGGAAGACAGGGCAGCAAAGGGAATGGAACTAGTAAGTAAAACTAGAGTTATATGGAAATGCACCGTTATAGAATCTTCCTAAAATACACAAATACACATATGTAGCAAGAGTTTAATCATAATTATCCGATAATGGGGCAACAATACCCCGATGACACCCTACAGGATAACAAATAAAAACAATTCAATGCCAGGGGCAGGAATGTGTTACCTCATTTGGAGTTGTTGGCCAGAGGCGTCCCATAGATTCTCAAACACTGCAGGCCATCACCATTGCTGCTGGTGGCCCTCCAGACTTTGTTGGTAACTCCTATTGCTGAAGATACCAATCCTTGAGTCCTAGAACATGAAGAGGTCAAGCCGGTACTCAGTTGGAAGCTTCATCCCTACTAGATAGCTTTTATAATGCTGGAGGTGCTCTGCATGGGACCAGAGGATAAAATAAATCCCTACTCTTACCTAACTGTGAACTCTGGCCTGGCAAGACACTGGTGCACTAGTGGATGAATGTCATGGGAGTAACCAACCACTATTAGATTTAAGACCTGCTCCACAAATTGAAGCCCATAACTGGCACCATTATTTGGGCCAAGAAGACGTGGCTGAACAGGTCATAGGCCTTGGGGGGAGAGTGCAGTACTTTCCTAAATGGGCACAGTATTAAGCTTACTCTTAATGATTTTTTGTTATATCCACAGATTAATTCTCTCAACCGTCATAAAAGTTTTTTTTTTCAGTAGATGACAAATGACATAGGTAATATTTTTTGCAGTAGATAACAATTAATCAACTCCTAGTAAATGTATGGAGAGTGAGAGACTGTGGAGTGTTTACACTTAGTAAATGAGGCATCTATCTATATCCCACTTCCGTTTCCCATGGCTCAGGGATCATGCAGGATAGGGGGTGGAAAGACTGTAAGAGCCAGAGGCAACGGATGATCACAAGGAAACAAGTGTTTTCCAGACCCAGCAGTTCAGTTGCTCATATGAACTCATGGCAGATATGACAGCATGCACAAAGACCTGTATAAGTTCAAGCCGAACAAAATCCAAGAGTGGAGAGGGGAGGTGGACACAAAAGACTATGTCTAGCTAAGGAGTTCTTGGCAACTGATGGCTGCTGGGAAAGGAAGGGTCAGCATTCTTAAAGTTGTGGTCCCTGGTATGCCAAGCACATTCCAGATGATGACCATGCCTTTAAGAGTATACAGGCAGCAAAATGGCACTTGGTAGGTTTTAAAATAAAAGAGGAGATGATGTTGGGCGAGTAGGAGAAGGGGTGTGCATCTGGGAGGAGTTGGTGGAAGGGGTGAATCTGATCATATTCGCATGACGTTTGCAAAGAACTAAGAAGAAATGAGAAAACAAAGACAGAACTTAATTCCCTTTGGCTCAAGTAACATGGGAACAGCTAACATCTGAGGCGAAAGCAAGGAACAGAGACACAATGAATATGTGAAGTGAGTTACAGGGAATCAGTCCAGGTGCCTACACTGTCCATGTACAGAGCAGCTTCCCTGGACACCAGTTAGCACTTGAGTCACCCAAAAGGTTAACAGAGCTGGGTCTGAACTCTCTGGTCCACATCCTTCTTGCCAAAGGTTTGTGCATTTCCACAGGAAGGGGTGCTCTAGAGTGGGCACTTGCCAGCCCATGGCCTTGTCCTGTCTTGTCTGCAAACTCAATGGACTGAGATGAATTGAAGTTCATTACATTTGCATGGCAAGTCTTTCCCCAAAAGAAACAGGTTGCAGAATATTATATACACAATAGATGAAAACAGATAATCTCTAGTTGAAATAGGTACTTTGACACTCCCCTTTAGTGGGGGAAAAGTTATCAGACCTCTTGGCCCAGATTTACTAAAACTTTGTTTTATGGCCCATTAAAAGGCTAGAAAACCTGTGAACATCCTCCCTCAGACTCTTGTGACCTCATACTCTCCAGATGTACTCAGTACAAATTGGTCTCTATTTTGGATGGGTGATGAGGCTTTAAAGGGTAGAGCTTAAAGCTTTCATGGGAAATTTCAACTCATTGGGAGGATGCTGCCCAGGTAGACTGTGGACTCTCAGCTTTCATCTGTTCTTCCACCTCTATCACATCTCTTGAGTTCTGGCCTTGAGGTAAGCAGTTTGTTCCACCACAGATTCCTTGCAGTTATGCGCTGTCATGACATGGGTTCCAAACGACAGGGTCAGTCAAGTATCCATGAGCCAAAATTACAAAACTGTGATGCAGAATAAACCCTTCCTTCAGCAAGTCAGTTCTGGCAGTTATGTGTAATAGTGGCTGAAGCATACGAACACAGCACTGTTTCTGAACATGGAGCCTACCCAGAGCCATTGGTGACTAGAACTCCTGGAGCATGGCACTGAGACATTGACCAGTTCATTCTGTCCTAAGGCTTCAATGGATGGCTTACCTAGGTCAAAGTAGAATTAACCTTATTTTCTGTTCCCACTATTTCATTCTTCTTTCTAGACCCTCCTTCCTTTTTCTTTCTTTTCTTCTTAAAGATTTATTATTTTTATTTTATGTTTCCTAGTGTTTGGCCTGTGTGTATGTAAGTGCACTACTCTCATGCCTGTGGAGGTCAGAAGAGGAGACTAGATCCCCTGAAACTGGAGCTAGGGACAGCTGTAAACTTCTATGTAGATGTTGGGGCCCAAACCTGTATTCATTGCAAGAGCATGCTTCTCTTAATTCTAAAGCATGGAATTATATGTTCAACATAATTCTGTGAGTCACATCAAATTTCTTTATTGCTTTGTTTAAGTGGACTAAGAAATTATTCAACTGATAAACCAATATAAAACCGCCTAAAAACTGCCCTGAGCTGGTAGCATAGTTCAGTATCAGAGAACTTACCAGAAAGTACAAGACTCTGGGTTTGATCTCCAAGACACATACCCACATAAGCCTCCCCCACCCTCCATCAAAATGACAAAAGCAGAATTTCCAAATCTTTTCCAGTTCCAGCCTGACAGATGCGTCATCTGCTTGTACAAACTTTGCAGCTTGCCACCCCCAAATCAGTTCCTTAGTGAAGGCACTGCAGCAGCTCCTGTCCTCCACATAGCGTCAGGCCTGGCTTCTCCCTTTATTGCCTTTCACACCGCATATGACTTTGAGCTTCCATCTCATTCAGCTGTGAGCTGAATTTTTTAGGTGCGGAACCTGAAAACACTGGGCCAGGGCAGAATTGAAATGGAACCGTGCTGTAGGGTTTGACCTTCACCCAACACAAACTCGCACACACACTCAGTAGGTCTTCAGCTAACCATTAATGAATGGATGTCAGAATCAAACCATTCTATAGAGACTTAGCAAGAGGCAGCCATGGCCACTTAAGTGTCCATGAGAGGAAAAAGCAATTCTTTATTGTTAGTGCCAACACCTTGGATAATATACTTTTTATCTCTTCTCATAATGATAATGTAGATAAATTTCATAAATCAAATCTCTGCAGTAAAAAGGTTAATAAGTTTATGCTGTGTAATTGAAAGCCATATTAGTGATTAAAAGGATTTTATATATCAGTTTTCTGGGTCACCAACTAATTATTTTCAATGGCCAGTAATAAAACACGGCACCATGCCTAGTTAGACATTGCAAGCCATCAGATGCTAAATCATGTAGAAAAGACTGCCTTAGGTTGGCTGGGTTTTCTCTTGGGATGTGGAACCATTGAAGTCTTTGCTGTTTGTTTTGTGTCAAGCTTACAATGTGTTCTGAGGTTTCCTTTTACCCAAAGTAAGCAAGCTTACTTTGTCCTCCCAAGAGGAAAAGGACATGGTGGGCTTCTTGGAACCTTTTATCAGTCACATTTAATGTTTCATCAACAACAGGGTCATAGCTTAACTGTGTAACATACTTGGCCATCTTTGCAAAGAAAGGAGTATTTGCAAAGGAAGGGGAAGTCTGTGGGCTGGAATGTATTGATGTTTTTGAAACATCCTTAAAAGGTTGCAGGAAAAGCAATGCTAGATGTGGACTCACTAGAGGCTACTGAAGTATTCATTGTAAACCTAAGGTTAATGGTGGGAAAACTGACGCTTAGAGTCCACTGAAGTCACGGCTAGAATGCAGCAAGCCAATGTTCAAACTTGATTTTGTCTGACTTCCTACCCAAGTAAACTATTGAGATATATATACTCCTGGTTTCATGAAGTACCACATCAACTTGTAACAACAGCAAAGACAAAGTGCTTATGATTGGGTTTGAACTTGTGCGACATTGAAACTCTGTTCACACAGGGGGGAGGCATGGCTAATGAATTGTATAAAAACCCTTTTCTGTCGTAAGTAAGTGATGTGCCCTGGAACACTGTAAGACAGAGAGTACATACAGAAGACAGAGCTTCCTATTTGTAGGTTGAATGAAGGTGAATTGAATTAAGACAGGGAGGAGGCACTCGTGGGGGGCATCTATTTTAATTTTTGCTATTGTTCTTTAAGAAAGGTACGGATGTATTATTTAGCCAAAGAGCTGCCACCTCTAGAGCCATGATAGAGTTGTTTGCAAAGTCAAAACCAAAGCAAATTATGAATTTTGGGGCTTAACATCTCAACCAAATCATTCAAATGTCCTTTGCTTGACACTTGAATGCCTAATTTTTCATTGTTATAGAGAAAAATTAATTTTGGGAACCTTCTGTATATTTGAACAGTTCTTTTGTTTCTCTAGTTTTCCAGGTTCTAGAATTACCTTGCAAGGTAGGCAATCTGTTGGGTCCTCTGTGATAACTCCAGCTTGTGTCAAGTTGACACACAAAACCAACCAGTACACTTGAAAACTGTCCTTGAAATGTGCCAACCAAGTCACTAATCAAGAGATAGGATGAAAATGGTACAAATTTCAGACACTCTGAGTCCTCCCTGTGGGTATGGTAATTACATCTAAGTGTATATGTACCTTGACATCTAAGGCTGAGGAGCACTGATCTCTGGTGAATAAATAATTGCTTGCATCTTCCATAGATGTCTATGTGGAATGCGTGGGCAGCCCTAGGTGCTTCTTTGAGGAAGTAGGAGATGAAATTAACCCAGTAACTCCAGGGAAGACTCAGAAACATCCAGGGAAGAAAGACAATGAGTCTTCTTGGGGTCCAGTGGAAAGATTCATGTTACAAGGAAAAGTGGCTTCCCACATTTCAAGCACCCTTGATCCACTTGTGGCAAAAATTCTCAAATCCCAATAACCATTCAGCCATATCTTAGAAAGAAATAATGGGGGCATAGTGAGGAATGGGAGATTTAGGGAATGAATGGGTGGAGAATTATGGAAGGGAAGATTTAAAATCCAGAGACCAACACATATATTCTTGTTTATATGAAAGCAGATGCACTTCAGATGGCTTGAGGCACAAGTGGCATTTGTTTTTAATGGGAGATATGTTTTGAATAAAACCAAATTTATTTATCATCTTTCCTCCTGACATGCCTAGGTACTATAATCAGGCCTTGGTGACTCACATGGGAACTGTGGATGAAGGTTAAAAACAGAAGAAGAGAACTGAGTGCTAGGCACTTTGGAGTTTGGTGGAAGGGTAGGGAAGGCAATGCTGCAGTCTAGCATCCCAGGTTTCAGTGGTGGACCATGTTTGAAGGAAAAGCCATCTCTGGCAAGAACATGACCATTGCTTATGCCAAGAGGGAGTAGGGATACAGGAAGGCAGAGACTTTTCCTGAGAAAGATGATAAAAATAGCATTTGTCTTCTCTGCTCCTTTCTCTCTAAGGCTTATTAGAGCTTCCCACTAACTTTTTATATCTTCATCATCTCTCAATAAAAACCTTCATCTTGTTTCTCCTTTTTATTTATCTGATGAACACAACTACTCTAGCAAGAGAATGCTACCACTGGATCTCTCTCTCTTTCTTTTTCTCTCTCTCTCTGACATAGATGTTCCATTGAAGGCCCAGAACTCTGGAGATATTTATTCTCCACACTTCAACCAGTTTCTAAGTTAACTGCTACACACTGCACTAAGAAACTTCTCTGATGAGGTCTGAGCACTACACTAATCTATAGGTATGGAGATACACATTTATAGGGCAATTGATACCATGGCCATTCAATGAATGACAGTAGTAGGAGGTTCATCCTGAGTCTGAGCTCCCAGCCATGGGTTACTGACCAGATTTACAGTACCAGGCATACATTTCTTTCTGTGGAGTAGATCCTAGATACAATCAGACAGCAGTTGGTTACCACTATAACTGTTGCAGCACTGCTGCTCCATGAACATTATTTTAGCTTGCAGGGTTCACAGCTAAGTAAGGCCATTGATGGTGTTTCTTTCACAGCAATATCCTGTATAGCACTTAAGGAACTGTGAATTACAGGCAGCAGGAGGATGCTTCCCAGTCAGTACTGTGCATGTATGTGTGTGGATCAGGCCGCTCTTCTCAATTGATCTCCATGTTAATTTGTAAAAATAATTATTTAAAAATGAGTGGTAAAGACTGAAGCAGACTCCAAGGTACAAGCAGGCTCCACTTGCTCTTATTGGGTCAGCATTAGAGTAATGATTAAGTAAATATTCCTGATTTATGGGTTATTGAGTTATCCCTATAAAAAATCAACACTTTACCCCTAGCCAATATTTTGAAACACAATTCCATCTCAACCTTATTCAATATAATGAAGATAGAAAAGCTAAAAATGTGCCCACTGAGGGGCCAGTAGCATACTGACAGCACATCTTGTTCTGGCTACTGGCACACATGCTTCCAGCAGATAATATGAGGTAAATAACTTGAAAACACACACTGCTTGTCAATAAGATTTCCAAGACATGACACAAGAATAGGAGGTGACAAGCACATCACTAAGATGAATCCCCACTATAAATGCATTAGAGAAGTCAAATACAGTCCATATTGAGGGGACTGGCTCTAGGATCTCCTTGGTCGCCAAAATCTATAGATGTGCAAGCCTCATATATACAGTCACAGTATTTACTTGCAATTTATGCACATCTTCCTGCATACTCCAAGTCCTTGCTAGATGGAATATAATGTCTGATATGGTAGAACATCTGCCATTAAACTTACAGAATGGCAGAGAAATCGCCTGCACTCATTCAGCAGAATCCCAACAGTGTGCCTGGGTGATTTTCAATTTGTACTTGGTAGAACTGATGGGTGTAGAATACATAGGCCCGGAGGGACAACTGTTCCTTCCTCTAATTCACACTTCAGTGGGATTCAGAGTCAAGCCCCCTTTAGTCTGTACCAGAGTCTGCATTTCACCACAGCGTCCTTCTGTGTGTTTCTCCAGTGTCTATTTTTCCTTTTTGGAAAATACAACAGTCCACTTGCTGTGGCTGTCCAGTTACTGACCTACATCAGGTGTCTCAAGGGTGCTGGCTTGTAGTGTCTGTTCCATTTTTCAGAGGCTTCCTGGTGGCAACTAATAGTACAAGTGTATTCAGTGAATAGTGATGACGTCAAAGGACTGATAAAACAAACCTTCAAAATGAATACCATTCCCATTTTCTAGAAAATTTAGAATTTTAGTAGACATGTGTGGCTCAGACAAGCTCACATGGTAGTAAGTTGTCACCAGAATTTCTAGTCAGGTTGGACTGTCAATAGTCATTTTCTACCTACATTTATAATTTTCTAAAAAGCCTACACTTACTTTTTATTTGTTGATTTGTGTGCATGTGCGTGCATGCACATGTGTGTACGCATGTTCTTGCCACAGCATTTGTGTGGAAGCCAAAGGACAGCTTGTGGGAGTTGATTCTTTCTTTTTTCCATGATTGGTCCCTGGAACTGAGCTTAGATTTTCTGGCTTGGTTGCTAGACTTTTTACCCACTGAAAAATCTTGTTAGCCCTCTTCCTTTTAATTCACCATAAATCAGCCTCTTTTCTTTTTCTTCTTTTTCTTTTGGTAGAAGTAGTGTGGACAGGAAAGCATGCAGAGGACATCTGAGACCCAAGACATCACCAACTTTCTGTATGAGTTAAGAGTCCTGACTTCAGAAGCTTCAAACCACTGGGTGACTACAAGGTAGTAGTCTGGGGTCCCTATGATGAGGAAGGGAAGGACTGACCTCACTGTTGGGGGCAGGATGTCCATGCTGGCTACTGGTACACATCAAACTCTTAAAAAGGAACTAAGTAATATGGCCCCAAGGATCAGCATCAGCCGAGCATTTTGCCCATTCTCATCTGTGCCAGACGAGTTGAACCTCCCCACCTGACTCTGTTTCTGGCAAAAGTGAATGGAAGACCAATTGAGTGAATGAACGAATAAGAAAATAAGTATACTGATTCTTATTGTCACTCTGTGAAATCTATAATAGAACATTTAAACCGTGCCCATCCCCCTGGGGAAGGTAATTGCTTCTGATTTACTGAAACTCAAGTTTCCAGAAGATGAAAGCTGCCTAATTTTAAATTAGCTTTCTTTGTGCTTTGGAAGTCACCTGCACTACTGTTGAGGATGGTGGGGACTGAAAGAGCCCCAGCATCTACTTAACAGGCAAATTTATTTGGTGTCTGGGCAGAATCCTTTGAGGGTTTATAATCTGAGAAATAGATTGTAAATCCTCTAAATTAGTGGGGCCATGCAACTTGTCCAAGATCAAACAGCCAAAGAATGACACTTGAGAAGTCTAGTCCAGTTTTTCCTCCTGACAGAAGATGGGTTCACTTCTGGCAGGCAAGTCGTCCTTGTAAACGAACCCTCAGATTCTGGACGTTCCATATAGAGCCGTGAGGGATGAGTAGGGGACCATCTACTGAGACATCCTGGTGGCCCAGGGAAGGCATTACTCCTAGAGCTGTGTCTCATGATCTTCACATGCCTAAGAATTAGTTGGGCATTTTGTAAGAAGTGCAAACTTTGATTAACTCAGTCTGGGGTGGAATCTAAGGATCTCTTGATTCATAAGAAGCTTACATGTGGTACATTTGCCTAATTGCTGTAGGGACCAGTCAGTGACCTATTGGTGGCTTTACCGGGGACAGGGTTGATCTGTACATAATCATCCTATGTCCTGAAACCCATTGTCACCATTGTTGGAAACATCTTAAGCCATGGTTATATGTCTATCATGGTTATTGCTACTCTTTGTTGAGTTCCTGAATCTAGGCACTCAATTCATTCAGAGAGGTTCATAATGAGAAGACAGTTTATCATAAGGCATATACAAACTCCAAAACCCCGGTGGGGACTGGAACTAGACAAAACAATTTCTCTTTTGTTTCTTGTTTAGCTGTTCATTCAACTGTTGCTCACCAAGACTGCCTTCCAGTGGTGACCCTGACATCAACTTTTACACAACCTAGCAGTGCATTTTCTCATGGCCTACTGCATCTACAAATTCCAGACACTCTCTGGTCTAGATTCAGTCTGTGACCCAGGTTTGATTCAGTGCCAGACAGGAGCGAGGGGGAGGCAGGATTCTGGCTGAGGTCAAGGGTCTATTGAGACTGAGGACTCATGGGTTGGGAGAGGCATGATGGACACGCCTACTACATCAATTATTTGTACTCTTTTGCATGTCTAATAGATGAGGCAATAGTGGTTCAAAGCTGTTCTGCCTCACTTAGCTGCTCAGTGGGAGAACTGACTCATAGCCTCCTCTCTCCATCCTGTGGTCCAGGTTCTTTCTCTTATGCTGTACCCCATGATTTCACGGGCCCCATTGAAACCTGCCTCCTCTCTTTCCCACTCTTTTTAAGACATCATTTCTGTATTAATATTCCCTCAGGAAAACTACAATTGAAGAGCTGATGCATGTGCCTTTCTGGGGCTCTTTCCAGCTAAGCCCCCATATAAGTCCATTCCATGACTTTGGTTGGATAGCCAATGTAGAAGGAGGTACAACATTAAGATTAATAATTTCTGAGGCTCAGACTTGGGCTGGACCAGACAAACAGAGCACTAAGTGCTGGTTTCTGATGACTTTCAAACATCCTGGGTGCCCTCCCAGGGTCTGTGATCTACTTTGTTCTGCAGTCTCCCAGGTGGACTATGGATCTGTACAGCCTATTTGGAGCTCCACCATTTTTCTGTGGGACTGTGAATCCAGGGGATTTTCATTATTCATCAGTGTTAATGTCACAGATCCAGCATGTCTGGCACTTCTAGATCCCTTATGGCGCCCTGCCTGTGTCCCCATTATATGCTCTACTTTGATGGTCCACTTAGGATGCCTCGCCACCCACAGTTGCAATTGTCTTTACATGACAAGAGTTATCCAGCTGGGTAGAAAGTGAAAGAGGAGATGGTTATCCTTTTTGATTGATCTGCTCTCACTTGTTTTCAGTCCCAGCTAAGATGAACAAATACGTTGCCTGGACACTGTCTGTCTAAGGGTCCATGTCTACAGCCAGGATGATTCAAAGCATTGAGAGCTGGTTCTGATGACTCTGTCCATGGAGTCCACTGCAAAGTCTATCATCATAGTGATGGAATTTATGGAAAAGCTACACATGAAATCTGAAAACCTTCAATCTAGGTTTTAGTTACATATCCACAGTACAACTAACTGGGTCTATCTTTTCACGTCTCTGGATTCTGTTTAAATTCTCATTTCTTGCTACAGGGAAAATTAGATAACTATGGTAATGCAGTTATTAAAAAATATAAAACACTACTCCAGAGGCAGTTTTTACCGATGTCACAATGATTGGAAAGATGAAACTAGTTTAGACAAACATTTAAGGGAAAAGATGATGGAAGAATGAAAAGGTTGCAGTTCTTCAACAAGTCTGCCACATTCAAACAAGTAGAATCTCAGTTGACAATGGCCCCACTTTACTTAGTGATCATTTTCCTAAGCATAAATTCTGATGCCTCCAGCAAAACATGGTTCCCTTTGTTAATTGCAACTTCAGTGGCCTCCCTGGGGGTCCCTCCTCTCCTGCACCCTTGTAAAAGAGTGTGCATGCCTGTGGCTGTCTCCACAGCCTTTGAAAAAGCCGTATAAAAGGCCCCTTTTGACATTTCCCTCCCCCCTTCTCTCCTTTCTAAGTTTCATTGAACATTAAACGTTTTTACGAGTATGGAAGAAAGGCATCTTGCCACTTGAAGTTAAGGTGTGATTCAAATTACAGGGTGGCAGAGTCCATTTCTAGAGTGGTATTTAACAAGTTTCACAGATAGCTTCTTTTATAGGACATTTCTACTGGTGCAGAGACACAGAAAAAGTGACAGATTTTTAGAAGTCTCTATAACTGTCCTTCTGCTCCAATTCTGCTTGTGGCATAGCCTGGGCTACTTACTGTTTCCTTCCATCCCTCTTCTTTGTGGATGGACGAACCTCATCGTGTTTCCCCTAAAGTGAAGTCTGAGTGACCTTCATCATTGCCTTCTCGCACACAACAGTCGATAGAGATTGGTGGGTGCCCAGAGGGGCCTGCCCCCGTGAGCCGGGATGTCAGTGCCTGTCTGTTCATGTGATCACTGCTGTCATTTTATGCTAAGCAGAATCCAAGCATTTTGCTCCATATTAAGTGAAAAGAATCTGGGTAGCAATGGAAACACAGACTGGCATGATCAGCTCTTGCAGGGCGTTGCCTATGAAAACTGTAGGTGCTTTCTCATAAAGAACTGACGAACAAAACCACAACCAGATTACTCCCTTATTAGCTGAAAGGGTAGGAAATATTATTGGCTCAGAAATTAAACAAAACAAAACAAAACAAAACAAAACAACAACAACAACAACAACTCCCATCAATGTAAGCTACTGAGCTGATAGCTACAGGCTCAGAAAGGAAAACTTGGGAGGTAGCTCTCTCTTTTTCTCTTTGGAAACTTTGCTCCTTTTCCTTGGGTTTAACTAGCTTGTTAATCTGGTCAATAATTCAAAAGTTGTTGTTTTTTGTTGTTGTTGTTTGTTTTTTAAAACAGGAAGGCTGATTTATTTGGTTTGATTTTATTATTATTATTTGTCAAATTAGCCGGATAATCACCTAATTGATGCTTTTCACTTCACAAGTTGAACCAGGTTGAATGCAGAACAGATTAAAACCGTATCCATCCCCTACCAATTAAAAGAGCAGTCCTTTCCCACTTTCTGTAGACTGTGCTCCATAAATGGAGATCTAGAGAGGAGGGTGAAGGACAAGGCTGGTGAGAAAATTTTTGTGGGTCTTTTTCCCATTTAGCAGGCTATCATCTCCACAGAGGCTAGGCAGCCCCTTTGGTTTGACTAGCATCGAAATACCTTCAAGAATTAATAATAAAATCCCCTCCCCAAGCCTACTCATATTTCCAACTGAGCCAAAGCACAAGGGAGACAAATTACATTTTAAACTCACAAGACAAACCTCTTCTCTCCCCTTAAAGTCAAGTAAATCTGAGTTGACTTCTCCCATAAATTCAAGAACAGAAAGTCATAAATTGAACATATGAAGGACATCGCCTCTTCTCAAGTGATGTTTCCTTGCCTTAATGGATTTAGCTGTGGCAGGGAGTCAGAGAAAAGCTGTCTTAACGAAATCTTTGACTGATTATGCATTTTTTCCCTATTCATACAAGATAGATTCATCATTCCAATTTGTCAAGCTGGCGGAGTTCCAATTAATTACACCCGGCCAAGCTCGGCTCGAGTTCTGCCCATGTCAGACCTAATCTAGTGCCTCATTTGCTGGCCGCCCGATGAAGAGGTATCAGAGGTGGTGCTCTGTGAGGTACTTACTGTGATGGATGCCCCACAGTGTGGCTGGTGGCAGAGGCAGAGCCCAGGACGCGCCTTTCCTTTGAGCCCAGCACTCCTGGCTCCTGTACTAATTGAGGCCTCATCTGTATGGTAGATGTTGTGGCAGACTCTATCCTTCATGGCTGGGCTGAAGGCTCTTGTGTCATGCAGACTGTTTAAATATCTACATGGTCCTATGTTGCTGTCAGGTTTGTCCTTGCAAAGTGGAAGAAAGAAGGAGACTTGTCCTCGAGCTGAGTTTTGGAGCCTTTTAGAGGCTCATGTGTGACAACGGGAGGAAAAGGCAGACACAGCTAGCTGCCACAAGGCTTTGTGAGCGTATCTATAGAACCTCTTAGGTATATGTAGGTAATGCCATACTATTTTTGATTATAGCAACTTTGTTTTCATGAGTTTAGCTTGCCAGGTAATGACCTGAGAAGGAATGCCACTTATTGTGAGACCTTCTGGACTTTGCTGTGACTTTTCTGATGCATGGGTGTACTAATGTTTGGTTGAGTGACGAGGGCCAAGCTCTATATTGCCATACTTGTCTTTAGACCAACTGTTACCCCATTTTGGATGAAAAAACTTAACTCAGAGAATTTAAGTGGCGTGCTCCAAGTTGTTTAACTAGTAGGTTGTGGATTATAGAATTTGAGCTCTTCTAGGACCTCAGGTTACAGTCCTAGTTACTTACAGATTATACTTCTGTTCTTCTGTTGTTCAACTTGATCAGCCCTCACCGTTCCTTCTCTCCCATGAATGTGGCTAACCTACAAACCACAGCTAGAGGCTGCAGAACCTGTTTGTAAGTCAGGCTTGTGGGTTGAGGTTACAGAGGACTATTGTGGTGTCTGCTACAACTGTGTCTCCTCTAGATCATGGACTGGCAGGCCTTGGGGAATACTAGAGATAAGGCTTGGGCATGGTCCAAGATCTACTCAATGACTTCCTTCTTTCTCTAGTAACTTTCCTTCCATATCTGTCACCTCTCCCCGAAGGCATGGAGTCTGCATTACCAAGTGGCCATGAAAGGGTGGTAGATAGATCTCAGAGAGTGTTGCTGGTTAGTCAGCTCTGACAGGACAAACTTCAACCCATGGGGAAATAGAAACAGCAGAGAGCCAAGTGGAAAAGACCTCCTTAGCTTTTGCACACATGGACTTCACTTTGGAGTCTCCCCTCCTTGTTTTCCAGGCTCACAATAAGTGAACACATTTGCTTAGCATCAGGCCGAGAGTTCAGGCTTCTGGGCAGTAAGTGACCAGGCAGCCATAGCTGACTTACAGTGCTTTAGAGCTTAGCCTCATTTTAATTTTGAAAACCTCCTTGCTTTCAAGATGAAGTGTGGGTATCTTAACCTTTTCTATAGAGATACTAAAAGAAAACCCAATGTCTCACTACTATAGCCTCTTAAAAATAAATGCTCAAAAGGATGGTCTTGTTTTGGAAAGAATTGAATTACATTAAAGAACAATCTGTATGTATTTTTTTATTTTTGAGTAAGGGTCTCATATAGCCCAAATTTACCTTGAACTCTATAGGCAGGGAATAACCTTGAACTCCTGCCTCCACCTCCCAAGTGACGGGATTGTAGGCCTGCACCACCTTGCTCAGCGGAAAGATCAATTTCCAATGTAAATAAGACTTCAAATGCATTAATATTCAGCATTTCCACTCCTTCCCGGTCCTTAAATATAATGTGTCTTACAGTTATCAGAAACATATGCTGCTTTTCAACAGCATTTTATAGACAACTTGTTCAACAGAAGGTGCTGGCATCCCAATATGTTTTGCTTAGTTTTGGCGTTTGCCATTGTGAGGAGAGAATAAGCCCAGTGCAGTGGCTGGTGTTGTCTTTCTGAATGTAAATGAAGACACTGCCAACATGTGTCTCCCGAAACAAGGGGGAAAAAAAAAGCCAAATAAACAAAAGGAACTGTTTATTTTTTCTTGCTTTAAACTAACTTTATGATGTTTCTATTGTGGGGAGGGGCTCTCTACCAGGATAGGACAGATCAATCAGATTAAACCCAGATCTTGTTTCAAAGAAACTTTCAGTATAATAAAAGACTTTTGTCTTTCTTTGGATTTCTTACTAAGAGTCAGTGATAATCTCATGTAGCTGTATCTGTGGAACCTCGTTAACTGTTAACAGTGTGAAGTGCACCCATATTTGTTGGGAAATGCTCATCTTCCTAATCCTCCCACACCTAGCTTGCTTCTTCCTTCAGCTGTGGACCAGTCCCTAAAGCAGTACTGCTTCTCACGGCTAGGGAATCCAACAGCACTATGTCCATTGTCGGATATGAATATTTAGAACCTGTGCCTCATTAGCTGTTAAATATTTGGGTTGCCGTTCCTTCATGAAACGATGCTATGCCTGTTCATGTAATTTGTGCCTCTGATGCTTAATTTTGTATGTCAACCTGGCTGAGCTAAGGTCCAGATAGCTTGTAAAACATTTCTGTGTGTCTTTGTAGGCATTTCTGGAAGAAGTTAGCATTTTAATGGGTAGACTAAGTAAAGCAGTATCTACTCCATGGAGATCTTTAATAAGAGAAGACTAAGGAGGATTTCTGTTTGAGCTAGACTATCCATTTCTCTTGCTTGAAAGACTCAGGCACTCCTGTTCCTGGGTCTTGGGATGTAACAGAGACATACACTGTTAGACTTCTCATTCAGACTTGAGCCATACTAACATCTTTCTTGGGTCTCTAGCTTATCAGTGACAGACTGTGGGAAGTCTCTGCTCCCACAATTGTGTGATCCAACACCCCCTGTTAAGTCTTTCTGTGTGCCCATCTTTCTATTATTGATTCTTTTCTTCTGGAGAACCATGACTAATAGCATTCTCCACCCAAGACTGCTGAGCTGTTTCTTCCTTCCTTTGGTTCTTTGGCTTTTGTTTTTTAAATGTTTTGAGATTCTGTTATTAGCTGCTCAGTCAATTACTATGACATCATCCTGATGAACGGATTAACTCAGCATTATGAACTGTCCCTCCTTATTTATTTATTTATTTTTGTGCAGAAGTATGCTCATATGTATGTGTGTCTGTGTGTGTCACACACAGTTGAGAGGACAGTCTTGTGTGTCATTCACTCAAGTGCTATCCAACTTTCTCTGCCCTATCCCCCCTTTTTTGAGACAAGCTTTCTCATTGGTCTGGAGCTGGTCACATAGGCTAGGCGAGCTGGTTAGCAAACCCCAGGGATCCATCTGTCTCCGCCTCAGCACTGGGATTACAAATGTGTGTCACAAACCTTGCTTCTGTTTAACACGAGTGTAGGAGATTGAAGCCAGGTACTTGAGCTTGCACTGTGAATGCTTTGCTGACCGAGCTAGCTCCCTGCTTCTTGTTATTTTGAAATTTATGTAATCCACTGCTGATAAAGACATATCTACATTTTTGGGGTTGAATTTCTACTTTTAGTTCTATTTTAAACCTATGTGTATCTTTATATTAACATTAAAGTTTTTCTTTTGATGATAGCACATAGGATGGTCATAACTTTTAAGCAATATTATTATTATTATTATTATTATTATTATTATTATTATTTAATCCATATCTACATCTCAAGAGGGTCTGTCAGTATCCTTATGTTTAATGCGCTATTTACTGTGGTTGGATTAATTTTTCTGTGCTTTTCATTAGTATATCTGTTTTTCAACATTCTTTCTCTTTTCTTACCTTCCTACATTGTCAGACCTGTTTTAAGAATTTTATCTGTACTTTTCATTTTGAATACATAGAGATTCTACTCGGTATGGCTGCAGTCTCCTCCTTCCCCAGTTCTTCAAATAGACTTGAAATGTGGATTTTAAAAAGTGAAAAATGAGGCCTCGAGATATGGTTCTGGGGTTAGAAACACTTGCTGCTCTTGCAAAGGGACCTGGGTTCGGTTCCCAGCATACAGGTGGCTCACTACTGTCTGTAACTCTGTTCTACAGGATACTTCTGGCCACCATGGGTGCTGCACACACTCACACAAATGTACAGGCAGGCAAAACACCCACACTCATAAAATTAAAAATGAATAGAATCTAAAAACAATTAAAACTACAAAAAATGAGTGAACACAGATCTCAGGCAACGAGTCACATGTAGGTGGTCAAACTGCCACAGTAATTGGAAGACCATGACAGTAGGAATCTCTGGGCTGACTTACATAGAATTTAATATAATTTAAGCCTACTTTGGATCTGGAAGATTTCTTGTAAAATCATAGACATCTGGATTGTTTAAAATTCAGTACATTTGAGTCCCTGAATTACATCAGGCTATTGGGTTTGGCATGGTTGTCCAGAGGCATGGAGCACCTGCCTTCGTAGGCCAAGCTCCTGCTGTTTAATTTGAGTCTTTCCATTTGTTCGGTCAGCATTGTGTTCTGGGTCTCAAAGTTTAAAAGGATAAATTAGACTTCTTTATACAGAGCCTCTTTCTGAGATGCATCTTTGGGGGAAGTAGAATGTGAATTGATGTAATTCACACATTTGCAATTCCTATCAGGTAAGAGGGTTGAAACACCCTGAGCTGGTGCCTCTAAGGCCAAGTAAAGTCACCTCTGAAGAATGCGACTATGGGAAAGTCTGCTATAGTAAAAAGAAATCCTTTGAATTCTCAGATGCAGACTCATGACTCAGTAAGTGGGCCAGGGAAGCTTAGACAAAGTGGATGGCAGATTTCTACCCCCAAGTCGTAGGAGAGGCTGAAGTTAAATTTTTCATCTAAAAGAATGGCCCAAGAGCAGTCTTCTCAGAGGCTGGAAGGATTCTAAGCATCTTGATAAAGACATGAGTGAGATTCAAGCTCACCGCAGTCACAGTGCACAGAACCCACAGAGCAATGTTTCTGGTCTTTTCTTATTTCTTTTTGTCCTCCTGGATTCAGTCTGCGATGGGTATTACTTTGAATTTGGATAATTTCAGATATGAATGTATGGCTGGACTCTGTCATGGTTCAGCCCTGTGGTGCTGAAAGGAAATTTGAGACATAGTTAAAACACACAATGAAGGGTGGCTTTGTTATTATTATTAATAAAGAACACAGAGGAGATGTGTCCTCCACCAACAAGCTGCGGACAGTTACTAGCGAGGGCTGGAATTCATGGCCTGTGGCAGACCAGGGGCAACTCACATTCTGGGCTTTGCAAGAAGAATCTGGGAAGAAACCTCATCCCCTGCTGGGTGGCACGCAGTCAAGTATCAGTGCAAACAGATAGATGAGTCTCTTGGCTCATCTATTTTGGAGCTTTATCAGAAGAAAAAATAAGCTCTCTGTGATAGGAGATTAGAAAAGACAAGAGGACTGGGATCTGTGCCCTAAATCCATCCTTTTAGATTAATATTTACTAATAGATATTAAAACATGGTAGACGAATGAAAGCCCTCTAGACCATACAGCTGGAAGGACACGCTTTCTTCTGACAGCCAGGCAGGCAACAGATGTCTGGGGATGAAAGGAAATTCGGATTAAATTACCTCTCTATTAAGGTGCCTTTTCCTTTGTAACTCATAAGTTAGAAGAGAGGGGCAAAGGGAAACCATGATCTGTGGTCACTTTTTCAAACTTTTTTTTTTTTAACTTAGAAAGTAAGGGCCACATCCAGGTTACCATGATGGTTCAAGACAAACACAGGATAACAGAGGGCAGGCTGGAAGGATGTGCACGCTTTATGCCATTCATCAGCAGTTAGAAACTTTGAGAGCATAGAGGCAGAGAAATGAAGTTGCTGGCTTGACGTCTGCTGGCCAGTGTCTGATGAGGGGCATTTTCACCAGTGGATTCTGTTCCTTGCTGAAATGTCTCCTGCATCTCACCAGGTGTTGTTTTCAGTTAGGGTGGGTCACAGGAAAAATTCACAGAAGATTTAGAACGTGGACATAAAGGCAATTGCCCCTTTAAAGGGATACAGGCTCTTACCACGTAAGTTAGGCTGACCTCAAACTCATGCCTTACTCATTCTGCCTTAGCCTGTCAACTCCTGGGATTATAGGCACGAGTCACAGTGTCTAGCTACAGCAGCTGATTCTATGTTCCTAAGACTGGGGCAGGGGAAGCACCACATGTCGTGGCGGGCCAGACATTCTATCCCTGATGTGTCTGCCTTTCCTGTCAGCATATCATTCTCCTGTATATTGCTCTGTGGCAGAGGATGCCAGACTTTTCCTGTCACACTTGTGCTTTAAATGATATAAGAGACAAGGTTAGGGCTGAGGTTGCATTTGGAGACCCCAGCTTCCTGCCCAGGTGAATGCAAAGGTCATGAATGGCTCTGCCTACAAGCTCCCTCCCTTCTCTGCGTCTAATCTTAGGACAACATCGCATTTATAGAGCTCCTGCATCTTGCTTCAAACATGGACTGAGAGTCTGACTCTAACAATAGATACTGGATGGGCAGCTGGGAATATTACTACTATTCTTGTTTGGGGGAGCTTCTATGTTCTTGCAAGTGCTTGCTCTCATTTTGGTTTTGGATTCTAGGAAAAGCAGATAGTAATAGAGGCTGCTGAAATAAGAATGTCCTATTAGAGTGATCCTGAAGAAATGAAATGCAGCTGCCTATTTTGCCTTTCCTGAAATTGCCTTGAGGCACACCCGTGGGAATCAATGCAGTTACTACCTGTTTATTGTTCGAACCCTTGAAAGTTGAAGATGGGGAGCATCCTGCTCTTTTCCCTCTGTTTTTTTATGAGTTAATGGGGGTAAATACTTTCATATCTAGAAAAAGCAAAGCTTACTTGTACAGTTTTGTTGAAAATTAGTTGCTAATCCTAGATTGAAAATTTGTGAGTATGAAGCTCAAAGTTACTTTAATTTTAATTGACAAATAAAATTGCATATATTTTTTGTATACAACTGATGTTTAAACACACACACACACACACACACACACACACACACACACACACACAGTGTAGTAATTCACCTGAGAGAATTAAAATGTCTGTTATCCTATAAGCAATTTTTAAATGAGGGAATATTCAATATCTACTTTAATTTTGATGTTTATTTGAATTATGTATATGCATGTCTCTGTACGGGTGTATACACATGCCTCTGTGCTCACAGAGGCCAGAAGAGGTGTCACATTCCTCAGAGCTTGTGCTATGGATAGATGCAGGATACCCAGCTTGCTACATGGGTACTGGGGTCTGAACTCCAGCTCTCATGATTGTACAACAAGAGCTCCTGTCCTGTCTGAGCCATCTCTCTAACACCGATAGGTACTTAAGCGACAGTGGGAATTAAAATCTTTGTTCTTAACTTTAGTTGCCAGGCTTTAAGACAGATCTCTTTAATTCATTCTTCCTACTTAATTGAAACTGTGTATAATTTAACTCAGCTCTCCTAAACTTCAATGCACTTAGTTACTCTGCTTTGTGAGTCCAGTCCTTTTAGACCCAACACTTAAGTGAGAGCATGCAATATTTGTCTTTCTGTCTCTGGCTTACTTCACTCAGTATAAATTCCTCTAGTCTTTGTCCATGCTGTCAAGACCAGTAAGCCTACATGTGAGCTGAAAGAAGAACAGACACGCCAGAGTGGTTGGGGAAATGTCCATGATGCCTCAACTCTACACAAAGAACTACAGGCAACCAAGGAATGCTGAGAGTGGAAGAAATAGGGGTAAGCACATCAATTGGTTATCCAATACCAAATGGTCAGCCCTGAAAATATACACACAAGTAACATTATACAGTCAGAGCAGGTTGTATTTAGAAAAAAAAAATATATATATATACACATTTATATACACACACACATACACATATATATATGTATATATGTAATAATACATTTAAAAAGAGGCCATGAATTTGACAGAGATAGAGGAGAGGTATATAGGAAGGTTTGGAGAGAGAAAAGGGAAGGAGGAAATGTAATTAAAATACAATCTCAAAAATAAAAGAAAAACATTATCAAGATTTCCTTCTTTTAAGAAGTGGGTGTGGTTGATTATGTTTATCTTGCACACTTTCACTAACCACTTATTTATTGATGCACATAAGCTGGTTTTTTATCTTTGCTATTGTAACTATGACTGATATAATCACAGGGGTATAATATGTTTTTTTTTTTACTATTGTGAATAAGACAACTATGAACATGGATGTGCAGGTATCTTGCTGATTTCCTTTTCTCCGGATATTTACCCATCGGTGCAGTATCTATATCACACGGCTAATTCCACCTTTAACTTTTTAAAGAAACATGTATAGGGTCTTCCATAGTGATTGTAGCGATTGATGTCTTGCAAATGCTGGGCGTGGTTGCTGCCTTCTCCCCATCCTCACCAACAGTTGCTGCCTTTGGTTTTGGATCACAGACGGCTGGATAGACATGAGTCAGCATCTGGGATGGTTAATCTTCATTGTCACGAGTGGATCCACAGTCAACTAAGAGGTGCCCTGATCCGTACACTTGTGAGGATGATCTGCTTCGCTGAAGTGGCGTGGTGCATCTTAAGGGTGGGCAGCACCTTCCCGTGCCACCGGTGGGCGGCACCTTCCCGTGCCACCAGATAGGGGGATAGAAGCTTCGGCGCCTTCATGTCTAACTGGTGAGCTCCTTTACTCTGTTGTTGCTGTGGCTGCTGTGCTGTGATTCTCCCCTTCAGTGACATCAGAACTCAGCTTCACTGGGCTTCCAATGTGGACTGAAGACTCTTAGCTCTCCAGAACCCCTCCAGGCCTTCAGCACTAGGTTGAAACTGCTGGGACTCCCAGCCTCATGGGCTGAGCAGCTACCTGGTACTGTTTGTCCCATGTGAAGGCTCCCGTTGTTGGATTATTTAGACCATATGGTGAAGGCTGATCTAATGAATCACCCTGTTAGATTTATTTATTTTATATGTATGGATTTTTTTATCTGCATGTATGTCTGTGCACCTGGTGGCCAGAAGAGAGTATCAGATCTTCTGGAACTGGAGTTACAGACAGTTGTGAGCTGCCATGTATATGCTGGGACCTGAACTCAGGTCCTTCACCATAACAAACAAATGCTCTTAACCCCAGAGCCGTATCTCCACCAACCAAATTAAATGTTAATATTAATCATTCTCCCAGTCTGTTCCTCTAGAGGTCCCTGCCTGCACTCTAGTGGCTTTGGTTTGCATTTCTCTGGTGATTAGCAATGCTGAGTTTTATTTCTGCCCTATAACCACTGGGTGTTTAAATATCTTTCTTTCATAAACCTCTATTCAAATAGCTCTCTTATTTTGAAATTAGATTATTTATTGAGTTTTTGGGTTCTATCTTAGTTAGGGTTTTACCACTATGAACAGATACCATGACCAAGGCAACTCTTATAAGGACAACATTTAATTGGGGCTGGCTTACAGGTTCAGAGGTTCAGTCCATTAACATCGAGGTGGGAGCGTGGCAGCATCTGGGCAAGCGTGGCGTAGGAAGAGCTGAGAGTTCTGCATCTTATTCCAAAGGCAAATAGAAGACTGACTTCCAGGGAACTAGGATGAGAGTTTTAAAGCCCATGCCCACAGTGACACATTTCCTCCAACAAGGCCACACCCACTCCAACAAGGCCACACCCACTCCAACAAGGCCACACCCACTCCAACAAGGCCACACCCACTCCAACAAGGCCACGCCTCCTAATAGTGCCACTCCCTGGGCCAAGAGTATCCAAACCACCACAGGTTACTTATGTAGTTTGAATATTAACCCCTTACTAGATGTGTGGTTTGCCAACATTTCTTCTCTTGTTTATGAATAACAGAAAAATGCTCTCTAAAGAGCATTTCCATTGATGTTAAAAAAGGAAGCCTTTATTTTTATATAATCCCATATGTTTATTTTATTGTTTGTGAAGCATATCTAAAAACAGCTCAACCCCAAACCACCACCACGACATGTGTACACACGCACAGACACACACACACACACACACACACAGCCCAGAACAATGTCATTAAGTTTTCCTTTAACAATTCCTTTTAGTAGTTTTATGTTTTAGGACTTTTAGATCTGAATCAATTTTTCATTAATTTTTGTCTATAGTATGAGAAAGGGATAGGATTTTATTTTTTGTGTATGGGTACTTAGAAGTCCTAATTCCACTTACTAAAGAGATTGACCATTATACATCCTTAACCTGTTTGGCAGGGGAGATATGTTACTGGTTAAGAGCACTTGATGCTTTTTCAGATGACCTGGATTCAATTCCAACCACCCACCCATAGCTCAAAACCTTCTATCACTAGTTCCAGGGAATTCAAAACTATTTTTTGGGCACTGCTGACACATGGTGCATAGACATACTTGTGGGTAAAAGAGCCAGGCACATAAAACAAACAATGAATAAATTTTAAAGAAATTAATCATATACATTCATGAGATTTTTCCTTTTGTTGAGTGCATGTGTGTGTGTGTGTGTGTGTGTGTGTGTGTATGTGTGTGTGTGTGGTATACATGTGTTTGTGTATGTGTGTTCACATGTGTGGCGATGTGGGGGCCAAGCATTGATATTAAGTATCCTCTTTGCTCACTCTTTACTTTGTATTGGGAAGAGGTCTCTTGCTGAAATGGGAGATTGCTAACTTAGCTACCCAGGGATGCCAGGGATGCCAGGGATGCCAGGGATGCCAGGGATACCCTCTCTGCCTCTTGAGAGCTGAAGTTATAGGCGGCCTCCATGCCTGGCTTTCATGTGGGCTATAGGAATCTGAACTCTGGCTCTTATGTCTGTGTGACAAGCACTGGAACTTCCTTTCCAGCTTCACTTCTGAGACTTCTGTTGCCTTCCATTGACTTTTGCTTCTATAACTTGGTAGTGTATTTACAGATTAAGTGGTATGATACCCAACTTTGTTCTTTTTGCTCATGGTTATTTTAGTATATGGGTCTTTTGTGGTTCCACGTGAATTCGGGTTTCTTTTCATATTACTATGAAAAATACCATTGGAATTTTGCATTGATTCTGTAGATGGCTTTTGTGGTAGTTTTGGATTTTGGACACTTTAATAAGCATTAGTGCTTTTAATTTGCTAACATAGGACATTTCCCCACTTGGTTGCAGTATTTCTGAAATCACCATTCATTATTTTGGTTTATCTTATTTTGTGCGTGCGTGTGTGTGTGTGTGTGTGTGTGTGTGTGTGTGTATGTGTGTGTGTGTGTGTGTGTGTGTGTGTGTGTGTGTGTGCTTGAGTGTGTGCATATGTGTGCATGTGGAGGCCATATGCTGACATCATTTGTCTTCCATTGCTTTCCTCATAGCTTTTTTTCAACTGAAGCATTGTTTTTCACACAACATATTCAGATCATTGTTTCCCCTCCCGCAACGCCTCCTACCTCCTCCTCTGCTGAACTCCACACCTTTTACTCTTTCTCTCTCTCTCTCTTTAGAAAACAAACAGGCAAACAAAACCAAACAAGCCAGACTTAAGAAGGAAGAAAACATACAAGAAATACACACACACACACACACACACACACACACACACACACACACACACCCCATAAAATTGTAAACCACAGTATACAAGCAAAGGACTCATAAAAAAAGAAAATGCCTAAACAAAGTAAAAGACAAAAAGTCTACAAAAAACACCACTGAGTTCATTTTCTCTTGGCCGTCTACTGCTGGACATGAGGCCCAATTAAGTATGGCTTGTATACTCAATGATGCTCCAGTGTAGAAGACTAGTTTTCCATTTGTGAGTTGGTGTCAACTGTCGATAGCGTCTTGGTTAGGGATGGGAGCCTGTGTGCACTGATACCTCTTAGCTCTGGGTCTCCTTCTGGCTTGAACCTGTGCAGGCCCTGAATGTGCTGCCACAGTCTCTGAATTTAGCTCTAAATGGGATGTCTTCCTCCAACTCTTCTCCTTAAGGCTCAGGGATCTGTAAGGAAGAAGAGGCAAAAGATGGTAAGAGCCGGATGGAATGGATGACTCTAAGAAGCAGTGTTTTCGAGATACAAGAGGACAGATATACCTTGCTCTGTGAGATAGGCTCTCTCCCAGGCTCAAGGATTGTATATTCACCTAGGCTTGGTAGCCACTGCATCTGGATTTTTTTCCATGGGTGCTAAGGATGGGACTTAGGTCCTTGCGATTGTGTGGCAAACATTTTGCTGCCAACTGAGCTATTTCCCTAGCCCATGTTTGCCAAATTATTCTTTGGCAAATGCTTTTAAATTGTTAACTGAGAAATGCTTCTCCGTCTTGCAGGCTGAAGAAAAGGACCTCGTAACTGCTGAGCAGGAGTTTTGTGCAGTGTGCTTCACACACATCTCCATTACATTTTTCCCCCACACATACCCAGCACAATTAGTGGTGCTATTCCCACCTTATAGCTGATTATTTGGAAAGATTAAGTTACTTGGCTGGGTTCAGTTAACAGCTAATGAAGTATGAATCCAAAAGTTTTCTATTTCAAAAAGTCTTAGTTTTTTTTTTTTTTTTTTTTTTTTTTTTTTTTGCAATGACTAATGGGAGATTTCAGTTGCTTGTTACTTCCAGAATATATATGGCACCACAATAAGAATAAAGGTTTTGTCAAAGAATTTGAAGTTTTAAAGTACACAAACCACACAGAGGTAGTTAGGCTCCAGAGTCTCCTCAGTCTGACCTGTGTCTCCTCTCTTACCAGGTCTTCCTGTTAAACCACGGTTCTCTCCAGCACTGGGGAGGAAGAGCTGCTCCTTCTCTGCAGGTCGATATCATGCCTTTTAAACAAGAGTCCTAGACAGCCACCATTGCTATGCTGGTACAGTTTTTGGCCTCTGTCCTATACATACACCCACAGCAGCTCAGAAAGAACTTGAGTTATCTGCTTATTTGACACATTTAAATATCTGGATGCCATAAACAATTTTAGTCAAATTCTGATCAAAGATATGCTAATGTGTCCTCATTGCTCTTAACTAGTTGGACTTGACCAGAATTTATCCAGATGAATGTACATAATGAAAGGATGAGTGAGAAGCCCAGAACATGGAGATGCTGCACGGTAAGGTAGTTTCTGAAGCTACTTCTGTTCTTCTTACTGTCTCTACTCAAGAGCCTTAGGGAGATAGTGAGACCTAGCTATGTGCCAGGAAGCATTTAAATGAGGCATAGTCCAACAGAAGGAGGCGACCTCTCTTTTTAAAAGATTATATATATATATATATATATATATATGTGTGTGTGTGTGTCTGTGTGTGTGTGTGTGTGTGTGTGTGTGTGTGTTTTGCCTGCATGTAGATATATAACATGTTAACACATGTACCCGGTGCCTTTGGAAGTCAGAAAAGGGCATCGGATCCCCTAGAACTGGAGTTACAGATGTTTGTGAGACTCCACACAGGTGCTGGAAACTGAGCCCGAGTCCTCTGTAAGGGCAATACATGCTCTTAGCCACTGAGCCATCTCTTGTATCCAGGAATTAGGTTCATATCCCAGCTTTCCCATTTACCGAGTTCTGGGTCCAAGAGAGCCTACAGAATGGCTGCCATCCTCCATCTTATTTCAAAAGACAAATAAATAAACACTATACTTAATGACTTTGAAGTACATAGGAAGCTGTAGAAGTCCTGAGTAAGTGAGTATATATTTTTGACACTGGCACAGCCCATGAGAACTCCAGTGGCTCAGCCCCCAGGAGTAGTAGAGCCTTAACCCCTGAAGCTCAGAAGAGATGGGAAAAAATTGGGGGCTGGGAGAGTCTACGTGCATGTGAGTGTCCGGCATGTGCAATCACAGCTTTCTTCTCCAAGATGTTTACAGCCTAAGACTGCCCACCTACAGGCACCTCCTATGAAGACTAGCTAAGCCCTCCCCTATAAGCTGTACTTAATAAACATGCCAAGGGGCCTGGTTTTATTGGTAGCAGATCCCCCCAGTAGATTCCTGCTTTCCTGTCTGTGAATCTGTGTGTATGTCCTTTCTTCAGTTCCTCAACTGTCCTTAGTCAAAACTACTTCAGAGAACTGGAAAAGCCAGGCAACAGTAATTAAATTGAAACTATAATCTTCCATGGTTCCTCTTAGGACAGTAGTTGTTAAGTGATGGATCCCAGACATGTCCTCAGGTGGCACCATTTGCCATCCACTCTTACTAGAGGCTTCCTTTCTACCCATTTTTCATAATAAGATTTTTATATTGGAGTAATGAGCATGTCTTATTAGAAATAAATCAAACAATATGCTTCTGGCACTTAGACTTGGATGCTAAAGTTCCTGATGGCGCTGAGGTTGGAACAAACATGAACTTGACAGAGAAGTAGCTGCTCAGGTACACGTAATGATGAACCTGGAGTGGAAGGCAAGTCCAAACATCCACCAGAGAATATGTTCAGGAAGGTGCAAGTTCTAAATTTAGTTCTTAGTTTTCATGCTGGGTAGGGGATGTTAATGACCTCTCTCAGCTTTGGGGGGCAGGGTTCAGTTAACTAAATGGAAGTGGGCCAGGTTCTAGAAGGAAGGATGAGAGAAGATCCAGGAGCAGTCAAGCACAGCTAAACATGTGTGTGGTGGTTACCAAATCATTTATCTGCTCAAATGAGCATTCACATGCGTCCAGGTCTCCCTCACTACAAGTGCGGGAGATCTTAGTGGTACCTTGATTCTCCCAAGATGCTCTAATATTTCTGCTCAGTTGCTACAGTTTTGGAGGGGCAGATATATCTGGTAGAGAAGACAGGGACACTGGTCATGGAGAGAAATGAAGGCTTTATGAATTTGGAAAGAGGACGATGCCTGATTGCTTTGTATCTCGGAGTTGATTCCCCCCTCCCTTCCTTGGTTGTCAAGTCCGAGGCAGGCACTTTGGCAGGGTCCTCTGAGTGAGAGTACACACTGTCTCCATGATCTGAATATTCAAAGCGGTTCATCCTTCAGGCTGAGTGACTGCAGCAGATGAGAAAAGCCACAGTGGGATGAAAGTGTCACGGATGTGGGAGACCCATCTAGGTGGCCTCTGGCTTCTCCTACAGAGGGCATCTGAGGTCACCAGCTGACTCGTGGAAGCCACTTTCAGCAGTAATCGTAAAGACAGCGTCCTAGAGATTATTTTTTATGAGGATGCAGGGCACCCACAGACATAAAAAGGAGAGAAATGCTTGTTAGTTATGGCGAAGGTGAAAGGCTTAGAAAACTGATTAGCGTAGCAGTGTGGTCAGATGGAAATGAAAGCTCAGAAGCATAACCGTTAATTGGGTGCTTACCTACTAATTTGAGCTCGGATGTCAGCAGTACTGCACTCCATTTCAAACCCAGGGTCAGACTTTAACACTACATCATAAATTACGTAAAGGCACAACACTAACAATTAGATAATTATGGAGACCCATGCTGTTGCAATTTAACTGGGCAAGTTCAGGGCAAACATGACAGGAGTAGGCTTAACCCTCAGACTGCTGGCAGGAGCTTCCCTCCTGAGCGGCACAGGATGCTCCCATCGGCTGGATCGCAACACCTAAGGGTTAAATCATTTCTTTCCAGTAGCTGGCTTCAACAGATGACCTGAGCAGACTCAGAAGAAATATTAGGGAGGTGCTAATTATGCTTTGGAAAAATCCAGCCTTTAAATCCACACCAGCAAAAGCACCTGGTGGTGGGTTGGGTTCCAGCTAAACTTTAAGCTGAAGCTTAAAATCAAAGCTTTTTTCCCCCTTACAACCATGAGAGTTTCTGTAGATGGAATACGTGAAAGTTCAATCCTAGCTCTCCCACATTAACATATGAATCAAAATAGAAGTCTCAAGGTCAATGTTTTATTTTCATTGTACTCTTGGTGGCAAACTAGTGCCTGCTGCAATCAGTGATAAAGGCCTACATATCCCTTGTGAATTGCAGGGCTGTGCTGGGGTTTCTGGGAAGTGCGCCACTCACTCATTGACTTGTGTGCTGGGTTGGGTATGGGGGGATAAAGATGTCATGAGATAAGCATCCAAGCATTGCTCTGACTACCTGGTGGAGACCAGAGGCTGTGGAGGGTAGGTTCACATGCATGTAATATGGCATGGTTGGGTCTTCACTGGCAAGGGGAAAGCTTGAGGAAGGGTGGAACCATGCCATGTTTCCCCTCACTCCACAAACTGGATATAGGAATGGGTGTTTTTGAGGAAACAGATAAATCTAGGAGTCTACAAAATTGACGGAGTGAGTGGCTCTTGTCTAAGTGGAAGAAAGTAAAATAATGGAGAGTTTTCATCGACACCCACGTTTTGGAAATGCATATTGTCTGCTGAATGAAATTGTATTTTAACATTACAAAAATAATATGATGTGGCTGAATCTGAGTATGTGAATAGTTGTTCTAAGTACATCGGCTTCTTCTGTCTCATGTTTAAGAAACTAACATGTGATCGGCTCAGGTGTTTCTACACATTCTAGATTCAGGGACCTTGGATTCAGGAACATTGGATCCAGTGGGAATTCCATTTGCTGTGTGTGTAAGCTAGTGGAATTTTCTTAGGGCTTTGAGGTAATGAGAGCGAAACCGGAAGGGGCGTGGCTCAGAGACAGAACCCAGAGCTGGAGAAGGGAGCTCACACGGATGATGATCTCTCTGGATTTACCATATCGGCATCAGTAGTACATCCCAAAGGGAACTTCTGCGTGGTCCTTGTCATGTGTGTATGTGTGTGTGTTCACATGCATATTTATACCAGCATAATTGAAGAGTGGTACAGTGTAACACAAGTTAGAAACAAATCTTACCCCTAGGGATTCTGCTTCTTGGTGGGTGAAAGGATGGGACCCTCAGATAGCTCACCTCCTCTCTTCTTCAGGCATGAAGTTAGGGCTGATCTTGCAAGGCAAGAGAACAGTTCTGGATAGTGAGCGTTTCCTATAGGAGGGGATGTCCTACTAAGTGGTCATATCTAGGGTAATTTAAGTATGGAAAGAATTCCCTCATTTTTCACTCCTAAAGTAACTTGCGTGTGATAACTGATTATATAGTACACAAAAACAGGCCTTCAAAGTATGGAGAGTTGAGGTAGAGCTTTAATCAATGGCAGTGATTGTGTGAGTGAGAAAGAATAGCATTCCCCTCAAGTCATTCCTGAGCAGGAAGGAGTCATCCTGCAGGCTAGTGTGACGTCATCTGTGTTGTCTGCAGCCCCTTTCACTCCTGCATTGCTTTGTCCTTCTGTGTTCCATGGCTGGTTGAATGGGTTGTTTCAGGATTAATATTTAATAAGCTTAATATAGTCCAGCTTTCTTAAGCTCAGAGCATCTTTGAAGCCGTCGGTAAGTGCTGGGAAATACTTGTGAATACCCTCATCGATTACGGGAGTTTCAAAGGGAATTGTTGGCCATTTTCCTAGTGGTTGGGGTTTGGTAGAAGTTTTCCTCCCCTTGCTCCCACCTGGTTTTGTTTCTCTCCCTTCTTACCCTCCACTTTCCATTTTCTTTTCTTCTTTTTCTTCCTTTTACCCTTACCTTCCCTCCCGTTCTTCTCCCTCCCTCCCTTCTCCCTCCCTCCCTTCTTCCTTCCTACCTTTCTATCTTGGGGCCTCACCATTAAGCTCAGGCTGGTCTAAAACTTGTGATCCTCCTGCCTCAGCCTTATAACTGCTGGGATGACAGATCTAGAGTACACACCTAGGTAGAATAATGTTTTCTTATGTGCTCAAGAATTGGTAGTGGCCCAGATCTGAAAACGCCTACTGAGTAAATAAAGACTCAGAACCCATTTGCCCACTCCTTACCCTTGTCTTGGCAGGGAAGTGGTCCTTTCTGTCCTCACAGCTGTTACTGTAAAGAGAGTATTAAAGTGATGGCTCATTTTCAGTGCTGTGTTTGTTGGCATCTGGAAACTTAGCTTTTAGCCAAAATCATATAACATATAATACAATAATAATAACATATAAGATATTCCCTTAATCATAAACTCTACTAAAATATTAGTGAAATATTAGTTTTCCTTCTTTGAACCATCTAGGAAAGATACTGACTTTAAATTTTGGTTTATAGTACATAGCACTAAGTTAATCACTTACAACCTTTTATTGTCTTTGGGCAGTCAATTCTTGGGAGGGATCATAATTTCAATACAAGAAGATATATTTATATAGAAGTACTGTGTATTGCCTGAAGACTCACTTGTTTATCTACTCCCACTAGATCTTTTCAGTGAGTTTGTCTGCTTATTCAGTGAGTTTATTTAGCTAAGTAGATTATGCTTAACTAATGAAAACCTAGTGATGCCTATTCTCCAATATGCTGGTTACTCTCTGCTTGTCAAGCTGGCACTTAAGTTACTACACACTTGTCTTTCCTAACCTTATTTTGCCATAAGTGATACTGAAGACTAGATGGACAGTTTTTCTTCCTTAGCATGGTCCTCTCATTTCTTCCTTCTTTCTATTTCTCTTCCTACCTAGGAGATAACAAGGTACATTGTTCTTAAGTTTGCATTTTGCATGTAATGCAACGCCTTCCAAGATGTCTCTTCAGTATGTCAAGGGTCACCTTGTTTTTTATCAAAGTGGCTTCTGTTCTGTAGATGGACCATTGTTTGTGAAGCTGTCTTTCAAAGATGGATGTTTAAGGACATTCTAAACTTACTGCCTTTGAAAATGATTCCACAATATAACGATTCTTACTGGTGAGCTTTGTGCATTGGAGGAGATATTACTGGAAATGTACAGTGCTGGGTCAAAAGCATATATATCATAAATCTATTCTCCAAAGAGAGAATTGGCAGTAATTCATCTATGGACACTAACTACTCTTCCAAAGATAGCTTGAGATAGATCTTGACACAATGGAGCTGTGTTCAGATGAAGAAAGAAATGAAAGAAACACTAAGGAAGAGTGGAACAGGAGTGAAGATTGGTGGAGGCATGCCACCTATCAGGTAGAAAGGCTTGTCTTGTCCTGTGTGATCCCAAGTATTGGAACTAACAGGGGAATGAGAGCTTCAGGCAGGAACATTGGGGCTCAATATAACATTTTTTTCCCCTTGAGGTGTTTGCCAAATATGAAGCCCATTGTTTCATAGCAGGCAAGACCCTTGCTGCTAAATGTGTTCAAATCAAGGCTGGTTCTGTTTGGCTCTATGTTAGCATGTGTGTGTATGCTTAAGCATGCATATGTGTTTCTGTATTTATCTATGTGTATGCATGTGCCTCTGCCCATGTGTGTTTGTGTTTGTGAATGTCTTCGTATGTATGAATAGGAAATACTTACAGATATGTATGGATGTGTGAATTTGTATAGGGAAGTTGCATAAAACCTTTTGCAAATGCTTGAGATATTGATTTAATAAATAAAACAAACTATGCAAATTATAGATAATTTAAGATGTAAAGTTTTGTTTTCTCCCAAAGTTATCAAGGTAAATTTTGATTGTCACCTTGATTCAGATTAACTAATACATAGTGTAACCACTATTTTTTGATTGCATTTGGGGCTTGCTTCACAGAAAGTAGTCATTGAGGGGTATTATAAACCTGGTCACATAGTTGGGAAGTCATAGGTTCTAATAGGGAACTAAATACTGTTATTTAGCTAAATTGGCATAGCATCACATTGTATTCTAAATGTTTATGTTTCTATAAATTGTCAAATCCTCAACCTTAATCAAGGTAGTCTCTTTTTCCAGTGTAGTGTAGTGAGGCTGCACAAGGTACTGAGAGTGACAGATGAGGGCTCCCTCTGCCTTAAGTAAAACATGTATATCACATATTCCAAGACTCAGAGAATATTGAGGAGGAAGTTCAGAAAGGAGGCAAGAGCTGGAAGATTGGAAAAGGGTGGCGAGATGTTATCTGCTATGAAAAACACAGCCACTACAATGATGAGCTCACAGGAGCTGTATTGTGTGCAGGTGCCTATCGGTACAAGAATGGACCCATCGACTGTGAGCGGTGCTTGGAAGAGGGCCTCAGGGGAGCCTGACCGTCTCTGTTCAATGCTTTGCTACTGATGGATTCAGGAAGAGGTAGAGTCAATCTTCTTCAGTTGTGAACCCGATGGTGAACCTGCCAGGCTCCAAGGAATACTTCTGATTCAGTGATCACGGTGATGACCTTGGTTAAACTAAACTGGTCATAAAACAATGCCATGTTCTTAGCCTGGGAATGGGACTGTTAGGAAGTAACAGGGATAAATGAAGAAATACATGGGGGAAGAAAATAATCAAAATTATAAACTTGTCAGAAAACAAAACCAACCAAACACAAATTACATTTAATTAGTTAAAGAAAAGCACATAGAAGATTTCCAAAGCCCACTTCTGGGTGATGTGTGTGTGTGTGTGTGTGTGTGTGTGTGTGTGTGTGTGTGTGATGTGGGTATATGTGAATATGAGTGGGGAGAAAAGAATCAAGGGAGAAGCCATTTTGATATTTAGCAAACTGAACTATTGGATCTAAGAGTAGTTTCCTAAGAAGTTTGTACCAATTAATGTTCTTTCTTTATTTTTTTTCAACTTGACACAAACCAGAGTCATTTGGGAAGAGTGAACCTTAATTTAGTCTATGTGTGTGTGTTTGTGTGTGTGTCTGTGTGTGACTATTTGTGTTCATGTTTGTGTGTCTGTGTGTATGTGAATGTCTGTGAGTGTGTGTGTGAGTGTGTGAATGTCTGTGAGTGTGTGTGTGAGTGTGTGAATGTCTGTGAGTGTGTGTGTGAGTGTGTGAATGTGAGTGTGTGAATGTCTGTGTGTGTATATGAGTGTGTGAGTATGTGTGTGAGTGCTCATGTGTCTCTGAGTATGTGTGTGTATGAGTGTGTGTATGTGTGTGTGTTTATGTGTATGTGAATGTGATTGTGTGTTTGTGTGTATGATTATATTTCCAGAGGTAGTTTGATTATGAGATTCTGAATTCATCAATTGGTTAACTCCTTAAAGGATTCAAGACAGGGTAGCCTTGTTGGCAGGTATGAGAGGGGCTTAGTCTTAGTTGAAGGAAGTCATTAGAGACCTGACTTTGGGCATATCT
This sequence comes from Uromys caudimaculatus, assembly GCA_028551405.1. Classification (NCBI taxonomy): domain Eukaryota; kingdom Metazoa; phylum Chordata; class Mammalia; order Rodentia; family Muridae; genus Uromys; species Uromys caudimaculatus. The sequence continues at coordinate 121,506,682 of CM052703.1, read as the reverse complement.
TGGTTTTCCCCTTACTCCTTTCCCATTTTCTGAGCTTCTAGTTTACAGATAAGTGGAGAGCAACCCATTGTTCCCACTGTCATGATGTTTGGATGAGTGCAGGGACCAGTCAACCTTGGACTGCACCTTTTGAAACCATGTGTAAAAACGAAACCCTTCCTCCCCTGGTTGCTTATGTCAGATGTTTTGTTCCTGAAGATGAAAAGCTGAGTAATCCAACCTCACCAGGGTAACAAAGCTGTAGATTCCCAACTTCACTGACCATCTGTTTAGTCAGGGTTTCTATTCCTGCACAAACATCATGACCAAGAAGCAAGGTGAGGAGGAAAGGGTTTATTCAGCTTACACTTCCTTGTTGCTGTTCTTCACCAAAGAAAGTCAGGACTAGAACTCAAGCAGGTCAGAAAGCAGGAGCTGATGCAGAGGCCATGGAGGGATGTTCCTTACTGGCTTGCTTCCCCTGGCTTGCTAAGCTGGCTTTCTTATAGAGCCCAAGACTACCAGCCCGCAGATGGTACCACTCACAAGGGGCCCTCCCCCCTTGATCACTAATTGGGAAAATGCCTTACAGCTCGATCTCATGGAGGTATTTTCTCAACTGAAGCTCCTTTCTTTGTGATAACTCCAGCTTGTTTGTGTCAAGTTGACACAAAACTATCCAGTACACCATCCATGAACCCCTTATTATAAGGCAGACACAGAACAAAGCTGCAATGGGTGTACAGATGGACAAGGGTCTCTGAACATATAGTATACATAGGTTCAGTGGCGGCACATCGAGGCAAGGGGTGGTAATTGTATGTGCTGCAGGATGCTGAGAGCAGGGGTTGGTCTAGGCTGAGGTCTGGAGGGTTATCGCTCACTTAATATGAATGAATTCCTTGGTTGGCATGGGGAAAGAATTCAAGCCAAGGCCCTGGAAGCTTAGGAAGTGCAGGTGTCTTGGGATAGGTTCTTCATGTATGGAGCCTATAGAGAAAGCAGATGAAAGTTCTCTTCGGGTTTGCTAAAGACGTAGGGCTTCACTTTAAGATTGATGGCTTTTGGAGGATTCTCAGTAGGAGACATCAGCAGGGAGTTCCCAGTGGTGGGGCTGTCGTATTTCAGGATATTTAGCAGCGTCCCTGGCCTCTCTACTCAATGGTTGCCAATCGCACCATCATGAGTCCTAAGATAGGGAATTCAAAAATTAACTCCAGACCTTGCCAAGCATCCTCTGGAGAGTAGGTGGTGAGGACAGTTGCTGCTGGGTGAGAACTCTGTTCTTTAAGGGATGAAATGAATATTTTAATCTGAATTATATGGGAGCTAAAAGTGTGGTTGGGAGGTATTAGGTAGAACTGGCATGTTTTGGGTAGATAGGAATATGAGGCAGAAGAAAAGAATCAAGGATGAATCAATCCACTTTGAGACAGCAAACTGAACTGTGGAAGTTAAGAGTAGTTACCTAAGAAGAAGATTGTCCTGATTAATGGTTTTTTTTTTTTTTTTTTTTTTTTTTCAAGTTGAGTCATTTGGGAAGAGGGAACCTCAATTGAGAAAACGTTCCTACCAGACTGTGAGTCTGTGGCACATTTTCTTGATTAATGACTGATGAGGGAAGGCCTAGCCAGCTCTGTGTGGTGTCACCCCCACGGTTGTACAAGAAAGCAAGCTTAGCAAGTTATGGGAGCAAGCCAGTAAGCATGGCTGCTTCAGTTCCTACCTCCAGGTTCCTGACTTGAGTTCCCTCAGTGGTGGACAGTAACCTGAGGGTTGTAAGCTGAAATAAGCCCTCTCCACTCCATATTAGTTTTGGCCATTGTGTTTTGTCATAGAAATAGAAACCTTAACTAAGACGCGATGAGTTCCATTTTGGGGAATTCTGACTTTGAAGAGCCTGAAGGGCAGCCACTAAAGCACGTATGAGTCATGGGTTCAGGAGAGTCTTGGACAGGCCCTGACTCAGAGTTTGGCAAGCAAAGGCCATTGACCCATAAGGGGAGGTTGAAATCACGCCATTTTTGGCTCATTAATAGCATCACAGAACTGAAAGTCTTGGGTGAGTTTACCAGTTACAGCTCTCATCCCTGAGACAAAAGAACTGCTGGAAACAACTTCCGGGAAGAAAGATTTGTTTTAGTTTATGATTTCAGAAGGTTTGGTCCATGGTCACTTAACTTCATATACTTGGGCAAAAACTGTGGAGGAGGAAACATACGGGAGAAGTTTCCACTTTTTGATGGATAAGAGGAGAAGAGTGAGACCAAAAGGGGGCAGGGATAACATACCCTCAAGGAGCTGCAGCCAGTGACCTACTTCCAACAGCTGGTACCCATCTGCTAAAGTTCCCAGTGCCTCCCACTATAGCACCCTAGCTATCAATCAAACATTGAAAACCTGAGCCTGTACATGTCATCCTAAAACTATGATAGTACCCAAGAGTTTGAGACATTGTATATAGGAATGTGTAGCCAGCCGTGGAAACTCAGTCCTGCCTGGCCACCCCCAATGGCCACCACACTGGGGAGAGATCCACATGGCTTCCCAGATAAGGAGGGAAGGCCCAGCAAGCCTGACCTTTCCTGCTCTCAGCAGCTGAAGTGCTTCTTAAGTGATGGCTGAATGGTAGAAGCTATTACTCTAACTGTAATTTGTAATGGCTTTCTATCGCTTTTGAGAGAGCCAGGGCTCCTTAGGATGAAAGGTGACTTTTAAAAGTCAGTAATTATACGTCCAGTGAAATTGTGTCTCTGGCACGGCGTATAACTACAGTATGCAGGGCATCCAAGAATTCACTCCTGGACAGGGCTTAGATTAATCATGGTTTCAACGCCCAGAGAACAAGTTCTCAGTAGTTAACCATCCTCTTTCCTGCTCCTTAAACTATGGACCTTGTAATCAAAAAACAGACACACCCTCAAGTAGAGCAGGCTGCTGTACTAAATAAAAAATTATAGTTATTATACACAGACTTCATACAGAGCAAAGTCTAGTTACAACACATCTGGTAAACTCCATTAAAGAACTGAGTTATGTTCAGCTTGTGTTTTAATTAGCCTGTGATAAACAAAGAATCAAAGGCTATTCTGCTCTGGTGGTTTTGATATTTACGACTGCCTTCACCTGCACTTACACACAGGTTTATGGAGTGTAAAAAGAGGGAAGAGTCCAAGTGGTGTTGTCTAGACCATTTACTGTTTGTAGATCAGTTAGGAGGCTTGTTTCTAGGCCAGCCAGATGTGTGCACTGGCCTTCAGAGCTCATGGGATGCTGTGTTTTCAAACCATTTGGGGCAAAGATAGTCTCATCTTCCAGGACAGGATTCAATATCAGAGCTTCAAGATTGCTCAGATTTCTCTGTAGCTTGTGAAGCTGTTTTAAGAACAATATACTTTAGAAAAAAAGAATATATTCTATGAGGTGGTATCCAAGCAAAACCCCGTGCTTCTGATTGATGACAGGTCTCACGATCCATTGAGAAAAGATTAATGCTGGAGTGGATATTGAACCCTAAACACTTCCATTCATAGTCCACTTAACCAGCTTCACAGTGTAAACAAATGCTGAGCAGGTCAATGTGAAAGGCTCTAAGAAATTTTGTTATAAAATCTCCTGGCTTTTGGTATCAATCAGGTGGAGCTAGAGATGTAGCTCAGTTGTAGAGTGCTTACTAAGCATCCACAAAGCCCTGGGTACTGTCCCCAACACCGCGTAAGGTCAGGTGTGGTAGTTCTTGCCTCTAATCCTAGCCCCCAGGAGGAGATAGAAGAAGCAGGGGTTCAAGAACATCCTCAGCTGCATAGGACGTTCAGGGTCTGACAGGATACACAAGACACTGGGAAACAGAAGACCCTGTCTTTTTTTTTTTTAATCTATCATTTGCATACTCTAGTTCTGCAAGTTTCATGTAAAGAATTCATTTATATGTAACCTATTTCTAGTGGTGTGAAGGAGTCACAGGCTGAGCCTGGGAAACTGCTTTAGAGGAAGCCATCTGTAGTGGTTCCTGAACATTGGGTTTCTTGGAAGAACTCACACACACCTCCTTGTTGCTCTAAGATGACCCTTGTCAGACTCCACACAGGCACTGGCCTAAGGATTTGGAGCCACTTCTTTTTTTATTTTTTTATTATTTTTTTATTTTTTTATTTTTGATAATTTATTTACATTTCCAATGTTTCCTCCTTTCTAGGTCTCCTCTTTGGAAGCCACCTATCCCCTCCCCCTGCCCCACCTCTATGAGGGAATTCCACCTCCCACCCACCAGCCCACCCACTCCCATATTCCCACCTTGACATTCCCCTATACTGGGGCCTCTAACACCCTCAGGCCCAAGGGCCTCTCCTCCCCCTGATGGCCAACAAGGCCCTCCTCTCCCACATATGTGGTCCGAACCATGGGTCCCTCCATGTGTATTCTTTGGTTGGTGGTTCAGTCTCCAGGAGGACCGGGGGGGGGGGGTCAGGCCAGTTGACACTGCTGCTCCCTCCATGGGGCTGCAGACTCCCTCACCTCCTTCAGTCTCTTCTCCAGTTCCTCCATCTGGGACCTCACTCTCAGTCCAGTGGTTACTGTAAAGTGAAACTTCGGTATTCTGAACGTTTGGGCTAATATCCAATTATCAGTGAGTACATACCATGTTCGTTCTTTTGTGACTGAGTTACCTCGCTCAGGATGATATTTTCAAGTTCCATCCATTTGCCTGCAAATTTCATGAAGTCATTGTTTTTAATAGCTGAGTAGTACTCCATTCTGTAAATGTACCACATTTTCTGTATCCACTCCTCTGCTGAGGGACATCTGGGTTGTTTCCAGCTTCTGGCTATTATAAATATGGCTGCTATGAGCATAGTGGAGCATGTGTCTTTATTGCATGTTGGAGCATCTTCTGGGTATATGCCCAGGAGTGGTATAGCTGGGTCCTCAGGTAGTATTATGTCCATTTTTCTGAGGGTCCGCCAAACTGATTTCCAGAGTGGT
>CM052703.1:121469866-121501220 GCA_028551405.1 Uromys caudimaculatus | reverse complement strand
ATATATATATATATATCCATGAGTTTACAATGATTTTAAGGGAAACAAATTATCTTCAAGGATTGACAGGAATCAGTTCGTGATCTTAAAAGTGATACAAACACAATTAGATATTCATCCTGCCTTTTCTTAACTAACAACTAAGTAGCCAGTTGAAGAAGTCCAATTAAAAAGCATTAAAGATGATACAAACTTAGCACATCACTATTTTGCTGTCCTCTCTTAGGTAATAAATGTAGACCTCACATATCAGTAGCTGTGCATGCCACAGAAAAATGAGACAACTAGAAATCACAGAGCTCTTAAAAAGCCTTTCTTAAACTTCTCCCACTCATAACACACTGTGCTCTGAAACTATTTTACATAACATTAAATATAGAGGTATATAAAATAGATATACAAAGCAAGTATTTGCTGATAATAAATCGTAAAGAATTTTTTAGAAGAATATTTTGTATGCATACACATTTAGCATTTATAGAATAGTAAAGGAAATTTACACAGTTATGAGATGAATATGCTTGTCTGTCTAACGCAGCACAATTAGAAGATATACAAATTTGATACATGCTAAGGAGTGACTGCAGGGCAACATTAAAATCTTTGTTTTGCATAATTAAACCACTATGTTTAATAAGAAAAGAACACACTTCATATATACAATAAAAGCACTGTCTTGAGTCTAAGCGAAAGTGTTTCATGTGGGTTTGTCGGTGTCACATGGCAGGAAGAAATTCACAGTGCAGAGTACATGTGTTGTGTTTTCAGAACTCAGGCCACAGGCACAGTGCAAGCACAACACAGGCAAGCACGATGGGATCACCTTAGATAATATATGTGTTAGGTTTGGATCCATTTTTGGTCATTGTGAGCTCAAAAATCTTATACTGCCCGCATAATTTTTATAAATTCCATATTCAGTTATAGGACCCCAGGTGGGGTTATGATCCAAAGTTTAAGAATCTGGGTGGGGAATTTGAAGGTCACTCTATTGCTTAAGAAACCAGGACTTCAATGTCCAACCTTAAGTGGACACAAGACTTCAAGGAATCAAGCTGGAAGTGACCTGGACACCTCCTTCCTGAAGACTGGCTCCCGTAGTATCAGAAGTTGTTGTGAAAGCTTCCAAAAGAGGAGAATCCATAATTCTACATAGCCATAAAGTCTATGAGCCACAACAAGGACTGCATGAGCAAGATATCCCCAATGCAACTGTGGCACGTTCGTCTTAGGGGCAGCCAATAACTATCTAATTGAACTTAGCCTGTCCAGTAGTAGAAGAGTCATGCCAGGTACTGCAAACCTAGCCAACTACGAATATCTGCTGAGGTCATAGACCCTAGAAGAGAACCCACTACTGTCATTTTCCTAAGCCAATATAATTTCTAGGTGCATTCTAAGTACTTATCCTTATACCACAGATAAGCAGAACTCTCATCCCTCATCAAAGACCCTCCTCTTTTTTTCAAGAGATGGAGACTACTATGGAGATTGACAACTGGTCAAGATGCAGAAAATAACTGATTGTGGGTTGCAAGACCCCAACAAATACATCTTCAATGCAATCCCTATACTTAAGGCTCAGGAAAAGTCATAGAAGATGGGGAAGAAAGATTATAAGAGCCAGAATAATGAGACATCTTTTGTGAGATAGTGTCTTCTATAAATGTCAGGGAAGCTGCTACACCCATGAACTCTCAGCAATAGAGCTGCCTGAACAAGATCACCTTAATGACACCACCAGCGGACATGCCAACATGGACAGAAATTAGCAACAGGTAATCAATTCCTATTGAAAGAGAGTGTCTTAGTTAAGGCTTCTATTGCTGCGATGAAACACCATGACCAAAAAGCAAGTTGGGGAGGAAAGGATTTGATTTACACTTCCAGATTGTAGTCCATCATTGAAGGAAGCCCAGGACAGGAACTCAAAAGGGGCAGGAAGCTGGAACTAGGAGCTGGTGTAGAAGCCTTCAAAGGGTGCTGCTTACTGACTTGCTCCATGTGACTTACTTAGCCTTCTTTCCTATGGAACCCAGGGCCACCAGTCTAGGGATGGCACTACCCACAACAGGCTGAGCCCAACCCTAATAATCACTAATTAAGAAAAATATCTTACAGCTGGATCGTATAGAGGCATTTTCTCAATTGATGTTTCTCCTTTCAGATAACTCTGGCTTGTGTCAAGTTGGCATAAGATTAGCCAGCGCAAAGAGAGAACAAGTCTCCTGAAGGAACAAGTTCCCATGCAGGTCACCCACGTCCACACCACAGGGCATGTGTACATAAAAAAAATTAATAGAATCAGTAGGTTATATATATGTGTGTCCATGAGTGTGTGTGAGTGTGTGTGTGTGTGTGTGTGTGTGTGTGTGTGTGTGTGTGTAGCAATAACAATTAAAAATGGGCCATGATTTTGGAGGCAGTGTACATAGAAGGGGTTGGGAAAAGAGAGGAACAGGGGCAGAGGCAGAAACAATGAAGAAGCAGAGCCCAGGGACAGAGTCCTCAAGAAAATAAAATTATTTAGGTAAAAGAATCTAGGTTCTAGACCACTGCATTGGCTATTTTTAAATTTTGTTTAGAACACCATACATGAAAACCCTGTATTAGACCCTTTTCATTCCCCCCTCTTCCCTTCCAACTCCTGTGTTCCCCCAAATTTCCTTATAGATTTCACATCCTCTTTTATAATTTTAACCACACATACACACAGCCCACATATGTACATATGTATATGTGTATGTATGAATGCACGCATGTGAACCTACTAAATGCAATTAGTGTTGCACTTATGTGCATGTGTTTAGTGTTGACTACTTCAGATTGGGCAGCCTTTCATGAGACTCATCCATGAAGAAAACTGATTCTCCCTGAACAACCATTGACTACCTATAGCTTCTTATCTAGGGATAGGCCCTGTCTATGTTACCATAGCGACTAGTGTGGTCTCAAACAGGTGTTAATGTAGGCAATCATGTGGCTGAGATGTCAAGAGCAGAAAATCCAGAAGACACTGTCTTGCAACAGTTTTCCCAATCTTCTGGCTCTCATAGTTTGTCTACCCCTTCTTTCATGATTTTTCCTGAGCCTTTTGCCTTATAGATATTCTACTTGGCGCTGGGAACCCTATGGTAAGTTATTCTCTACATTTTGACTCTGGATCTCTGTGATAGTCTCCTTCTAAAAAAAAAAAAAAGAGAGAGAGACATCTTTGATGAATGATGAGGGCTACACTTACCTATGGGTATAAAGATAAGTATTTAGAAAGCAGTTGGAAGCTACACAATTTAGCAAAATGGTTGTAATTGGTACTCCTCTAGGATTTATGTCCTCTCTAGCCACAGGTACTTGGCTTGCTCTATAATACCAGGAATGTTCCCTCCTACTAAGTAGGTCTTAAGTCCAACTAGACAGCTGTTGGTTATCACCATGATAACCACTATTACATCACTGGGGATATCAGTTGGGTTGGTCATCATTGAGGTTCATAGGCTTCACAGCTGGTCATCATTGAAGCTTCACAGCTGGATAAGACTTGATTCTCCCTTGGCAACGTGCATAATACCCTCCAATACTATAAGAGCTCTCTCTCATGGAGTAGGTTTCTGTGTCTACACCAAGTTGACTTGTTCACATGGCATCTTTTAGTCCAGTTTCACTATTTGAAAAGCATAAATAATCACTGTTACAACCTAAAGAAAAATGAATCTTCTATCTTCTAAATGAGGATTATTGTTCCAACTGTGTAGCTTTAAGGGTAGGTCAGATAATAATGCTAGAAGTTCAATACACAGAACTTGGCAGGTAGCGAGCATGCTACAGATGTTAGCTATTGTTAACAATCACTTCTCTGCCTCATGGGCTCCAGCTGCCTTAAAAAGTGAGCCTATAAGGTTCTGCTTATCTCTCAGCCCACCTCCTGCCACTGTCCTTGTTGTCTGAGCCAAAGGAATACTTACTGTGATCTCTCAGTGTTCCATGTTCCTTCTTCTGAACCTTTCACAAGATCTTTGCTTTGTCTGTAATCCTTCTCACTCCTTTACACCTTCTACCGGCTTCAATGTATCCACCATTTTCTCTTACTTTAGGGTTCCCCAGAGCATTGTGTTTATGCTGACAGTGCAATGGGTGAGCTCATCAGCATAGACCCCCAGGCCAGGCACAATGTCTGGGTCACTAGATTCTTCTCTGTAGACTAAATGAATGAATTCAAAAATTTATAAAAGTGAAATATTTGGGCTGGAGAGGTGGCTCAGAGGTTAAGAGCACTGGCTGCTCTTCCCGAGAACCAGCACCCACATGGCAGCTCACAACTGTCTGTAATCTAGCTCCAAATGATTGGACACCTCTACACATATGCATGCAGGCAAAACACGAATGCACATAAAAATAAAAAATAAATTATTAAAAATAATAAAATAATTAATAAGAGAGAAATATTTATGAATAAAATGGGTTTCCCATCCCATCGGCCACCTAGCCCTAAGTGCAAAAGCTGCGCTCACTTTGCTGCCTCAGGAGTGGGGTAAAATACAGTAGGACTCTCCCCTTCCTGAGTTGTCAAGGACTTCATTCGCAGCTTAACACAGGCTCGTCCCACTGCCTCCTTTTCCTAAAAGTTCCTCTCTTTACTTCTGACTCAGGAACTCATGTCACAGCATAATGTCCTCCCCTTTTCCCCATCCCCAAAGGTGTCTACAGTCTTTCTTAAACCCATGCCCCTTTTAATAAATATAAAATTTCAGTACCCCGAACCCAAGAGTCTGAGCTGTCCTACATAGCCCACCAGCCGAGACACTCAAATTTGCATTGATGTTTCAAATAACCTAATTCTGAATTTATTTTCCACACTGTACTTCCAGATATGTACTTGAATACACCACCATCACTGTGGAGAATACCTGCTCTAATCTTCCTTCCTGCAGCTATTTAAAGACAATGTCTAACTTTTTGCCTAGCTCTGGAAACCAAGCGAGAGTTCAGACAGCAGTGGGCTGAAAGGGTTTCATGTCTACCCAAATGGGGCTGATTTTATATCTCTTCCTCTAAGCTTCAGCTTCTCTCAGTGACCTACCTGTGTCTCCCCTTAAAGCAAGAAGACCAATTCTGTCATCCAGTCAACTTAGGTGGCCCCGTGTGGAGAGCCAGTATTTATTACTTTCTTCATTTGAAATTATTGTATATTCCAGACCCTGACAAGCTTGAGAGGTGTTTAAGCAGATATTGAGCCATACTTTGGCAATCAGATTAGCTTTTCAATTTGCTATGGCAATGGTTACTTCAAAGGCAGCTGTGGTCTCCTACAATCCAGGCTTTCTCGTGAAAGCGTATGTCTCTGGGGCTTGTCCTACAGAGCTGGGGAAAGCATCTGGGGGATGCTGGGGGATAGCAAGCAGTCTGGATTTCTTCCATTGGGTCAGGTGGTTGGTGTCATGGCTAGAATTTGCACCTGTGGCAAGGTGACTAGAACTAGCCTCAAGAGAAAATGGGCTGAATGTCACAAATGTGTGGGTAAAGAATTTTGACATTGGATACTTGTCCCTGATAAAGAGGCAGAGTCCTTTCTGCCAGTCCATCTTTTCTGTCTTCTGTGAGAATTAAGCCAGTTCCTGCCCAGCCTTCCCCCCCTCTTTTCTCTTCTATCAATGGAGATGGGAAGCATAAGCTTCTGGCCTTTGCCAAGCAAGACAGCCATTTTTGCATAAGTAATTTTATAATGCAATTTAAAATAAAGTAACAAAGGAAAGGATTTGCTAAAGTGGGTAGAGGAGCCAGGAAAGAGCACATTTGTTTAGAGCCTTCCCTGATCAGGCCCTGCAATGCTGTGCATAGTGCCCTCTGAGATACTGTGCATATCCTCTTGTCTGTGGACCTTTCACAGGAATCAGGGCTTCTTCTGGATTTGGTGTCCTCTTCAGGGCAGGATGTATCAATCTAGTTTACCAGCAGAAAAGAAAAGGGCATGGAAGAGATTCATTGAGAACTAGATCGTGTAATTATAGAGACCAAGAAGTGCTGCAAACCCATCTGCAAGCTGGAAGCATAATCAGACATCATTCAAATGCCGCTGGTGTAAATCCCAGATTCTGGAGACAGATCAGCATCCAACAGAGAGAAAAAATGAATGTCTAGCTCAGCACCACAGTGGGTTGATATTTATTTATTTATTCATTCATTCATTCATTCATTCATTTATATTTCCTCTCATTTTTTTCTTTTCATTTGATTGGGGAAGGGGTGTGTCTGTGTATGCCCATGAGTTACAGAGCTGTTCATTTGCGTGTAGAAACTGGGGATGGCACCTACTCTCTTCTATCATTCTTCGGCTTTTTTTTTGAGGCAGGGTCTTTCACTGGACCTGGACCACAATATTTTAGCTAAGTCGTCTGTCCAGTGAGCCCTTGTCATCTGCCTGTCCCCACTCCTCAGCAGTGGGTTCATAGATGCAGTTACTACACAGAGCTTTATCATAGGTGTTGGGAATCTGATCTCTGGTTCTATGCTTGCATGTCAAGCATTTTATCCACAGAGCCATCTCGACAAACCCTACAGGCTAGATTTTCCTTGATCCGATTCAGATACTAATATTTTCCAGAACATTCTCACTGACACATCCAAAAATAGTGTTTTCTAGCAAGCTGAGCATCCCAACCCTGGCAAGTTGGCACACGAAATGAACTATTACTATCTAGACACTGAGAAAGTGAGAAAATGTTCTTTTAGCAACTATGCCTGGAAAATCTATGAAGGGTTTGAGAAGTGGGACGTGGAATCTAGTAGAGTAGATGACCCCAGCAGGCAACTGGAACCCAGATGACTCTTATCAGTAAGAGTCAGTGTAGATGGATGCCTAAAACTGTTCTCAACGATCTGTTGGAAACTGGGGTGAGTAAGCCATTCACAAACTTATGTTCCTTGTAGATGCAGATTTCTTCTAGCACTTTCATTACTAGATACTGCCTTCTCTCCTTCACCAAGCTCAGGGATAGTCTTAGGCTAAGAAATGCAGGAAGCCATCATGGACCATAATGGAGGTTCTTCAGATGACTAAGGTATTTCCTCGGCAGGTAAAGATGACATCAAAGCATCTACCACTTGCCCCATGTCTTTGCTTTGTCTCTGTTGGGACAAATAAAGACAGTTGGTATAGGTAGGCTGAAATAAAATGGGATTATTGCTAGTAGTAAGGAAAACATAAATGAAAGAACAATAACATGAAGCAGAAACAGGGACAGAGTGGACACCCAGGGAAATATGCTGTTCAAATAGGTATTGTGTGTTGTTGTTGCTGCTGCTGTTGTTGTTTTTCAAGCATAAGAAAAAAAATAAAAAGGAGCTGGGGAGATGGCCCGGTCCTCAGTCAGTAAAAATGTTTAATCAAGTTAATCAAGCCTGTCAGTCTGAGTCTGAGTCCCCAGCTCCCCAGCGTTAACATAAAACCAGATCCTTAGTTCAAATCTCTATAATCCCAGAGCTCCTACCGGGAGATGAGGGGGAAAACAACAAAAAGATTCTGCCTCAAAAAAAGTGTGAGGTGGGGATAACATCCAAGGTTGTCCTCTGGCCTCTGCATGTGCATGTTCACACACAAAAGGAAAAGAAAAAGAAAAAGAAAACTAAATGGAGAAAGAAGTAGGAATAGAGGGAGTGAGGGAGGCCAAAGAAAATAAGGGAGAGAGTCTATAGCAATAAGCAGAGACACAGCCATTAAAGGGAGCAGAGAGACGGAAGTTCTATATTCCACTCAACATCTTCTTTGGCCCCTTCAAGCAGAATTGGATTTAAAAGATCTAGAGTGACAGTCAGAATAATGCCCCTCCCATGGCATCCACCTCCGAATCCAGGGAGTGGGAGCTGGTAACGTCAACTTTGCAGGTGTGGTTAAAACCAAGGAGCTTAAAGTGGACAAGGTGTTGGAATTATCCAGATGAGCCGGATCTAATCTCCGTGTCTCTATAAGTGCAAATCCTTATGATCTGTAACCTGTGAATCATGGCAGTTTGAGAAAATGTCATTGTCCTGAGCCTCAAGAAACTAATTTCCAGGCAGAAAGAGAGAGAGAGAGAGAGACAGAGATAGAGAGACAAAGAGATCAGCTATGCTTTAAGAAAGGAGCACAATTTGCCTACACCTTCCTTGAACCCAGGAAGACTCAGCCAGGACTTTTGACCCCCAGAATAGGAAGATAATAAGTCTGCTCTTTTAAGCCACTAAGTGTGAAGTAATTTGTTAGAGACGCAATAGAAAAATGAATATACCTAGAGATATTAAAAATGGGAAATTATCAAAAATTGCTCTCCAACTTTGGCATTCTTAGTAATCGGTTTCCCATTTAGGCTGGGATTGCTTTTCCTCACTGCAGAACAGAGAATGGCTGCTCACCAGGCTCATTAATATGCATAAAGGATGGCATAATTAGTTGCCACAGGTAACCCTTCTCTGGCGGTGTGAACTGAGCTAATGTGCAAATGCATGCTGCACGGGCAAGCAGAGCGGTGTGAGCAAAATCCCCTGTTTCATAAAAGGAAATATTTGAATAATATGCAAATGTACTGGATGTTATTAGCAGGATGTCAGGTTTGACAGTCCATGTTATTGTGCAAATAAATGAGTTTTGACACAAATAACTTAGGTATGCATTGATTTAAAAAAAATAGCAAATCTCATAACGAGATGTTATGTATTGTGCTGTAGGTTTATAAAGATTTTGATGGCTATTAAGAGAAAACCATAGCAAAGGATCATTTATTAATGTATTCATTAAGCTACTCTAAGGTGTAACAATCATTACTTCCCTCCAAAATATGCACTGTTCCCTTCACATTTTAATTGACTCTGGCAATCCATATTTAAGACAATGAAGAGAGTTGTCAGCATCTAAAGATAGAAATAAAGAGAAATCATATCTTTGTCAGCAATGGCCAAAATACTGTGCTGCCTATTTGAACTCCTGTGAATATTTCCCCTAGACCCTCATCTTGAAGCAATCCACCTGCTGGAATGGATGTCTCAGGCATACTTGGTCTTTCTCGGGGACCTTCATTCTTTTTATTCTTTTTTTCTTCAGAAACCCTGTGCATAGGCAGGATGCCATGCTGAGCTTAGAATTTCCTGGCAAGCATGAAGGGCTAGAGGTGCCCACTCTTGCTCATGATGTTAAATATTTCTGCTCACAAACAAACATGCTGGAGAAGCACCTGGGCTGAGTTCACAGGCTCAGTTCAGGCTGTTGATTGGACCCATCCATTTTCTTGAGTCTGGAAAAGATTTATAGACCTGGACCTGTTCCCCTGGCAGAGTCAATGACCAACAGTCCTCCTGCCTGCCCAGCACAGATATCTAGTGTTTCCTGTATAGAAGAACCTAAGGGGATGTCAAGGAAGCTGAAGCCCAGGTGTTTCCATAGGAAGGAAGCCTTGTTGTCAGGCAGCCAGTGGGCTTCAGGGAGTGGGGAAGATTTGAGGTATAAGAATCAAAAATTATTTTGCTTTAAGCAAAATATAAGAAAGTCTATCAAAAGACTGTAAGTGGCTCAAGAGCCATCATAAGGTTCTACACAGCAAGGAGCCATATAGAAGTATAGAGCAGACCTCCGTCAGAACTGGATAGCCTGCCTTTGAAGAGGATACTTCAGAAGTGTGTGGGGTTTTTGCTTCTGGAAGCTGTGTTAACTACTGCAACAGCGACTATACTTGCTGTATTAAATTCTAACACATCCCCTTCTTCCTTACAGGTCTCATTCCTGAGTCACTTCTGTCCTGGATCTGCTAGTCAGATCCAGGGTCACACACAGGTCATCTCCATTTTGGAAAGACAGGCAGGGAAGCTGTCTTCAGCTTCCACAATTGGGTGGTTTGTTGCCTCTCATCTTGAATTATGAAGTCCTTGGAAAGCACTTGCAGCTCTTGGGTGAACAGAAATGCTAACACTCATTTCCTGGTGTCCCTACCTCAATACACACTCTTCTTACCAAACTTGAAACTCTTATCTTCAAAGCCACTTCTCAATGAATAAAGTACAACTTTCCAAGATACAACAAAAAATGTAATCACAGAGCCTGGGTTCTTTCCATTATTCAGGAAAAGTGTGGAGATTTAGAGGAGGATCAGAAGCATGTGACTGGCATCAGAGGTGGGGATACTCAAATAGGAAAGACTGGGGTCACTTCTGGGGTCTGCGTTAACTCTAGATGGTGTCAGAATATCATTGAGAAGTTGGAATCTCAGCTGGTGGTAAGTTAAGGAATTGTGAAAAATCTATACATATGATGTCAGAAGAGGTGTCAGAATGAAGATTCCACAGGAACAATTAGAGGCACCCAGGGTCCAAGCACCCCAGCAAACATTATATGACCTTTTCCTCTGCCTGTTTCTTCAAAGGACCAAAGTTAATCTGGTTAATGTCCATCCTCATGCTGGCCAGAGCAGGCACTTCTCTCTTGGAGGCACTTCTCTCTTGAGTAATGCCTCAATTTCTTTGCCTGATGCTTTGATAAAAGACCCTGATAAAAGAAACTTCAGGAAGAAGCTATTTATTTTAGCTCACAATTGAAGAAAACAGTACATCATGGCAGGCAAGTCAAGGCAGCAGAAGCTTGGGACAGCTGGTCACATCTTATCCACAATGAGGAAACAGAGAGACAGACATGAAAGTTTGGGCTCTGCTCCCTTCCTCCACTTCCACAGTTCAGGTTCCCCGGCAGGGAATGCACTACCCACATTGGGTGGGTCTTCCCACTCAAGGAAATCAACAGGCATGACCAGAGACATATCTCCAAGTTAATTCTAGATTCTGTCAACTTGATAATTAACACTAACCGTCACAGGGGCTGAGGCCTTCAAGCCAGCAGGGTCCTCAGCTGCAGAGCAGGAAGCAACACCTGGGCAATTGAGTCTCCCAGTGAGAGCGGCCACTTCTGCTTGCAAACCTGGATCTCCAGGTATAAGGTGAGCTTAATATGGTCATCGGCAAGTGACCACCTCATTCTTCCCCAGTATAGAACTAGATGAAGGTTTTGGACTTGTCATTATTCCTTCCAACTTCACACTGAGCAATTGTGACAATAACCAAGTCATCTGACAAGAAAAGCTATGTTGTTGACTCCAGGCCTTGTCTCTGTCTTGTGTGCTTCACTGACTTTGGCCAATCACTGAGCAAACTTTAGATTGACTGGGGGATTCACATCCACTAAGTGTAGAAGAGTCCTTGTCCCCTCCTGATTTCTTCTTTTTGCAGTGGAGAAGGCATATAGTGAATTCATGTGAATGCCAATATCACCACGTCTTGGCCCCTTCTCCAAGGACCACCCACAATCCCCTTACACTGTTTATATCTCTAATACTATATATAACTATATCACATACACACACACACACACACACACACACACACACACACACACACACACACAGAGCTGTATCACAATCCTACCATGACCTTGAGCATCTATCTAGCCAAACTCACTAACTGATGGAGGCTTTTAACCCAAGTTCCCTCTCATCCAAGCAGCTGAACATTGAGATTTCACAGCTCTTCCCACTGGAAAATTTTCCTTTCCTTCCTTTCGTTCAGGGTTCTCACTAAAGGGTATGGCTATGCTCTAACCCTCTACTTCAACTACTTGTATTGTATTGTGCAGGGAAATTACAAAGCAATTACAGAGGAAATCCAAATTTGAATTCCTCTTTCCTTCTACTTAGCACGGTACCTTTCACAAACACTTGAGGTGGAGTGGAATGGAAGACTATGCTGACAATAGCACACTATAAAACCTCTGTTTTGTTCGCTTTGTTTACATTCTCGCAGCAGTGCCTAACCCTATCTGGCACAGGCTCTTTGACTACAACTCAGACTGTGGCTTGAACCACTGATGTGCAGACACTGAACATACTGCTGTGGCCTTGAAAGCCTGTGTGGTCACTGCCTGTGCTCACTAGTGTGAATTCCAATAAGTCCCTACTTCCTTCCTTCACTAAATCCACCAAAATCGGCCACGTGTGGGTATTTCAGGGGAAGTGAAGAGCTAGAGCTGTATTTTATTATAGCATGTGTTCTCTGTCTCGAAATGTGGCCCATGAGAGAGGTAGAAATTCCCCCAATTAGAAGCAGGGTTCATAAGGGGCATAGTGATAAGAGTGGCACATTCTTCTTTGTGGTTAAAAGATTAACAGGTGCTACAGCCACATTTTATTGAGTCCTGGTTCTACTGAGTCTACTTCTCTGTCCCTCACAATGAATTGGTCCTCTCTATTAACTTGGCTCTGCCAACCATAAGGAGACAATGACAGCTTCCATTTCACAGAATTGTTAGTGAGGACTAAATGAGCTAGTGCATACAGAACACTTAAAACAGCACAGATGACAGCATCAATGTTGACTTTAGTGATAGCAATTACTATTACTGTAAGCTATGGCCTCCTCAGGGATGGTAAAGAGAATTGATACAAAGTATCTATTAGATACTCTGAATTGTATTAAGAATTATGTCTGATCAGTTCATCCATCCTTAAACTCAGTCACTGTTTCTTTTTTCACTTACGTGTCATCAAACACAGTCTATTTTTTGAGATCATAGTATAAATAACATTATTTCCCCATCTCCTTTCTTCCCTCCCAATTCTCTCATATATGTTTCCTTGCTCTCTTTCAAATTCTTGGCCTTTTTAAATTAATAGTTTGCTGCATGTATATACATATATATTCCTAAATACATCCTGCTTAGGCTGCATAATGATCTTCAGAGCTGACTATTTGGTAATAGAATTGGTGTTCTCTTCCTTGGAGAAGACTCTTTCTCCCACTCAGAGCATTCCATAGTTGCCTATAGTTCCTTGTTTATGGTTGAGGTGTGGTCTTTCCCTCATCCAGGTTGACATGTCTATTGTTGTTGTCCTTGTTCAGCTTATGATTAGTCGTACTGATAAGATTTATGGATGTAGCTTCTGACATTACTAGGAGACACACTATCGCAACAAATCTTCAATCCTCTGGTTCTTACAATCTTCCCACACACTCCTCTGCAATGTTCCCTAAACTACAGGTTCAGATTGTTTTATAGATGAAAGTCAATATTTCTTAAATGATCCCTCCAACACATGCCAGGGTGTCTTCAATGCCTGGAATAAGAAAATGACAACATCCCTGATCCATGTTAATGGGATTCAGAAACATTAAGGAGCTTCTGCTTGGACACATGGCATCAAGTGTATCAGATCTCATGTCTGCAATCATACACATTCTCCCAGCAAGGAGTGGGGAAGCAGCATTTTCCTGACTAGTTTTATGTCAACTTGACACAAGCTAGTCATTTGGGAAGAGAGGCTCTCAATTGAGTAGTGACTGCATAAGATTGGCCTGCAGGCATCTCAGTGGAACATTTTGTTAATTAACGATTTATGGATTTATGTAGGAGGACCCAGACAATTATGGTTGGTAGCATCCATGGGCAGCTGTTCCTGGAATGCTATAATAAAGTAAGCTGAACAATCCAGGAGAAAGCAAGCCAGCAAGTAGTACTCCTCCATGACCTTTGGTACAGTTCCTGCCTCCAGGTTCCTGCTCTGACTTCCCCAGATGATGGACTGTGATATGCAAATGAAAGTGAAATAAGCTCTTTCCTCCCATGTTGCTATTATTCATGGTGTTTTACCACAGAAATAGAAACCCTCACTAAGAAAAGTATAATTTAGAGGGTATATAAATTGCAGAGATCTCCCAAGTTGATACATGAATTCAGTTGAAGGAGTCTTATTCTCAGAGCAGGAACTTATCTTCAGAAAGCAGATTAATAGCCATCTTCCTTGAAGAGCTTTCTTCATATCAACCACACTCTGTGGACAGTGACTTGTGACAAGTATGATCTTAGGGTAAAATACTCACAAGTGAGATAACGTCAGACACCACCCTGAGATCTACGGTCCAGTCCAGGGAAGGAGCTCATGAGCATAAAAAAGCTTCAAGCATCTTTCCAAAGAGGCCCCTTCTCCAAACTTTTAATGTTGCACTGAATCAAAGACTTACAACTCTAATCCTCTCAGCACCTTTGGTTTACATACTCAAAACCCTTCTTTATGCCTTCCTATGTCTTTGGGCATGCCTCCTAAGGGGAAAAGTCAGTCACTAGAAAAGAGTCTGAGTCTGGTCTTTAGGGAAGTTAAGAGGTGTAACTAGATACACATTATTTGCTGTAACAACAGAAGTAGATGAGAGGGGTCAGAGAGAATGGGTTGGAAATCTTTCTAAAAATGAAGAGAAATGAACTTCAATTACATTTTTTATAAGGTTTTCTTTTAGAAAATAGGCTCAAATACTTTGTTTTCACACATAAAATGAAATGTAAATACTCTTCCACAGACTAGTTAGGTCATTAACAACATACTCTTATGAAAGATGTAATAAAAAATCCAGTTCTCAGTTTATTAAAATTGGTGGTCAGTAGCTTATAGTACAATAAATGTATGGCTGCTTCACTCGGTGATAGAGCACTTTCATAGCAGGCATGAAGTTCCAGCTTCATTCACCAGTATTGAAAAAAACAGATTTAACTTAAAATATATGATTTTTTTTCACTATCACTAATACCTTGACCTATACTCCCCAGAAATCTGTACCTTTTTCCCCTTAGGAATTGTCACGGTTAATTTTATATCTCAATTTTAATTACCACAGGATACCTAGGCATGTGTTCCTGAGATAGGTAATAGGTAGGTAGATAGATAGATAGATAGATAGATAGATAGATAGATAGATAGATAGATAGATAGATAGATATGATAGGTAGGCAGATAGATAAATAGATAAATGAGAAAGACATATAAATTCAGAGTAGGGAATAAAGACAGATATTCAGACCATGAATTAATGAAGGAATAATTATGTGGGGAAACTGCTTTGTAAGTTGTTGTGGATTGCCCTAGTGCTGTTTGTATTTTGATGCTAATTCTTCTTCCTCAAGAGGAGTGATAGTACACATACTCAGGTGATTTCATGTGGACCTTCTTCCCATTTTAACTGGTCAAATAAAGGCTAGAGTCTGTGGTTGGGCAGTGGAAGAGAGAGGTGGGGCCAGAGGTTTTAGAGAGGGAGAGAAAGGAAAGAGGAGAGACAGAGAAGGAGACAGAGGAAGAGGAGGTGGAAGGAAGGTGGAACAAAACCATGTGGCCTGAAGAAGCCACAAGGGATCTCATAACTGGAGAATAGAGTAGTATAATGATAAATCTGCCCAATCTAGGCATACAACTTATAAATATTATAACTAAGTTGTATGTTCTTTACACAGTCTTATTGGGGTTAGAGATTCACTACAATAGTAAGTGACACAAGTGCTCAATTCTTACATGTCCCTGTACCCAAGGCAACCACTATGTAAAAACCAAAACCCATCAGAGCATCCTGGCTATGAGTTTTCAGGACCAAAATAAGGAAAACTGAGGGTGCTTACTCAGTTTGTACTAACTCTAAAAATTATCAGCTTTAAAATACAAAACTAAGTCAGATGTTCATTTTAGATTATATCTAACAGCAAGCACATTCTTCCGGAGATGTATGGGACCATGTGAATGAATTAATAGCCCTGGTCTGTTGAAAGTTATGGTGAATAGAATCAACAACACAGGTTATGAGGTTTTCTTTTCCCTTGTTGAACGTGAATGTAAACATCTTTCTTTCTTTATTTGTTTATTGAAAATAGATTTTCCTATATAATATATTCTTATTACAGTTTCTGTCTGCATCTCCTCAAAGATCGTCCTGACCTCCTCACCCATCCAAATTCACAACCCTTCATTGTCTCTCATTAGAATTCGAACAGACATCTAAAAAACATTAAGAAGAAGAAGAAGAAGAAGAAGAAGAAGAAGAAGAAGAAGAAGAAGAAGAAGAAGAAGAAGAAGAAGAAGAAGAAGAAGAAGGGGAAGAAAAAGAAGAAATAAAAATATACAAACCAGAATAAGACAAAATCAGCACAGAAAAAGCCAAAGAAAAAGCATAGGAAACACATATACATGCAGAATACATATGTTCACATACACACAGGACCACAACAGTGACCTAATTGGAATCACCAAATAATGAGGGAGACAGAGCCCCAACTGGACATCTCTCATCACCAAATGAAGCTTCCAGTCCTGAGGATTGGTTACACATAATCAAACTGTTGGCCAAATGGTCCCCATGGAAACTCCCAAACAACTCAGGCTGTTGCCAAGGCTATAGGTTGGTTGTTCTCCACAAACTGACATTAAGGTCCTATTATTGAAGGCAACACCTACAAAACTCAATGAACACAGATAATTTTAGCTGGTGCCTACATAGAGCCTTTGCCTACTGGTTGTACTGGCTGGTTTTGTGTGTCAACTTGACATAAGCTGGAGTTATCACAGAGAAAGGAGCTTCAGGTGAGAAAATGCCTCCATGAGATCCAGCTGTAAAGCATTTTCTCAATTAGTGATCAAGGGGGGAGGGCCCCTTGTGGGTGGTGCCATCTGTGGGCTGGTAGTCTTGGGCTCTATAAGAAAGCAAGCTGAGCAAGCCAGGGGAAGCAAACCAGTAAGGAACATCCCTCCATGGCCTCTGCATCAGCTCCTGCTTCCTGACCTGCTTGAGTTCCAGTCCTGACTTCCTCTGGTGATGAACAGCAGTGTGGACGTGTAAGCTGAATAAACCCTTTCCACCACAACTTGCTTCTTGGTCATGATGTTTGTGCAGGAATAGAAATTCTGACTAAGACGATGGTACTAGAAGATACTCTTCACACTGCCAAAGGAGAAAAGAAAATACTACTCTAGCCACAAACCCTTCAGTCTACAATAATGTCCTGCCTGCTAGTGCAATAAAACAAAGCTTGTGGAGTAACCAACCAGTATCTAAATAGATTCCCACTGATGAGCCTATCTAATCTCAGGTTCTTGCTCACCTGCGAAGTGTTGAGGATAGGTTTTAGCAGAATAGTACTTCACTACATATATGTACCACATTTCACTATCCATTAGCTGTTAAAGGACATACTCTCACCATTTTGCTAGTCCAGCATAATTCCCTACTACATTCTGAATCTTATCCTTATGTCCATAGATAAGTGTAACTACCACTCATCATCAAAGAAGCCTCTCTTTATGGCAAACATCACAGAAAAACCTAACAGGACATGATGAAGAGCTAAACAGATTGTAGGGAGCAGAGGCATGACAAATACATCTATATCACAGCTTCTGTATCTGTGGCTCAGATTCAGAACATCTTAGAAGAGTGGGCAGAAAGATAAGCCGACTGCCAGGAAGTCTTCTATAAAGCAACTGGTCTCTTCTAAAAATGGCTGCATCAACAAGATTGGCACAATGGCAATGTTGGTACATGTGTAAGGTGAAGAGGTGGATTTTGCAGGGTCCACCCTAGACAAAGAACTACAGAGAAGTAATGAGTACTGGGACCAGGTGAATTAGCCCATCCCAGGGATGAACTAACTTATTGGTTGTCCAATGTAATGTGGTCAGCCCTAAAGCCATATACACACAACAAAAATGAACTCAGCAAGCTGTATTCATAGTATCTATGCATACACAGACACATATACATACGTGTGTATAATGGTAATCAAAGAAAAAGAGGCTTTCAACTTGAGAGTTGGTAGAGCATGGCAGGTCTAGAATGGTAACTGGAAGGGGCTGGAAAGAAAGCAGAAGGAGGGAAAATAATATAATTCTATTTTAATTAAAAACAGGTTTTTTTAAGGTGGAAGAATGGTTTTCAGGATTAGAAAGTCAGAGGAGAGATAAGCTGCATACGAGGGTCTTTTGACTATGATGGAAGACTATGGAGATGCCTTGCTGACCATTAGATGGAGGCAGACCTTGAAGGTAGAACATCTCATTGGCACAAAGATGGTTGAACAGGGAGCAAGCTCCTGTAGGGAGATAACATGGGTATTTTCAATGCAGATTGGAGATTATACAGCAGTCACTTCAGCTTCAGTGAGTAGAATAAAATCAAACCCAAATTTAAAGCAGAAATGAGTTTAATGTTCATTCAATATTGACTGTTGAAACAACTTCTGTGAGAGCATTTAAAACAAAATAGGGTTCATTTCAGCTTGGAGTCTGCACGAACAGCAGCCTTGTGTCATCTCCTGCACAGAGACAAGCCCCTGTTCCTCTGCCATCAGAAAGAGACAGCCAATTCATTCCCATTGTGTAGTACTTGCTGCTGTCAAAATTGTGAGCCAGTGAATACCCGGAAATCATGGACAGAATGTAGGGCCTCTGAGAATGCTGTCCCTGTACATTACATGTTCTGATTCAATTTCCTCTGTTGTCAACAAAGACCATTTGAACAGTACCAATAAAATCTGGGCAGCATTTGAGAAGGAACCTGCCAGTAGTTAATGATGTATACTTCTCTAGTGACCAAGCTTCAAATTGAAGGACAATTTTAATCCTCACTAGCCTCTATTCCCTTGATTTTTCTTTTCTCCTCTGCCAAATTAGGGGAAAATATTAAGTGGAATAAATATTGTTAAGATCATTCACAGGCCAACTTGGGGGGTCTTCCTGTGGTACTTAATTTTAAGCGCAACCTGGCTAGGCCATGATGCCCCATTATTGGATCAGATATAAGTCTACATATTACTGTGAAAGTTTTTTCAAATGTGATTAATATTTAAAATGGTAGGATTTAGGTAAAGCAGATTACCCCTATAGTAAGAGTGGGTTACATTCAACCTTGAAGGCTCTAAGGGTAAAGAATGAAACTTCCAGAAGAATGGTTTCGCTTCAAGAAATCAGCAGAGCAACTCTGCCTGTGGATCTGGACTCAATGCAAGAACACCAAATCTATGAGGACTTCCAACTGCCTTAACTGAAAGGATCCCTTAAAATAAAACCGTGAATCTCTGTGGATGGATGGATGGATGGATGGATGGATGGATGGATGGATGGATGGATGGATGGATAGATGGATTGATGGATGGATACAAATATATATTTTCTGTTCTGTTACTCTAGAGAACACTGAGTAGCATTTCCTTTTTGTCTGCCTCACTCTGGCCATTCATCACATCATCCCCGACATATCTGATCTAGAAACTTTTGTGCCGGAAGTTGGGGAACAGAGTAGATTTTCTATGACACTATGTTTTTAATATCTGAGTCTTGATTCTGATTCTAATCTTCAAAATCGTGTGACCATGATGGGAGAATGCCCTCCTACAGAGATCAGAGTCCACAAAACAGTTGAAAGTGTGCTACCTGGGGAAGTCTCGTATTAACACAATCCATCCGTTGGAGACTACCTTCTGTGACTGGGGTGACGCTAATGACCAATATGAGTGGTCAGGAAATGAAGCTGAAGATGGAATAATGATGACAGTTAACTTTTACCAAGTACATTTGGACCTCAATATCAACTCACCTTGGTTCCATTCCCAAAGATTCAACAGAGTCTGTTGAATATTAGCACTTTCTTGTTGCTGTTCCCTGAACAATAAGGTATATCAACTGTGTTCACAGTGTTGTCATGACAGTAGGTATAAGCCATGTAGCAAGTAGATGTGTGGATATGTGTTGACTATGGATAAATACTATGCTATTCTACACAGGGTCCTGAACAGCCTGCATTGTGGTATCTATATTGATCATGCAGATAGTCTCCTGTGTTCACAGAGGGAGCAACTGTGCTTCACCAGTCCAACTTCTCTGAAGAGCATTTAACATTCTTTATTGTATCACATTCTTTATTTCATTGATTGTACAATTTACAGTAGGTCTTACTATTGCCCCAATTCCAATTGACACTCATAGAGGAATGTGTCCAGCCCAAAGCAACACAATTAGCAAATGACAAAGAGAATTGGCCACCAGGATAGCCAACATCCTCACTCTGTTGTCTTCCTAGAACACTGAATAGTTTCTCTTATTAAAGGTCTGTGTACTGTTGTCATCTTAAGAACTTTACAAAATTAGCCACTCAACAATCCAAACAAATAACATTCAGCTTAATGCTGCTGGCCACCAGTCAGTAAGCAAGGCTGGTAAGAGAAATCATGCAAACAAGCTCGAGGGAGAACCAGCCACTTTTATCAGCTGCCATTTACTTGGCCTGAGGGTTAAGTGAAGCTTTACTCTTCAAAACAGTACTGTACACCTCAGAAATGGGAGGCAGGTACATACTTACCAGTTACTCAGAACACATATGGTCTTCATAGGAGACTCCAAAATATATTCAGAAATGTGCCTAGTTCTAGTTCTAGCAGTCTCAGCGCATCTGATATAAAGAAAAATATCAAGCCGATAAAAAGCATAGCAGAGGCTCTTCCATCAAACGAATGAGACTATAATAATATCTTTATGCCTTGCATGTAATGATCATTGCCAGCTGGGTACTTAGTGCCTTCAAGTTGTTAGATCTAAGACTCATAGCAGCACAAAAATAGTCTGAATATTCCAGTAATGGTTTTCAGACAGGCCATAGACCACTGTGTCTATGAGAGAGGGAGGCAGCAGGACCCCAAAGTAAAACAAAAAGCCCTAGGACTTCCCTCCACCCATGCAGTCAGCCCGCCTCCAGTTGAAATCCAGTAGAAAAGGAACCCAGGCAAATAAAGGAGCGTATGTATCATGGGAGGAGAGGCCCTTGGGCCTGAGGCGGTTAGATGCCCCAGTAGAGGGGAATGCCAGGGAGGGAAGACGGGAGTGGGTGGGTGGGGGAATACCCTCATAGAGGCAGGGAGAGGGAGGAGGGGCTGGGGGCTCCAAAGGGGATACCTGGAAAGGGGAAAACATTTGAAATGCAAATAAAGTATCAAAAAATAAAATTAAATTAAAAAATTAAAGTGTAAGTTTTATGCCATAAAATCACAGATTTAAGAAGGTTGCAACCAATATTTTAAGAAAAAAAAAAAAAAAGATTCTTCAGAGAGACAGACCCAGTGGTACATATAACCTGGAGTACATAGAGAGAGACACATGGGAACTGGTCACACGATTAAGAAGACTAAAAATGCCACAATGGATCGCATGCAAGGTAGAGACTGAGGTAAACCTGTGGTAAAAGTCAGTCAGAGCCCTAAGGCCTGGGATCCAGGAACTCCAATCCATGCCTGGAGACAGGAAGAAATGGATGTCCCAACTCAAACAGGAGACAGGAATTCACCTACCTGGCTTTTTTTTTTTTTTTTTCCTATTTGGCCCCTCAATATATCAGGTACTGCCCACACACATTGGTAAAAGTAGACATTTTCTATTCAGCCTATGGACTGGAGTATTTCAACAGAGACCTGATATCCAGTCACTTTAGTACATTAAAGCAATTGATGATAGAATATGCTTGCTTCCCCACAAACTCAACTTGGAGTATTCTCTACAAGATAGTCATGTGTACAGGATGCTGACACGGCTCTTCAGCAAGTGTCCTCCTCCCCCATCCCCTGGTTCTGAAGAAATCCTTGCATCTCTAGGGTCCCCTATCAGCCTGCAACAGTGTTATGGCTGAAGCTTCCACCCAGACCAGGCGTGGCAGCCTGTGTACACAGCCCTGCAAACCTCAGTGACAGGCTCATTTAGAAGCAAATTAGGGGTTAAGTAAAAAGTGCATGACAGAGGCAAAACAGAGTTTCCCTTTCCCCTTCCTGTCGGTTAGAATTAGAAAGTGCCCGTGAGCAGTGGGTGTCAAGAATATGAACGTGGGATGTCATTTCGGCTGCCTCTAATTGAAGTCAGGATAAATGGAGTGGAAAGGCAGCGTCTAATCCAATCAAAACATGAAAAAGGTATTTTGACATGTAAATTACAAACTTCCTGTGTATTTTGTCTCCCCAATTACACCCTCCCCTGTCATGTTTTTAAAAATCGTATCTTAATCTCCCAGTCTCCTAATAATTATGTCATCATTCTTGGGCCCTGAACACTGTGTAATGGTATTTTATGGGCTATGTCATTCATTATTAACTAAACTCACACTCTGTCCCTGGTGATACCATATCTCATGGTGTTCAAATATGCCTGGTGTCAGCTCCTGCTTTGTAAATGCTCCACAGTTCCGCTCTCTGCTTCTTGGTGACATGGGAACAATTTTTTGAAGCACTTTTAGACATTTAGTCTGACTTGCAGATGTTTTATATGGGGATACCTGACACCTTGGTGGGTTTTTTTCTAATTGTATGGGTGATTGGCTTAAAATATAAATCTCTCATCCTTGGGACTCATTGAAATGATGTCACGCTCCTAGAATGGTATTGTGGCTCTTAAAGAAATAGACCGTATTGAGCTCACACAATTGGGACCATCAAAAGAAGCTGGGTATATTTTTTTAAAAATGCCTATTTGACATGCATAGATGATTTATTCCGCATTGATGGAGATACCAGCAAATAAAGTGACAAGTCCCTAAGCAGTTGAAGGTTGAGAGCCTTCAACACTACCCAGCATATGGCTCTGGGCTTAAAGACAGAAAGGGAAAGCAGTGAAGTGCAGGACTTCCTCCAGCTGTCTCCGGGCAACAGGGGCAGACTCAGAACTGTATTTCTCAGGGAGGCAGTTGGACTGCCTCAGGGTCTCCTATGCTCCTGCCCCAGGGCCCCAGGGGAACATTCTGGAGCCAGTGTGTTGCGTTCAGGGTCACTTATAACCAGAACTGGGGCATCTCTATGTTCCAAAGACAAGTTCCACAGTAAAAGTCACGAAGTATCCTCAAGGTTTCATTAAAGACCATGTTTTACTCTAAGGCTCACTCTGATTTGCAGTGTGGCAGTAAAGCAAGGAAAGGCACTAGGCTTTTAAAGATGCACATTCTGATTCTGTACTTTAAGCAAGTCACTTGGCTGCTCTAGCTCAGCCTTAGGATGCTCGCCAGTATGGACGTCGCGGCACATTTGTATGGGGTCAAATGATAAAGATGTCATTGCGTGTTCATGTGTGGGGTTAAAACTAAATGACCAAAGCAGAAGATTTGAGTTAAAGTCGGGAAACTTTAGTTTATGTCTCTGTTCTGCTACTTATTAGCTCTCGGGCTTTAGTTTCTTCTATTTCCTGAATGGATAGAATAACCTATCTCCCCAAGGCAGGTGAGGTAGCTCACCCTAAGTGTTTTTCTAAGGTGTCCAGCATGTAGAAGACATTATAAGATTACCAGAGCCACAGACTGTCATTGAATAAGTTTGAATGACATAATTGACTGATGTCCCAATCCAAGTGGTCAACCCTGACATCATACGGAACAGGCAACAAACACTGTTTGGGGGTCTTGGCAGGCTGTGTTCATATGATTGTGCATCTCTGTATACATGTGACAGCAACAGCTAAGGAAAGGGAGGCCATGAATTTGAGAGGGAGAGAAGGCAGGGCCCATGGAAGGGGTTGAGGATGGAAGAAAAGGGAGAAATGATGCAATTACGTTTTAATAAACAACAAAAATGCTATTTAAAAAGCAATTGTTTTCTTTTATTAATTATTACTAATATCTAGTGTATCAAACTAGTAAATTAAACACTATCATATCGTGCATATGTATATATACATACATACATACATATATAAATACACATATATATGAAAACAAGACTATTCAGTCTTTTATCACTTAACATGTCCTGAGGTGTGTCTCTAGATGACTTGTTACTACTTCCATAGAATAAAAGTATGCTCTTGGCTATGACATCACCGAATGATGTAACCACACAGGACTGTTGACCCGTATGTGGTTCAGTGTTGGCCAGAGCATCACTACGTAGTTGTAGTACAGCACAGGTGTTATATGCAGAGCTGAATGACTGGGCTTCAGGCATCCACTAGGAGTCTTGGGCCGTACCCCTGAGCAAGGGGAGGCAGTATAGTAGGGTTTCAGGGACACTGGTCCTGTGCGGCTGTGGGAAGAAGTTGGGGACACCAGCAGCCAGGCAGCAGCTTCTTTTGTACACTTCTCTAATCAGTATCCCACTGGCCCTGTGGGAATTTTTAAAATTATGAGGAAATGGGCTCTGATCTCATCGATTTCAAAAACATAAATACAACCTTTTAGAAAAATTGACCCCAATGCAAAAATGAAACGTAAGATATACTCTTTGAGATGTTCAGAGTAGTGTATTGTGCTAGAACATTCTTAAGGAGGCAGACAGGACAAAGAGATCATCCCATAGAAATAGAGCCACAAATAGTCACCATATCAATATGAAATTGGACAGAATTATATAAAAGGCACAGACAAGGGTTTTTAATTATTCCTCTGCAGGAGATTAAAACCAACAGTTCAAAGCTCAAACTTGAATTTTTTAAATTGATTTCTGTGATGCTAGGGATTGAGCCTAGAGACTCAGAAATGTTAAATGAGTGCTCTACTCAGGAGCTACGTCTCCAGTCTCAACCTGAAAGTCTTACACATCCAGTGAGTTTACATGCTGCAAATAAAACCCAAATATTTTTACATTTATGTCTACAAAATACAGAAGCTCTTAACACCCCAAGTGAACATGTCCTATTTAGCATCCATCCACTTGGTATACCTGCTCTCGGCATCTGCTAACTACTAAAACAATCTCTGTCCCTGTTAGACTCCAGTCTGCTGCTGTTTGCTCTTCAGGGCTGACCATACCACATCATAGGCTCCTCATTC
The DNA here is from genome assembly GCA_028551405.1 of Uromys caudimaculatus. Lineage (NCBI taxonomy): Eukaryota > Metazoa > Chordata > Mammalia > Rodentia > Muridae > Uromys > Uromys caudimaculatus. The sequence continues at coordinate 121,476,623 of CM052703.1, read as the reverse complement.
ACTGCTGAGCAATGGCACCCAGTCAGGCAGCTTCATGCAGTCTCTGTAAGATCTCCTGCTGGAGGAAATGTCCCTTCTCACACAAACCTAGCCCAGCTCCATTTCAAAGGCTGTGTGGCTGCCTCTCACACTCCTGTCTCTTTCCCCATTAACTCTGAAATCTGAACTTACTACAGATGCCAATGGAATAGACCCTAGCTTACCTGACTTAGAACGGCTGCCTCTGATCAGGCCATGTCCCTATACTGTGACTCATCCCTTCAAGAGTCTTGTTTCTCATCAGCAGAGTGAAGATGCCAACCACTGCAAAGTGTCAGTTCTCCGGGAAGCATCTATACTGTAAAGGATCTTTCCATTTGACCCTATGAGGAAATAATATATAAGATAACGGCAAATGTCCAACTTCTAGAATAATGGGAAGACTCACATGCCAGAGGTGATGGTTGAATTCAAGGAGCCGTCTTCCAGACACGACAGGACTGATGCACATAAGAACTCCCAGAGACTATGGCAGCACACACTTGACTTTATGGAGTTTTTGAAAGATAAAGAAAATGAAGTTGGATGGGTATGGAAGCAGAGAAGATCTGGGAGGAATAGGGAGAGGAAAAAGACTGAGATCAAAATATATTGTATAAAAAATTTAGTCAAAGAAATGAGTTTGGGTAGTTCCACTCAGTACCTGTTTGCCCAATACTGCCTCACTGCTTATGAAAATGGCCATTAACAAGTAGGCAGAGATATTTCTGTCTTCTCTATTTCTCAAGAAGTAAAGCGATCCTATTTCCAAAGCTGCCAAGTATTTGACTGGAGACTTGAGTGAACCAGAGCCCTTCAGATGGCAAACCAGCGCCAGTGCTATCTGGCCTGCATGTCAAGGTTCAAGGATGGGTGATCAGAGCTGACGTATGTCTTGTTCTAATTCTACTGTTCACTCGCCCCTGAGCACATTAGCCAATCCCCACCCCTTCTCCATGTGGTGACCTTTGTTAACTACTGCCTGGGTACCTCTGCCCATAGGCAGTTTTCATGTTCTAAATCAACATCTTGCCAGATTGAACATGGCTTAGACTATCTTGATTCTAAAACAATCTAAACCGTGGTGGTAACCAACTGCTCTATAATTGGACTTAAGACCTACTGAACAAGAAGGAGACCATGCCTGGTATGGTCTCCTAGACCTGGAAAACTACCCAGTACTAGTGGAATCATGGTGACTGGAGCAGAATCTAAAACCACTCATTTATTAAACCAGCATAATCTATAATAAGAGTCTATAAATAGTTGTCCGCATGCCCACAGATAAGTGTAGTCTTCACCCCTTACCAAGGAAACCTCCCTTTGCAATAGCTGGAGACTAATCCAGAAAACCACAACTAATAAATATGCAGTTGTGGATACATCTGCAAAACCCTCTCACACCAAAGGTTCAGGGAAAGTTGCCAAAGAGGAGTGGAAACATTGTAAAATGACAGAGAGTTGGAATGTTCTGAAATTGTGTCTCCTAGTAACATCAGAAGCTTTACCTGTAAAGTCACCAACATGACGGACCAAATGTAAGCTGAACAAGGAGGACGTCAAGGAACATGGGGAACTAGATGGGAAAAAAACAAGGGCACAACCCTACACAGAGAGCTATAGGTGACTTAGTAAAGCTGGGAGCAGGAGAGGGGGTCTTCCCTAGGGAAGAGCACAGCAATTGGTGGTCCAGGGCCAAACAATCAGCCCTGAAAGCATACATGCATGTAGCATTATATGGATGCCACAGGTTATATTTCAGAATATGTATGTATATGCAGATACATATATACATGCAGTAAAAATCACTGGAAAAAGAGGCCATGAATGTGAAGGAGAGTAAGGAGGGGCATACGACAAGGTGTGGGGGGAGGGGAGGAAAAAGAGAAACATAGTAATTAAAATATGATCTCCAAAATTCAAAGCTGCCTTCCACTGTCTTCTAATTTGCAGTATAACTAATGAAAATCTACTCATTTCCATTTTTGTTTCTCTGTTCCTAGGATGTCTGCTTTTCACAGCTGCTTTTAGAATTTCCTCCTTATCCATAGCCTTGCACAGTTTGACAACTCTAGCACTGATATAATTTGGGAGGAATGGAGACCATCGTTTCTTGCAGCATCTTTGTCTCCCTGCCTTCCTTTTCTCTAATCAGATGTATGTCGTGCCCATTGACATTGTCCTGAGTTTAATTAATCTCCATCTTTTTTTCTCTGTATTCTTTTGGGACAGTGACTGTAACTGTATCTTCATAGTTTACTATATCTTAATGGTTACTATAGCTGTATCATCCTGGTTACTATAGCTGTATCATCCTGGTTACTATAGCTGTATCATCCTGGTTACTATAGCTGTATCTTCATGGTTACTGTAGCTGTATCATCCTGGTTACTATAGCTGTATCTTCATGGTTACTATAGCTGTATCTTTATGGTTACTATAGCTGTATCTTCATGGTTACTATAGCTGTATCTTCATGGTTACTATAGCTGTATCTTCATGGTTACTATAGCTGTATCTTCATGGTTACTATAGCTGTATCTTCATGGTTACTCTAGCTGTATCACAGTTACTATAGCTGTATCTTCCTGGTTACTGTAGTTGTATCTTCAAATTCAGGAGTCTTTCTTCTATACTGTTTAATGTGTGGATACTCTACCCAGTGTATTTTTATCTCATACCTTGTAGTTTTTGTTTATTTTAGATTCTAACTCATCATGACTGTTCTTTCTTTCAGCTTAACACATATCTAAATACAATGACAATTTTACTCAAACTTTTCTAGTATTTGTGGTATTTCTGCATCTGATTTGGATAATTTCTGACTTATTTATAAGTCATATTTTTCAATTTATTTTTATGTCTGCTATTTTTAGAGTATTTCAAACGTTATTAACTTTGCTGTTGTGGATGCTAGATATGTTTGAGGTTTTTATTTCATTGATTTTATGTACATGGGTGTTTTGCCTGCTTGTATATCTGCACACCACTTACATGCCTGGTGTCCTTGAAAACCAGAAAAGAGTATCAGATCCCTGGACTAAAGTTACAGGCTGCTGTGAGCAACCATATGGGTGCTGGGGTTTGAGCCCAGGTCTTTTGGAGAAGCACCAATTAACTTAGTCACTAAGCCAACTATTTATCTAGCCCATGTTTGGGCCTTTAAATAAATATTCTTAAACACTGCTCTGGCCCTACAATTAACACAAAATACTGTTAAATATTATGCATCATGCCATTTGAATTTTGAAGCCTTCCACTCTAGCTGAGAATAGCACAAACTTTCCTTGGCTCTGTGGGAGAGTTGCAATTGCTTTGAGGCCAACGCCTTTGCTCACATAAAAATATTGATGGATTACAACTGAAAGCTCAATGGATACTCATACAGGTCCACAACACACTTGGAGGGTCTCCCTCCCTCCCTCCCTCCCTCTCTCTCTCTCTCTCTCTCTCTCTCCTCTTTTTTTATTGTTCTTTTTATTGAGTTTTAGTTATTCATCCTTTCTACCATCTCTTCAAACACATAAACTACCAAGATCTCCTCTCTTTGCAACGTCCCTGGAAGCCCTGCCAGCCTTTGGCTGGAATAATTCCATGATTCCTCTAGTTTGTTTCCCCCATTCAAGGACCAGTGTCTGTTCACTGCATATCTAAAGCCTTGAAAATCGTACTCTTCTCTAAAGATGTATTCTCTAAAGAGAATTCAGCGGTTGAATTCTCACCTAGCAAATGCAAGCACCAGAATATTAAAATGAAAACCTGATTCTTTATACTTTAATCTAGTTGGGTTTTGTTTGTTTTTAGTTGTTTCCAGGAAGAAGACACGTCTGGTCCATGCTACTCGGCCTCATCTAGGAGCAGACTGGGTATTGTCTTCTTGACTTATGGATGCAGTAAGGCATCTTCTGGCCTTAGTCCCACCATCCAGTAAGAAATACTTCACCGAGCCTTGTGCTCATTTGCACTAGTCATCTCCTAGGCTGCAGTTTGGGGTCTAATTGTGCTCATCTCTAGCTCCCCTTTCCTCCTCTTCTTTTCCATTCTACCCTTTCCTAGCTCTCTTTAGCTCTTTCTCCTCCCTGCCCCCATGCTTCCTTTCAGTTATCCATCCATCATTTCCAACCATGGGATGATTGGCCCAAAGCTAGGACTCAGGGGGTCAATGGTAAACAAGACAGTATCCTGCCCTCAATGAGCACGTGGCTTTACTCTTTATAGTTCAAAGTTCATGTGGGATGACTTGAGGCAGGGAGTGAATTACACTGTCATTTGGTTTACTGTGACGCAATGCATACAAAATAGCAAAAAAGATACAATCCTTTGTTGTTGTTCAGCATTAAATTGGGCACCGTGGCTGTCAATTTCTATAGCCAGAAACAAGGGATAATAATAGTCCCCACATGATCACAGTAAAAATTGAATGAGATCATGAACAGGAAGTCTCTACAGCACCAAGGATATAAGAGGTGTTCAATAGATGTACATTCCTTTTCTGAATTCTCTCGGTCCCAGGAACTCCATGCCTTTCGTAAACCAAGACTCCTGCAATTTATTACATACTCTATGTGCTATGAAGTGCCAGGCAAGCCAGAATTCACAGATAGTCTTATCATCATCTACATCATATGCATTCTTAGTCTTAGAGTAGAAAAGTAAAATAATCGGGCAGTGGTGGCGCACGCCTTTAATCCCAGCACTTGGGAGGCAGAGGCAGGTGGATTTTCTGAGTTCGAGACCAGCCTGGTCTACAGAGGAAGTTCCAGGACAGCCAGGGCTACACAGAGAAACCCTGTCTCGAAAAACCAAAAAAAAAAGAAAGAAAGAAAGAAAGAAAGAAAGAAAGAAAGAAAGAAAGAAAGAAAGAAAGAAAGAAAGAAAGAAAGAAAGAAAGAAAGAAAGAAAAGTAAAATAATATAAATTCCAAATGAAAATTTGCTGCCTTTTCCTCCAGAGCGAAGCCTGTTAGTGACCAGCTCATGGTGTGACACCATTATTATTGAGTGTCCTTTCAAGCATGCACATGAAAACTGGCACCATGAGGGTCTCAGAGTCCTGAGTCTTCAGCAAACCCCAGGGTCACCGGAGCACTTGTTTCTTTATTAGTTTCCTATAAAAATCCCATTGTGATAAAGTTCCGAAGCAGAAGGGATAACACGAGGGAAGAATGTACCCTAACGTATGAAAACACGTCCCGGGTTTAGGTGCATTCGTTTCTGGAGAAATTGACCTTCTGTAAAGAGAGCAGACAAAGACAGCTCCACAGATCAACAGCAATCACTGGCAATCAGTCACACAGAAGTAGAACTTGCGGCAGTGGTAATGAGGGTGCACATTAAAATAAAGTCATCGTGTGCCTGGCCTCTTTCCCATGCTCCTCTGCTTCCCATCCTTCCGCCATGCTCTTTTTCCCAGCATGCCTCCTGCACTCACGAACTTAATTAACTCTCTCACCTTACATCTCCCCCACCCCACCCCACCCACGGCCTGCAGCCTCCTTATCCCTTTTTCTCTAGGCCAGGACTAGACCCTCTTCTAAGTCTCATATAGAAACCATCTCCCTCTCTGAAAAATACCCGTGGGCTTCCAGAACCGCTGCCCTGCAGTCTTGGTTAGACCTTCTCAACACTGCTGTCATTTAATGCAGTAAAGAGTGAGCATAGACCATTAACTCAGATTTCTCCAGTAGCGTAGCTAAGCTCATATGGAAGTCTGGAGTGATATTCATTGATATGCAAATCTCTAAAAAGGATTCTGGGACACAGAGAGATTTTCCCATAGGATCAGAGTCCAGCCTGTACTTAACAGCCTCACTGTGTATGTGGCGGGGGGAGGGGGACTGCAGGGGGCTGAAAGGAAATCACCAACATCCGAGAGGCTAGGTGTTAGAAATACACAGGCAAATATTATAGTTATACATAATAACGATGCCTTTGCTGACCACAACCCCTACATCAATGCACAGCTAATGCTCCCAGGACGCGATCTGTTTAATAGGCACCGCCTTATCTCTGTCCCCTGCTTTTATGCTGGGTCAAAGAAAAATACCAGGAAAGCACATGAGAATGTTGTAATAACCAGTCCAATTAAGAAGCTCTCTCTCTCTCTCTCTCTCTCTCTCTCTCTCTCTCTCTCTCTCTCTCTCTGTGTGTGTGTGTGTGTGTGTGTGTGTGTGTGTGTGTGTGTGTGTGTGTTCTGAGGGCTCCTGAGATCTGCAGGAAAGGAAATCTCATGTGATTTGGTGCAAATTCATGCGCATGCACACATTTCTGCCATGCAAACGCAGGAGAGAAGAGCCACGGGCACAAGTTCATTGTGCAGACAGATCATTTGCACATCCAATTAAGTGAGAGGAGAAATCGGAAAATCCAATTACTTCATCTCAGGTATCCAAAGTTGTTATTTCTTCCCAGACTTATTTGCGGGTTAAAAACCACCTCGACTATAGATGAAATCCAATATTCTGTATGTACACCTAATTCTTGTACAATTTGCATCTGCAGCTTCTTACTGGCATTCTTGGTTGAGTTCTTCTTCAGAGTGTGTCTTTTCCTCCTTCAGGTATGTAACTGTATTCAATTTAGATTTTTTTTTCAGAAAAAAAGTCATAAAAAGAAATATTGTCATTATTTCAATAATGATCAGGCAGAGTTTTGAAATACTTATTTTTGCCAAATACATATTGTTCTAATTGGTTTATAGCTCTGCCTACAAAAGTATGTGAGCCATACCCAAGTAACAC
>CM052703.1:121440938-121469366 GCA_028551405.1 Uromys caudimaculatus | reverse complement strand
CCCCCCCCCCCCGGTCGTCCTGGAGTTTGGACCACCAGCCAAAGAATACATATCTATGGACTCATGGTTTGGACCACATATGTGGCAGAAGATGACCTCAATGGCCATCAGGGAGAGAGGAGAGGCCCTTGGGCCTGAGGATGTTAGAGGCCCCAGTAAAGGGGAATTCAAGGCGGGAATATGGGGATGGGTGGGCAGGTGGGTGGGAGGTGGAATTCCCTCATAGAGGTGGGTTGGGGAGGGGATAGGGGGTTTCCAAAGAGGAGACGCAGAAAAGGGGAAACATTGGAAATGTAAATAAAGTATCAAAAATTAAAAAAATAAAAATTAAAAAAAAAGGCTGTAAAACAAAAAAAAAGGGAATATGGAGAGACTGCTTAAAAAAAAAGAGAAATGAATAAAAAGTAGTGGTGAATATCAAGATGTCTTGCTTGGCTGGTTGAGGACAGTTTTATAGAGACAGGTTGCAGGTGAAGACAGAATGAGAGAATGAGAATGAGCCAGAAGATTGGAGCAGATTGCCAGAGTTAGTTTGAAGCCAAGCAGAATAATTCAGTCAGAAGCTTAGAGATAGCCAGTTTGAATCAGTCAGCTTGGAGAGGAGTTTGGGCCAGAACAGCTGAGTTCAATCAGTCAGTCGGAGTTCAGAAAGAGCTAGAAAGGGTGAATTTATTCAGCAATAAACCCCCCAAATGATAATTATATCTGTCAAATAAAAGTTACATTTACACTCATCCCAAAAAGACATGTCACCATCAAATCCCTCTGCCCAGGGATCCACAAACTCCTCAGAAAAGGAAAAGCCAGAGGAAATGGAGGACACTAAGAAAGCAGGGTCCTCTAAATTAACATAATTGATACACATCTGAACTCTCAAAGATTGAGGCAGCTTGCACAGGGCATGTCTGGAGGTGCACCAGATGGAGTCCTAGAGTGGACACATATCTCCATCCCAGAAGCAATCACCAACTGATAGCCACTTGCAAAAGAGAATTTAGTTCTGCCTTGGAAGTCTCACTGGGGAAACAAACTACTCTTAAGGGTAGAAGGAATGCCCAGCAGGAGATAGTCAACAGAAAACAAACTCAAAGCCATTTTTGGCTGTTTCTGGACTTATAAAGTCCTGTCAGGATTTTTCATTTTTAAAAACTAAAAAATCTTATTAGTTTTTACTTTTATATTTTTTCTTCTCTTGTTTTTACTCTACAGGTCCTATGTATAGATTTTATGGCTTTCAGTTTAGTGTTTTTATAGGATTCCAGAGTGTACAAACAACTGGGTCTCTGCTTCTTGTACTATCTCTTGGGCTCTTTTTCTTCTGTTTATCTGTTTGATTGTTTGTTTGTTCCAATTCCAATGTGTTAGTTTTGGTTTATCATATTTTATTATAATATTAAAATATTATATTATGTTATATATTATAATCCCATAGAAACCTGTTTGTTTTATAATAAAAAACAGGAAGGGAGTGGATCCAGATGAGAAAGGAGGTAGGAAGGATCTGAGAGGAGTAGAGAAAGAGAAAACCATAATCAGGATATAGTATGTAAGGAAAAAAAAATCTATTTTCAGTAAAAGGGAACAAAAGAAGAGGCCATGCAAACAGCCCTCCTGCTTTCTGTTCCCTTTCTCTCGTAGCCCATTCTAGGGAGTTCGTGAACTTCAGATCATTGTTTTTGACCAGCAAAGAGAGTGTGGGACTCTCTGTGTAATCAGGCAGGAAAGACAAGACCAATGTTTGCAGAATACTGTGGCAAGATGAGGTCCTACAGATTGGTCTTGCCATGGGTTCTTTCAGATCAGTATGGGTTTCAACTTTTCATCCGGTCAAACTCGCAAGTAGACACTACTCTGTACCACTGACCTTGGGCCACTCGGAACGTTACTGTTACCAGCCAGGGCTCAGAAAACACAATCTGACACCAGGCCATCAAGGAACTACATATGCAAAGGTGATTCTCTAAGGTCAAAACAGGGTGGGAAAGTTCCCCATCACCCACTCACATCACAGTGTGGTGCATGTGGGGGCCCTGGTGTGAGTCAACCTTCTATGTTACCAGACATAGAAAAGGAAGGTACACAGAACTGCAGTCAGGAGATGAAATGTGATAAAGATAATAAACAGCTACAATGTTACTTTATGTGTTTCCCACTGGGATTATTATTTCCGTTTTTATTATATTTTATTAAAACAGTTTGGTATAAACAACAAACTTCATGATGATAGCACATATATTTTTATTTTCCACTTCTCTTGATTGTACCAGGAGATCACATGGCCTAGACCTTGACTGACCTGAACCATTAAGGCCTGCACCCTCTTATGATGTTCCCTAACACTAGAAATTGCCTAAAAATTCCTCTTTCAGAATGTGTCCCTGTAATTTAGTGATACATGACCAAACTTGAAATTGCAATTCGCTTATTGAATGTGCTCCAGCTAGAGAAGATATCAAAAATGTGCCCTCTACACACCTCGCATGCTCAGGCCATTTGTTTTGTCTTCAGATCATCTGTTCTGCTGGCCAGGTACACGTGGAAATGGAGGCCAAACAAGGTGCTCTTTACCCATACATTTCATCAGCCCTTGCTGCAAATCACCAATCTCTCTCTGTCCCTGTCTGTCTGTCTGTCTGTCTGCCTATCTGTCTGTCTCTGTCTCTCTCTGTCTCTCTCTCTCTCTGTGTGTCTCTCTCTGTGTCTCTCTCTCTCTGTGTCTCTCTGTGTCTCTCTCTGTCTCTCTCTCTCTCTGTCTCTCTCTCTCTCTCTCTCTCTCTCTCTCTCTCTCCCTCTCTCTGGTGTGTATCAGGTAGGTCCTTAGGCTCCTTAAGAAGTTCCTTGCTCTGCTGGTATATGGTAGGAGGTCTAAAAAGATTAGTTAGTAAAGACTAAAGATCATCTATCAGCTTCACCTTGCCAGAAAAATCAACCACAAAAAGCTCCCTGAACTAACAAGATGGTTCAATGGGTAAAGGAGGTTTCCACCAAGCCTGACAACTGGAGTTCAACCCCTGAAGCTCACATGATAGAGGAGAAGGACCCACAAGCTGTCCTCCACAGGACTGGCATGCCGTTGCACATTTGAGCATACACACACACACACACACACACACACACACACACACACACACACACACACACACCATCATATACCACGAATAAATGTTTAAAACAATTCAAGATTTCCAGCTGATAAAATATCACTTTCACTACTCAGAGGAGCCTCCACCACTCTGCCCTGACCCCCTTCATCCATTCATCATCCTCACAGGGAAGAGAGCAGCAAGCACGTTGAAGTGCCCAGGCATCTCCAATTCAGTTCTGCTTGAGCAGAGCAACACAAGCTCTAGCTTCATATGCACTGGTCTTCATATTGCTCTGGCCCTTCACCGTGAGAAACAGTGACTGGGCCTGAACTATTTGCTACTGGGTCCCTGCACATGCATGTTTTCCATCTTACCTCAGAGGATGTTGGACATTATTTTTAAAACATAATATTAAAAGTACCAGCCTCCTCCTGCTGATTCTTAGTAAAACAAGAGATAAACTCACATGGATGGGAAGTTTGAAGGTAGCGTCTCTGAAAAGATATGAATTGAATAATGATAAGTTTTAAAAACCTTTCTTAGTCTCATTAACCAGAATACATCCTAACCATATGCTCTGCACATGATTTTAAGAATCATGGCGACCTCCTACTAGAGACTTCCCGAGGGTTCCAGATCTCAGAGTCACTTTTGTAAGAACTATACTGGTATGGGTAATAAGTGAAGAACAATTTAGTATTCTCCCTCATTCTTGGAAAAGATTGTTTTAAAGTTTATTGTTTAAAAAGCTTATATATAAAGACTTTTATAGGCCCAGACTAAGAAAAGAAAAACGCCGAGTACATTAATGTTAACCAGAAGATATAACCGTATATCCCTAAATCTAGGACATTTAGGTCAAAATCACCCTGGAAAAAATATCTAACCAAGAGGATGTCGTATCTCTTGAGAAAAGGGCCTTTTCTTGTGCAAAATTGTACCACGCATGTGTACTAAACACAGGGCTGGTAGAAAAATAACAGAAAGAATTCTATTTCCAAAACTGGAACCAATGTTCTCCTCTCTAAAAATAGTGAACCTACTAAATTAACTCCAAGAAATTAAAAAGGAAAGACAAGAAACACTTTTGGTAGTGCCACCTGGTGGATTCATCTAGAAGTGGCCTCCTCTCTTACAGCTTTGGAGAGAGACAAATCTTGGCTTATAAGGACCATTTAGCCCACTAACTCTCCCCAGGCTCTCCTTCAGTCTCTCTTTGGGCATCTTTAGTGTACTTTTTTCTGTCTCTCATCGGCTAATGCTTGAGGTTCCATCTTTCATTTCTCAGCCTTTTCCTTGCATTAAAGCAATTTTACAGCAAGATTTACAGCAAGGGCAGGAATAAAAACTATTGTAAAATGGCCACAGACAACATTACAAAGAGCAATAAAGCCAGCCATTGCACACAGCTAGTATTGTGCAAGCCACCTGTCCCATTTGTAACTTCTGCACAGCTGCTCTTAGCCCATCTGCTGTGTTTGGAAAGACCTGTCACCTTCTGTAAAGGTTGGCAGACCATCGTGGTCAGTTCTTGTCTCTCAATCTCTGAGTTCTGATAAAACTCAGATATCAGAGGAATAGTCACCAGGAATCTTCTGCAGCTGCAAGATATACCAAATTCAATCACACATATTTCTCTAAAAGTTTTAAATTGAATATTCCAGTAGGTTCACAAGCAATGTGGAAAAGAAGGGAAAGCCATGGTTTGTGGATAGCGTTACGATTTAATGAGCATCTATTTAGTACAAGATGAAATGTTTACACATGTTATCTCTGTGGCACCATAGAGATGAGTGCATCCATCACCATTTTCAATAAATAATTCTATGGACTCTGACAAGAACTTGACCTAGCAACTGTGTAGGATTACTGGAAGAGTTCCAGGTCACCCTAACAACAGGCATAATCCATCTTGTTGTGACTTAAACATCTTTATGAGAGTTATCCACATATTAACTCATGCTTTTAGTCACAACCAGCCCATGGCTATGTGGAAGACTATGTGGAAAGTGGTGGCTCCCAGAAAGCTTAATAACTAGTCAGAGACCATAGGTGAGTGAGCGCCAAAGCCAGAATGGGAAGCCAGAAATCATATTCCAGAGCTCTGTGATCTTTTAACACATAACATAATTCATTCTTTGGCAGGATCTCATGTAGCCGAGGTTGTCTTCAACGTTGTTATGCAGCTGAGAATGACCTTGACCTTCCAATTCCCCTACCTCCACTTCCAGAGTGCTGGGATTACAAACATAGACCATTATGCCTATTTTTACATGCAGGGGATCAAACCCATGCTTTCACGAATGCTAGGCAAATGATCTGCTAGTATCTCCAAAAACTGTTTGTGATGGTTTGAATATGCTTGTCCCAGGGAGTGGCACTATTAGGAGGTGTGGCCTTGTTGGAGTAGGCGTGGCTTTGTTGGATGACTTGTGTCAATATGGGTGTGGACTTTAAGACCCTGATCCTAGCTGCCTGGAAGCCAATATTCTGCTAGCAGCCTTCAGATGAAGATGCATAACTCTCAGCTCTGCCTGCACTGTGCCTGCCTGGGTGCTGCCATGTACCCACCTTGATGATAATGGACTGAATCTCTGAACGTGTAAGCCAGCCCCAATTAAATGCTGTCCTTATAAGAGTTGTCTTGGTCATGGTGTCTGTTTGCAGCAGTAAAACCCTAGCTAAGACACTGTTCTTTTGATGATTTACATTTACAACGTTTCTATTGGTTCTTTAATTTGGAGGGGGTTAGACAAGATTTCTCTGTGTAGCTTTAGTTGTCTTGGAATTGATTCTGTAGACCAAACTAGCCTTGAACTCAGAGATCCACCTGCCTCTGCCTCCTGAGCACTGGGATTAAAGGTGTGAACCACCACTGCCCAGTTCAGTTCTTTGATTTTTCATTGAATTCATTTTCATTAAATTTTATACTATGTATTTTCCTCATATTCACCCCATTCTCCTTCCAGACTCCTCCACCACTCCTCACACACCCAACTTCATGTTCTATGCTTTGGTTTTTAATTCTTCAAGTACAATTTCTGCATCTCACACACTCTTGGATGTGTACCCTTCCATTGTAGCATACTCAATTCACCATGGGCTGTGTCCTTAAAGAAAATGAATTCTTCCTAGCCTAGCAACTATTCACTGCCAACAGCCCTGATCTAGGGGTAGAACATCCTGCCCACCTCTCCCATTTGGTGGGGTTTTGTCTGACTTGAGTTTGCACAGGTCTTGTGCATCCTTTCATAGCCTATGTGGGTTCATATTTGCCACTTTCCTGCCTTCTCCAGAAAACAGTTTCCTTTGCAGACAGCTACCACCTCTTTCCTCTTATATGCTTTGTGTTCCCTCTGCTGAAATGGTGTCTGAGCCTTGGGAGGAGAGGATATGATATAGATGTCCCACTGAGGACTGAATTGCTCAATTTCCCATTCTCTGGGCCTTGATCAGTTGTGGCTCTGAATTAATTACTATCTCCTGCCAAAGAAGCTTCTCTAATGAAAGATGAGGTGCACTCATCTATTTGTGTGTCACGTTAATACTATTTCTATTTAACAGAATGACCATAGTAGGTTCTCCCCTAGGGCTTATGATTCCTCTTAACTTTCACACCACTACTGCACCAGTGGGCGTGTCTTGCCTGGCTGGCGATTGTTGTTAGTTTGCAGGGTTTACAGCTGCATAAGGTTGATAGTTACAGTCTCCCCCACCCACAAGAGCATGCGTAGCATCTCCAGGTACTACAAAAGCTACAGTAGAGATGGAGCTTCCAAGTGAGTGCCAGCTTGGTTTCCCCATGACTCAGTAATATAATGTCTTCATTATATTATCATATGCTGAAGGGTAACCAAGAATATTGGCAGTAGCCTGTAATATTTGTAGATCTGTGAGAACTCAGTGGCCAACAAATCCAAAAGAGGTAATTCCTGGCGCTGGGCTTCTTACTTGTTAACTATCAAAATCAACTTTTTTTCTACAATTCTAGAAATTAATCAAAGGCTTGCAACTACTCTGGAACTGTGTATTTAAGAAAAACATACAAATATTAGGAAAATCAATTACTTGTGGCATTTTCAATTTACCTTGCCTATATCCCTCACTCCTTGGCTCTAGTTGGAAGTAAAAATTAGTGGTTCACATTTCTGATGCTGAACTGAAGAATCAGGAGCCCCTGAGGAAGTACAGGTGTGGGCTTGCTAGAAAAAGACCTTAAATATGCTTGCTTTAAGAACTAAAGGAAAGTAAAAACAATGCTTTAAGAAGTATAGACTATTCATGAAGGGTTGGGTATGTATATACACATATATATGTGTGTGTATATGTATATATTATATATACATATATGTAACATGTGTATATATGTGTGCCTGTGTATGTATGTATGTATATACAAATATATATGTATGTATATATATATACATATATATATATGTATATATATGTATATATATATATACACACACCCAACCCTTTACAATTACACACACACACACACACACACACACACACACACACACACAAATACACACAATGTGGGTCTGCGTCTGCCCCACTACACGGCCTTTTGGAGAGGCATAATGAGGGAAGTTTGACTGCACTTATCCCAGGCAGCAGCCACCACATCTCCCTTTAACTCTCCTATCTGGCCAGTGCAGAAGACAGATTGGTACCAGTATAGTGGGGTATTCCTGTGACAATCTGACCACGTTTTGGGGAGGAGTGTGGAAGGACTTTGGAACTTTGGGCTAGAAGAGCCATTCCGTGTTAAGAGCTCTGTGGGATGTTGTGTAGGAGCTTGGAAGATAATGTTGAGAACAGTGCAGAAGATGGAGGCCTGGCTTGTGAAATTTCAGAGGGAAGATTAAAGACTCTTATCAGGGCCGTTGCTTTTTTGATTGTGAAGATTCTGTGGTTTGGTTAGCTGGGGCTGAAGAATCAGCTGTGATTAACAAGATACCAGAACTACTAAAGTGAAAACTTTGCATTACTGGGACCATTGGTGCTGGTTAGCTAGAGCTAAGATATTAGTGGTGATTAAGAAGAGACCAGCATCATTGAGGTGAAATCTTCTGGGAAGTGTTTTCTGAGAGCACAGAGGCTGTGTTCCAGAGATAGCCAGGGTTGTACCTTGTGCTGTGGCTGGACTTGGTAATGTGTAAGAGTCACTCAGGTGGTACTGGTTTTGAAGGCATGAAGGGGTCATGAAGATAGATAGATAGATAGATAGATAGATAGATAGATAGATAGATAGATAGATAGATAGATAGATAGATAGATAGATAATTACATAAACTAACATAAATTCTACAGTACAAAGTCTAATAAAAATGAAAAATTCAGAATAGAGGTTAAGCAGAACATGTTAGTAAGCAGAGGAACATATTAGCACACTTGGAATTAGGTCATTTCTATTGTGTAGTTCTAGGATAGGAAGTTATAAAAGGCAGAAGTTTTAGATAACATCAAGGAAACAGAGTTTTCCTGATTCAACGGGGCAGATATACAGATGAACTCACAGCAATTATGCCAGCAGGAACAAGACCTACACAAACTCTAAACAGACAAAATCCAGCACAGAGGTGAGGGAGGTAGACATGAAATCCAACCAGCAGCTGAGGAACTGTTAGCATCTGAGAGCTGCTGGAGTCTGTTTTCTCTAATAACATGGCTCCTGGTATGTTGATCACATTCCAGAGCATGTTTCACTCACAAAACTAGCTGGGCTTGATGGGAAAGTGAAAAAAGGGAAGAGGGGGAGGAAGAGGAGGAAGAGGAGGGAGAAGAGGAGGAGGAAGAAGGGGGAAGAAGAGGAGGAAGAGGAGGAATCCCGAAGTTGAATGAAAGGGATGGAAGCATGAAGAGGGATGGGAGAAGCTGTGGCAGACACTATGTTCAAAATACATTATATGGTATTATCGAAGAATTAATAAAACAGCATTTCTTTAAAAGTGTTATGTGGCCTGAAAAGCATGAGGATGACAAGGAGTCTTAGAACTTTGAGAGATCACCAAAGGCTGCAACAAGCACAAAGGGGATCTGAAAAAGGAGGGAGATAAACAAATAGAATAGTAGAAGAAATGATGACAGGAGAAATAAAGGCATTTCAAAACTGATGGGAAATGCTAAGTAGATATTCAAGAAGCTCAACAAAGCCTAATCTCCAAGCCCTACACCCAAACACATCATAGCCAAGCATTTCAATGACAGAAAAGCCATGAAAGTCCAGAAGTGAACAAGTACTGGATGAAGACCTTTAATGGTATCCCCAGTAGATTTCTCATCACAAGCCATACACAACAGAAGACCTTACTGTGCTAACAGGAAGAAGAAATGGTTGTCAACAAAGAATTCTCTACCCAACAAAAGAACAAGGAGTTTTCTATCCAACCATATTGTATGTAAAATAAAGGAGAAACTACAACTTCATTGAAAATATAAACAGAAAAAAAAATCCATTGCTGCATAGTCCCTGCCTTAAGTCTTTCAGACAGAAATGAGAGATCAGTAAGAAAATCCAGATGGTGAAATAAAGAGTTCCAGCAAAGGAAAACACATAGGTAAATAAAAATGGGGTGTAAGGGTATTGTATGCATAACTCTTCTGTTTCTACTGTGTCTTTTAAAAGTAAGTCGCATTTGGAAATAATTACAAATATGTTGATGAGTATATAATGCATAAAGAATAATTTCTATGATAGTACCAGAATAAGATATGAAGGAGGGAGGGGGCTGCACAGTGGGAAGATTTTTATATAATATTGTAATTAAGTTGACATTAATGCAAACTAGATTACAGTAAATTAATAGGTTAATTGGACCCCCAGGGCAATCACTAGGAAAATATCTCAAAAATATATATATAGTAAAAGAAACAACAAGGGAATTAACATAAAACATTACAAAGTATCTATTTAACACAAAAGAATCCTGTAAAGAGAACAAAAAGAAACCGATAGAGAATGCATCAAATGCAACACAAAACGGCAGAGGTAGATCTTACACATCAGGAGCAAATGGAGAAGAAAGTCTCCAAATAAAGGCAGAAATGTTAGCTAAAATAATGCATAATCTAAAAACCATAGTCTAAGTTGCTACATTATGGGGGGGGGGGAAATAAATTAACTCCAAAGAAAAATGATAAATATTAAAGGTCATTAAAGAAGAAATGAATAAAACCTCAAGTTGGTTCTATAACCATCTGCAAAATTGATACAAATTTGGTTAAGCCAATAAACAGTGAAATGAGAAAGGAAACAGAAATTGCAAAATGTAGAGAAAAAGAAAGCTATCCCTTCCAACTCTGCAGAAATGGAGAGGATTACAGAGATATCTTGAAAAAATGTATGCCAACAAATGGTCTAATTCGTAGCAAAGGGAAATGCTTGGGAAAATGAAAACTGACTCAAGAGAAAGAACAAGACTGAATTCCTAGACAAGTCCCCTATGGGACAGGGCAATTAGCTCAATAGTCTTACCAAATATTTAAATAACTAACATCAACAAACAAAAGAAATGAACCTTCTCTAATTTATTCTATAAGATCATTTTCATCACCCTAATACAAAATTAAGTAAAAGTCACGGGAAGAAATGAAAATCACAGGCTGATATGAAAACAGATACAGAAACATTCAGTGCAGCAGATGGCAAACCCAGCAATAAACAAAAATCATTACACATTGTCAACAAGTGAGGTAGGTCAGAGTAATATAAAGGAGCTCTAGGATTTGAAAGTCTCTTCCTGTAATGCATCTCAGTCATGAAGAAGGAACAAGTACTATGCAGTTATCTCAACGGCTACTGGAGCAGAGGCATTGAGAAAATGCACATGTTTTCCACAGTGAAAATATTCCACAAATAAGAACACTAACTGAACTTCCTAAAGCTGGTCTCTGAAGAAGCATACCAACATTTCTTATTACTGAAATACAGAACAATACCACCCTCAGACATGGAACAAGGCAAGGGTATCTATTCTCCCTACTTTCCAACATTGCCCTAAATAACAATAATGAGACCCCAGGATGGAAATGAAAAATTACAACTACTCCTGTTAATAAATGATATGACTTTTATTTATTTATTGTCCGTTTGATTGAGAATTCATATAATGCGCTCTGATTAAACCCATTCCCCCATTTCCCACCGTCCTCTTCCATCACTTTTCCTTCACAACTTGGTGCGTTCTCTTTTTAAAACTCTCTGAGAACACTTAGTGCTGCATGGATATAAGACAATCTACTGGACTGTGAGCAGCCTCTCAACGCCAACATGCCTAAAGAAAACCAACTTTTCCTCCCTCAGCTGGCATGAGTTTTAAGCACTAAAAATGCTTAAAAATTAAAAAGTGTTACACCTAATAATCTCATTCTACAAGGTTTTAAAAATGCAATATTAAAATTCAACAGTAAGTATCTATAAACTATAAAAGGAGAAGGGGCTGAAAAATATGGTTAAAACCTATTGAATGGAAATAAAAATTAATTAAACACAAAACCCAAATCATTTAAAACACAACAAGGAAATAATTCTATAATAACAGACAAACTTATGAAAAAATTTAAAAAAGGAAATGAAAGAACTGAACTCTGAAAAACACAAAACACCAGTAAAATAAACAAAGCAAAGACTTAAATAATGAGAATATCCTCAGAGATCTTACGTAGTGACTGAAGACATGTTATGGTTAGAATGGGATTTGCGCACCAAATAGATCTATACATTAAATGTAACCACTATATAAATTGAAACGGCTTCTCCTGAAGAAATTGGCAAGATGATTCTAAAAGTCATTTGGAAATATAAGGATAGGCAAAAGCTTCCTAAAACTTACAAAGTATACAAATCAAGAGACTGTGGTACTGCTACAAAGCTCGACCTATAGGCCAATGGAACTGGATTAAGAGTGCAATGAAGAAAGGAAGGGAGGCTGTGGGGTCCATGGGAGGGTTTGGAGGGAAGAAAAGAAATGCAAAAAATGACATAATTATAATCTCAAAAATGATTATTGAAAAAAGGAGAAATCAATGCTCAACTGGTTTTTCACAAGAATGTCAAGCCCATTAATTAAAGAGAGAATGTTTTCTCAACAAGTGGTGTTTAGACAGGTGGATAGCCACATGGGAAAGAGTCATCTTAGCTCCAACCTCACATCATATACAAAAAATATGAGACAGGTAAGCAAAGCCCTAAATACAGTTGCTAGTTCTAGAACTATCTCAGAAGACAACATACATGTACTTCTTTGTAATACATGAATTAGATTTGGTCAAAACTTGAAACTTTTTTGAGTCAAGGGTGTTATCAGGAATAAAAAAATCAACTCAGAAGAAAAAATAAAATATTTGTATATTAAATATCCAAAAGGGACCTTGTAGTTGAAATGTAGAAGTCTGTACATCTGCATGCTTTTAAAAACGATTTATTTTATTTTTAGTTATAAGTATGTGCCTGTCAGGGTATATGTACCCGAGCACAGCCACCTGAGGAGACCACAGGTATCCAATTCCATCAGAGCTAGAGTTGCAGGCAGCCCAGCCTAATGTCCTCAAGCAAGCTTAGAGAGCAGTACACATTCAAAGCAGCTGAACTGTCTCTCATACCCAACACATGTATATGTACATTTTAACTTGTATCTTATGCAATATATTTTGATTTCATACCCTTTCCCATCTTCCAGTTCCTCTCAGACCCTCCCCCACGTCTGTATCCACATGACTTCATGCTGTTTCTCTCTCAAATAGAAAAATAAAAAATTAAAACAAAAACGCAGATACTTGCAAAGAAATAGAACCAATTCAGTGTTGGTCAACTACTCCTGAGCATAGTGTCTGCCCTGGAGTGTGAGTGACATTACCAGTGTCACTCATTTATAGAAAACTTGTTTTTACACTCCCAGTAGCTATGAACTGCAAATCGGTTCTTGCTAGGGTTTCAACTTTGTGTCCACTTTTCTCTATGCTGGGATTCTGACTGGCTTTAGCATCTGGTCACATTCTTGAAAGGTCATATGTGCATCAGCCTTGTCTCTGGAAAACACTGTTTCTTTTGAGTTGTCCACTCCTTCTGGCTATTAACATTTTTCCTAGATCTTCTACCTAGATTCCTGAGTCTTGAGGAGAAGAGTGTGATTTTTAAAAAATTCTCATTTCGGACTAAGTGTTCTCAAGTCTTTCTCTCCCTGAACATTGTCCAGTGGTAGGTCTCTGCTAATTGCCATTTGCTGCAAAAAGATGTTTCTCTGATGAAGATTGACCCATGCACTGATCTGTTGGTATGACAATACCTCCTTAGGAGTCATTTTATTACTATGTTCTTTTAGCAGAATAATAGCATAGGTTTTCCCTAAGAGACTATGACCCATCAGGCCTTAAGTGCTTGGCCTCATTAACAGTGCCAGGTACAACATCCATCTCATGAAGCAGGCTTTAAATACAATTTTTAATGTGGTTGGTTACTCCCAATGGACACATCTTACAGGCAGGTCACTGTTGTAACATATAGTGTTCAAAGCTGGGTGAGACTGGTGATTATTTTTATGGAAACCTAAGACTGAAGAAGCTTCCTAAAATATAAACACATATAGAAAGAATTTACATGGAAATACCATATATGATCGGGAAGACAATACACCAAATGGGCATCATACACTACCAAACAAAACCACCAGTGCAAGAAAGAGATTATATATTTTTGAGCCATTGGCCAAAGGGCCCCCCAAACACTACAGGCCAATGCTACTTGTTACCGTCCACAACCTGAAGGTAAGAACCTATTGCTGAAAACACCACATATTAGGGCATACAACATTGAGAAATCAAGCTGGTACTCAACAGCTGGAAGCGTTAGTAATGTTGGAAGATGCTATGCATTGTGCTGTAGGATCTCACATTAGTCTCTCCTGAGCTGGAATATCTCAATCAGTATAATGCTTTACAGTTACTTCCATTAATCTACAAATTTAATATATCTTTACAGCTGAGTAAAATTCCATCTTGCCACATTTTTGCCATCTATTCATCAGCTGATGAAGGCTATACTGTTTCCATGTCCTAGTGATTGTGGGTATGAACATGCATGAACAGCTATGAACATGGATGAGCATGTCTCTACCGCAGTAGTATACAGAGATCTTTGGAATATGTACAGGAAGGGTATACTTGTGCCATCTGGTAGATCTATTTCTACATTTCTGAGGAATCACCATTTCTTTTAGTTTTATTCCCCCCCCATACCCTGATGGCACTCAGAAAATATTTGAATGAATGAATAAAAGTGACAAAGGGGCTTTCACATTCAGATGAGAACGAATGTTCTACTAATTGTTTTTGGTTAATAGGTAACCCAGGAAAAGACCATATGTATTCTGTGACTTCATGGGATATTCTTTGGAGGCCCAGAAAGCCCATAGCAGGTGACATCTGAAAAAAGTCACATTGTTTTCAGTGTGTTAACATGGCTCCAAAGGAACTGAGCTGTACAGATCAAGTGGCACATTGTCCACCTGTGTGCCCCAAATGTGTATTAGTATTGTGGTTTTCACTGACTAGTGAGTCAGGCTGCTCCTGGCCTCGGTCTCATTTCCCTCATGACCACAATACCTAGGACATGGAAACAGCACTCCACCATCCACTGGCCTTGCACTTTCTCTCTACATTAAAGCACATGCATGACACCAAACCATAGCCTGCCTCGCTGCTTGAGAATTCTAGTCATCTACCATGCTCTGTGCACCAGAGTCAATATCTATGAAATTCTACCCATCACCCTGTCTTTCTGCTACCCCAAACTAGCTTGTTCACTTCTGCCTCCAAAAAACAGCAATAGTTCTTACATGCAAACCCCACCCCACACTTCCCACTAGACATATCACTTGTCCCTAACACTCCTCCCTTAACCTTTCCTCACACACTTGGAGATAGAGCCCCAGGACCATTTTCCTATAAGACTCTGTCAATTGTCATGGGGCCAATTAAGCCAGAACCACCATCCTTGGACCTAAAACAACTAGGAATTTGCATCTGACTTTGTTGATAGTTTGGGTTTTAACATATCAATAGATTTTTATTTTTTAGTAAAATAAAAACAGAAAACATATTATTAAACCATGGCCTGAAGTCCTGCCTAATTACTGAAGAGAAGATTAGTGGATGGAACAGGTAGTGTTAGAGAAAGCTTACCTCTGAAGAACACAACTTGGCTTTCTTCCTTTCCTAATCTGAGTAGGGAAACTAACAGCTACTTCTATCTACCAGATAAAGTCCAGCAGGTAATCTCTTTGCATGATTTAGACGAATAAACCAAAGAGCATGAAAAATCAAGAAGAGGACAACCATGCGGGCTTCCTCCTTAAGCACTGTCTTTGGCTCTTTAAAGGCACCATAAGATAAGATCTATGTCTTCTTCATCTGAGAAGTGTGTCATCTTTATTTAGAATTCACTTTTGTTAGAAGACACCTTCAGGAGCTTTCAGGAACTTTCTGGAACTTACATAAGGTAGGAGGAAGTTACACAAATTTTGCAGGTAGGCTTGCTGCAACAATAGCAGCCCACCGTGTCTTTGGCCTTTGGGAGCATTCCCCTAGCCTTAGCACTGGGACCAAGACCTTCTGTTTAACCAGATACTGATGGACACAGAGCAACTTCCCAGTCATACTTGACTGCTACCTCCCAAGGTCTGAGCTCTGCTCTCACCTGCCCCATTGAATTTTAATTGAGACAACTTTGAGGTATCATCAGGCCTCTGACTCTTAGAAGGTCCCACAGGCTCCACAGTATTGCTTGGCCCCAATTCTCTTAAGGGCTCATCCCCACAGAAATGCCATCCAGATCCCACAAACTGTCAGCACAAGTCAGAAACTTCAGAAGTGGATGATTGACGCCTAAAGGTGGACTCCAGATCACTGTGCAAAGTGAGATGGCCTCAGCTGACAATTTTTTAAGTACAGAGGAACTTAAATTTCACAGTGAGGAAGTTTTTAATCCTGGTTCTTGGGGCTGGAAGAAATGTCTGGTTTGATAATACATCATCTACTAACTTCCAGTTAATAATCAGGATGGGGCCTCAAGTCTATATCTGGGCACTAATTTAATAATACATTTTTGTTTTCTTGTATGCATACAATTTTACCTTGTCTTCAGGGTAAGAAAAACAATTTTAAGGGAAGGAGTTCACAGAGCCTTATCCCTTATGCTAAAATATTGGTTTCTCAAAGATTCTGGAAGAGGGATGAATCAGTGTCTTTAGTTGTGTGCCCACTGTTGAGCCCACAAGACTCCAGAAGATAGCTCCAAATCCATGGTCACACAGACATCCTTGGTTAGACTGAGTAGGTTACTAAACAAAATGAATAGACAAGAACATGAGAAAGAGGTTTGTAGAGAAGGGTCATAAGAAGGGTTAAGAGGAAGATGGGAGGGGGTGGGATGAGAGCTCAGTCTGCATTATGTACATGTGTGACTTTGTTAAAGAATGCATTACATTAATGTAAAAGTATTTAGTTTTCCAATAACAGATGTTGTATGAGTTATTTGTGTGCCATGATGTGAAAAATTACAAGGGAAAGTTTCCTTTTGGCTCAAAGTTCAAGGGCGCGGTCCATTATGTAAAGGAAGCTAGGGTGCTGGGAGGTTGAGTTGACTGGTCTTATTGCATCCATATTTGGGAAAGAAAAAGATAAATGCCGCTGCTCAGCCTCCAATTCTCACTTTTATTTGGTTCTAGCCCATGGAATGGGTCTTTCTACCTCAGTTACACTAACTTAGAACAGAGAGAGAGAGAGAGAGAGAGAGAGAGAGAGAGAGAGAGAGAGAGAGAGAGAGAGAGAGAGAGAGAAAGAGATAGATGCCCAAAGAATTGTTTCCATGCTAATTCTAAATCTGACTGACTTGACCATCAAGATCTTTTACATAGATGTTAGATGGGATTGGCAGCTGGGAAACAATGGGTTGAAACAACCAATTAACCAGGCTGGTATCCAGCAAACCTTGGCAGTAGCGAGGGATTTGCCGTGGCCACATAAAGAGTTGCACCGCTTACAAAGGAGGGGGAGGGGATTTGTGAAGCAGCACTCTATTGCTTTAGAGACGAGAAAACCACCACCACCGAGCATGAAGCGTCGTCTCACTATCCATGGAGGTCAGACCACCCTAATAAGACCTTGACATGGCACAGATTATATTTTTACTATTATTGACAGGCTATAATGTGGGGAGACACTATTAGTTTTCTTCACAATGTCCATCTCCTCCCCTCTTTGTGTGGAGCTACCAGCCATGAATGACTGGCTGGAAACAATGCTATGGGAAACAAAATACATTATGCTCTGGGCAACCTGGACTGGTGTGAAGAGTGACTAAGTCCTAGTCAGCAAGATGGACACAGTGATTGATTGATACACATTCTAGGAGGTCACCTCACTAGCAAAGCATTCACAACATCTGCCCTGGACATTTTTTTTAAATCCTGCACCTATTGAGGATGCAGCTATTATGGCTGGAGCCTTAAGAGCTATCTCTTTAAAATGAGGATACCTGCACCAATGCTGAAAGGAACCTGAGAAGCAGATAACCTCCCTGATCTGCTGTGTCCGCATCAGACTGCAGACATCTTCACGTTTGTATGGGAGAAATGCCTGCAGTGTGTTGAAGCTCTGATGGTTTAGGGTCTGGCTCTCTCTGGTGCTACCAAATCCTAATTGTAGTAGTATTTAGGCTTCGCCTCCAGTGGACTTCTTATTACTTACAAATCCGTACATCTACTGTCATGTTTGAGCCTCACAACCACTTTGAGAAATTCACATACAGAATCCTACACCAGATCACACAAAAGCTATAAAGACATAAGACCAGGATGATTTACCAAGCCCAGAATTTCTTCTAGAACCCCACACTCCATAGTGCATTTCATAATCTTAAGTGAGTGACACTGGTCTTTAATCTACTATTTCCTCAACCCCTAGACAACCACTCAGGCTATCCTTTATCTCAACCATTGTCTGGATTCTCTGGCTGTATCCTTGGGTTAACTCAGCTAAGAACTTTGTACCACACTGGATAAAGTCTCTCTCTACCCTCTGCCTTACCTTCTCTAAAGCATAGTTTAGAAGCATGCCTTCTGCATGTGCTGACTGTTAGGATGTGAAAGGGCCAACTCTGGCCCTTGCACCTTTCACTTTATGCCCTAGCGATTCCCCTAGCAGCCAGTCAGGTCTGGAGACCACTGTGTTTGTGTTGTGGAGACCACTGAGGTCTGGCACCTGGATTGAACATCAGGCCCCCAGCAATGTTTCCATTACAGCAGTTTGCTAGAGCAACATTTGGTCATCCACATAGCAGCACACCCCACCCAGTAGACAGAGCAGGCAGGTCCTGGTCCCCCCTATGATGGCAATCAGACTACTACACCAGACACAGCTCTCTGCAGCACTATCGTGATTGAGCCTGATAAAACACTATGGAGTTTGCAGATTAAGAAAGAATAAATTCTGGGAGTATCTTCACTAATAGTAGGGCTTCCTCCAACCAAGATGAATGCAAGACAGCCTGTCCAGAAGCAAAACCAAACCAAGGAGGTCTAAGCTGAGGAGTGATGGGTCTATAAGCAGCCCAGCGGTGAAAGTACCCTGGGTCATGGAAGTCCGTGCTCTCAGTGCCAGGGAGCCTCCTGGCTGGGCCTTTAAAAGCTGGGATGAATTAGTAGCACATGTAAGGGCTGGAAATCAATCCTCCTAATGGGCTCCACATTGCTCCTTTCCTCGTTAGCATTCTTTACCCAGGCTATGGCCTCTATGTCCTAAGAAAGATGTCAAGACCTGGAGATGGTCCAGAGAAAAGCAATAAAAATGATAAAAGGCCAGAGAAAGAGGGACTGAGAAAATGGGAGTTGAGAATTAGAGACTGGAGAAGGCAGGGTCGGAAGGGACCTAACCATGACCTTTGCCTGAACAAAAGGTCAGAGGCATCCAAGATCTGGAAGACTCACTCCACACACAGGCTGCATCCAATGAATCTAAATGTTAGGTATTTTGAAACACTATCTCTTGAAGCTTATTTTTCATTTTGATCTAGCTTGTGGTGTGTTTAAATCAAGCAGACATTTGCCTCTGGAAATGGTATTGTTACTGTGGTTTTAGATTTTACTGGGACTAACATTGAGATTCATGAAGTCTAAAATTTTGAGGGAAAAAAAACAAATGGAAAGGGAGATCTGAATCCCCAGAAAGGTTAGAGAATCAACGCAGAGGGGTACACATGGAAAGGAAGGGGCCAACACTGGACATTGGGTGTTTTTTAAGTCAACTGTAGTGATGAGCTTTGCCCAAGCATGCATGGATGGCCACAGTGGGAAAAGAGTTATGGTTCTTGCTACTGGTCTAAATCTAGAATGCCCCTCAGAGTGGTGTTAGTGGGAGGTGGTGGTATTTTTGACAGTTAGGACACTTGGGAGGGCTTCAGGTCATTGGTACTCCCTTGAAGGGTTTGTATCATTCTGGTCTCCTCTTCCCTTGCTATCACTTTCCTTTCTGACCACAAGGCAAATAGTACACCTCATTGTCTGTGCCTGCTGTGATATGCTACACCCACACAGGCCTAAACAACAGGAACAGGCCTGAGGAAGGAACCTCTAATACTATGAGCCAAAATAAGGTGCTTTGATTTTTAAGTTGATTATCTCAAAGGTTTTGCTTAGTAAGATGAGTGTCATGTGGCCTATCCAGTGCTGAACAGTGCAAAATCACCAGATTGGAGTCAAGCATAAGCATGAGGAACATGAATTATGGGGACAAGGAATCTCTTGTTTGGTTCAGTCAGGTATTTTGCCTCTCACTCCAAATGATTTGACGTTGAGTTCTATGCCCTAGGTTGTATAGTCATTGTAGCAAATGGAACGCTAACTCTAGAACAATATGTCATAGCAACATAGCTGGGAGAAAACTGAGAAAGTAATTCTTAGAACTAGGTGTTGTCCATTTAAATTGTCATTCACTCTTAGCTACACAAAAGATAACTGACATCATGGTGATCACTCAGTGAGCACTTGACCAGCCTCATGGAAACTATGTAAATGCTCCTGGAAAATTATGTCAGATGAAGTCATGCAATAGGGACTCCTCTGAGAAGAAGCAGATGTGGATAGTTATGTACAGTCCTTCCCGGGCATCTCAGAGAGTCCACTTAGCACATATTTTCACCTCCATTCTGATTGCCACCTGTGGTCCGAAGAGGGCAAATGACTTGGCCCATGGCAGAGCAACCAGAGGTTCCGATGGTGTTCCTTTCATTCCAAGGTGAGGGACTGCTGCATCAACCATCAGCCAGCATACAATGCAACCAATGACAAGGACCGAGTGAGGGAGCCAGATGTGAGCTAACGGAGGATGGCTTTGAACTGAAAACAGGGAGCTCCTGAGAAAGTGGAGATGTGGAGTCCAGCTCATCCAACAATAACTGTTTACCAACAGAAAGTCCAAGAATCCAGTAGTTGCTCAGTACCCAAGGCTGCACGTCTCAGCTGTTCTTCAGTATATGCCTGAGTCCCAAAGAAGTAGTTTCTAATTCCAGTGAAAGAATGGACCTGTGCCTGCCAGTGAGAGCCAGAGGCAAGCAGGCAAATGGGGGAGAGACGGAAAGATTCCTTTGTCCATGTTGCTTGGATTTTAGTTAACTCTGATGTAGACAAGTTGACAACCAAGGATAGCCATCAAAGTATGAAGGTAATAGGTATGAAACTGCTAAGACCCTGACCCCCATCCACACGCAGTTGTAGACTCTTGGACTTACTGACTGCTTAAGATACAAGAATCCAGCAATGCAATCTTTGCTATCGAAGGATGTTACCATCACACTAATGAAACACAGGGGAAATGCAGTATTGGCTTTGGAAATAGAGTCAATAAGTTTGGACAATACAGATACAGAGAGAAAGCCCTTCCTACAAAACAGTTCTGAACGGTTCCTAGAGCAGCCCATGGTACCTGACTACCTGTCATCTCCCTCCCACAGGAGCTCTTACTTTCCATTGACATCATGCCTGCTACTCAAGACATGAGTCAGGACGGCAACACCATTGCCCTATTGCCAGATGACCAAGCTGCAACCTTCCTGTTCTTAAATGTTACATGGATCCGCTTTGCCTTAAAAAGAAATCCTGCCATTTGGAGATTGATTTAGGAACACAGCCTAAAATTTACCCAGACCCTCTCCATAGTTCCCACAGAAAATAGTTCTTTCCCCAGCAGGTAACATGTTATAAAGAGTAGTCCCTTCCCCCTCTCACCATGCAATTCCCTCCCCCTCCTACACATACGCTTGCCAGGACAGTATTCACAACATTGTGTGACACAGTTGGGGAGCCCTCATCAGAGACAGAACAGTCAAGGCTAGTCAATCTTGGACCTTCTGCCTCCAAAACTAAAAAGTAAGTAAGCTTTTTAAATATACATCACCCAGTCTCAGGTGTTTCATACTGCAGCACAGAACCTAGGTACTTAGGTAAAGGTTCCCTCTTCCGGGTTCTTCATTCTTGAGTACTCGGTCCTAGGCCCTTTTGTGGAGCACTCTGAAGTAACTGTCACCATGCATCCGTTATGCTATAACAATGTCTTTCTTCCTGGAAACCCATCTCCTCCTGGAATCTCTTGAGTTCCAGTCAGGTAACTGGTTCAAGTCTGAAAAATGTTCCGGGGCATCTGTGATCTCCTACTATCACAATTAAGGCCCTGATGTAATCCAGAAATTTTTCTGCCTTTCAGCGACAGCAGATAATTCCCCTTAAAAGCTAGCCCCCGAAGCCCTGTTGATCTCACCCTTATCTCTAACTTGGAACTTCACCACCATCTGCCTTTCATTGTCTCCTTTCCAATATATTGATAGCTCCATCAACAGCTGAATAATTTTTAAACTTATACCAAACTTGTAAGTGTCTTAGACACTATGTTCACCAAGCATTTTTTTTTCTCAGAAATACTAGCCCAGCTCCCACCTGTGACAATTTTAATACAGCATTTGCACAAGCCTTGGGCAATAAGGACTCCATCTACCATGAGCGAGGGGTTGCACTACCAGCTGACTGGTAGGCCTCCTATTTTAATTCCTGTTTTAGAATCTGCTTTGGCAGCCTTCTGCTGGCACCAGTGGCTACTGGTCAAGTTTGACAAGAAAAAAAACTTTGGGATAGAGAGTGAAGGTTTTGAGAGGTCACAGGAGAGCTATGAGAATTCTCAGGATTCCCTATAGGGAGCTCAGAGGCTGAGTGTTCCTGAATGATGCACCATGTCCTACAGCAGTGGTTCTCAGCCTGTAGGTCACCACCTTTTGGGAGATTACATATCAGATATCCCATATATATTTAAATTACTATTCATAACAGTGGCAAAATTACAGCCATGAAGTAGCAACAAAATAATTTTATGGTTTGGTGATCACCACAACATGTATTAAGAATATCACTGTCCTAAAAGACATGGTTACCAGACCCTAGCATCTCTCAATCTAGCATTCTCTACATACAGACTGCTACCTGGGAGAATATAAGGCCTGAAGTGGGTGAGATAGTCCCCTAAGACCCAATTTTTGGAAAGTAACATTCTGGAATAATCAGCAGGCAGTACCCCTAGACCTTGGGCTATGAGCACCTTGAACTTAAAGAGAAATTCAGACAACATATCACAGCATCTGCTCCATCATGTTAGGCCAAAAAAAAAAAAAAAAGAAGAAAAAAAAAAGGAGTATATGATTACATATCATAAGGCAAAATTCCTTTTGAAACAAAAGTCAAAGAGAGACCCAAAATCACGTTTAGCATCAAAAATTTTCCCCAAACTATTATACACTTATTAAGTATAAACCACAAGCTTGACTCAGATTTTTAGAGAAAGGGAGAAAATGCAATCTCCCTGTATGCTCAATATCCAGTGTTCAGCCAAGCATCTCTCCTTGGGAAAGCCAGGGCAGTACATCCCCTCTGTAGCCTGACAGAATGTGGGCTTTGCTTCATGAAATATACAACAATGTCACCGTCACACTGGTGGGCACTGTGAATGTGTGCATTTCTCAGCAGCTTCTCAGAGGCCACCGTGAGACTCACCCCAAGCCAGCTCCAACGGGTAGCAACTAAACCAGCTAAAGAACATCTACACCCTTATATAAAAAAGACCAAGAGCACAGGAAACCCTTCCCAGGCAACTCCGTCTTCCTTGTACCTTTCCAGTGACAAATGTACGAAAACATTTTCAGAACACCTGTCTGTCCAGGGGTAAGTTCTTAAAAAGTGGGCATACTAATTGCAATAATCTACTGCAGTTTCGAAACATTTGTTCAGCAGTCTTTGAAGACAAAGAAGAAAAAGAAGCAAATCGTTTTCATTTGGTGGAAAAGCTGGTGATAAATTAAGGTTTCTTGTGCCCCATAGAAAATGCCTTTTTGTTTTCTTCCCAAATCTCTCCCTGTCGACATTCATGGAGACATATTTATGAAGAAAGCAAAACAGATGATCTGGCCGCATTGCTGAAAGAGGGCTGCATCTGTCTCCAAGCACCGCAAGCCACTTAGCCACGATAAATCTTCCCAGCCCACAGACATTAGCATGCCAGGATTCTGAGTCTGCTCCCTGAAGAGCTCATTCCAGCTACTTACCATAGGTACTCTCAAGGCTCCCAGCATCCCACAACCTCTACCTTCTGCTTAGGTTCCTCCTGCCCTCACCTGCTTGCTATAGCTCTTGCCTCCGGATGCCAACATACCCACAGTCCCTTGTAATTGGTGAGGTCAAGTTTCTTCTTCTCAAGCATTACTCTCTTAATCTTTTTGCTGATCTCCAAGTTCACATACTTTGTTCTCTTTTAAAGGACTCTGACCTCCCTCGGGAATGAAAGAATAAGTGGTAGAATTTAAAATGAGTTCTACTCATCTACCTTCTGTAATGTAGAATTACATAAACAGCCTCAGGGACTAGATGAGACACTGCTATGGCCAGTATATATTCTCTGGGAGGCAGCACCAAGGCCTGTTTGCTACACATAAGTCAGCCAAAGTACCACCCTCAGGCTGATGTTCTTCTAGGGCCAGATGAGCCAGAAAGTATTGCTAAATCAGAGAGCTCAGGTGTTCCCTGCAGGGCTTCTAGGGAGAACAAGGGTTGGGGCCAGAAGGAGTGAGGATATTGATACAAAGTCATCTTCAAGTTATTTTTATGAAATTCTTCTTTCTAGACAGTTTAAAAAGACAGCAAAGCCTTCCCTTCCAACAAGTTGAGAAGACGAATGGAAAAGCCATCTTCTTGGCCTGGATCCTACTTTAGCAGGCCAGGAGTCGACAATTTAAGCAAAGCTATTTTTATTTGGTGCTAAATCAGAATTCATTTGCTATGGCTGCCATAACAAAGCACCACAGACTGTATGGTCTGTTCACAAAAATTTACCGTCTCACAGTTCTGGAAGGCAGAAGTCCAAGATCCAGTTGTTGGTCAAGATCACACAAGCATTTAGATCTCTGGCTTCCCCATGTCTTCACTTGTCCCCCCCCCCGTGAGTATTTATGTCTACACTGAGGTTGTCATGAGAGCTCCAGTCATGGGACAAAAGCACAGACTTCCCCAGGATCTCATCTGAATCTCATTGCCTCTTCAATAACCTTGTCTCCAAATGGAATAGCACTCTTGGACACTGAGACTTATGCTTCAACATATAAGAAGAGGAGAAGCAAGTACAGTTCATGCTATAAGAATAGGTCAAAACCCCACACCCCAAACACTCTCATGTAGTGCAGAAATGAGACAGTGAAGAGATAAAGGCACACTGACGATTGTCATGTGCAGTTAGTTACTGTTCTCAGCAACTGGAACTCAATCCCACTGGGGAGTTCCAAGACAGCAGCAAGTTCATCAACTGTCCAAGAACTGTGCTAATCTCAGGGGAGGGGTGTATTTATGCAATGATTCCATCCCAGAAATTCTGAGGAAGTTTACATATCTTTTTATGCATATGCATGTGTGTCTGCATGTATGTATGCGCACCATACATGTGCAGGAGCCCACGGAGGTCAGAAGAGAAATGGGACACCCTGCAACTGGAGTTATACATGATTGTGAGCTGCTGTGTGGTGGCTGGGAATGAAATCCTGGTCCTCTGCAAGAGCAGTAAGTGTTCTTAATCACGGATTCATCTTTCCAGCTCCAGAACTTAACATATCTTACATCAAAATCTCAAGAAAAACCATATGAGAGTTTGGGGAAATGGAGGAAAATATTTGCCAATCAGCATAGAGACATCAGAGACTCAGAGGAACCCAATGAATTAGGTTGAAAGCAAGAGTTGGGAAGACAGCTATGCAGGGTGGAAGGTCATCATCTCCAGGAACTGAGAGCAATGTGCTACCATTTAATCTGTACATCTTCTGGCCATGGACAAGGGTATGTTCCTAGTCCTTTCTGCTGCTGATGCAATTTTATAACATACAATAAAGAATAATGAGTGCATATAGTCAAGGTCTCTTAAAGCAACAGGGGAATATTAGTGCTCTAGGGTCTAAGATTAGAAAGAAATTAAATTAGCCCTTAGGTCGGTTCTTTAGCCTAGAATAGAAACCAAAGGCTGTGTTGTACAATTGCTGTTGCATAATAGTCAATGGCTTTTTCTAGCATTTGACAATTTTCTATAAGCCATATAATTTCTTTGTAAACACTGTTAATATACTTTTGAGAATGTTACTAAATACTGTATGTCACTTTTCTTTGAAACCACACCTCTTCTGGCTTTAGGAACTCCCATGACATTCTGATTTCTCTTTCTGAGTCTCAAGCATAAGTCTGCAGGGTATTTGGAGATGCTAGCTGATGGCCACAACCTGGGCCACCAGACCACTGGCCAGTGGCCTGCCTTGTGGTTAAGTTTAGACATGTCAAGGAGGCAGGTAAAAGTGTGCAAGGAGGGCATTCACAGGGAGAAACCTGGAAACTTAAGGGATCTTTGTGGGGAATGGCAGGTCATTATCAGCATTAATCCCAAGTGCCTTAGACAATACCTGACCATGTACATGAAGACAACAGTAGATAGTGCTCCTTAATGGCCATGTATGGCTGACATGTTTTCTCATGCAGTTTTCCTTAAATTTGTTTTAAGGCAGGATAGAGGCAAAAAGAATGGGATAGGGACCTCCATATGGGCCACTATATGAAGTAAGTGCCTTTATTGCCTCTTGGGTAAGTCAGTCACCCTAATGCCTTCATTTATTCTGCTTGCCCTTTCTTCTTGCTCCAGCTCAATCAACATACTCATGGATGTCCTCTGCTTACCTTAGAGGGACTTCCCTTCTCCATCACATGGATAAGCACACTGGCAGTTTTATCACCTGTGGTGGTTAACATTGTCAACTTTACCAGATCTAGAATTACCTAGGAGACAAATCTCTGGCATAACTATAAGGAGGTTTCTTAAGTAGGTTAACTGATATGGGAAACCCATCATAACTCCATAGGTGGGGTTGAAGACTAAGTAAAGAGGAGAAAGTGAGCTGAACACAAGCAGTAATTGCATTCTGCTACCTGACTATGGATGCAATGTATCCAGCAGTCTCATGCTTTGCTGCCATGGCTTCCCCACCATGATGATAGACTATAATCCCTCAAACTGTAAGCCAAAACAAAGCTCTCCTATATTAAGTTGCTTTAGATTCGGCATTTAGCCACAGAAATGAGAAAAATAACTAAAACACAGTTATCCAAATCTTAATTATACTTCAACCTGAAACTTACACATCACTCCAATCAGGAGACAGAAATTTGAAGACAGACCAGAAGACAATGAGAGGATGGATAGCTTCAGTGCAGGAGGAAGTGATTCTTAAAAAGAACTATGAGGCAGTGACGTGTGAACAACTGTAAATGTACAACAGGGAACTGAGGAAGGGCTAAAGTCCAAACTAGGAGGTGTTGTGGCAGCTAACTGGATGATGGAGAGATTCCTCTAGATGCTCAAGCTGGAGTTGGTCCACAAGCACTGGATAAGAACAACCATCAGAGGCTGATAGGTGTGCATAGAAGAGTCACAGGGCCCTCACAGTGAGACTATGCAACACTTGATAAGAATAAATATGTCATCCTTCTGGTCTGGGCTGGTGCCCTGAGCAGACCTTGGGCAGGAACTCCTCAACCAGTCCCACAACACCCAGAGGAAGCTCCACTCCTAGGCATTCTACCACGCCCAGGATCATAGGATCAGAAGTGAGAAGGATACAACATATGTCCTAACACCTAACTGGGACCAGCAGGATCCAGGAACACAGGAACCCCACCTGATCAGTGGCATGTGTTCTTTCTGGTCTGGGCTGGTGCCCTGAGCAGACATTGAGTATGAACTCCTCAACCAGTCCCACAACACCCAAAGGAAGCTCCACTCCCAGGTTCTCTAACATGCCCAGGATCACAGGAGTCCAGGAGCTTGGTCACACCAGGATCTCAGGGTCCCAGAGGCAGCTTGACTCCCAGGAGATCTGACATACCCAGGATGTCAGGATCACAGGATCCCAGAATCACAGGATCCCAGAGACAGCTGGTCTCTGAGGAGTTCTGACACAACCAGGATCACAGGAAGGACAGGCTTGAGTCAGATATAGTGGAGTCAGGTAGCACTAGAGATAATGAGATGGCAGGAGGCAAGCATAAGAACATAAGAAACAGAAACCAAGGTTACTTGGCATCATCAGAGCCCAATTCTCCCACCATAGCAAGTCCTGGATACACCATCACACCAGAAAAGCAAGATTCAGATCTAAAATCACTTCTCATGATGATGATAGAGGACTTTAAGGACATAAATAACTCCCTTAAAGAAATACAGGAGAACACAGGTAAACAGCTAGAAGCCATTAAAGAGGAAACACAAAAATCCCTTAAAGAATTACAGGAAAACACAATCAAACAGATGAAGGAAATGAACAAAACCATCCACGATCTAAAATTGGAAATAGGAACAATAAAGAAATCACAAAGGGAGACAACCTTGGAGTTAGAAAACGTAGGAAAGAGATCAGGAGTCATAGATGCAAGCATCACCAACAGAATACAAGAGATAGAAGAGAGAATCTCAGTTGCGGAAGATACCATAGAAAACATTGACACAAAAGTCAAAGAAAATGCAAAATGCAAAAGGCTCCTAACCCAAAACATCCAGGAAATCCAGGACACAATGAGAAGACCAAACCTAAGGATAATAGGTATAGAAGAGAGTGAAAATTCTCAACTTGAAGGGCCAGTAATATCTTCAACAAAATTATAGAAGAAAACTTTCCTAACCTAAAGAAAGAGATGCTCATGAACATACAAGAAGCCTACAGAACTCCAAA
>CM052703.1:121420337-121440438 GCA_028551405.1 Uromys caudimaculatus | reverse complement strand
AGGGTTGTCTCCTTTGTGATTTCTTTATTGTTTCTATTTCTATTTTTAGCTCCTGGATAGTTTTGTGCATTTCTTTTGTCTGTTTGATTGTGTTTTCCTGTAATTCTTTAATGGATTTTTGTATTTCCTCTTGAAAGGCTTCCAGTTGTTTATCTCTGTTCTCTTGTATTTCTTTAAGGGTGTTATTCATTTCTTTTTTCACGTCTTCTATCATCATCATGAGAAATGATTTAAGATCTGAGTCTTGCTTTTCTGGTGTGTTGGGGTATCCAGGGCTTGCTGTGGTGGGAGAGCTGGGTTCTGATGTTGCCAAATAGCCTTGGTTTCTGTTCTTTATGTTCTTACCCTTGCCTTTTGCCTCTGTGTCAGTTCTCCTTGAAGACCAGCTCTCTCTGAGAGGTGTTTGGGTTTGGAGAGCTGTCGCACATGGTCTGCTCTGGGGTGCAGAATGGAATCAGAAGGATCTTGTCCCCAGCTGTCCCTTGTTTCTTATGCCCTGAAGGCTCTGTAAGGGTCCCTCTTGATCCAGTGAGTTTGAACAGAAGTGGTGGTTTTGCCTGTGCTCAAAGGTGTGTCAGCATTCTTGGGATTCCCTGCTCTCTCGTGGAGCCTTGTGACCCAGGCTGAGGTCCCCAGGCACAGGCCTCTGGTGGCCCAGGCAGAGGTCTCCATCCACAGGTGGAAACCAGAACGTTCAGAGTTTTCTGTCCCCGGGTTCTCAGGCCCCAGATCCCGGCAGATCTGGGCGGGTCTGAGTGAGAGGTGCTGCTCCCCTTAACCCCACTCACGACTTTTCCAAGCTCCTGGGAGGTTATCTTTCTCCTGCACTCATTGGCTAAGGACTCCTAGTGGCCCAGGCAGAGGTCTCCACCCACAGGTGAAAACCGGAAGTTTTGGAGTTTTTCTGTCCCCGGGTTCTCAGGCCCTGGATCCCGTCAGATCCGGGCGGGTCTGGGTGAGAGGTGTTGCTCCCCTTAAGCCCACTCATGGCCTTTCCAAGCTCCTGGGAGGCCACCCCTCTCTGGCTCTCATTGGCTACGGACTCCTGGTCTATTCATTTCTTAAAATATAAAACACACTGAAACTGCTAGCCATGGTGGTACCCTTCTTTAATCCCAGAATTTAGGCAGAGAGATCGATCTCTGTGAATCGCAGGCCAGCAAGGGCTACATAGTAAGATCTTGAATAAAACAACAAAACAAAGCTACAAGCAAAAACAAAGAAAATTTCAGCTTTCATAATGTTAATACTTCAGGGGGCTCTCTGCTCTCAGTCACCATGCAGATTCAGCCTGTTGATAAAGAGTACCTTTTGAAGTGCATAGACCCATTTATGAGTAATGAGTATGTGTGTGTGTGTGTGTGTGTGTGTGTGTAAAGATTATCTTTCCTTTTACGATATCCATATTTGTATCTGTATCTATTCTATCTATCTATCTATCCATCTATCTATCTATCTATCTATCTATCTATCTATTGATCTACCTATAAAATCTTAAAAGATGATCTTTCTCTTTATGTCACAAAGATGGCACCTGGCTTCTCATAACACTGCTACCTGGTCAAGTGGAACCTTGAGCTTATGTCTCCCACCTACTCAGGTATTGTGTACATGCTTGAACGTGTACGCAGAGCTCAAGTTAATTTGGAAAATACTGCAAAAAATTTGCCCGTTCTCATCACTGCAGACACTCAAAATAGCAAACCATGAACATGCTGGTTCTGCTGTCAGCGTAATGAAACCAACAGCTAAGAGGGACTAGCAGCTTGGGACTGTTGGAGGCAAACTCAGCATGGTGCCTGAATAGGATTGTGCATGCTTTCAGGCTCATTTTTTCAAATTGGACATCATTCAAATGAATTGTTTTCCTAATATATTGTGAACATACTGAAGAGTCAAAATAGAAGGTCCCATTATAAGCGTAATTGTCAATGCAGTGGGTGAGGAGATTGGAGCATGTCATGTCCTTTTCAGGTCTCACATCTCCACTAACGCTATTTTCCTGGTGACTGACTTTAATCAAATTCTCCCATCTTCTTCTGACCTCAGTGAAACCATCTTCATAACTGGGTTGGAAGGAGGAGCATCTAATTAAGATCACATTCATACTTGAAATCTCTCTGCCCAGTGGGGATAGATAACATTGTCACTCAGTGTTGGGAGTGGATAATGATATTAAATGCTTTCCCCACAGGCAACACAGTGCAATCAGGGCCTGGGCTGCTGGACTTGTAGACTTCTGCCTCCTTGAAAGAAGGTGGACAGTCATGTTTTCAGGGACTCAGTAGCAAAGTTAAACAAAGGAATTTGTTATCCTTTGCTTCTTCTCTGGCATATATGGAGTTTGTCACCCTGGGGTCTACATTGAACTTGAGATGCCAGGTTTATTGAGGAATAGTTTGCTAACAACAAAATATTATGGATTCTGGTGTCTGAATTGAATATTTTGACCAAGTATATAATAGTGTGATAATTATATAGTTTCCCCAAGAGTGGAGCAGCAAAGGGAGAGCTTCCAAGTGTACAGTCCTTTTACAGAAACAGCCTCTTTGGGAGAGATGTTCATGGCAAAGCACCTCACCTCCTTGAGTGCTTGCCAGTTTCTTTCCATCAAATTTTGTTCCCTAGGCTATATGCTTTTCCTGGATTTGGTTCAAGTTGGAGCTTAGATCATGCGCATGGTCAACATCACTTGAAATTAGTAGTGCTTTGCCAACTGACAAGGTGAGAAGCATGCCCTTGACAGTGACGAAAGCCTGTCCTATGCTTCTGCTCACCAAGTTCTTGGTAGATTTTTCTTACCATTAAATACAGAAATTATGTATATTAGGTAGGTATTTATTGCACTGATATGACGAAATTCCCCCAAGGGAAACAACCCAAGCCAGAAATTTATTTAAGATTATAGATCTAAGGAAGACAACCTATCATGGCATGGGAGCCAGAGTGTTAAGAACAAGAGGTGGCTGGTCACATTGCATCTAAAGTCAAGAACCAGAGAGGGGTTAATACCTGTGCTCAGCTTGCTTTCATCTATTCATTACATTTAGGGTGGATCTTCCCACTTCAATATACCTAAGCTAGGTCATCCCTCACAGACACACCCAGAGATTTGTGTCCATGGTGATTCTAAATCCCATCTAGTTACAGTCAGGATGAGGTACCATGTGGGTTCAGCAAGCTACAGGAAATAGGAAGCTAGGCTGTGGGGACTACAGCTCACAGAGAAAACATTGCATGAAACCTGTTAAGACGTGTACTGAAATACAAGGAGAGCTTCCCTCTATTTCCCCTCAACTGTTAGAAAAGGAGGCCATTGCCCCAAATTCAACCTCATACACATTCTCTTTATCATGAAGTAGTATATTATTTATTCTGAACAATAAATAATGTATAGGAGAAACACATTGGCTTTCACTCATCTTGACCAATTCTAGGCTTGAAAGCAACATTAGAAAGAAGTATTTTGTTAATAAAACTAGGAAAGGTCTTTTTCTATACACTGTTGTAGCTCAGGATAAAAGTTTTAGAGATAAAAGATCATGTCATTTATACTTTTAAAAATAGACAGTCTCTGGAGAATGTTTTCGATGATGCTAAAATCACTTTCCAGGGATGCTCAAGAGGAATATGGCCAGTATGAACAGCGTTCTGCTGTGAAATATCTAGATGGGGGAAAGGTCTTTGAATCTTAGGGTTAGGAGTGTGGCTTAGTGGTAGAACATTTACTTAGCATGCCTGAGAGCCTGAACTTCACCCCTACCATCTGCCCCAAATGATCTATACTATGCAAATTTGTGTTCTAAACCTGTTTGAGTATTTACTATAAAATATTACATTTTTCTTAGTATTAAGAATTTTTTAATTAAAGGGCTGGAGAGATATCTTAGTGGTTAGGAACACTTGCTACTCTTACAAAAGACCTGTGATTGGTTCTCAATATTCACATAGGTAGCTCATACTGCCTGTAACTTCACTTCCTGGGATTTTAATGCCCTCTTATGGCCAATGTGGGCTTCATGGTGAACATACATTTACAACCACATATATTCACACAGTTTTTAAAAAAAATTATTAAGAAAGAATTAAAATTTCAGATTGGGAAAATAGAGGGGTCTCATATATTTAGAGATTCATAGTAAGAGGAATTGGGGACAAACTCTGTGCATGTGTGGTGTCTATAGGGCTTATGTCTAGGGGTGGGATCAGAACAGGTATTTATTTGACTACATTTGCTGTCTGTAATCAGCAAAGTGAAGCAGGTGCTGCTCACTGAGAGACAGACGGGAGGGGTAGACTGTGTCACTTGGAATACACTTGGTACTTGGTATAGGTACATAGACTATGATTATTATTCTTGGCCCATGTGGGCTTAGCTGTGATGCTTTAAGTTTAATAATATTTTATGATTATGAACACAATGATTCTCATTGTGGAATCTGCATTCAGGATTCACCTCCATGCTAAAATTCATTTGTAACCTGAAATCAGTGTCTGTGTTATTTCATAGCCATTTAAAGGTATGATAGGCAGAAAAAAATGACTTGAAAGGCCCTCTGGGTTCAGTAAATAGGAACCTTTTCAAGGTCTGTTTGGTGCCATGTGTTTTCATGGAACAAACCAAAAGTGCTAGCTCATGGCCTTAAGCACGTGGAGGCTGTGAGAAGGAAATGGGTGTGTTCGATACGTCTAAGTCCTCAGGTACAGAGATGTTGGTGAGCTCAACTTTAACACATCAAAAACATATTAAGTTGGGTTTGTTTTCTAGGCAGGAACATGAATAAAATAAGGCTATATATTGATCAGGAGTGACAAGGTGCTCATGAGAATAGTGTTGTGACCAGTGGCTGGAAGGAGCCTAACCTTCTTGTTCCCCAGAAACAAGCAATGGTTTAATAGCTTCACTCGCTAGTTCTCCTAGGGCAGTTGTCTTCTAGAATACACTATCACAGGTAACCATACTGGAGAGCGTGTGTGTGCATTCTCCTTGGTTACCTTCAGTCTACTTACCAATATAGCATAAACCTTTTTATAAGTTGTAAAACAATACCAGGATTATTTCCTAAAACTGAGGAGTAAGGGAATTGGGGAATTGAATGGTTTAGCCATCTATGTATTCACAGTATTCACAGCCAGCACACCTATTACAGCTCTCCTGAGCTTTGCACAAAATGGAGGACTCACTTCCTTTCCCAGCAGGGCTTCCTTTTCTCTACCTGATCTGGGGAGCCTGCTCCCCACATCTTCCTGAGGAATGTCACCTTGGCAAAATTACAGTTCAACTTCCTCTCTCCATATGAGCCTTCTCAGCAAATACCTGGGATTCCTGAAATGCCTCTCTATGCAAATGAGGTATTAAACTCCAGCCAGTGACTTAAGCTCTCCCTGAAGACCCCTTCCCACTCTCCAAAGTTCTATATAGCCCTTGTTCTCCCCTGAGAACAAAGTGTGTGCCCACTAGGAATGTGACCGTGCTCCAGCAAACATACAAACAACACAAAAGGGATTTTTATTTTTTCTTTCTTCTTTTTCTTTGTGGGGAGGAGGTCATGGGGGGGGAGTTAGGGAGTATGGGAGGACTGGGAGGTAAGGGCAATGATGTGAAATTCCCAAATAATAAATATAAAACTAGCTCCAGAAGTCTTTGTGCAATGGAGCTTTGCAAACTGGATAGGGAAAAGCATCAACTCAGAGGCCAGTCTAACTTCCCCCTCTGCATCGTCCAGGATTGAAACTCATTGATGTGCAGCCCTTAAATGTGCTTACCACGTGGATGCTTTTCCAAATTAACATCCGGGTAGGTAGGCAATTTCCTTTTTTGAAATATCCTACTTAGCACATTTGTCTGTACGTTAGTTATTCTGTGGGT
The DNA here is from genome assembly GCA_028551405.1 of Uromys caudimaculatus. Taxonomy (NCBI): domain Eukaryota; kingdom Metazoa; phylum Chordata; class Mammalia; order Rodentia; family Muridae; genus Uromys; species Uromys caudimaculatus. The sequence goes on along the minus strand of CM052703.1, from coordinate 121,434,569 downwards.
GTGGCAAATGCACAAAGAACATGCTTATATCAGTGACCACCTGGTATTCTCCAGGAGGGTTGGTGTTTGCGTAAGTACTAGACAGCTCAGGACTTAATGCCAGAAACCCTGAGTGTGGGACTCAGTCCTGCCTACATCCTTCGTAATCACCTTGAGCATATCATGTGACTTCACTGGACTCTAATCTTTCCCTCTTTTAGTGACCACAATGGTACTACTGTGAGGGTCAAAAGCTTATCTGTGAAACAGACACAGAGCACTATGGCTGTTCTGATGGAAAATGAGGAGTGGAACCAGTCTCCAAGCCTTAGTTTATTTCCTGGGTTACAAGCAGCATCCCCACTATGCTGACTGGTTTTATGTCAACTTGACACAAGCTAGACTTACTTGGAAGGAGGGTCTTTCAATTGAGAAAATGTTCCCAAATATGGAGACAAAGTGTGGAGCAGAGACTGAAAGAAAGGCCACCCAGAGACTGCCCCACTTGGGGATCCATCCCATAAACAGTCACCAAACCCAGGAGCTATTGTGGATGCTGGGAAGTGCTTGCTGAAGGGAGCCTGTCTCTTGAAAGGCTCTGCCAGAGTCTGACAAATACAGAGGTGGACGTTCACAGCCAACCATTGGACTGAACGTAGGGTCCCAGATGGAGGAGTTGGAGAAGGGACTGAAGGAGTTGAGGGGGTTTGTAGCCCCATAGAGGGAGCAACAGTGTCAACAGGCCAGACCCATTGGAGCTCCTGGGGACCACCAACCAAAGAGTACACATGGAGGGACCATGGTGCTGGCCGCACATGTGACAGAGGATGGCCTTGTTGGCCATCAGTGGGAGGAGAGGCCCTTGGGCCTGAGGGTGTTAGATGCCCCAGTGTAGGGGAATGCCAGTGTGGGAAGATGGGAGTAGATGGGTGGGGGAGCACCCTCAAACAGGCAGGGGGAGGGGGATGGGATAGGGGGTTTCCAAAGGGGAGACCTGGAAAGGGGAAAACATTTGAAATGTAAATAAAGAAAATATCCAATTTTTTTTTTTTTTAAAAGAAAAAAAAGAGAAAATATCTCCACCAGATTGGTCTTTGGGCAAGCCTGTGGTGCATCTTTTCAATTGATGACAGATGTAGGAGGAATCGCTCACTGTAGGTGGTGCCATTCCTGGGCAGGTGGTTCTGGGTACTATAAGAAAGCAAGCTGAACAAGCCAGTAAGCAGCACCCCTCCATGGCCTCTGCCTCAGTTCCCACTTTGAAGTTCCTGCCCTGTTTGAGTTGCTGTCTTGACTTCCCCAGTGATGGACTGTTAACCTGGAAGTGTAAGATGAAATAAACCTTTCCTCCCCAAGTTGCTTTTAGTCATAGTTCTGGTGTTTCATCACAGCTATAGAAATCCTGAGTAAGATACCCACAAACACTTAATAATGTTTAGTGTTGTTGGCATGGCTATACCATCTAGACCAGTGGTTCTCAACCTTCCGAATGTAGTTCCTCATGATGTGGTGACCCCCAACCATAACATTTTTTCATTGCTACTTCATAGCTATAATTTTGCTACTGTTATGAATCATTATGTAAATATCTGACATGCAGAATATATGATATGTGACCCCTAGGGGGTTGAGAACCACTGATCTAAACCTCAAGGAGTTTTTAGCTCAGTTACTATCTCATGGGACTTCGGTTGAGGTCCCTCATTAATTGAAACCTCATCAAACAGAGTGTGACTGTATTTAATGTGGCGAAGGGGCTGTTGGCTACATTTTCTGGATGCTGAGAGCTTTGTTCAATATGAAGGCACTTCTGGGTGTGGCTCCTCAGTCTGTCTTTTTTGAGTCAGGTACAAAGGGTGGCAGCAGTGACTCTCCATACAGTGTGAATGGGGACTGCCTCTGCTTATCAGTGGTGCAGCTTCAGTGGCAGAGCTGATCCATTCCCCCCACATACTAGAACTTTCAGAGAACCATGTAGAAAGTGAGAGAATAACATCTTCAGTACCTCTGTATGTGCATTAGAAAGTGTGGGCTAAGCCTGGTGGTGGTGGTACATGCCTTTAATTTCAGCACTGTCAGGCAGAGGCAGGCAGATCTCTCATTTTGAGGCTAGCCTGGTCACAGAGTGGGTTCCAGAACAGTCAGGGCTACACAGAGAAACCCTGTCTTGAAAAACAAAAAACAAAAGCAAACCAAGGAGGAGGAGGAGGAGGAAGAGGAGGAGGAAAAGGAGGAGGAGGAGGAGGAAGAGGAGGAGGAAGAAGAGGAGGAGGAAGAGAAGGAGGAGGAAGAGGAGGAGGAAAAGGAGGAGGAGGAGGAAGAGGAGGAGGAGGAAAAGGAGGAGGAGGAAGAGGAGGAGGAGGAAGAGGAGGAGGAGGAGGAGGAAAAGGAGGAGGAAGAGGAGGAGGAAGAGGAGGAGGAGGAAGAGGAGGAGGAGGAGGAGGAGGAGGAGGAGGAGGAGAAGAAGAAGAAGAAGAAGAAGAAGAAGAAGAAGAAGAAGAAGAAGAAGAAGAAGAAGAAGAGAACTGAAGTGTGAATGTGTGAACATCTCCATACAGACTCTAAGGACATCATCCCAAAGAGTTTGCCAAGACTGCCTTCATACTATGCCTGTTAGGAGCCTGGAGAAAGCATTCTTTGAGTCTGCATTTCTCATATTTCAAATGGAAGTGACCATATATATCTAGTGTGTTGGTTGATGAGATTAATCTGAAGCTATATATTGATAAAATTGAAAGCCATTCTGAGACTGGGGATCATGTGGTAGATTCATCACCCGTGCTCTCCTCAGCCCAGGCAGTCTGGGAAAGTGAGTCAGCCCTCACCCTCCTATTTACCTGTGTGAACTGGAGTAGACACCAGTGTGTGCATGGAGGGGGAAGAGGGGGAGACCAACCAACCTTCAGGCTGTTGCTGAAGCATGCACACTGGACCCCTGCTGTCGGGGAGGCAAAGGGTGAGACTGAATGCTGGCAGGGAGGCAGTCAGAAGAGCTGTTATTAACTTTAGCTAAGTTATCCCTGTTCATTAGGCTTCAAGATATTCTTGTATCCATACAAAGAGAGGACCTGCTCTGCACCCCCAGTGCCTGCAAAATAGATCTGTAAACTAGGAAGTCAGATTGCAGCAGATATCAGAAAGTAACACAAGACAGAAAAACATGAGAAATCACGTTTCAGGGTGCAGGTTTTACCTGAGGAAGTCAGAGGTAAGCAAAATCTGCTTGTTTCAGAAGGCCTGGTCTTGAAATCAAATGAGTGCTTGCTGGGGTGTGTGGTTTCTTGTCGGCTCGCTCTGATGTGTGAGGTACAAGAGGCCACAGGGTGAGTATCAGAATGGAAACGATAATTATTTTTTCATAGCAACGTCTTCTCAAGCTTCAAAGAAAGAGGCTTCTCTCCTAGCACATGCAAACATCAATTCGGGATCGCAGGAAGGTAATTTTCACATGCAAATGCATATGAGTTGAAATGAGCAGAGGCGAGGAGCAGACTGTTAAAGAGACACTGTTCCCCTTTCCTTTCGGTAGGAAGCAGCGAGGGCTCAAAAGGTGCACCTAATTTTGAAGGAGGAAAGGTGGCAATCTAGTGAGTCTCTTTACTTTTGTCCTTTCATGGAGCTTTCCAAGAACTATTTTGTCAGTGATTCACCTTGACAGAAAACAGAACGAGTCAGGGGACTTTTGGATGTGGAGTCAGATTTGGCTGCTGTCACTTTGCTGTGGCACCTAACTAAGTCACATAGATTCTGAGAACTGGCTTTCTTCATTATAAAGGATGCTGTCCGGTCAAAGAGTGTACTCTGTGAAGTCCCTAAGAGTGTGAACCACTGACCACAAACCAGGGCTGGGGTGGGGGAGGCAGCATATATTCTTGTACTTTCTAAACTAGTACTCTACACAAATTCCTCATCCAGACATCTCTTTTAAGAATACCCCTTCTAAAATCAGTCTAGGACTTTGGGCTCAGTGAAAGACACAGAGCGGGGACACACAGCTTTTTTTTCTGTGCCACACGGGAACTCCCTCTGCAGAGCCTGCTCCAAGCTGCCCTTAGAATAAGGGGTTTCCCTAATGTGCCTGCAGCACCGTGTGCCTGGACTAAAGCTCAGGTATCCTTTCACCTGCCTGCCCTGCTTAGAGAACATAGAAAGTTCTGTTCTGTGTTCCTACCCCCTTACACTCCCAGCCCCTACTCCCGGTCCAGCTTCCGGAACTCTTTGTGTGTGTGTGTGTGTGTGTGTGTGTGTGTGTGTGTGTGTGTTTCAGGCCTGCTCTGCTTTATCTAGGATCTCTGATTTACCTGGAGGAACAAATTTCACAAGGCTCCACAGGAGGGCGCTGCCTGTGCTCTGCTGACTTTCTGGAAGCTGTGAAGGTAGACTCGGTTATCCACTGGACAGGGACAGGAAGTAATGGCAAGAAAAAAGGAATACCACACCATAAGTGTGTGAAGAGTAGGTGTACGTATAACAAAGACACTCCTGCTGTTTTCCCTCCCCTGCACTTGGAATTAAAATCCTCCCTCTGTTCCTCTCAGCTCAGTGATTCTCTGGGGCTAAGAAGAAGTATCAAGTTATCTTAGCATCTTTCCTTTGGCCCCTTGAAAGCCTTTCTTTGAGAGGAAGCAACTTTGTGACTTCAAAGGTTTGGCTTACTGTCTTGTTTGAATTGATGCAGAAAGGGGTTTAAATGCTCACTTTAACAAGACCTCATGGTCATTTTGGAAAGGGCTGTTGAGAAATAAGAGCCTTGCAACATTCGTTACGTCTTATGTTTGTGGTTAGCTTAAAATTACCCAAGAGGGTTTCACTCAAATATTGGGAACTCTAGGTCAGAAATGGAATGAGATCAAGTGTTCTTGCCTTCCCTTCCAGCCCACAGTCTTTCAGTATTTTTTGACCTTGCAATCTGTGACCATTAAGAAGAACCACAAATGCCAGCCTCTTAGCACCAGAGGAAACAAGCAAGTCCAGGCAATTTTTCTTTTAGTCTGTGTAAATAAACAATTGGTTTCTTTTCTGTCTAGTCATCATCCCCTGCTGATGCCCACAAAAATACTCTTCTCAGTGTCAGCTAAGCCTGAGAGCAGACACACTGCTACTTGGCTGAGCTGCTTGAATGTGGGCCCAAGGAGTCAGATGACCTTGGCCTGCCCTCACAGGAAGTGATGAGTTCAACACCAGGGTTTCAGTCATCTCACAGACGAAGTGTCTGTTGGTCAAGGAACTCTTTAGTGTGGGATGAACTGATGATAAAGAGCTACCTCAGTGGTTAAGACCATCCACGCTGCAAGTCCAAGGACCTGAATTTGGGTCTCATCACCCACATAACCAATCTGACAGACCTTCTCAGGCCTGTAACCCTGATTCTGAGGCTGTAACCACAGCGCTGAGGGGAGTGGAAACTGCCGTCAAGAAAAACCAACACCAGAGGACGAGGACAGCTGATAGCTTCCTTGAGCTTCCATTGGGTACACAATAGCATATGCCACTCTGCATGAGTATGAACACACACTAAATAAAAGAAATAATGATAGAATCCTAGCTGAACACACATTTGGCTTCAGCTGGGCAGCTCCTAACAGCTTGGCAGATGTGATAACCAGGACAAAGGTTCTACCTGTCTAGCCTCTGAATTTGAGGCTGGCCTGGTCTACAGAGTAAGTGCTACACAGAGAAACCACGTTGTAAGAAAAAGAAAAACAAAAAAGAAAAGGTATTCTTATAAAAATGGCTGACTACTCTGAACTTGGCAAGAGACGTAAGTTTATAGATCTGAAAGCTGAGGAAAAAGTTATAAAGTATATGACACATACCTTCAAAAAATACCAAGATGTGATAATTAGCCTTCTAAAAACTAAAAGGAAAAAAGATATGGAAATTGCAAGAGAGAAGCCATACATTTTACAGGAGAAGAACATTAAAACGGCCATGGCTATCATCAGAAACAACAGAAGTGCTAAGAATGGGGGAGAATCAACTCAATGCGTGATTCTATACTTTGCCAAAACAATCTTTCAGGAACGAGTACTCAACACATTTTCAGAACAAGAAAATAAACCAAATTTATCCTTAGCCAATCTACTCTCAAGAAATGGCTAAAATAAATTCTCTAAGCAGAATGGAATTTTTTTTTTTTTAAATAAAGTCTTGAAATACTAGGAAAGAAGAGAAAATGCCACGGGGAACTATGGGTACATATTGTAAGCTTTCTTTCTCTTGAGGTTTATAAATCATGTTTGTTACTTAAAACAAACTATTGCATTGTCAGAAATTGTTCTAAAAGTATGAAGAAAAATTCTTTAAAAATAAATTTAAAACAATCATCTTAGTTAGACTTTCTACTACTATGATAAGATGCCATGGCCAAAGGAAAGCTGGCAATGGACGTGTTTATTTCATCCTACAACTCTCAGGTCACACTTCTTAGCTAATGGAAGTCATGGTGCAGAAACTCAAGCAGGGCAGGAACCTGGAGGCAGGAGCTAGTGCCAAGGCCATAGAGGGGTGCTGCTTACTGGCTTGTTCAACATGGCTTGCACAACCTACTTTCTTATACAGCTCAGGACCATCTGCCTAGGGGTGATGCCATCCACAGTGGGCAGGCCCTCCCACATCGATTAATCAAGAAAATGCTCTACAGACTTGCCTGCAGGGCATCTAATAGGGGCATTTTCTCGTTTGAGGTCCTCTCTTTCCAGAATGCCCTAGCCACAATAGAGATACACAAAAAGACTTTAAAGGGAAGTGAGTTTCTTATGCTTGATGTAATTGATAAAACAACTGAATATATAATATATATATATATATATATATATATCTCCTATAGAAAACACTCAGAAGCTATTTAAGTATATATCTTAAAACCACAATGGATTAACAAAATTTGAGTTTCAAAAATGTTTGAGTAACCTATTTGTGCTGGATAGTTTTATGTCAACTTGAGTCATCTGAGAGGACAGAATTTCAATTAAGCAAATGTTTCCATATGATTGGGCTGCAAGCAAGCCTGTAGGGCATTTTCTTATTAGTAGTTGATGAGTGAGGGGCCAGCCAACTGTGGGTGATGCCATCACTGGGCTGGTGGTGCTGAGTTCTATAAGAAAGCAGGCTGTGCAAGCCATGATGAGCAAGCTAGTAAGCAGCACCCCTCCATGGCCTCTGTATCAGCTCCAGCTTCCAGGTTTCTATCCTCAAGCTCCTTCCCTTACTGATTTGATGATGAACTGTTATATGGAACTATGAATGAGATAAACCCCAAACTGCTTTGGTCATGATGCTTTATCATAGCAATAGTAACTCTAATAAAGACACTATACCAATTCATTGTGGGAAAGGAAAAAAGATCAAAAGGGAAAGTAAACAGAATACAAACACACCCACACACAGGTGTATTTCAGCTACAATGTATCAAAAATCATATTAAATGCAAATTATGTAAACATTTAAACTGAAAGAAGTTGACAGGATCAATTTTGAAATAAAATACCCAACTGTATACTGTTTATAAGGAATTCACTACAAAAATAATTCATAGATATTTTAAAAGTAAAAAGTTGACAATAAGTAAATAATATACATACTTTAAGGAAGAAGAAATGGCTGTATAAATATTGAGTAAAGAAGACAACCAAGCAAGAAAAGAAGGGTATATGGTACCTTGAATAAGCATGACTCCCATAAGCTCATGTATTTGAATGTTAGCTACCAGAAAGTGGCACTATTTGAAATGATTAGTAGGTGTACTGGCTGGTTTTGTGTCAACTTGACACAAGCTGGAGTTATCACAGAGAAAGGAGCTTCAGTTGAGAAAATGCCTCCATGAGATCCAGCGGTAAGGCATTTTCTCAATTAGTGATCAAGGGAGGAGGGCCCCTTGTGGGTGGTACCATCTGTGGGCTGGTAGTCTTGGGCTCTATAAGAAAGCCAGCTGAGCAAGCCAGGGGAAGCAAGCCAGTAAGGAACATCCCTCCATGGCCTCTGCATCAGCTCGTGCTTTCTGACCTGCTTGAGTTCCAGTCCTGACTTCCTTTCATGATGAACAGCAACATGGAAGTGTAACCTCAATAAACCCTTTCCTCCCTAACTTGCATCTTGGTCATGATGTTTGTGCAGCAATAGAAACCCTGACTAAGACAGTAGGATTAGGAGGTGTGGCTTGTTGGAGGAAGTGTGTCACTAGGGCTGGGTTTCACAGTTTCAAAAAGCTCACACCAGGCCGATGTTCCCCCCCCCCTCTCGGCTTGCAGATGAGGATGCACCTCTCAGTGTCACTACCATACTCCCCACCATTATGATAATGGTCCAAACCTCTGAAACTGCAAGCAAGCCCCCAATTAAATGATTTCTTTTATAAAAGTTGCTTGGGTCATGGTGTCTCTTCACAGCAAGAATAACCCTAAATAAGACAGAGTCAGATTATTATGGGATTCTTAAGAAGCTATCAAGAACAGATAGTACTTTTGTATGTACATATAGCAAATAGCAGATGAAAAATAGGTTGTTTTGTTTGTTTGTTTGTTTTTTAAAAAGGTAATGAAGAAACCAACACATCTTTTTCAAGAACTCAGAGAATGTATTCCAAGTTTGGAGTTTTTTCTTTTTTCTTTTTATTTACTCTTCTCTTATACAACACATCCCAACCACAGCCTTGCCTCTCTCCATTCCTCCCAGTCCCCCTGACCTGTGCTATCTACTGCTTTCCCATTTTCCTCCAGAAAAGAGCAGGCTTCCCAGTGATATCAACCAAATAGAGCATAACAAGACACACTAAAGAGTAGGCACAGACCCTCATATTAAGGCTGGACAAGGCAACCCAGTAGGAGGAAAAGGGTCTCAAGATCAGGCAAAAGCATCAGAGACACCCCTACTCCCACCATTAGGAGTTCCACCAAACTCCAAGATAAACAACCACAGAATGTGTACCAATGACCTAGCACAGATGTGTTGGTTTCTTCTGACACATACATATATTTGTTAAATATATGTATATGGATGTGTGAATATATGAATAAATCTATAAATACAACCCGGTGAATCCATTTGCTGTTTATATGTATATGGTTTTAAGGTTGACCATTTAGAACTAGGTAATTGTTTCGGGGCTTAATACCTATGAAAAACTAATTCTCCCTTTCTTAGCAGTCATGAATTGCCTGTAGTTCTTCATGTCGGGGTGGGGCATTGTGAGATTTTCCACCAACTACGTTGGCATGTCAACTAGTGTTGTCATTATCTTGCGTGGTTGTTCTTTGCCTTCAACCAATGTGGTTTTCTGCAATTGTCTCTGTTGCAAAGAGAAGCATCTTTGATGGTGGCTGAGTGCTACACATATGTACAGGTATAAGGGTAAGCATTTAGAATGCAGTCAGGAATTATGCTGGTTTATTAAAGTGACAGCAGTAAGTTTTCTAAGGTCTACAACCTCACTAGCCCTAGGTAGTTTGGTTAGGTTTACAGTACAGGCATGACTTCCCTCATGTTGAGCAGACCTTAAGACCAATTAGAAGCTGCTGCTGATTACTGCCAAGATGTAAATGCCCCAGCCCCATCACACTTTTAGTGATATCTTGCCATTCAGGTCATTGTTGTGGCTCACGGGCATAGAATTATTGACTGATTTTCTCCATTGACAGTTATGAAATCTAGTTTTCATGGAGGAACATTTCAGGTCAGATTCAGCTTGGCTAAGAAATTTTATTTATTTGTTTGTTTGTTTGTTTGTTTGTTTTTAACCTTCTAATCATCCTTAGCCACTAGGAAATACAAATTGAAACTCATGTTTGGTTCTACCCTAAGTTTTAGAGCCATCCAGCTTCTAGTGTCTGGCCATTCAGGCAATGTCAGGCATGAGCTCCCACTTGAAGCTTTGGTCATTGTTAGGCCAGTCATTGATTGGCCACTCCCACAATCTCTAAGCCACCACAGGAACCAGAGGGGTCAAGGACATGAGGAGAATACAGCCCAGAGAATCAACTAAGCAGGGCTCATAGTGGCTCACAGAGACTACAGTGGCTGCCGAGGAGCCAACATACATGTTTAGTTGTTGGATGTTTAGTGACCATGAAATGACAATATATAAGATGATTAGAAAAAGAGGCCATGAATTTTACAGGGAGTTGGGGGACATGGGAATAGTTAGAAGGAGAAGAGTAGGGGGAAATGATTTAATTATATTTTAATTGAAAATAAAATAAATTAATAGACTTTTTTTTTTTTTAAAGCCATTTATATGTCTTCTTCTGAGAACTCTCTGTTCAAATCCACAGGTATTTTCAACATTTGGATTGTTTTCTTGGTGTTTATATTTTTCAGTTCTTTGTATATTCATAACACTAATCTTCCATATATATAGCGGGCAAAGATTCACCCTCATCCTGTGGGTTGCCTTTCTAGTTGATAAACAGCTTCCCTTGTAGGACAGAAGCCTTATAATATAATAAAGTCCTACTTGTTGATTGTTGAAGTTTCCTTTGCAAATGAAATCTTATGCAGAAAGTCTTTTCTTTTTCTTTTTCTTTTACTTTTATACTTTATTTACATTTCAAATGTTTTCTCCTTTCCAGGTCTCCCTTTTGGAAACCTCCTATCCCATCCCCTCTCCCCCTGCCTCTATGAGGGTATTCCCCTACCCACCCACCCACTCCCATCTTCCCTTCCTGGCATTCCCCTGTACTGGAACACCTAACACTCTCAGACCCAAGGGCCTCTCCTCCCACTGATGGCCAACAAAGCCCTCCTCTGCCACATATGTGGCCAGCACCATGGGTCCCTCCATATACATTCTTTGGTTGGTGGGCCAGTCTCTGGGAGCATTGAGGGACCTGACCAGTTGCCACTGTTGCTCCCTCCCCATGGGGCTGCAAACTCCCTCAGCTCCTTCAGTCCCTTCTCCAACTCCTCCATCTGGAACTCCAGACTCAGTCCAACGGTTACTGTGAAGTGAATCTTGGGTATTCTGAACTTTTGGGCTAATATCCACTTATTAGTGAGTACATACCGTGTTTGTTCTTTTGTGACTGAGTTATCTCACTCAGGATGATATTTTCAAGTTCCATCCATTTACCTGCGAATTTCATGAAGTCATTGGTTTTTTTTTGTTTGTTTGTTTGTTTTTGCTTTTGTTTTTTATTGTTTTTTCGAGACATGGTTTCTCTGTGTAGCCCTGGCTGTCCTGGAACTCACTCTGTAGACCAGGCTGGCCTCGAACTCAGAAATCCACCTGCCTCTGCCTCCCAAGTGCTGGGATTAAAGGCGTGCGCCACCACTGCCCGTCTGAAGTCATTGTTTTTAATAGCTGAGTAGTATTCCATTGTGTAAATGTACCACAATTTCTGTATCCATTCCTCTGTTGAGGGACATCTGGGTTGTTTCCAGCTTTTGGCTACTATAAATATGGCTGCTATGAACATAGTGGAGCATGTGTCTTTATTACATGTTGGAGCATCTCCTGGGTATATGCCCAGGAGTGGTATAGCTGGGTCCTCAGGTAGTATTATGTCCATTTCTTGAGCCTATATCCTGAAGTCTACTTTCCACCTTTTCTTCAGAAGTTTCATATTGAACGTTGACACATTGATACATTTGAGATCAGTTTGTGAACAAGCTAAGAGATAAATCTTTTATCCAGTGTGTATTTTTGGCATCTCTTTAAAAAATCCAGAAAGCTTCAGGTGTGTGGACATACATCAGGGTCTTTAGTTGTATCCCATTAATCAATGTGTCTGTTTTTGTGCTAGTCCTATGCTGTTTTTACTATTATAGTTATGATGGGTAACTTGAAGCCAGGAATGTTGATACCCCCAGTAGTGTTAGTTTTAAATAATTTTCTCCAATTCTTTTGTTGTTGATACTAAACTTTAAAATTTTTCAAGTATAAAAACAATATATTCCTCCTAAAATATGAAAAGAAGAAAAAGGCCTTAAAACAATGAGTACATTTAAAGAATATAGGGTGAATGGCTAGGGTACAACACTTAACAGAAATATTATACCCCATTACTTTTTAACCTGCTAATGGGCCTGATTTGTGATGCACAATTTGCCCGTATGTAGATTGAGTATAGTCAGATTTTCTGGGTTGTATTTACAGGGATTCTGTAAATATTAAATGATAAATACCACTGTACCATTGTACAGTGTTTGGGAAAAATAAAATATATGGAAATTCAAGTTATCTGTATGTTTTTATTGTTCCACTGCCTCCATGATTATTCAGCTTTAAAAAGTAATACTTTTTTGTAAATTTAAATCTTACCTGAAATCCCTTAAATAAACATACTAGGCAAAATGCATATGTTAGACAGCCTCCTCCCCAGCAGTCCTTCTGACCTTTCCCCTGGGCTGAATCTATTCCCAATGTCCACAGTACTCCACGGAGTCCCCCTCCAGGGAATCCCCCTTCATTCCTATTTCCCAGCAGTTCTGTCAGCATTTCTTCATGTACATTTAATTTATAATCATTTATTTTTAAATTTTGAATTGCATTCTTGTCTATTTTGTGTGCATGTGTGTATATCTTTAGGCATGTACATGAGAGAGGAAGACAGCTTGCGGGAGTTGGTTCTCTCTTTCCATCATTCAGGAATGCATTTATTCAGGCTTGCTTTGGCTATCTGGGATCTTTTGTGCTTCTACAGGCATTTAAAGTCCCTTCTTCAGATTCTGTTAAGAATTGCCCCGGAATTTTGATAGGGCTCGCATTGAATTTCTAGATTGCTTTCAGTAAGATGACCATTTCACAATATTAATATTATCAGTCTGTGTACATTAGAGTCTCTCCATCTTCTGGTGCCTTCTTGATTTCTTTCTTCAGTGTTTTAATGATTTTATTATATAAATCTTTTACATCTCACTTCTTTGGTTAGGTTTAGTTCAAGGTGTGTGTGTGTGTGTGTGTGTGTGTGTGTGTGTGTGTGTGTGTGTTTACTGTGATTGGAATAATTTCTCTGCTTTCTTTTCCAGTCTGTTTGACTTTGCAGTATAGGAAGATACTCACTGGGTAAGTTGATTTTGCAACCTGTTGCTTTGCTTAAGTGATCTGACTTCAAGCACTATATTGAATAAGAGTGGATTCTAGTTCCAAATCCAAATGCCAGTATATATCTTCAAGTAACTTAAGAAACTAGGAAAGTAAAAAGGGGCCGTGGTAAGGGTGGGAACTAAAGGGATGTAGGAAGGAGAAGTGTAAGGTACGGATGCTATGAAATGGAGAAGGGGAGGATGGGAAGGAGTTTATGTGGGAATAGGTGAGGGGGAAGAAAACACTGAGCGAGAGAGAAGGAAAGAGGGATTAAAACCCACCAAGGATTATTGAAAAAAGTCCCGGGAAAACAACATCATACATGAGCAAGGAAACATCACAACAGATGCCAAAAGGAAAAGGGCAGGGAATTTTTATGCAGCACTCCATTAAACTAGGAAAATCTGAAAGATCCCATGTTTGGGGAGCTTGCAGGCCCCAGGGGTGAACTAAATGGACATCAAACTCACCTCTCAACTTTATACCCACAGATTATCGCATCTCTACCTCACTAGAGAAGTTTCCTTGCACTGGGAATAGTGGTTAACACAGAAACTCACAGCTGGTCAAAGTGCAGAGACTGTTCGGCTCCAAAGGAGACTTTTACCATCTCACGTACAGTGAAGATGGGGTAGAAAGAATATAAGAACCAGACACCAAGACGACCAGCGAAAAGCAGTGTCTTCTTGATCTAACAAGACGACTGCATTTTTGAACTCATGGTAGCTGTGGTTGTTAAGCAAGTCAGTATTCTAGCACGAAGTGGGAGGGGTAGGGCATTATCATTTCCCACCCTTCACTGAGGAACTATAGACAGTTGACGGCTTCAAGAGGTAAGAGAATCAGTTTTCTTTAAGGGTCTGGCCCTTGGTAGGTAGTTAAGAGTGCTCGTTATCATCCTGAGCGAGGTAACTCAGTCACAAAAGAACGAACATGGTATGTACTCACTGATAAGCGGATATTAGCCCACAAGTTCAGAATGTCCAAGTTTCACTTAACAGTAACCGCTGGACTGAGAGTGAGGTACCAGATGGAGGAGTTGGAGAAAGGTCTGAAGGAGCGGAGGGAATTGGCAGCCCCATGGAGGGAGCAAGAGCGTCAATGGGCCTGACCCTCCCCCTGGTCGGCCTGGAGTTCAGACCACTAACCAAAGAATACACATCTATTGACCCATGGTTTGGACTACATATGAGGCAGAAGAATCACCTCGATGGCCATCAGGGAGAAAGGAG
>CM052703.1:121261725-121420237 GCA_028551405.1 Uromys caudimaculatus | reverse complement strand
GAGAGAGATATTAAAAAAAAAAAAAGGAGATATTAAAAAAAAAAAAAAAAAAGAGTGCTCGTTGCTTTTGCAGTGGACCTGAGTTTGATTCCCAGAACCGGCATGGGTGGTTGCAGACCATTCTGGCTCCAGGGGATCTTACAATCTCTTCTGGCCTTCATGAGCACCAGAACTCATGTGCTTACCTTCTTGCTACATACAGATCATTGAAAATAAATAAATATATTTCAAAAATCATGATATAATTCATCAATATCAGAAATGTAATATAAAATATCTCTATAGGGCATGTAGGCATCGGAAGATGCCTTAAATGTTCTTAAATCAGATTATAGAAACAAAGAATTGATCAGTGGGTTAGGAAGAGGTTGAGCAGGGAAGGGGTGTGGTCATAAATGGGGGCCATGAGGCTCTCTTGGGAGTGGAAACTCTCTGTATCTTTCCTTGTCCATTTACTGGTTACGAGGCTCGGATGAGATTCCAGCTCTAGAGGAATGGAGGGATGGTAATTTTCACAGAGACTTGTGTCAATCTATATTTAAGATTAAAAGCTTCGCTGAAATGTCTTAAAAGGCTATGCAACTTGGTAATCAAGGCTTATAAAAACCAGCGAATTCTAAAGTCACGTGTGGCTTTCTGTGTAGATGATCCCCGTGGTTCCACAGGTAGACGGACCTGACATCACTTCTTTTTCTGCTTTGGCTTTCCACTGAAACTGTCCAGTTCTCTTTCCACTCCATATCTGGAGCGTGTTTTCCCTTACTAAATGGCCTCTACTCTTCTTTATTGTTTCTATATGCTCAATTCCTACTCATCTCTCAAATCACTTCCTGGGGCATGTTGCATTTCCTGGCTTCCCCTTCTAGAGTGCAAGCCTTCTAAAGACAGAGGGGGCAGGGCATGTCTCATCCTTACTCTCTTCTCCAGACCTAACTCTGTGCCCACATATGTGTTTGATAATATTAGTGACATCAATCAATACAACTGACTTCCTCATCTCTCCATTGGATGGTTCGCGCCAAGTCTTTGTCCTTTGCTGGAATCGAGGATGTTAACGCATCCGTCCCTCTACCATTCCTACCCACACCTAACCCCCCACGTTTTGATCATGTCTCACCTTGTTTTGGCTCATGTATATGGTGTGTATGTGTGTTCACGTGTGCCGAGTGTGCAGATGTGCATGTGCATGTATGTGTGCAGGGAGGCCAGCTTGTCCTGGGGACTCTGTCTCTGCCTCCTTAGATTCTGGATTACAGACAGACCGCGGTGCTTGTTCAATGTTTGTGTGGGTTCTGGATACCTAAACATTGGTAGTCACACTTGTACAACAAGCACTTTATTTACCTTCCCCCATTCATTGTATTATACCTTCAATGCTGAAAGCCAAGAGCAGCCTACCCAGCCCGACCTCCAAAGTCAAAAATGTGATAAATTTAGAAGCTGCCATTTGATCTTTCCAAATACACAGAGGTTTCCAGGACATGGCAAAAGACAGTTTAAACAAACAAAAATTTACCCTGACGGTGTGACAGACGCTGTGCTCCACGTATATCACCTACACCTTACCACTGAAGAGATGCGTTTGTTTCCATTTCGCAGTGTAAGAAACTTGAATTCATAAAGACAAGCTCTTTTCCCAAAGCCACACCACAGGGACCAAGGATCTAAGTTAAGATCTCCTTAATCCCTGAGCTCTTCCCAGCAAGGGCTGGAGTATCCCTTAGAAAATTATCTGACAATAATTTTCACTTTAGGAGAAAGACTAGACACTGTTTTGTCTGACCTTTCCAATTATCTGACAAGCCCAGTGTTAATCAGCTGACTCAGAATTGATGACCTCAGGATGGCTTAAGCCCCAAACCATCTTCTGATGAAATGATAAAACAAGACTGCTAGGCTAATTAACAAGTCCAAAAACATTATGTGAGCCCCAATGATGCCTTTGCTTCTGGCCCATCCCACACCCTTCCCAAATAAGAAAGCAACTAATTTGCAAAATCCTGGCTTCTGTGAAGCAGCTGTGAGAGTCATTGACATATATGATTAGCATAAAATTAATTCCTGTTGGGAAAGCATTATTATCACCCCTAATGAGGTTCAGAAACTGATTAGTACTATGTGGGGTGCTGGATACCATTTAAAAAAAAACCTCTCGAAATCTGCGTGGGATGTAATTTTCAATATAAAGCCTGGGATACACATTTCACATAAAGTCATGTGTTTACACCACCGCCTTAGTTCATTTCAGCTGAAAATGCCATAGACTTGGTGGTTTACACACAGTTCTTCAAACTGGGATCCTAAGAACCCCAGGAGCGAAGGACAGGCTGATTTGTGGGTGGCGAGCACTCCCTTCCTCGCTCACAATGGCCAGGTTTTCACCTTAGCCTCATATGCTGGAAAGGACAGGCAGCCTTCTGGGACTTCTGATAAGGACACTGATCCTGTCCTTGAGGGCTCCAGCCTCAGGATCTCACCAGCTCTGAAAAGGCCTACCTCCTCTAGTCATAGCACTCTAGGGGTGAGGAGCTCTACGTCAGAGTTGTGAGAGGACCGGTAGAGTCCGAAGCAGCCGTTTCATGCAGGGGTTTTCTCAGTGATTTGAGACTTAGAAAAATGTATCTGAATGTAAATGAGTCCTTTGTAATATTTCTATAGATAATTCTATATAGAAGACAATTATAGTGATTTCAATCATCTAAGCCAAACATCCTTTAAGGGATTCAAATCTATCATTTTAAATGGAAAAGAAAGAGAAAAGTGGATCTGCTCTAGCTGTGTATGGGGAGCCATATGTTCCTAGAAACCAGCTGACTCTTACCTACAGTAAACAGCTAATGCAGGTACCGTTTTAGTTTCAGGCTTTCCCTCTGCATTTTAGCTTCGTCATTTGACTAAACATCACACAATATACTAAAGTCACTTATGATAATAACATGGAGACTTTTTGGACTACTTTTTTCCATAAACATCATTTTATTGCTTTTACAATATTGCATCGTATAGATGGGTGTAATTTCCTTGATAATTGCCTGAATGTCAGACTTTATATTTGTTTCCAATTTTCACTACTATAAATAATGATATGATGCTTATCTTATGGCATGCTGCTTTATCTGCATTTAATTGTTTCTACTGATTTGCTACAAATGCAATTACTTGGTCAAAGCAGTTTCGGGATAAGCTTTTTTGGATATAAACGTCGTTGGATAGACTTTAAAAAAAAAAAAACTACAACTATAATATATTCAAGGACAAGGAAGCTCTCTGGAACCTCTTTGATAAGGGCACTAATCCTGTCCTGGAGGGTTCTGCCTTTATGTGTAACTATGTCCCCAAGGCCTCACCTAGAGACCTATCAAGTAAAATAACTTCCCTTTCAAATGAAAGAAAATACAAACACTTTCAGACAAACTGAAATTGAAAGTTATTGACTTTTTGCCTTTAAACACACATCCAAAGAAATATTAAAGGATTTTTCTAAGACAGGAGAGCTTATCTCAGATAAAAATATGGAAATACAAGAAATAAAAAGAATCAGGAAATGTAAATATGTGGACAAATCTCAATGTCAAATTTATGTAGTAATACTAACTTAAAATACTCAGAGACTAATAGATGAAACCACACAAAATATGAAGCAAGGTAATAGAATTAAACTTTGCAAAGTTCTTTTATGAATGAAAGTGAGTCAAGTAACCATTTTTTATTAAACTTTAACAGGTTGTTATAATGACTGTATGGTCATTAAATGGGAAGAACTGATAACTAAGGAGGCAAGAGAGATGGAACTGGAAAATAATTCAAAATATTTTTTAAAAATGCAAGAGTGACGGTGGTGAAATTCCTCAGGATATCGACAACTGTGTTAGCTGTCAATGGGCTAAATATTGATTAAATGCAGCATCTTCGCTGAAGAAGGTGAGGACACATCTGGCCACTTAAGATGTGAAAGTAGAAAAGAGGTGATGGTGGTGGGGGAGACCAAGGAGGAGTTAAAGTCACAGGCAAGAAGAGCACGGCAGAGAATCAACAAGTACAAATTCTGTTTGAAAATGCCATAATGAAAACTAATTCCGTGTGTGCTACTTATTCCATAAAATAAAACACATAGCTGTACACCCTATTATGGTTGATTTTAGTGTCAACTGGCTACAAGTTAGCATCTCCTGAGCCTGAGGAGGGAGTCTCAGCTGAAGTACTATGCTCACTGTTGGATTGACTTGGCAACACCCTCCCTGAATGTGGGCAGCGCCCTTTGATAGCAGCCCAGATTTTAATTAACAGGGCGTGACAGAAAGAAGTTTATCTTGCATTTTGCTTGCTTGGCCTCCCCTCCTGCTGCTGCTGATTGCATCCCTGACAGCGGAACCAGCGTTTCCAAGTTTCCATTATGGACTAGGGACCAGAGGTTATTCAGGAATCTTCTGGGCTTCTGGCACCAGATTAGAAGTGCTGAGGCAGCCTGCCAGCTTTAGTGAGCGGTAGCTACTGTAGAACTACCCATAGCTGACTGTTGAGGCAGCAGCCTTAAGGACCAAGCAGCTACCAAGTTCTCAGCTTCTCAGTGTGATTTACCTAGTGTCACTATCTGTGGCCCCCAAATGCCTCTGCTTTCTGACCAGCAGTCTATGCCCTAGTGTGGCTGGGCAGCCAAAATAGAATGCCCCAATCTGGGTGACCTAACTGATGGGCACTCATTTTCTAACAGTTCTGGATGGCGGATGGTGGGAAGTTAATATCAGGGCCTTTTACAATTTGTGTTCTGGTGTTGGTGCTCCACCTGGCTTGTAGACTATTCCTCTCATGGAGAGAAAGCGAGCAAACCCTCATCTCTGTCTCTTCACCCAAGGATGTTGTACCTTGTCATACTAGGGCTGCACCCTGTGGCCGTATACAATCATTTTCTTGTTGTTGTTGTTTTAGATAGAGTTTCATTATGTAGCCCTGGCTGGCATTTACTACATAGACCAGATTGGTCCCAGATTCACAGAAATCTCCCTACCTCTGCTTTTGCCTCCTGAGTGCTGGGGTTAAAAGCATGTGTCACTACACTCTGCCAAAGCTTATATGATCTTTATTACTTACTTCTCATGTGGTTTGCACGAGAAAAATCTCTCACAAGCTTGGGCATTCAAACAATCAGACCCTCAGTTGGTGGCACTGTTTAGGAAGTTTAGTTTTAGCTGTGCTTGAGGAAGTATGTCACTTGGGGACCTCACTGTGTTGACTTTGACATTAATAGCCTCTTCTACTTTATTTGCTCTCTTTGCTTTGTGGTCGCAGCTTCCTGTTCCAACAGCCATGTCTGTTGCCTTTCACCACATTGTCTCCACCGTCACCACCGTCATGGACTCTAATGCTCTGGGACTCTCAGACTAAGTAAATTAAACTAAGTGAACTAAATTCCTTCTACAAGTTGCCTGGATCGTGATGTTTTATCACAGCAACAGAAAAGAAACTAATACTGCTCCTGAGTCACAATATAGGAAGATAGGAATGGGTGTAAGGGAACGTCATTCAGGTCCTTATAACATCTTTTCTTCACTTCAGCCTCTGACCCATGTCTTTGAGAACAGGCCAGGCCATTTGTAAACCCACACATGTAGGTCTCCCCTTAAAAAGCAGAGGAAGAGAAAGGAAGTTCCCTGGCATTACCAAAGTGTATAGTTTTACCTACTTTGGTTGGCTTAAATCATAGTCACAGGAACATTTTACTCAAGCAGTCTGCAACTGTAGAAGAAGAAGAGATGGGTTTGTGGTTGTGTGAAGGACCAGGGAGCCTCCAGAGAAACAATTCATGATATACAAAGCAAGAGAGTAAGTAGATAGTCTGGTTGACTTGACAACAATTGATTCAGAATGGACAAAGATGGGACTTCACGGTGGAAAATACCTTCTGCATCTCACTTCCAATGGCTGTGTAAAGAAAGAGAAGGTAGAAGAGAGTTTCCCCTCCCCCTCCCAAGTATCTAAGGCCCCAAGTTGGCTTGTAGCACGTGTCCCAAGAGACAGTATGGATAAAATACAGGGTGGGATCCTAATATGGACTCAGTATTTCACAAAAGGGCTATTTGGGTATAAGACAGACCATTAGACAATATCAGTACTGAGCCTATCCCAACCATTCGTCTGGGATGACCCATGGATGAGTTCCCATCTGCTGAGCTGTGTTTGATATCCCATGAGTTGGCTGGGAAGGAATACAATGGTGTAGCTATAGAGTGTAGAATACAGAAAACTTATTACACAGTAGCAAGAGATAAGATTAGCCAAAGGGACCATTGTAGAGAAAAGTATTTTCATGGAATGAGAATGGGCGATGCAAAGGGGTCTTTGCACCACTCGCATGTTGAAGCTTAGTACTATTTTTAAGTCTCTGGAATAAAGAGATTTCCTAAGGGAGCATTTTCTACCTAGGTGATTGTCAGGTTTGTTGAGATTTTCCCTCTTAAGGGATGGAAAAACTGTATGCCTTTTTTTTTTTTTTTTAACCAAAAATGCCATGTCTCAACTCAAGGCTAGAGAGACAAATTGGATCTCACATTTTTTAATCCCAAATTATGAGATAGAATAGAGTTATCTTTAAGTTAAAGAAAGAAAATAAATAAATAAATAAGTAAATTTGTTTTTAAAAGTGGCTGTGCTTTACCAAAAGGCCATTGTCAATAGGCTTTAACAAAGCCCTACTACATCTGCCTTCTTCCTGTTTGTAAGGTATTTTAAATATTGTGGAGAAATTGCGTCCTTCCTTCCTTCCTTCCTTCCTTCCTTCCTTCCTTCCTTCCTTCCTTCCTTCCTTCCTTCCTTCCCTCCCTCCCTCCCTCCCTCCCTCCCTCCCTCCCTCCCTCCTTCCTTCCTTCCTTCCCATGGTATTTCAAATGCTTAGGAGAGTTATTATGATATTTTCTCCTTTCTAAAAATTGATGTGTTACCAAAGACCCAGGAGGTGGGGCCTGAAGCTAATGATGACAGGGGAGTCCATTTGTGATATCCTTCATACCTGCTAATCTTGAACCAATTATCTGACTCATGGAGAATTTTTCTCGTTTTATTTTTTTAATCTGGGTTTGTGAGATTAAGTCCATTTCTATACAAGCTAGAATAATGAACTAAGGGGCTCCAGAGCCCCTCTGCCATAGCAGAGAAGAACACTGCAGTTGGTGAGCATGATGGAGTTTATTTGGACAAGAGCATCCCTGTCTTCTACAAGATCTTGGCGATGAGCTGTATGTGCCTCCTGCAGGGATCACATTGAACCAATTAGGAGCTGTCTCTGATTCCTGAAAGCATCTCTTTGTTATAGAATAGGTACGTGTAGGTGGTAGGGGAGGGGCATTCAGCATATCAGAAAACTAGTCAAGTGAATAGTTGCAATAGAAGCCAGTAGGTTTCCTAGGAGGACCCGAAGGGAAGTATCTCCCAGCTCCAGTGACCTTGGGTTCTTCCTACTTTAGGCAGGCCGACACATGATCAGTATCTGGCTTACACATGACCCAGCCAAATTAATGTAGCTCATAACCATTGCCTTCCAAACCCCTTCTACACTCATCATCAGATGCTGATTTGCTTCCATAGGGATTAACTGCCCAGAGTATTCCTTGTCTTGCATTCCTTGGCCCCATTTGGTGCCCAGCACCCAGTAAACATTCATTACACATTCACGGGACACAAAAGAAACAAAAAGTATTGCTTTCTTCCTAGAGCTCATCATGGCACCCAAGTGAGTAAATAATTCATCTACTTGTTTTAATGAATATTAAAATGAACTCTTTAATGAATATTTATTTAGGAGATAGATAATATTTACACCTACACGGTGCCTTGCAGATATAAGACTCTTAATAAATATCTCTTAAATTACTGAGAAAACCCCAACACAGCATAAAACAGTCTTCCTTCTGTGAGTGTGTATGTAAGCGTCCTCTTTCACACACACACACACACACACACACACACACACACACACACACACACACACACACACCATTTCAGAAGTATTTCTTTCAGTTAGGAGAATGCTGCAGGAAAAAAAGAGTATGATTTAAAGAAAGCAAATTCTAATATAGAAATTAAGTACATCCAGTGCCTATCATGCATTGACTTTGTACCCTAGACAAGTCATGTCTATAAAGAGCATGGGTGGCTGCCCTGTCTAACTGAAGCAACAGAAGAGTTGTTCTGTAGGCTAGAGTCCAGTGGGTCTGGACCAACTCTTGTGCTGAGGAGAATGGCACAGATTCCCTAAGTCCCTGTGAACACTAGAGGAAGATGAGACCACAGCCATGTGACAAGCTGAGGAGAAAGTCTGTATACACTGAAGATTCTAGCCAAATCCACAGACTGGCCTCTGGCAAAGAATAAATTGTTTTATTTGCATTCAACATTGGCCTCATCAGCTGTCTACCCACAACATGGAGTGCTGACCATGAAATTCTGTGATAACAGGCCAGGGTAAGAGCCTGGTGAGGGAGTAATTCTAGGAAGTCTAGGAAGATGAAGCTGGGGAATTTAACAAAAACTGAAGTTTCAAGGTTTCATGGCAGAAGAGAAGGTGGGTCCTGTGGCACAGCTAAGAGGCTCAGAAGGACAGGCACGGAGAAGAGGGGTATTTCTGAAGACACAGAAGTGTGAAGGGAGGACAAAGAGGAAAAGGTTGATGGAGGGGGGTCAAGGCTAGGTCTTGGATATGCTCTCCAAAAGGTATAGACTGGAACTTGGTTGACACCGTGAGGTCATTAGGGGAAGAGGGTCGGAGTAAATGAGTGTTTGGACAAGTGGAGAGAATAAAGAGCCAGAGTTAAGAGAGTGGGAAGTCAAGTGTGACATTGGCTGTGCCACCCAGCTCAGACCCCGTGAAGAGGAACTCAGTGTTTTGACAGACTCAATTTCTATATCTGAAAAATCAAACGACTAGTCTGACCAAGTCCATCAGCAGCTGTCATTATCATGGGGCCATGGTACCAGGAAATTCCTTTAAGACTTATAGACAGAACGGGAGTGCTAGTTCTGTGGGTGGGATAGCTTTTATAATTTCAAAAAATAAGTCTTTTTAAAACTTTACTTCCCTCAGTGAAGCTTTCAGGTGTTCCCTCCAACACTGGTGGCCAGGCACGATGCTGTCCTTCCAACTACAGATCCCTGAAGGTACCAGTCTCAGCCGATTTGAAGTTCTGATGTGTCCTCTGCCCCTAAGTCTGCCTGGCCTCTAAGGAATTCTTATCATATGGCACAGCTGCTGAGGACTGTGGAGGTTCTAAAGTGTCAGACCAAGGGTTGCCACAGCCTCTAATTTAGGACTGTATATATCCCCCATTAATATTTAAATGCATTATGGAAATTAAGGAGGGGTTAAATCTCTTCTTAATAGCTGATGCCAACAGGGTGTTAATTTTATGATTCAGTTAGTTGTTGGAGTCAGTCTCCCAAATGTTTTGGCTCTAGTACCAAAAGTCTGTGTCAGGACAATGGTGCCATGTCTGATCAAGTTCTAGCCAAAGATGCTACCACCAGAAAACTGAACAACCTCTGGGACTCTTTCAACCTACATTATGGCCAGTTTTCAAAGCTTAAGGATGGAAAAAAATCTTGAAAGTAAAATAAGAATAAAATCAGTTTTTAATTGAATCGCTGCAATATACCAGTAAGGCTAGTTAAGCCCATAATTAATTGTTGTAACTATAGCAACAGGATTAACTGGCACTATTAGGGTGGGCACCAGGGGTTCAGTGAGAGACTCTTAAGAAGACAAGTGTTAGAGATTGCAGAAAATAATTCACTCCCCTTCAGTGGTTCTCCAGAGAGCCGCGTACTCTTCTGCAACTCAAAATAAATCCATTTAATAATATTTTCTTAGATTCATGCAGCTTTCCTTATCCCAGAGGGCCCTAGGGTGCTTTGTAAACCATGAACATAAATATAGATCTGGAATAATGTATCAGGCCAGATTTTCCCAGTACTTAAACAACTCTCTGGCGGTTTGTTCTGCACCTCTGGAAGCTCCATTACTTTCAGGATAAACACAATCAGTAATTTATTAAGTGGAGTCCCCACAGGCCCAAGGCCTGAAAACTCTGGCACGAAGAGAGGCACTCCTGAGATGGGGCTCTTATTTATTTATGCTCTACCTCATTCCAAAAAGGATTAGAGCGACCTTACAGAATACACAGAGTACATCAGCATGAAATAAATACAAGCAGGAAACCCAAGCCTGGGCACATTACAGAGAGAAAGAAATTTCTAAATATACAGAAGCAGTTCCTCCTTATATTGTAAGAGAATGGAAATAAAAGGAGTGGCTTGGACTAATTAAAAATTTTCTCTGTAGTTCATGGTCATCTAAGGATGGTATATGTTTCTCTATGGTAGTTGACCCCAGAGAATAAAGACCAAAGATGTAAGAATAGAAACTTATTCTTCTTTTACAAAAATGTATAGGAAAATATCTTTTTGCAGTCTTAGGGTGGACTGAGGTTTTCTTTGTATAAAGGTACAAATAGGACATAAAGATGAGAAATTGAAAAAAAACAGTAAAGATGTGAATATGAACAGAGCACCCCCTCCTGATGCGTTCTCTCTCTCTCTCTCTCTCTCTCTCTCTCTCTCTCTCTCTCTCTCTCTCTAAATCTCATAACAAAATCTCTTGCTTAAAGTACTTAACAGATGATAATTTGAAATTGTTTTCAGCTTGACATGGTGCTTCATTTGCGTCATTGTAGCATTCTGAAGCAAGAAGACTGAATTTCAAGCTGATCTGGGCTCCACTGTGAGATCCTGTCTCAAAACCCAACACAAAGACAGGATGCATCTCAGCGCTAGACAGCGTGTGTAGCGTGTTCAGTGTCCTGAGCGCAATCTCTAGCACCAAGAAAACAGCAACTGAGCTCTGTGCTCTTGGAGTCAGACATGGAGACAGATGACCCTAATGCCAACACTGGACTAGGACTCAGGAGTTCAAGGATAGCCAGGATTACATCCTCTATCAAAAAAAGGAAAAACAGAAAGAATGAATGAAAGGACAAACAGGAAATGCTCAGTTAGATCTCTGAACTCTTAAACAGTAAAGAAAAAAAACGGATAAGAAGTATATATACACAGAATGTATTTGCAATTTATATCTATGTATAATACAGAACATCTAATAATTGACAATACGATGTCAAATGATTTCACTGTGGAAAGGAACAAATCATATAAACAAAGAACACATAGAACAAAATTCTTGAATTACTCAAAAGGGCATAAAAAACCCCTTCCCATCTTCAGGAAATAAAAATGCAAATAAAAACCTCCTCATCTTCAGGAAATAAGAACGCAAGTGACAGTGCGAATATTCCACACATTGGGTTGGCAGAAACTAAAAATTCTAAGAGACAGTGAGGACAGAGAAAAACAAGAATGCCTTTCAGGGGGAGGAAGCCTTGTGTAACCTCTTTGGACAGTGATCTAAAACAGCTTAGTCACACTTCCTGAGAAGGACGGCTGAAGGACAGCCCCCACAGGCCCACCATTTGTCACTGTCATGGTCTTTGCTAAGTTACTTGGTTGAGTTGAGCCTCTAATTTTGAAAACTAATATTTGATGATTACATGAAATACTTTCTGAACTCTTTATTGTATATAACACATGGTCACCAACATCACCAGTGACAAGAAACAAAAACAAAACAAGAAACCCTCAATAAGACTCACAGAGATGGACTTTCTGACTCTCCTTAAGGTACGTGATGTAGGCACATGCGTTTGAACACTTGGTCCCCAGCTGGTGATGCTGTTTGTTGAGGTTTAGGAGGTACAGCTTTGCTAGAGGAAGTGTGTCACTGGAGGAGGGCCCTGCTTCCAGTTCTCTCTTTCTGGTTCACGCTTGCTGGTGTGGATGTCATCTCTCAGTTTTCTGCACCTGCCACCATGCCTGGTGCTTGCTGCCTGGTTTCCCTGCTGCGATGTCTTCCTACCCCTCTAGAGCCACACACCCAAGCAAACCATTTCTTCTGTAAGTTGCCTTAGTCATGGTGTTTTTACCGCAGCAATAGAAAAAGTAGGTAATACACAAGTTCATATCAGGCGGTTGTTGTTGTTGTTGTGAATGAAGTATGAAGATCCTCTGAATGTTGGAGCCTGGAGAAGTGTGGAAGACTTTGGAAGGTTAGACTAGAAAAGTGCTTGAATAAAATAAGCCAAAGGGGCCATTCCATTAAGAACCTGAAATACAGTAGTTCTGACAACAGTGTGGTTTGTGAAAAACCAGCTCAGGATGTTTCAGAAGGGAATGACAATAGTATCTGGGCTAGAGGCTATTCATGTGATAGTCTGACAAAGAATATACCTGCTTTCTTCTCATGTCCTGAGAATTTGCATGAGGCTGAGTTTAAAAGCAATGGATTGATGCTTTTGGCAGAAAAAATTTCAAATTGTCAAAGTAATGTTGAGTTTGTGGAGTGGTTATTATTGATACTTCTGCAGGTCTACAATGAAAAAAAGGCAAATGGAGCAGAAAAAAAGTGTACAATTTGTAGAGGAAAAGAATAGCAGGAACATTAATGTCGCAGCCATGTCTGTGGAGAGAATCACAGATTAAAAAACTCCTGATCTGGACTGTAACAAATAAAAGGTGCCAACAGGGAAAGACTCTGGCGAGATACGCTTCCCACTAGGGTGTGTTCTGCTCCTTGAAAGCAATGGAATAAAAGGGCTATTGTCAAATATGATTCAAGGAGGCTACTCTCCATCCTGAGCAAGCTGCCCAACTTGGCAGTGTCATCTATTTGGAGCTGTCTTTAGAGACATGAAGGATAAACGAATGAAGGAGTCATGAACTCTTCCTCTGCAGTTTCTGGAAGCTGCTGGGGACTTGCAGTGTGTGGTAGGGGATCCTCTATGTGAAGACCTCGAGAGAGCAAAAGGTTGTGAGACGCTATTGCATGAAGACATGAAAGTGAAGCCTGTGTTACAGTGCAAGTCACAAGACATTGGGAATGTGATATGTGCTAAGGAGACCTGCATGCATGGGGTAGAACCAGACCAAGAGAGAGACGTGTGGTGTAAGCATCGAAGCTGGGGGAGCAGAAGCATTTGATCCCTTTGGAAGTAAAGATACCAGACATAAAGTTATAGGATTTGCTGTTTGCTCTGCTAGGCTTTGGGCTAATATTTCCTGTGTCCCAGTTCCTCCCTTTGAATGAGAAGTGTCATAGGTTCAGTTAGGGTATTTGAATGGTTAGTCTCCAGTTGGTGACAGTGTTTAGAGAGGCTTACGTGGTACAGCCTAGTACCACCTACAGGAAGAAGTCACCAGGAGTGGGCTCTGAGAATTCATAGACATACTCTATTAACTGTTTTCTATTTCATCTTTGTGCTTGCACCTGAGGATGTGATCTCAGTTTCAGAGTAACTGTCATTTGCTACCATGTCTTCCTGCCATGATGGACTCTTATCCTCAGGAACTGCAAGCCAAAATAAACTATTCCATAAGTTGCTTTTGGTCATGGCATTTTATAACAGCAATATAAAAGTGACTAACACAATTTTTATTAATTATTATAATTCATAAACCCGTCAAACAAACACCCCTGACAAGTAGAGAAGAGTTCGGGACTGAGAAGCTGAGCTTCACTGCTACTTCCCAGAGTACATACAGTGTGCCAGGGGCTTGTGAGAGTGTGGTGCCCATTTGCTGATTACTTTAATACCATCTTTATCTTCCGTTGACTCTTTTGTGTTTGTTGTCCGGTGCAGAATGTATGGTTCGCATCTAGTCTGGCACACAAGTGCTTAGTAGTGGAGGCTGTCACTCACACTCTTCTTTCCTATCCAGCACTGTCTCACAGGTGGCAACCACTCTGGAAAGAATCGTACATTGGAGACTTGGAGGCTTGTTCTGATGGGCTATGAGAAAGGAAAGAGTGCAGGCCACAGAGCTCTTAATCTCTCACTCACACTCATTTCAATAGCTTAAGATGTGAGAAGGATAAAATCAAGTCTCCTCACATAGATGTATATGTATATATATATATATATATATATATATATATATGATATACATACCTCTGTGTTTTTGTGCATGTGTATATATGCATGTGTATATATAGATGTAATATGTATGTGTATATAAACACATATATGTATGTACATACATATGTATGTATGAATGTATGTATGAATATATGTATGTACATCTGGATAGTGCCTAGAGGGACCAGTTGTATCTCCCGGGGGCATGGCGGCCAGATTCTATAATTCATTTTCCACTGGGGATCCCAAGATTTCTAAGTTACAATGTTCAGTTCTTAGAGCTTCCTTGTAAGTGTCAAATAGCCCTAACTTTCAGCACATTAACTATGATCTGTGAACATAGCAGTTACTCAGCAATAAACTCAATGTATGCTGCGCTGGAGTATCATACATAGCACAGGCTAATATTTTTCTTTTCTTTTATTTCCTGAACCAAGCAAAAGAATGACTCAATCAGAAAGGATTTGAATTTACGTACTGTTATATTGTGCTTTAAGGATTTTCCCAGCCACGGAGAACAATGGAGACTTGGCTCATAAATGCTGATATTAGCTGAGCATTCTCTATAAATACCAGTTCAGGTTCCATTAAAAAATGGGTTGGACTGATGTTACATTCACCTTTTCCTTGAAGCTTCTGCTCAGTACTTGATGGTCAGAGGAAAGGAGCTTTACCTAAATAACTAGTGTATCAAATTCTAATCCTAACAATTTCTCTCTGGTGTATAGTCTGAGAGCAAGAAACTACTGATATATATTCTTGATTTTTTTTTTTGAAAAGGGTAAGAGCCTCTTTTTAAAATAATTTTTTAAAATAATACTTTCTTAAATAAAAAAGAGTGGAGTGATGTCTTACATTTCTGTGTCAAATTTTACTTCCTAATACATAAAAAGTAGATTTGGGGAACTAAGGTCAAGATTTTTTTCTATTTAATTATAAATGCTCATATGATGACTCAACATTAACTGTGGTGTGTGTGTGTGTGTGTGTGTGTGTGTGTGTGTGTAGGCGTGCCTGTGAAATGACACAGTCATAGAAGTCAGAACACAACTTTTGGGAGTCAGTTCTTCTTTGCCACATTCTGGGATACAGGGATCAGTCTCAGATTTTTGGGCCTAGGTGTATCTGTACCCACTGATCAACGTTGCCAGCACTCTTTAGTTTTTCTTAGCAAGGGATCACGAATTTTTTTTTAAGGAAGAATTTTTTTCTTTGAGATGTCTGTGGAGCAGGGTCTGGGGACACAGACCTGTTATCCCAGGCACTTGGGAGACTGAGTCAGAAGAATCCTAAATTCAAGGCCTGCCTGTCCTATACAGAGTGCTATCAAAGCTATTTGAAACAACTTAGTGAGGTTCTTGTTTCAAAATAAAAAATAGGAAAGAGTTCTGGGGATATGGCTGAGATGTGGTACACTTGCCTGGCATGTGGAAGGTCCTGAGTTAATCCCATCAACCTCACCCCCTCACCACACACCCCGAAAATTATGTGGGACAGCTCTATATGGAGACAACTACCCAGGGAATGAGGATAGAGGGAAAAATAGGATTACGTCAGTGGTTTCTGGCCACTCACTCCACTCAGTTGCTGCTCAGTGCTGCTGGCCCCACGAAGGGGCTGCTGCTCCCACTGTGGATTTTACCCCCAGCTGCAACCTAGATCCTTAGGAATGAAAGTGAAAATGTGGTATGTGCCAGATTCTCTTCTCTCATTACTCTGTGATTTCTGTTTTGCCTCTAACGAGTAGGACGAGTGGCTCTCCCTTCATTGTCCTCACAAAGGATGGTTTTTTCAGATGCTTCCTGACTGAGCAGTCAGCTCTGGAATTCCCCCAGTACATTCCCCTTCTTGTTTGGGTGACATTGATATGACCCCCAGTCTATAAGTGCAACATGCAGAAGCTGCTTGGCTTTGTCCATGAGATCTCAGGTCAACCAGGTCAATTTATAAACTTTGGTCTTGTTTCTCTCTCTCTCTCTCTCTCTCTCTCTCTCTCTCTCTCTCTCTCTCTCTCTCTCCTTTCCTTCTTCCTTCCCTTTCTTTCTTTCTTTCTTTCTTTCTTTCTTTCTTTCTTTCTTTCTTTCTTTCTTTCTTTCTTTCTTTCTTTCTTTCTTTCTTTCAACATTTTGAAGGGTTAGAAGTCTCCTTTCAGAACGACCCCAGAGACTATATGGGCATGCTTAAGAAGCCAGCCCTTACTTAAGAGGAGAAAAGTAAAGTGTTGGCATCTGCTCTAGGCTGAACTTCAGGTTGCAAGGCAGCATGTGACCTGTATCATGGGAAAAATTGGCATGTGGTCTGTATCAAGGAAGTCAGTAAATGACCTCCATCATGAAAAGGTCAAGTTTGGCGCACACACACACACACACACACACACACACACACACACACACACATTTCAACATGGAGACTGTTAGCAATGTCCCTTTTGCCTTTGCACATAAAGCCCTTTCTCCTGTGTAGCTTTGCTTCAAGTAATCTCAAAGTCATTAGGCACAGGTTAGCTAAAACTAACTAAATAAACAATTAAAAATCTCTCTTTACAGATCATAATACAGAGCTACTTATCTGACGAGATAAAAATCTTATCAGAAAGCAAAGCCTGTAAGTCCATTGTTGTTTTTACAGTTTTCCTTTTACCACGTTCACTAAGTGGCACACACTTTCATTGTCTTCTCCCTGTGACACAGATGTTTAATTGCTGTTGGCCTGTTTTACAGGGAGAAATCAGGCCGACCTCTCGTCATAGTGTCCTTTGATGTGTTACCACGAAGCCCGTGCCCCTCATTAATTTTGATGATTATAATAAAACGAAGCTGTGAATTCTGTTCAGGGACCACTCTCTGGGGTGTCTTTAAATTTGTTTCCATGAAATAATCAAGAGAAGATGGATGTAAGTTAGCGCCCAATACTACCCTTTAAATATGCATTTTGGCAGACACAGGGATACACTCCTGTAAGCCCAGCACTTAGGAGGCTGAGACAAGAGGACGGGCAGTTTGAGTCCAGCCTGGGCTACAATGCATGGCCCAGTATCCAACTAAGCAAATAATAAATATTTTTCTGAAAATAAGAACCTTCCCTTCTAAGAA
This sequence comes from Uromys caudimaculatus, assembly GCA_028551405.1. Lineage (NCBI taxonomy): Eukaryota > Metazoa > Chordata > Mammalia > Rodentia > Muridae > Uromys > Uromys caudimaculatus. Next base: position 121,403,136 of record CM052703.1, on the reverse strand, counting down.
ACAAATAAAACAAAATAAAAAGTGCAAAATAACAACAAAAGCTGGAGTTGATTTAAAAAAACCCATCGATATGCAGTCTTCTTATCGCTGCTGTGAGAAGAGTGGACGGAGATTCAGAAGAGAGGTGGTGTGTCCTTGGGCGGGGCCTAGGTTACTAAGGAAGTACAGGTAAATGGTATCTGAGCTGAGCGTTCGTAATGTCACTAATTCTCAGAAAGGTTTTGTAGACCAGCCAGTCTCTACCAGCTTGCAGAGATAAATGAACAAATGTTTGCACCTCCTGTAAGTTCTTGGGTATTGATCAGAGAGGCCTTGGCTCTGAGAACAGAGGCTGAGTATCTCTGAGACTCCTGATCCATCTTGATGGTGTTATGTCCAGACCCATGACTCATGGTCTGCTGGACAGTGGGTCAGGACAGCAGGAACCTCCCATTGCAACCCTCTATTCAAGAGGAGGATAGTGCCCTGTCATCCCACATCTGATTCTGAGGAAAATGGTGCTGTGAAATAGAATGGGGAAGATAAAGCAATCGAGCCACTGAGCCTTCCAGAGAACCTTCAGTATAGCAGGGAGAGCCCTCAGAGCAGGCCTCTCCTAGTGCTGAGGGTGGGTGGGGGTGGATGCATGATGTTAGCTTTGCAGATGGCTCCTGTCACTATGCTGAGACAAGAACACAAGGTGGATAGTGTCCTTGTGAGCCAAGAGGCCCTCAGAAGCTGAGAGTAAAGGCTCTCCAGAGATGCTAGGAATTCTAAGCAGATGTGTTTGTAGTGAAGACAGGGTTTCAGGCTGCCTTAGTGGGTGGAGCTTGAGGCAGGTGCCCAGTCAATCCCAGATAATGGATAGTAATGGATAGGACACCACTCATGTGATAGTCTCGGCCTCTAGAACGGGAGGCACAGTTTCAAACTGATTCATATATTCATAAAGGAATGGCATAACATGCCCCAGAGAGTCACAGGTGACAATCTTAGAGCTAATATACAGTAAGGATTATCTTTCAAACCAGAGTGCAATGTCAGACTACCCCATGGGTAGAATTGGGAAGAATCTGCTATTCAGCCAGAAAGGAGGAAAGATCAACCATTCTCTCATGTCTGTAAACAAAATTCTAGACAAATCACATGTTTAACAATTCAAACACCATAAAAACATCAGGAGACAACCAGAATGCACGTCTAACCTTGAGAGGAGGAACAGGATTACACAAGAGATGAAACGCATGAGCCACACCACAAAAGTTGCTAAATGTCCCTGAGTCAGGGATGCATACCAGCCTCTCCCAAAGGCCAGAGGAGGCCACCTATGGGATTTGAGTTAAGCAAAAGCCTGCCACTCCCCACTGCTCCACGGAGGTGGATGTCTGACAGCTTCCATCGCAGTTTCTCTCTCCAGCCACTCGCATCCTCTGTGGCCTCCTGGTTTATGTCTGAGTGTGGAAGGCCACCCTTTCCAGGTACACATGTTTGAACAATTGGCCACCAGCTGGTAGTGCTGTCTCAGAAAACCGTGAAGCCTTTTTAAATGCAGCGCCTAGCCAGCCTAGCTAGGGCCACAGAGATTCTAGCTGGCCAGGGTTCTGGCCCATGCTGTCCGTGTCCCGGTTCACATGGGCCCCAGTTACACCTCCATGCCTATAAACTCTTCCATGACTTCCCTGCCTTGGTTTGACCCTCTCAGGCTGTGACCCAGCTGCTTCCGTGAGCTATTCTCCTAGTGCTGAGGGGTGTAACAGGTGTTAGCAGGTTGGACTCACTTCACATCGATCTTTTCAGTAAGTTCTAGGGAGGGAAAATTAGTTGAGAGGGATTTTGTTTATTTTGTTTTTTGCTTTTCATTGGCTTGTTTGTTTTAAGGCAGGATCTCAGAACCCAGACAGACCCTGAACTAGAATTTGCTATGTAGCCAATGATGACCTTGAACTTCTGCTTTGTCTGCCTCTACCTCCTAGGTGCTATAATCACAGGTGTCTGCCAACGCGCTCCTGCATGCTTGTAACCACACTGCCAACTGAGCTGCTTCCCTCAGACCTCAAGAAGTTTGTTTTTTATTTGTATTTTCTGAATGTTTGTAGTGAAAATTTATTCACACACTCCTTGTGTAATTAAAAATAAATGAAATTAAATATGTGTTCGTTGGGTTTCTGTGATTTAATTTCCATCTGCCAATGAAATAAATCTGAAACCTGTCATTTGAGTTAATGGTCCAACTTAATATGTTGCTCTTTGGAAGAAAATCAAACCATGAAGCTCAAGGCAAAGCTTGTGCCGTGGAAGGTGCTTAGGGTCACAGCATGTCTCTTCTGATATTTGCTTTTCTAGGTGTGTGTGCAATGTGCTTTGCCCTGGTGTTTTACCGTCCTGGCCTTGGGCCAGAATAAAGGCCTGAGTGGCCAGGCCGGCAGCTTCCCCTCTTGCAAACAGCAGAGAATAAACACCTAGTTACTTGGTCTGTTTCTAGCTGGAATCAAAGTCCAGCAGGTAGGATGTTTATGTGAGGGGTGAATTGAAGTGGCTCACTGTTTGTCTTCCTCAAATAAGCTGAATAAGCCACTTTTCTGTTTTGCAGACAGCATCCTGGGGACATGTTGGCCCAAGGGGCAGAAACAGACTGACATGGGTGATTGGTGCTAAATGCATAAGCTAAGTGGCTGGAAGTATCTGAGGTGAAGTCAAAGTTTCAAAGGCACAGCCTGCTGTTTCTCAGGGGCCTTGCCTCCCCACTTCCTGACCAAACTCTACTGAGCTAGAGGATAGTGTGATAGAGTTCATCTTTTGACAAAACATCTTAGCCACTCAAGGTAAAAGGACTCACCAAGACTTATGCCAGAAGGCTAAACAAGCATGACTAGTGCCAAGCTCTGTGCCCTGCCATAGCTCTTTTCTGAATGGTGGCCATGATGGACTTTGAACACCTACATGTGCCATAGAAAGTAGGAGATGTCCCAAATCCACTTGGAGTAGTCCTCTTTCATTTATTTGGCTTCTCTATTTCAATACCTGCTCTACACTGGTCCCTCTGTAGCTATGGACGTGCAGCTTATATGATGCTTCTGTCTTGGGCAGGGCTCAGACACTGCAGACATGGCCAGTGCATAAAGTGGAGAGTAGAGGGGAGTGAAGCAGGGGTGTGTGCCGAGTGTCAAGGACCCAGCTGCTCCTTTATAAGGAGCGCCACCAAGGAAGGCCTCTGAGGTTCGCATTCGTGTGCACGAAGGTAGTGAGGGAGGAAGTCTTATAGTACCTGGTGAGAGGGTTCCATGAAAAGAAGTACAAAGGCACTGAGGTGGGAGCATGTTTCATGCTTTAATGTAGTCTAGGACATGAGGAGGTAAGGTCAGAGAAGGGCATTCCTTACAGGCTTTCGGGCCAATCCAATGGCTTTCACTTCTACTATGTCAAGTCACATAGAAATCTCTGGAGGGAGTCTTTGCAGAACAGAGACATGCTATGACATGTCTTGTTAAAGGTCTATGCTTTGGTTGTCAGTAAAGAACAGAGCATTCAGACCAGCTTGGAAGCTAGGACAATGAGCAAAGGAACATGGCAGAGTCCCATACTCTTTGATTTCTCCCATTGTGAAATGGACTGTGACGTCATCTGTGCTGCATTTTGGGAAGCGTTAAATGACACATAAATAGGCAGGGAGAAAAGCTGAAGATGTAATGATTGACAAACTGGAGTCCACAAAATTTTTAAAAAGGCACCTAAGAGCAAAGGAAACAATCGGTGAAGCGAAGAGACCACCCCCAGAATGGGAGAAAGCAACCAGACAGCCAACAGGAGATTAATGGATAGGCTATGTAAAGTACTACAGAAATGAAACACAAAACCCCAACTAACCAACCAAGAACGGGCCAATGTGTTGAGCAGAGAGTTCTGAAAAGAAGACTACACCTGGTCAATGAATCCTTGAAAAAGTGTTCAACAACTATCAGAGACATGCAAATTAAAGTTGCTCTTGGATTCCCCCCTCCCCACCAAATGTTAGAATGGCTACCATGAAGGAACCAAATGGAAGCAAATGCTGAGGGGGATGAAGGGAAAGAGAAGCACTTATCTGCTGCCACTGCTGGAGATCTACACTTGGGTTTTCACTATAGAAGTCTGTGTGAAGATCACTCGGAACAACTCAACAAGTAAACTGGCATATGACCCAGATTGGATATACGCACAAGAGATTTTGAGTTAATATACTCCAGAAAGGCTTGAACATCTGTATTCGTAGCGCACTATTAACTACTGCCAAGAAATGGAACCAGCCTAGATGTCCATCAGGGGATGAATAGAAACTAATAAAAATGTGGTATAGTGTATATATAAGGGGCAAAGCATAAAACCGTGAAAGAAATCCTGGTACCTACATGGTACAAGGAAAAAAATGACTTCCCCAAGTTGTCTTCTGACTTCTATACATATGCCTTGACAGTAAACACATCATACTAAAGAAATAAATGTAGTTAAGTTTAAGAAAATCCCACTAAGTAGAGAATTATAGAAGACGCCTAATATTGACCTCCAGCCTCCATGTGTACGAGCGCGTGTACATCCCCCACCCAAGCACATGCCCCTCAGTTTCTCCAGTTGTGAAATGGGGTGCGACATGACCAGTGCTGTGCTGTACACAGCAGATTCTGTGGGGCCTGAGAAGGAAACCATGGTATTTGTAGGAATAAGAATGGAAGCAGGGGTCACTAGGTTCAGGAACACAGGTGAGACTTCCGAAGTACTCAGGGGTTTCTCACACGGAGAAGTGAAAAGGACATAAGCCGAAGAAGTGGTTTGGGCTTGAAGCATTCCCATCAAGTAGAACCTGCTTTCCAGATAAAGACATAAAGAAGCAATTTTGGAATTATGTAAACAGACAAACACACGCACACACAGCGTACATGCACACGTGCATGCTCACTCACGCATGCGTAAGGACAGGGGAGATGGATATTATTAATGCCGAGCCTATGATCTCTCTTGGGTATCAAACAACATTGTGCATTCATTGGTGGTCAATAGTACCAATATTGGCCCCTGGAAGCCCTGGAGTTTAGGCTCCAATGAAGAGCTGAAGCATGGGGGAGATGGAGGTCAGTGGTCCAGGGGTACCGTCTGAATAACTAGATGAAGAGCGGGTGGGAGGGAGACTCTGAATGGCAGGCCTCTGGGAAGAATTCTAACTTCAGGAAGATCAGCACAGGTAAAGATTTTATACAAAAACTGGATCATTGGATTGGGCTAATTAGTTGATATTGAACTAGTATCAGGAGAAAAGGGGGGAAATGAAGCCCTCTGAGCTTAGAGGGAAAACAACTCAGCCTTTATCAGAGCAAACTGAAGGCCTGGTTGGAGCTGAATAAATACCGAAGCCCTCTGGGCTTCAGAGAACATTTTAAAAGGAGAATCTCACCAGGAAACAAAACTTGAGGTATGAATGAATCAAAGGTAGACTATCATATTTTTCTTCACCAAGTCTAATTAAAAAAAAAATCTAAAAATGATGAAACTGTTACCAACATTGACAGAGCAGAGGGAGGCCTTAGGCTAGAACCACAAAGTCCATAGCTTGATGACCAAGGGAAGAATACAATGCCTCAGAGAACAACTGTCTCTGAAGGGTTGGCTGACAGTGGATCCTCTCACAAGCCAAAGAGCTGAGTGGTTTGAACCACCAAAACTCCCACTGTGAGCCACGTTTCCAAAGAAAAGCATATCTCTGTAGGCTTTCTTTATGCAAGAAATAGTTGGGGTTTGGCTGCTGGGAAAGTGGAGTGGAACTGTTGAGGAGTGGCTTTCTATCCAGACAGACAATGTGGCAGAGATGAAAGAATGGGGGGGGGCACTGACTCCTGCACTTACCATAGCTGACACTGGTCTGTTCTGACATCCCTTAACAAGAGATGGGAATGAGGACGCACGGGTATTCTTTGAGAAAGAAAAAATAATTTAAAAAGAAGGGGAAGCAGCCATTAAGAATCCCCTGAACCTCTGACACTTTCTCTAGGAACAGTGGGTGCAATACGGGTTATCTACTTATCTGAAAACCAGGGTTTAGAAGGAAACAACTTGGCCTTTATCAGAGCAAACTGAATGCCTGGTTGGAGCAGAATAAATATGGACCAGATGGAAGGGCCATGTGAGGACTGTGTCAACCCAGGACACGCACAAAGGTACCACAATGCAAGAAGTGCAAAGGAGCATGGGGCAAGACATAAGAGGAAGGCAAGCTAGAGGAGAAACACAGGATGGGACTGAATTCTTAGCACTTGCTATATACTCCAAGTTAGGGTATTAAGAGTGAGACTCCAGGTTAGTCAAGATGAAATGCTGAAGGACAGTTAACATACACATGGTGGCACACACCTGCAAGCCATCAGTTAGGAGGCTAGCCCCAGTGAGTTTAAGGCTGCTGACCACACAGTCAGAGCCTGTTTTATCAAAATAAAAGGAGGAGAAGGACAAGAGGCAAGAGGAGGAAAAGGAAGGAAGAGGAGGAGGAGGAGCAGCAGGAGGAGGAAGAGAGGGAGGAGGAAAAGACAAGGAGGGGGAAGATGACTGGGGAGGAGGAAGAGGAGGGGTGAAAAGGAGAAGGACCAAGAGGAGAAGACAGTTAAGTTAAAAATAGAACTTACTGATTTAAATACACATTCCAAAGTCATGATCAGACTTAACCACAAATTTCAATGAAGGGAAGAAAAAAATATTGATTTAGATAGTATACTTAAAATAGCAATTCCAATAAGGAATTTTTTCCAGACACATGGAAATTACTTAAAATTCATCAGAGACAATCTAGTTTTATAGTGAGTAAAAGATCACCCCCCCCAACTCCCCTAAAACTTAGGTTCAGATAGCAAATAGCGGATGATTACAACCACATTTATCTATAGTCACTCAACACTGGAAAAAATTCAAATATTCCTAAGTGGGGAACAGAGAGACACTAGTAAGGTCATAACATGCAACCAGTTTCAATATTAAACAGAGACAAGATGTAAGTCACTCAAGCTTCTGAGTGTAAAGGAAACAATTTTTACAAACCCAAACAAAAAGTCAGCTGGCCTTGGTTTTCCTACAGTGATATTATGTATCATAAAATTATGAGGTCCTATGGTAAAATAAGTTACTCCACATCTAAGAGTTACCATTGCTATAATAAAACACCATGACCAAAGCAACTTGGTAAGGAAAAGATTTATTTGGCTTACATGTACAGATCATAGTCAACCACTGAGGAAGGCCAAAGAAGGAACCCAAGCAGGGCAGGAACCTGGAGGTAGTAGCTGATATAGAGGTCATGGAGGGGTGCTGCTTACTATCTTGCTCCTAAATAACTTGCTCAGCCTTCTCTCTCTCTCTCTCTCTCTCTCTCTCTCTCTCTCTCTCTCTCTCTCTCTCTCTCTCTCTCCCTCCCTCCCTCCCTCCCTCTCTCTCTCACTCTCTCTCTCTCTCTCTCTTTCTCTCTTTCTTTCTTTCTTTCTTTCTTTCTTATCGGATATTATATTTATTTACATTTTAAATGTTAGCCCCTTTCTCAGTTCCCCTCCAGAAAATCCCTATCCCATCCTCCCTACCCCTGCTTCTATGAGGGTGCTCCCCCACGCACCCACCCACTCCTGGCCTCCCCGCCCTGGCATTCCTCTACACTGGGGCATCAAGCCTTCCCAGGCCCAAGGGCCAATCCTCCCACTGATGTCCAACAAGGCCATCCTCTGCTACATATGCAGCTGGAGCCATGGGTCCCTCCATGTGTACACCTTGGTTGGTGGTTTAGTCCCTGGGAGCTCTGGGGGATCTGGTTGGTTGATATTGTTGTTCTTCCTATGGGGTTGCAAACCCCTTCAGCTCCTTCAGTCCTTTCTCTAACTCCTCCATTGGGGACCCTGTGCTCAGTCCAATGGTTGGCTGCGAGCATCCGCTTCTGTATTTGTCCAGCTCTGGTAGAGTCTCTCAAAAGACCAGGATCACTGCCCTAGGGATGACACCACCCAAATGGGCTGGGCCCTCCCCCATCAATCACTAATTAGGAAAATTCCCTACTAGGGCTTGCTTACATCCCAATCTTTTGTTGGTATTTTCTGAATTGAGGTTCACTCCTCTCAGATGTCTTTAGCTTGTGTCAAGTTGGCATAAAACTAGGCAACGCTCCCCCAAACAGTATACATATCCCAGCCAGTTGTTTAAATCTTAAGTCAGTCTCAATACATTGCCAAACATGGAGCCTCAAAGGTTGACTGGGAGTCCTATTTGGAAATTAAAAACCAAAGCAGACAAAAAGTAACAATATTTCTCTAGATTGGAGCACAAAGGGTGAAAAAATGTCAAGGAAGAAAAGTCACGGAAATAGGCTCACTTTGTTGCTGACAGGAAGTGCAGTTATGTGATTGTCATTATTAATTATAAACGTTTTGACAAACATTTAAAAATGTCCTGAGTAAAAAACATGTGGTAAGTGGAGGGAAGTTCCTCAGTGAAAAGGCTAGTACCCATCTGAAGCTGAAGATATTTTTCTTTCAAAAGTGAGCTCTAGCTTTATTTCTTCTTAAACAACAATTTTTTAAACTTTAGAAAGATCTTGTTGGAAGTAACACTTCTTAAGGGAAAAACAATACAAAACAAAACATTTACTTCAAAATGAAATATTTCTTCAGCTAGGCCCTTCATTCTCACGTTCTGCTCCCATTCAAATAAAATTAAATACCAAAGTAATTTTAACAAACATAGAATCAATACATTGTTCCTGAACAGATGTTTCTCCTTTTAGCTTCCACATGTGCGCAGTGGTAACCATGCTGAGAGTAGTGATGGACTTAACACACGTGTGTGCAGTGGCAACCGTGCTGAGAGTAGTGATGGACTTAACACATGTGTGTGCAGCGGTAACCATGCTGAGAGTAGTGATGGACTTAACACACGTGTGTGCAGCGGTAACCATGCTGGCAGTGGTGATGGACTTAACATTTGCTCTACATATGTCAGGCATATCCCAGGCATTGGGCCTGGGTTAGTGCATCTCTTTGTCACCCACCAGAAAAATTCACACATGAAGAAGCCAATGAATAATGTGTCTGACCTGTAGAAAGACAGACAGACAGTCAGACAAACAGAGACAGAGCCAAAAGACAGACAGTCAGACAACCAGAGAGACAGAGACAGACAGACAGACAGACAGACAGACAGACAGACACACACACACACACACACACACACACAGGCACCCTCGTAGGGCCCGTGAAGCCCTTGCCTGGCATTTATTTCTCTGCTCACACAGAGAGGTCCACTGAAACCAATGGCCAATTCTAGAAGAAGGAAAAAATTTCACTTTTATCTTTAAATCACTTCTCTGTATTATATGATATATATATCATTTTAATGTAATATATCTATATAAATATATAAAATATATAAAATTATATATATATAATATATATAAATATATAATATATTGTAGTTCAAATATAAAATATATTAAATATATTTTCATTTAATATTTTATATATTTAATATATAAAATATTAAATATATTTATATTGAATGTAGTTAATAAGAATAAAATATATTTAATGTTTTATTATAATATTTAATAGCAATTATTATAAAAGGATATGTATTAAATATAATTTTAATATGAAAGGATATATTTTATCTTTTAATAAAATATAATTTAAAATATAATTTAAAAATATAATATATTTTATTATAAAAGGATAACATTTGACATTTTTATTAAAGAGTTGGAAGAAAGCGTAAATTAGGCATCCAGGATGTGAAATGTGATGTAGATACCAAGATGATTTTCTTTCTTTCAATTTTAACTGTATTTTATGCATTTTAGGTAACAAACACTGATCAGTGAGTATTAGCCCAAAAGTTCGGAATACCCAAGATTCAATTCACAGACCATATGAAGCCTAAGAAGAAGGAAGACCAAAATGTGGATGCTTCAGTGTTTCTTAGAAGGGTGAACAAAATACTCACAGGGGAAAATATGGAGACAAAGCGTGGAGCATAGACTGAAGGAAAGGCCATCCAGAGACTGCCCCACCTGGGGATACATCCCATATACAGCCACCAAACCCGGACGTTCTTGTGGATGCTGGGAAGTGCTTGCTGATGGAAGCATGATAAGCTGTCTCCTGAGAGGCTCAGGCAGAGTCTGACAAATACAGAGGTGGATGCTCGCAGCCAACCATTGGACTGAGCATGGGGTCCCAGATGGAGAAGTTGGAGAATGGACTGAAGGGGCTGAGGGGGTTTGCAGCCCCATGGGGGAGCAACAGTGTCAACTGGCCAGACCCTCTGGAGCTCCCGGAGACTGGACCACCAACCAAAGAGTACACATGGAGGGACCCATGGTCCTGGCCACATATGTGGCAGAGGAGGGCCTTGTTGGCCATCAGTGGGAGGAGAGGCCCTTGGGCCTGAGGGTGTTAGATGCCCCAGTGTAGGGGAATGCCAGGGAGGTAAGACAGGAGTGGGTGGGTGGGTGGGAGAGCACCCTTATAGAGGCAGGGGGAGAGGGGATGTGATAGGGGATTTCCAAAGGGGAAAACATTTGAAATGTAAATAAAGTAAATATCCAAAAATTAAAAAAAGATTTTAATTTATTTATAAATTATGTGTACGTGTATTTGTGTGTATGTGGGTTTGTTCACGTGGGTGCAGGTCCTCACAGAGGCCAGCAGATGACATGGAGATTGCCTGGAGCTGGAGTTACAGTCAGTTGTGAGTTGCCTAGTATGGGTTCTGGGAACCAAACTCAGGCCTTCTGCAAAGCTGAAGGTCTCTTAACCTCTGAGCATCTCATTAGGCTCTATGGTGTGCTTTCATTGTCTGAAAGAAAAATGAGGACAAATCAAGGTTATAAGTCAAAGTAAGAACTGCTTCGAAGGTAGACAAACCAGATAGCCTTTCTCTCTGTGTTTATTATTGAATTCTTTTATGGGCAGTTCATGACTACTGGCCTGTTAAATCGTTTTTTAGGATTTATTTGTTTGCTTGTTTGTTTATGTGAGTACACTGTCACTCTCTTCAGACGCACAATAGAAGACGTCATTGGATCCCATTACAGATGGTTGTGAGCCACCATGTGGTTGCTGGGAATTGAACTCAGGACCCCTGGAAGAACAGTCAGTGTTCCTAACCACTGAGCAATCTCTCCAGCCCCAGCCCTGTTCATTTCTTTGCACATTCTTTGTTACAAAACATGCTCATTCTTGCTTCGTTTCCTGCTTAGTGGGGACCCACTAAGAAGATCTACAGTGGGAAGGAAGAACATATAATCTTTCAGTAATTGCCTTTGGTCCGCATCATGTTGTGTCTTCATAAGCATTAGCACAGACATTTATTCCCAGCTCCATTTTCTTTCGTTTCATCTCTATTTAATCTTACTGAGAACAGTTATAAGAACAGTCTTACTTATATAAATAACTTATATATGAATTAATATTTTATCTTCTTATAAAAATGACTAGGCTATTCTTGCTAAATTTGGAGAATGTGTGGGACCTGGATTTCCTGAAGATGGGGCTTTCAAGCGAGCCAAAGAACGTATTAGAGGACATGGCATCAATCCAGAGAAACCGGGACTAAAGACAAGTTATTAACTCTGGAGGCTTTAGTTTGAAGGAATCTATTTTAAATCACTGTAGCTTTTGGAATAATATATTACCACCTTTATTTATTTAGAAACTTCCTTATTTTTTAGAAACTTGTTCCTAAGATTACATATACAAAGGCCAAACAGAGGCTGGGAATAGCTAAGTTTGGCCAGATGGGCCTGTGAAAGAGATTGTCCAGTGGTATCTTTCATCTGCCCTCATTGGAAGTTTCAAGGGAAACCCAAGAGGAGAGCTGCTGATTGAGAATAGCCAATATAGTTGCCCTCCGTTATCATTTGAATGAAGCCATGTTGATGAATTGAATGTTGGATGTTGAATTCTCTTCTTCAACAATGGGTACACAGTGGTGGGGGTGGGGGAGGCTGGCTGGACTCAACAGTAATAAATTACACATGAGGTCACCATGGAGCAACCACTGGTGATACTTGGCCCTTTAAACCCTCACAGCTCTTCTTCACACTAGAGCAGTAAGGAGACATGAACTATCCAGTTATATGAGCGAGGTGCTTTTCCCACAGTGGCACTGTGAATAGCAGAGACAGCATATAGACCAAGTCCAACCTGGGATACAACCACACACATGTGAGTCTCTGCTTTCCCATTGACCATGTGTGTGACAAGAACACACTCTTTAACTGTCTTTCTTTTTACTTGGATTTTTTGTTTTGTCTTTTGCTTCTGTTTGTTTGGTTTTGTTTTCTATGTGTTTATGGCTGTGTTTTGTATAGGGTATCACTATGTAGCCCTGTCTGACCTAGAACTTGATATGTTGATCAAGTTGGCCTCAAACTTTTATTGATCCTTCTGACCCAGCTGTCCAAGTTCTAAACTTAGAGATGTATACCACCACATCTTGCTTAAGTTTCATACTTTCCTTTCTATGTTACACCTTCTTGTTTATAAAATGGGGACAATAATAGCATCCTGTTGCAGAACTGTAGTGAGAGATAAATGAGTTAATTAATGAATTCAAACTCCTATTTTAGTCATTTGCTTGGCTTGTGCATGACACCCCAAAAATGTTAGTTTTTGTTATCACAACTGAGACATGTCATAGCTACCCAATGCTCAACACCTTTTACACCGCACCCAGCATTGAGAAGATAGTACATGCAAAAAGGAGCAAATATGATTTTCCAAATTGTGTACTGATTTTAAAATTGTGCAGAGCCTAAGTCAAAGATGCCGTGAATAGAAACACCTCTCAGCTCCTTACTGACACCCTCTTGATGGGCAGTGAGACTCCGAGGAGGAATGTGTCTGATGATCAGGAAAAGGCACCTTTGCTAAGGTGCCATGAGGCTTCATGAGAGGCTTGAAATGACACATGCTTCGTGACTCATAGGGTTCCTCCCTCCTTTTTCATGGCCTTCATTCTTGGTCCTGTTCACCTTTGCAGAAGTTCCCGGAGCTGTCTGTAGTCCAGGTCTCTTAGTGTTCTGTTGAATATTACTAACAGTCAAATCATGGAAGGGAGCGTCCCTCCTGAGGAGGAGGGGGAGGAGGGTCCTGAGTGCTGCCTGCTTGAGTCAAGTCACCTCATGGATCAAGTTGACAATGAAGGTGACTGCTGTTCCTTCATTGCTTCCTTGGGTGTAGGAAAAGTACCAAGTAAAGACCTGCCATTCTGTTTGGTTGGGAAGTGGACCAAACCCTGAGGGTTTTTCTCATTTGTTAAGTCATCCTATTAGCATGATTAAAATCACGTATGCCTTTGGCACATTTCACTGGAATCGGTTTGGAAACCAAAACCAAAACCAAAAGTGGAACAAAGAACCAGCCACTTTTTGAGTGGGGAGCCAGACTAGAGACTGAAAGACAAGATTATAGTTGGTGGGAGTACCAAGGGAGACCCCACAGGAGGTCTAGGGATAAGAACTGCTGATAAGAAAGGTGCACAGAAGTCAGGAACTTCCTCACCACCTCCACTCTAAGTGTCAGGGCCAATCCTCAGGAGTGTGGACACATGGATGAAAGACAGGAGACAGTTTAGTTTTCCAGAAGGATGCTTTAGGCTACAGGGACATCCTCCCAGGGTGGTTTTTGAGTCTTTATTCTGGAGTTATTGTTATGCTTGTGAATCCCCAGAAGTGCGCTTCCTAGTTCTGCCCTCTGGATCCCAACAGGGTTGACCAATAAGCAACAAGCCTCAAGTAGCAAATGTCCTCTCCCACATGTTCAATAAAACAACCTTTGAACCAGAGACCTTTGGACTCTGCAATTAGAGGTTACTTATTGTCATGTGTCATATTACTCAGGGAGTTTCTTTCCAAGATCCACTCAAGGACCTTGTTCTAGAAACATCTTAACCTGTTTATCGACTCGACTCTTGTCATCTGAAGCTTTGTTATCACTGGTTAAGCTTGAGTAAATGAGCTTCTCGTGTTGGCTAGAATGTTCCCATTGGTTGCTACATGGTCAGCTTACCTGACACTAATCCCTCTCCACAGTCCCCTAGCTAGCCCTTTGAGCACAGCTCCCTCTGCTCCTGCCTCTCCCGTCTACCTCTTCAGCCCTGTGTAGTTCTTTCTTTCCTTCTGGCTTTCATAAGAAACTCCCTGCAGTTTCTATGGACTCCAGGGTGTCACATTAACAAACAGGTTCTGCCTGGAATTCTCCTCTTCCCTGTCATTCTAGACTGAGATTACTCATCTCTCAGGTACCTTTTTAGGTATGACCTCCTCCAGGAAGCGTTTGTTAAACTCAGAGTTATTCCTTTAGTGCCCTGGGCATTGTTATCTATCGGCACTAATTCTAAAGCATGAGCTCATTTTCCTGATGGAACTGGCAAACTCCCGTAAGTAGCATCCTGCCTCCCTTGACCCTGAGTGCTCCCCATCACACAGAGTGCTGGCGCTGATGGGTTAGTGATGGCAGGTCTGCTCATCTGATATGGTTTCTGACTCCCACATAAAGAGATCTCTGTCAACAGGTCTGTCAGTCAGCTTGCACAGCTCTTGACCTATTCCTAGGGTTAAGCCGGGGAGGACATGAGCTGAGGCTTGAGCCAGTCAGCACAGAGAAGTAGTCTTGAACACAGCAAATGGACACTGACCTTCTGGCCTATTATGAACATAAACGAAATATGCCCCACCTCTGCTCCTGGTCCCCGACAGATGGTTTTTGTTCAACCCCTTCAGATAATCTGTGGTTAGCTCCTCTGGCTTTCAAAGGCGCTGGATGTGGATAGGCTGGCTGCTGCACCAGCTCAGGACACAATACCTGTCATGGGATCCCTTGGTTATGGTAAATGGCCTATGGGCTGTGGCTAGAGTGTTCCCAAGACTAGGTCTTAGGAAATAGGGGTTAATAAGAATCCTTTGTCTCTCTGCTCTTCCCAGACTCTGCTGCATATTTCTGCCTTATGCTTCCTGCTCAAGGGTAGGAAGACACTAGAGGAGCACTTAAGGAGCTGCTCAGAGCAGGTGATGTGGAGACTTCATGAGGAAAGCACAATGGTTAGTCTCTGGGCTCCTCCCCCCTCTAGGATGTAATAGAGAGAGGTAAAACAAAACAAAGAAAACCCAATGGCTGTACCCTTCCAACCTTCTCACCCAAAGGCACAAGTAAGAATACATGTACAACAAATATCACGCACACACACACACACACACACACACACACACACACACACACACACACACACGCACACACACCAGTTCACTCATCACACAGCCACAGCACATAGAAACACTACCCATACTACACATGACCCATAGTCACACACCACACTCACACTATGTATACCACACAAGTACCACAAAGCAGGAACCCAGCATCTACCACATGTATCGCACCACGTGCTATATCACATAATGTACACCATACCATGTTGACGATATACACACCACATAGCCGATATGACATACACACTAACCAATTACCACGTGCACAACAGACACAGTGCATGCACCACACACACCTACATATATACCACACACTCATTCTTCATACTACATATATGCCAAACACAAAACATGCGCCATGTACACCACACCACACACACATACCATATTGTGCACACACATGGTTTTAGATTTTAGGTAACCTTACTCCAAGCCAGGATACACCCTTGGAACAAAGGGCAGGGGTTGAGAGTCTGCTATGATTAGCTCCTTTAAAAGTTATTTTAATTTATTTAATTTAAAAATATTTATTTAATATTAAATTTAATAAATAAAAATTTAAATTATTTTATATATTTAATTAAATAAGTAATAAAATTGATTAATCAATTAGAAATCATTTAATACTAATTTAGAATTATTTAATATTCAATTTAACAATTTAAAAATATTAATTTAAAAATATTTAATTTTCTCTGGCTCATTGGTTGAAGACAAGAGGTGAAACTTTTTTCATACATTAGGGAGACCTGGGTAGGTATGAGATTAATTTCCAAAGTGGCTCAGCACAGGAGTGTATGTGCTTGTAAAAATCTCAAAAGTTTCTTTTGTATATACATGGAAGTGAATGCTGGACGCAGTGGGTAAAGGGAGGGAAGGCCACTGGGCACTCTGGCAAGGGGGCAGCCTCTTCCAGGAATCACCCTGTCATTGAACACCAGGACACTGTGACTGATGTCCTTAGAATAAATGGACATGTGACTCACCTATATTATCTGTTCTAAGATTTTCTTCATTCACATGGATCCTCCAGAGAAAAGCCAAAATAAAGTCACTTTGTTTCCCTCATGCAGGGGACAGACTGGACCCTAGGGCGTATTTTAAAAGCACAGCCCAGTCATGAGGCATTGGTACTGGCTGTGCTTGTGCCATCTGGGTGTACTTGTATCTAGATGCTCAGAGCCTGACTTTGTGTGATTTGTGGGTGGCTGTGGTCTCTGTGTGACACTCCTTCCATTTACCTACCCACCACTGGATATCACTGGTACATTTACTTCTGCTATCATAACAGATTACCCCAGGCTGGATAACTTCCACAGCAGGGCTGATTATCTCACAGATCCAGTGGTTAGCAGCCCAACATCTGGGTGATGCCAGGGTTACTACTGTCCATGGCTCTCTGTACGTGGCTGTATCATAATCTCTACTTCTAAGACCTCCAGTTGTATTGGACTAGGCCTTACTGTATGTTACATTCTTACCTTTTGAACACCATTGTCTCCACATATAATGGTATTCTGAAATACCATGGATGTGATTTTAGCACAAGCATTTGGGGAGACACAACCCAGATCATACTTAGAATCTTCCTCATATAATGTTGAAAGCATTCATTTTTATCAAAGGAGAAACTTGGAGTCAGAGAGGTATTTTCTGTCCCTCTAATGCCAAGCAGTCATTTCCTGTTGAGACCTCTATGCCCTTAAGGGATTTTCCAGATGCATCCCTCGGGGTTTTATTAAGAGTAGTAGGTCCTTCTGAAGTGCTCAGCCTTAAGTGAGATATCTAAATAACAATCCCTACCCCTGGCTCCTGGAGCTCACATGGCCAGTGGCCTCATGAACTCATAGCAACCACAACTGCCTGCACAGGACCTGCCCAAGATCAAGCTAGAGGACACTCCGGCTTGGATGGGGAGGGGCTCATGGGGCTCCACCATTTGTGAGGTGTCCTTGACAGTTGATGGAGAAAGAGTCCGGTTTTTTTTTTTGTTTTTTTGTTTGTTTGTTTTTTATTTTTTTCTGTTTTTTATTTAGGGATGTAGTCCTTGCAGGTCCACTGTGCTCCCATGGATAGCTCTACACACATGTGTAAGTCAGACTTAATGAAGGGCAATGAAGTTGAACATCGAGAGGGGTGTGTGTGTGTGTGTGTGTGTGTGTGTGTGTGTGTGTGTGTGTGTGAGTGTGTGTATCTAGGACGAGTCGTAAGGAGATAGGGATAAATATGGCATGCATATATGTTATACCTGTCAGAATTACCAAATAGTTTTTACAAAAGAGTCCATGTACTCCCTTTCATAATGTGGCCCTGGGCTGAGTGGCACTGACTGTCCATTGCATTTTATTATACTTCTTGTACTGGACAAGTTAACTGGGAAATGGTGGTGAATTATTTTGAAGGTGCAGCAAAGTGTGCATGATTTGACACTCCCATGCTCACTGAGCCTCCCAGCCTGATCCAGTCAGATGGCCCTGGATTCCTTCCCAGTACATTGGATGAGAAACTTCCTACAATCCAGTCCACTAACAGCGCTCAGAGCACTTTGGAAATTCCTGGAAACTGTTCAGCAGAATGATTTATATGCCAGTGTATTTTCAGATGTTAGTTTTGTAGAAACTCCCAGTCACTGCAGAGCCATGAGTAGGGTGAATAATGAGAAACTAAACTGAAAGATGTAGTAATCAAAAAGGAGCTTCTACTGGGAGAGCCAGCCCACTTGTCTTTATGTGGAGTTGGGAATCTGTCTGTAAGGATCATTCCAAGAGGTTTGGAGAAGCCTCGTGAACAGAATCAATGAGTAATGGTGTAATTTCTTAAAAACTAAAACACTCATTTTATGTGTACAGTGTTCACTTCTTATAAACCTGCCTTCATTCTTTGTCTTCTAATAAATAAAGAGTAACAAGCACTTCCTGAATACCTGCTCTAGGTCCAGGAATTCATTCAGCCCTTACGAAGTGGACTGTAGCTCTCTTGGCCTTTATCCGATAGATGCAAAACCATTCACCTGTGTACACAGGGCTACAGATGCATCAGAGCCATACTTCTCTGTGGAGCTGAGAGCGGACAAGGACAAGCCTTTAGTCCTCTTTCTTCTTTTGGAGTTGAAGAAGAGCCAGATGAAGACAGTGCACTGTTCACCAAAATCAGCCATCTGCATGTCTTGGAGGCCTCCATTTCAGACACAGATACCATTCGTCTGGTGAAACTTGGAGTGTACAGTAAGGCTTGAATTTACTTTCCATTGTTACAACAAATGTCTAAAGCTGGGAAACTTACATAAAAGAGAGGTTTCATATTTTACAGATTTTGGAGACTGCAAATCCAAGTAGTAGAGAGTAAGCCCTTGCAAGGAATTCCTGGTAGGCAGGGTGTAGGGATGTGTTGTTCAAATCTTGCCTGTGATCAGGCCTCCTTCTGCAGATACTGGTGGACACTAGACTGAGATCTTGTGTGAAAACAGCTGTCTTGACAGCACCACCTTAGCTGGAAAATGAGTCTACACCAAAGGACTGCCACATCCTCTGCCCTGCTCGCTTCCCTGCTTTCTGCCTTGGAATCAGAGTAGTGCAGGAACCTGACTGTAGGCTCCTGCTGTAGACCTCTCCCTGTCCTAAAAAGCTATGAGAAGTGGTTCCCTCTTCCTCTTCTGCCGTGTGGACTGTGACTCTCTTCAGAGACTCTGCCATGCTATCCATGTGGGGTCAGAACTCTTTCCAGAGAGCCACCATGATGTTACTCCTCCGTGTACCAGTTCATAGCATTAATAACTCTCCTAATAAACTCCTTGATCTCCAGTAATCTGTCTCAGTGTGGTCTTTTACCAACTACCTCATCCAGAGGCTCCTGGTAATCTGTCTCAGTGTGCTCTTGTATCAACTAACTCATCCAGAAGCCATTTAGTTAGACAGGAAGCCAGAAACACAGGGGAGAGAGCTGTCTTAGTTATTTGTAACAGTACTTTATTGACAATTAACCAGAGCCACACAACAACTGCATTAGAGCATTTCTAAAGGCATCTCCCCAGTCATCCCAAAGATCTTACTCCTTCCCAATATCCTCAAAGCTTCTACCATGTGAAGAAGTCTTCATGTGGGACACCCTTAAACCATATCCAAACAACAAAGATAATTTCAGATGTCAGGTGAGAGAGGCGTGACCAGTAGCTTCCAGTTGTACAGCCACAGTCATTTGCATATTGCATTCCTCCATAATCACATATGGCACACAGCCCATATATGGGAGGGATCTGGACCAGCATCTCCACTATGGACTCTGGGAATTCCAGTTTCAGGCAAGACAATGGCCTAAGGGCTTACTTAGACTCTCGGAAGGTCCCTATGAGGCAGCTCTTGGGGCGCTGACTGATCAAGAGGAGCCAGCTGCTTTAGGTGCACAACTGCCCAGAATATGCCCAGAATGTCTTGGTACCAGGCTCATGGGAAGCTTTGGACAGCAGGCAACCAGGAAGCAACCTGAGTGCCCACAGGAGGAGGACGCTTAAACTAGCCACTATTGCACCATAATCTGGGTGATCACACTGCCAATAACATGTTGATGGAGAACATGTTAGGTTCCAGCAAAGGCATTGAAAAGGACTACAGGACAACAATAATATTTTATTTGATATATGTAATATTTGATTTCAGTCATAGCTAAACACATAGTGTCAATAAACAATGCTTAAAACGTTGATTTATTTATGTGTGAAGGATTGATTTCCCCCCCATACTCTCTGAATTTTTATATAAGCAACACAAAAACTTATTCTACTCTTCTCCTCCCCATTGCCTTTCTACTACTCCTTAGCCATATTTTAAACCAGAGGAAGAGCCACAGATACAGAACAAATCCAACCATACCAAAGCTGACATTGCTCGAAGCCTTCCCAGGCTTCCCTGGTCCTGACACTTCAGAACTCATCCACCTAGTGAACACTTATTGAGCACATGCTGTATTCTAGGCACAGCTCTGGCCATTGACACCATCCCTACCCTTATTTCTATCTTCTCAACACTTTGCTGAATCTCTTTGCCACGGGCCACATCATTTCTCACTAGAGGCTGGATGTTTGCGGCCAGATTCTTGTCTGAAGACGGCATCCCTACTCCCCTCCCCCATCTCCCACCTAGCCCTTCCTAGTCTCCTCTGTGTATATTCATGTCATTAACCAGTGCTGGCAGTTTCATAATTTATTGGTTGTCCTATTTATTGTTTGTTTGTCTTTCCCCAAAGATGCTGTAAGCCTGTGGTTGCTTTGTTCTCTACAGTGACACACCTGCATGTACAAAGTACTCATGAATGTCTTTTAGAGAGAAGCTGGTTTTCAGAGGAAACATAAAGCTGTCTGCAAACGTCCAGCCACTAGTGGGAAATGACGTGGCCTGTGGCAAAGAATTTGAATTTGAACCAAAACACTATTGTCACTTTGAGATATCTAGATAGCTCTGTTTATTTCCTTCTTGCTCGCGCCCACCTCATCAGGGCTCTTAATACAAATCCACCAGTTTTCTGGACCAGTTTTCTCCATGAACCTAAGTCAAAACCACGGTGGCTTCCATAGTTTGGCTTTTCAAATAGGGATCAGTCTTCTCTCTATACAATGGGCCATAGAGTTTTGTTCCCTGACCCCTCCCGATGGGAAGATTGCTCAGATTTCCTGACTCCAAGTCAGTCCCTTCTGTTGCACAAGTCCAGCCAATTGCTCTCAGGATGACACAAGGGACTGAAGTCAGAGCATGACCCAGTTACAATGTTTATGCACTGTCCCAGAGAGAAACCAAAGCTGAAATCCGATAACAGAGGGATAGGGAGATCTGGAGATAGAAACTGACCTGAATTCTGAATAACAAGCATCAAGAAGGAAGCCGGAGAGAGCAAGCTGGCACAGCTCCAAAGCCTGCTCATTGTGTGAATTCCTAGAAGCTGTTTGACACTGGGAAAGAGGCTCACCCAAACGATTAAACCACTGAGCTTTGAAGAGGCAGTAATACAAACCCAGCAGCTTGGCAGTGAGGTCAGAGGCTAGCCTCAGTGGGTCAAGCTGCCTTTGTTTTGCCTCTGCTATTATTGGTCCTGGTGCCCTTTTCAACTCTACGAAGAGATTGAGAGTTGAATGGGTGTCTTCATCCTGTCACTTGCTTCTCAACAGCAACAGCAGCAGGACTGGCTCACCCAGCACTAGGCCCACCCCCATAGTTAGCCTCGCAGAATGGCCAGCTTCTCTATCAATGTCATGTCTCGTGGTCTTACTTAGGTGTCTGCTCACATCTCAAGGGACAGGCAGCATAAGATGTTTTGAGGGGTTCATTGTACTGAATTGGGTTGTGTAATAGGAAGACAGGAAAGGGCTTACTGGATTCTACCAGCTTGCTCCAGGCAGGGCAAACATAGCAGGGAATGAAAAGCTACACAGATCCAGACCTGGCGACTCATGCCCATAATCTCAGCTCTTTAGAGGACTTCAGCAAGTCCAAGACCAGCTTGGGCTATGTAGTGAGTTCCAGGCAAGCCTAGGCTACAAAATGAGAACTTGTCTCAAAAGGAAAAACAAAAACAAACCAATAAAAAAAAGCCACACAGCCTTTCTTTTCCCAGAAAGACACTGTCTTCATGTAAGGAGACAGGGTTATAATGACTGAGATCCATAACTAAGGCTCCTCTCTGCAGAAAACAAAATTGTACTTTAGGTCACTCTGCAGTATGAAAGAGCATGGCATCTAATGACTGCAATACTCATGTTTGTCTCAGGGACAGAATGATACAGAGGGACCCACCCGACATACACACATAAAATAACAGAGTCATGAAGCTCATTGCTCTAAAACACTGGGCAAAAATATCAAGGTCTCTTAGTTGACATCCATGAGTGTTCTCCAACCTCAAGCAGTCCCTTGTTTATGTTCTCTGTCAGAAAGCCACGCTGAAGCTTTGTTGACTTCTGAGATTTATGAGTGCAAGAACAAGCTAAAAATGCCCTGTAAACTACCTTTGATAATCTGCTGGGGGCAGAGAGTTTAGATTTGAAAGGCGTACTTACTTGGCACCGAGGAGTTAGTTCCTGTGAACGGTAAGTAGTGGAGGCCGGGTAGCAGAGCAGACTCAGAGGAAGAGTGAGAGGACTTGAGTTGCAGTCTCCAGACGATCTAGGGCAATGGCATCTCACTAGGCCTTTGTCCTATGTATCTAAAGTTCACCCTCGCAGAGCTCACACTCTTAAACCCCGTGAAGAACCAAAATGTCCTTTACATGATTAGATGTTGTGTATGCGATGCAGAAAAGACTTACATAGAGAATACATTTAATTGGGGAAAAAAAGGATGAAAAACATCAGCGTAATAACTGACACTTATTGAAAGTGTGTTGCAGCTGTGACTGTGGCTCACTGGAAGCGTTCTTGCCTGGCATGCACAAAGGCCCTAGGTTCAATTCCCAGGACTGCAATGAATTGATTCATTCATGTTTTAAACAGTGCATGTGCCAGGCCCTGGCTATAAGCCTTCTCATATGGGGTCTTTTCTTTTAATTTCTGTCAATCTATGAAAGCAGCATTATTTCTTTCTTTGTTTGTTTGTTTGTTTTGTTTTTTTGTTTTTCGAGACAGGGTTTCTCTGTGTAGCCCTGGCTGTCCTGGAACTCACTCTGTAGACTAGGCTGGCCTCAAACTCAGAAATCCGCCTGCCTCTGCCTCCCAAGTGCTGGGATTAAAGGTGTGCGCCACCACTGCCGGGCTGGGCTTGAAAGCAGAATTATAATAGCTCTTTTGTTTCTTTGGTGTTGTGTGTTGCTTTCAAGCACACGTGGAAACCTGAGGAGGTGTTGAATGGGGAGAAGGTGGAAAATTGGAAGTGTGTCAGACATTAGGTGTTAGTGACTGAGTTCCTCATGACAGGTGCCTTTTGAGAAGTGGCTTGGCAGCCTCTGGAGGTGGTCTCACCAATCCCTGCTGGGAGGAACTCAGGTTGAGTCTCTGTCTGTGTGAGATTCTTGTGCAGATACAGCTTCGTGGACCTACCCCACAGAAGGGATTTCTTACAGGCAAGTCAATGCATTGCTTGCACTGCAAACTTGCTCTAAATTATACCTTACCACCTCCCGCTTAAGACCTGGTGGACTGACAGAGCTCAGACATTATCCCACTGCTCAGTGACTCAGATAATTGCTGACCTTCAGCGCAGGATAGTAGAACATATCAGTGTCCGGACTTCAGGTGTCTGCTCATGTCTCAAGGGCTATGTCTCAGAGACAGGATGCAAGATGTTTAAAGAGATTAGATACTGGTGAACTAAACTGTGTGGGGGTGGGAAGAGGAGAAGCTCCCTGGATCCTCTCTGCAGTGGCTGTGTCTGCAGACAGCTTCATGCTATTTGTCTATAGCAGCTCCGGTTGTCCTTGGTAGAGACCTCCACCCAACTGCAGCTGGATCCATGGCTTTGCCACGAAAAAGGACTTTATGGTGATCCAGAATGAATAAGAGCTGGAGTTTATCAAAACTTTTAAAAGCTAGACTTCAGTGTGAGGTGTAGTAGAAAATAGGGCTGTCCAAGAGTAAGGTTCAGCTGAGAGAACGGGCGTGGGCTTCTGCAGGGAGGGGCACACCTCAGCATATTTACAATAGCTATATGCACCATTTGAGTGAGTTTCGACATTATTGTCTTCAAAAGTTTCCCAAGATATTTAAATGAAAACACAGAGTGGTTTTTGGTTTTTGGGGGGGCCACTAGCAGGATTACAATTGATAAGGTAAAAAAAAAAAATCAATATCACTGGAATGCAGGAAGGATATCTTTCTGTAAAGAAAAATTAAGTTTTGTTTTGGGGATTCCTAGAAAATATCTGGGAAAGGGGTGAAGCCCCACCCATGGCTGTATCTACTCAGGGCTTAGTTTGGTTTGCTGTTACTTTAATATTCTTATAAGAAATTCTGCAGAAAAAAAATATGTTTTTTATGTTGTCAATCATCACAGAAAATGTTTAGTGAGCTGGAATTCTGAGCTATTGGCTTGCTTCATCCATTGTTCCTATATTTTTCTGTTTTTGTTTGTTTGCTTGTTTGTTTTTAATTCTGCCCCAGATCCCAGTCCAGAAACCAATGCTTTGGTGGAAGTGAGCCCTGAAGTATCCACTGAATGACATTAAAACAAAGGCGTAACTCAGAGATGGGCTTGGGATATAGCTCTTCCAATAACTTCTTTATTCATTTGGGCACTTTTTGAGCTCTGTGCTTGGCTCTGTGGAGACAAATCTATATCTAAGAAGCTTTCCTTGGTGATTTCAATCTTCAGCAACCTGCCCTAACTAGTGTCTCCAGGAAATCCTGTAAGTTGTCTTGTCTCTTTGGACTCAACTGCTTTCAAATTCAACTGAGATAATTTTTCTTCCTATCTGATTCACATAAGCACCCAGGTCCTCAGGTTCCACTTATGTCTACCGAGAATGGTCTCTTCAGCCACCATGCCTCATTTCTAAAATTAAATGATTGCCTTCATGTGTAAGTAATTCTGGGGACTTTAGGTAAAGGACCACAAATTCGTCGGGTGTATTTTTGGCCTTCCAGGTCAGATTTCCTTTCTCTTCCCATACTGCAAGACTTCACTCCACAGCTCTTCAGGCCTGTGTGTGCATTTAAACTTGCTGATTCATTAAAGTGAACCTGTGCCTTTGTTTTGAAAATCAGACATGTTCCATTATGCTAGGTTTCTCAAATCACAAAGCTTGAGAATTTCCAAATTATTTTGGCTTTGGGTGCTACAAATCAAAGCATTGAGCGGCTGTTCTCACCAGAAAGGCTGCTTCAGGACTGAGGCAAAGGAGATGGATAATCAATATCTTCATCAGCGCAAGAAACAAGTAAGGACACCTCAGGACTATTTTCAGAAGGCCTTCTGGTCACCCCAACAGGAGCAAACTTATGCGTCAGCTATGAAGTTTCTTACCTTTCCTGATAAACTAGGCAGCCTCCAATGTGTCACAGAGATTGACTCAGTGATGGGTGGTGCCAAGAATGGGCATGGAGCAAGTCCTTTGTTTGTGAGCAGACCAGTGTCAGGCCAACTAGTTTTAATTGACTGCATTGTATCAGTCAGTATGTAGATGTGGGTATTGGCTGACAGTCAGAGTGAGCTTCAGTCCCCAGAGCTGTTGGCTTCCCCATTGTCCTTTCCACTCTCTCTATCTAAAGCCTCCTTTCCCTCTTCTGTTCTAATGTCGCTTGCCACCTCCTACCTATCCTACCTATCCTACCTATCCTACCTCGATGGCTCACAGCCTGCACCCATTAAACATCCATTAGAGTATTTTGCGTGAGTGTAAGGATTCCTCAGAAGCATGAAGCCCCAGCTTAATGTCAAGGGAATTCTCCTTCCTTCCTTCTGTACCAGGCAGGTGAGTTAGCAACAGTTTCTCAGAATTTCTAGACTTGCTAGGAACTTACATCCTTGGCAGGTCTGGACTGCAAGATTCATGTAGTTTCCAGGAATCTCCATGGCTGACATATTTGTTAAAGAATTCATAGGACCTAGCAAGTTGAGAAATAGATTTAATCTTCACTATTTGACCTCACCACTTATATTTATTATTCTAGCAAACTCAATATGACTGAGCTATTGAGTCAATGAATGTCTTGGCCGGGAAGCATTAGATTTAACAGAGTAGTAAGAAATTACAAGCCATAGGACATAGAGAATGGACTCTGGAGGCTGCATGCCTCAGACTTCAACTAGATCTTATGAAAGATTATTTTGGTGAACTTGGAATCCTGAGGATGCGTTTTCAGTGTTGATCTTGGAAAATAAAGAGGAGATTGATGTTCAAGGGTCTCCTGCCTTCTTTATTTGAAAACACAATTGAGAAAGCCAGAGCGGAGCTGTTTTGTATTGATAAGGACTTGCACATGACCAGTATCTGACACAAGGTAAGAATGGGTCTCAACGAAACAAACTGAATGAATGAACACCAGATTCAGTGATGGGGATGGAAGCATCTTCTCTTGCCTTCTTGTTAACACCTTCCTGTCCATGCAGTATATTGGAAGAAAATAAAGAGAATAAGACTTGGGTAGAAACTTTGGCTGGACATTCATAGTTGGACATTTGGGTTCCGGAAGTAGTCATCATCTACAGGGCACATGTTACCTAGGAAGTGCTTCCTGTATTCATGACTTTGTTATCTTGGATCATTCAGTATGTAGTGGTCCTATCTGTGGGTCATTCCCTGCCCACGGAACATCTATAAAGGAGTGGGGTGTCCAGTTGAAACAATTCACTCAGGGAGCTACAGCCTGTCCCGAGTTGATGAGGACTGAAGTACTGTTGTATTTCTCCTCTTAGTCAGTCTAGATTTTTAGCCCATGAGCCCCAATTATCATTTACCTCTTTTCATTTCTTTTAGGACTAGTTCACACCCAAGTTCTGCAAAGTACAAATATTTGTTCACTCTTGTCTCTTAACATAGGCATGCTTGGTCTATAACTACACGAGAGAATTATGAATGAACTTGGAGTGGAGACTGGCAGACTGACTCATGCCTATAGTCCCATCATAAGGGAGGCTGAGGTTGTTAGTTTAAGGCCAGCCTGAATTTCACAGTGAGTCCCATGCAAGCTGCATAATAGTTGAGACCTTGCTCAAAACCATACAAACAGACTTGTTAGTTTGCTAACAGCCCCCAGCACCACTCCAAGTCATTTTTAGAAGGTCAGATACTAGGAGTATGGTTGGGTTCTTCCTGTAGAAAACTGGATACACTGGTTCCATCATCTGCCAGGTTCTTCATAGATCAGCCTGAAAGTTCTCTGTAGAAAATAAGGGTTTGATGTGTTCAATGAGCTGAGACATTTGAGTTGAATCTCGTGTACAAGAACAGAGGGAATTCATGCCCGGGACTGTAAATGTGTCCAAAACTCATGGCTAAGGAAGTCATAGGCCCCAGGGGAGAGCCTTTTGGTGGTGTTCAGCTGCCTTCTTCATAATCATGTTTATATCCATACATTTGTGCTGTTCTCAACCTTTGTCAGAGGAGCTTCTTGTTGTTGTGGGTAGAAGTTAACACACAGATCTATTACTATGCAAAGAGCTGTAAATAAGTAGCACTGAGTGCTCAGTCATGGGACATCTGTATCACCCTTGCTACCTAAAGCCAGGGAACACCATAAAGGAGCCACAGAAACACTATAAAAACAAGAGGGTGAGAAAGAGTGATATGAAATGCTCCCTCCGAAGGCAACATTGCTGTGGTATACACGAACCTATGGCAGTCAGGAGGCATACACGAACCCACAGCCGCTGGGATTACCTGCAGAGGGTTAAGCCAGGTAAGAGTTCTAGAAAAAGGGACTGGAAAGATGGCTCAGTTGTTTAGAAAAGTTATTTTATTTTATTTTTTTACAGAGGACCTAGATTCAGTTCCTAGCATCCAGACAGTGGCTTGTAGCTATCCATACTTTCAGGTCCAGGGGCTCTGACACACTCTTCTGAGCTCTGAGGGCACCAGGCATGTGAGTGGTGTGCGTACACACATATATGCAGGCAAAGCATTCTAAATAAATGTAAAGAAAGGAATTGCAGCATAGAAGGACGAGAGACACTTGGGACCCCACCCCTATCTGAAGTTGACGGCTGGTGGAAGAGGAAAAGTCACCTTTTTTTTTTTTTTTTTTTTTGGAGGTGACCACTGTTAAGTTGGCGATTCCCCAGCAGACAACTAACTCTCATGTACATATATAGGTATCACCAATTGGACTTAGTTGGTTCAAAAAAAGTTCAATGAATAAACACATAAAAATAAGTAATTGTAAAGGAGGCTGTTTTGAAGCCGTGAAAGGCTGTTCTTGAGGGTAGGTGAAGGAGAAGAAACATGAGGCTAAATATGATCGAGAGACATTGGGTTCGTGTCTGAAAACGTCAAAGAATACTTCAAAATATTATTAAAAACAAGGATGGAGAAGGAGAAGCTCTTTTGGAAATGCAAATGAGGAAAATCAAACATGAGGTACACGAGGTACAAAGAAAGCAAGCTATTTTAGACGGAAACAAGAGTGGTCTAATTTGTTTTCTCCCTGTTCACATGACCTGGTCCCACAGGCCACATACTGTGTTGTGCATAAGTTGTTATTCTTTTGCTTTTCCATTTGCTAGCACACTCGGCAAATATGTATCCAGGAGCAGAGTTCAGCTGCCTCTCTCACCTGCACATTTGAGTATCTAAGCGTTCTGCTTGCATGTACCTCAACTTTCATCTTCTGCAAAGGAGCAATTTTCTAGTTTTTGTCAATTTAGCTTCTCACAAGGTCAGATGGTTACAATTCTTGCTGAAGTGTGACGGTCCGATGGCTAGTTCACCTGCCTTTGTCTGCAGAGCCTCCCGAACAACTCCAAGTGCCATAGTGTGGAGTCCTCACTTCAGGTTTGCCTCAAGCCCCTCAGCATCTGACCCACCCAGTCCCTCCCCAGTGTGTCTGGGCAGCAGGTACAACATCAGTCTTCCCAGCCAGGCTGCCAAGTCCTGGTGAATTGTCTCGTGAGATGTTCAGATTAAAGCTATGAAATACATGCTACACAAGTTTAACCAAAATTCCAACACGAACTAGTTCTGAGGCCTTTGCCAAGCTTTTTAAGTATTCTGAAAAGATAAAGATAAGAACCGGGTTGCAGCCAGGTGGTGGTGGCTCACGCCTTTAATCCCAGCACTTGGGAGGCAGAGGCAGGCGGATTTCTGAGTTCGAGGCCAGCCTGGTCTACAGAGTGAGTTCCAGGACAGCCAGAACTACACAGAGAAACCCAGCCTCGAAAAAGCCAAAAACCAAAAACCAAAAAAAAAAAAAAAAAAAAAAAAAAAAAAAAAAAAAAAAAAAAAAAAAAAAAAAAAAAAAAAAAAAAAAAAAAAAAAAAAAAAAAAAAAGAACTGGGTTGCAGAATTATCTTAAAGGTAAAAGGAGATAAGCTGAGTAGACCGGCGTCAAAACAAATTAAGATTTGCTCTTGAGTCTCCATCTTAATGGCACAAACCCTCTTCCTGCACACCCAACTTAAGTTTTCACAACAGAGTTCTCGTGAACCACACTGACCTTGAAATATTCTTAAGCTCCTGCTCCCTCAGATGGACTCTACCACCCACGTTGCATTTTATAATTCATTGAAGATAATTATACTTTGATATTTCCAACTGGCAAGTAAACTTTGTATGGTATGTATGTATGTATGTATGTATGTATGTATGTATGTATATGTATGTCCAAAGCCTGGTACAGTTGATTTTCCACAGTATATAGTATTCAAAAATGAGAAAACAAATGAAATGAATTAGTGAGTATGAAGTGAAATAATAAATATAGCAGGGGCTAATGAGCACATGTCAACTTACACGTTGCTTTAAGAGGAAATTTACTGGGCTGGAGAGATGGCTCAGTGGTTAAGAATGGTTGCTGCTCCTTCAGGGACCTGGATTCAGTTTCCAGAAACCATGTTGTGTTGTTCCCAACTGCTGCAGCCCAGCTCCACTGACTACGATGCTCCTTCCTAGCCTTTCTTGTGTATTTGCATACCTGTGGGTATACACACACACACACACACACACACACACACACACACACACACACACATACACACACACACTAATACAAACATTAAAATAAGGAAAATGTATTGAAAACAGGACTAGTATATATAGGCAAGAGCACTTGCTCAGCATGTATAAGACTCTGGGCTCAGTTTCAAGTAGCATCTCTCTCTCTCTCTCTCTCTCTCTCTCTCTCTCTCTCTCTCTCTCCACACACATACACATCTGTAGAAGTTTATTAAAAATTAGCCTTTAATGAGGATGATGATCCAGACCACATGAAAATCATATAAATCAGTAAGAAAAATATAAGCCGTTATGAATGTGGCCAGAGGGGAGAGCCACGCACCTAGCATCCACTGGGATGCAGGTGACGCCCTCATGTATAAGCTGCCTTGTTATTTTTCTAAAGAGCTATTGAGATCATGGCATGAGTTCTGCGTTTTGGATAAGGAGGTTGAGGCCCAGAGGAACTGCATAACATGCCCGAGGCTGTATAACCTGAATAGCCAGGAATTACAGCCAAGTCTAGTTCGGGTTGGTATTGCCTCTTTGCTGATTCTCCAACTTGATATGCCTTCTCTACTGATGAAAAAAAAAATCCTCATCTCTCTTTGCAGGAGAAGGTCCATAGCTGTCTTATACCTGTGTTTTGGGATTAGCACCCACTAGTCCCTGGAGTACCCCATCTGCTAAGACAACAAACTCCAGTAAAAAACAAACAAACAAACAAACAAACAAAAAACAAAACAAAACAAAAAAAAAACCCCAAAAAACATTCTGACCACTTAAGAAACCTTTGCAACTAGAGGCATCATAGACCCTGGTTCATATTCAGAGCTGGATTACACTCACAGTGAATACTTTATTGAGGAACCGGCAGGAAAGATTATATTTAATTAAGTACAAGTTTGTGTTTCTCAAAATATGTTGCTGTTTGCAATGGAGTATATAATATTTTTCAATAGTTCACAGAAATCTGAAGTACAACATTTCCTTTGAGCCAGGTGTGGTGGTGCAGGTCTGTAATCTCAACACTCAGGAGGTTGAGACAGGAAGGTCACAAGTTCGAGGCCAGCCTGGCCTGTACAGTAAGACTCTGTCCCCTGCTTTTAATGTTTCTATACTTTTTTCTTGAATCCCTTTCCCCCTCTTCCAGGCCTATGTGTTTAAATTGTTTAGTTGTCAGCTTTTGGTGCTATTGGATAGAGGCAGAGTGTTTCAGAAGTGAGGTCCAGTTGGAAGGAATTAAGAACCTTCAAGGGGGTGTGAGACCCAGGTTGTCTCCTTTCTCTTTGCCTACAGGCTGTCACGATGTGATCAAGCCCTTTCTGCCCTTATTCCCTCCACAGTGAGTGAATGTGGCTATAGGACCAAGGCAAATGACCAGATGACTGTGAACGACACTTCTGCAACATCTGGATTCAGCTCTTGCAGATGTCAATATGCTCAGATGCCAAGATAAGCCTTTCCTTTCCATGTTATTTATGTTAGGGATTAGTCTCAATAAAAGAACACTGACTAATATCAACATCTATCTACATCTCAGAGTGCAGAGAGATTCTAGCACTCGACACTGGAGGCTGGCTTGATCAGCCACATAGATTTTCCCTTTAATGTACAGGGCTCTCGATTCATCCACAGGAAGCAGGCTGAGAGACTCAACAGAAGTGTTTCTTTCATTGTCTTATATTATTTGGGAGGTCAGGACCCAATGACTGAGATGGGAGAGCCTGAGTAGGAAGGTCGGAATGTCAAGGATGGAGACGAGATACATAATTAGTAGCAGATGCGGCACACTGAAAGGAGATCACCTGGGGTTCTAAACTTTGGGCACCACTTGTGAAGCCTCCACTAGCTCTTCCTCCACGTTGGAAAGTTCCTACTTCACCAGGACCCGACCAGACAGAAAGACAGGGTTGTGAGTGCTAAAGCCATCTCACAGAATGGTGTTCTGCAGCTCCACCCAGCTCAGGATCCTCCCCCACAGATCTGTTGCCTGGAATTGCTTTTTATGCTGTAAAAGCCAAATGAGAGGCTTTTAAATGATTTCCGTTGCCTGGGAGAGAGGAATAGTATCCACGGCAACAAAATCATCAAATTTTATTATGTGTTAGCTAGTGCTATATATTTCAAAGTTTTGTTTTAAAGGGTCTCATTTAGAAAGATGGGACTGCTTCTGATTGGCTTGGAAGTTTCTATTGTCAAAACATATTACCAGGAAAGTACAATATGTTGGAAAATTACCGGGAACAGCACTTCAGCCCTATTTGGACTTTATTTATAAAAAACCAAATTAATAGTAAATGAATAAAACTTTTAAACCATTATCTGAGTAATAATACTAAACAAAATAACTAATAAAACAGATGCATCCAAACAGCTGTTTAAGAAGAGTCAATGATATTTCATCCATTGTCAAACTTGGCACTTGAGCAAAATAAGGACCAAAGTAAATATTTATTGAATCATGTGCGATTACTCAGAATTCCTCTTTTATAAATAGAATAAGCAAATAAACCATGATTTATAAAAACCCCAGCTAACTAAATCAGCTAATGGCTCTATTCAAAAAATTCTTATCATGTAAACTGTGAATTGACAATTATAATTGAAAATTACCCGTTTCTCTATGAATTTAATATACATATAGTTAACCACCTGCTTGACTGTTACATAGAGTCATTTAAACGTGCAAATGGATGTTCAAATGTTTGAAGGCTTTTGAACCAAAAGCATTAATTGCCAGTCTGTATTAATGGAAACACACAGAATGGATGCTTGCTTATCTCTGTAATAACTATAAAAATTCCCTGGGCTTCTTACACTCTCTACTAAGCACACATGGAGGCTTTTATAAGAAAAGCTCATGGAGAGGCAGAACTCCTCAACTCTGACCAAATAGGAGAGGAGAAGGTAGGAAGACACGTATGAGGAGGTATGGAGACACACGGTCTTGTTCTTATTAAATCAGCTACTTACGAGGTTGAGGCAGGGGGATAATAGAGCTCACGAGCTGAAGGCCAGCCTAGACAATAAAGTGAGCTCTTGTTTCAAAAAATAAAACTAAAAATTAGAGGTTGTGGGATGGTTCGGTGGGTAAAGTACTTGCTATAAGCATGAGGACTTGAGTTCAGATCCCTACCACCTGTAGAAAGAGCTCGGCATGGCCTGATTCATCTGTAACCCCATCCTGGCAGGGATGGAGACAAGAGGATCCCTGGAGAACACCAGCCCAGCAATCTAGCAAATGATGAGTGAAACATCATGCTTCAGTGATGAAATACTGTTATAACAAAATAAAGTGGAGAGCTAAAGAAGACGCCTTACATTACCTGTTGGCCTGCACCTGCATGCTTGCCTGCAAACACATTCACTCACCTACACAGACAAGCACACACGTAAACAACATCGACAAGAAAAATGACAAATGGTCCAACTCTTCTAACATGATTGTGCTTAAACAGAGATCTGAAGTCTTCTTAACAAGAACCAATAGCTCTGAGACAGACGTCAAGAAGCAGGCCAAGTTCAAAGTATGCCTTGGGAGCACGTCAGTACTCACACAGTTCCTTCCTGTTGACCCCTGGGCTACTGATCTTGTATTTTCTTTTAGTGGCCTCCTGACCTGGTAACTACTTAGGCCTAGAGGCTATGGCCCATAGCTATGATGCTTTCTCTATTCAACAGCATGTGTCAGTTCCAGGTCCTTTGCCCCAGGTTTTGGTGCTAGGCATAGAAATATGATGGTAGCATTGTGTGTTCTTACATCTTGCCTTCTGTGAGCTCCCTAGGGCAGGTAGTTTCTCCAAGGCTATGATGGACCATCATAAAACTGAAAACTTTAGTGACCACCACAGTGAACACTACAACTGATATAAGTCATCACCACAGAGACCACTATGACTGACCACAGTGGACAGTACAAATGACCACTACAGTGACTACTATAACTGGCCACCACCTTGGACACTAGAACATCACAAGAGACACAAATGGACACCACAGTGACCACTCTGACTAGCTATCACAGTGAACACAATTGACCATTTATTTAACCACTATGACTGACTGTCACAATGAACACTACAACTGACCACCAGAGTGACCACTCTGGGTAACTGTCTCAGTAAAACTAAAATTGAACACTACAGTAACCAACGTTGTGACCACTATAGCTGACATCCCAGTGAACACTACAGTTCAATATCACAATAACCAGTATGGCTGACCATCACAGCAGACACTACAAATGACCACTACAGTGAACACTACAGCTGACCACCACAGTGACAACTATGACGAACCATCATGGCATCACTCTGCTTGTTCTGTAGCTTTCTGGACAACCGGATTTAGATAGAGAAGGCCTCATTTTGACTCAGAGTCAGGATTCAAGTCTATGTAAATGTCAAGAAACCACTTGGGGACAGGTGTGAAGACAAGCTGGGTCTCAGGCTGAGGCTTTTGTCTCCAGTGGGGAGTCACAATTCTGCGGAATGTGGGTTACTTGATTTCTTTAGCAAACACAAGTCTTTTTTTGTTTTCTCCAGATTTTTACTATTGTTACTTTACATGAGCAAAACAATGTTTCAGGATATTTTCCCACATTGTACATTAAATAGCTTCCCATAGTTCATCAGATGGGAAATAAGACAGACTCAAGCAGAGAAACGCATGAGAAAGAGTTAAAAACCAATAGCTACTGGCAAAATAATGAATCTGATGGAGAAGGAAGTTTATAAATGAAAAGGTAGACATGGCAGGTTCTGTAAGTGAAGCAGCGAGGGGGTGGCTCAGAGGGGAAACCCATGACTGATGCCCTGAAAGGAAAGAGCTAACTGATTCTTGAAAGTTAGCCCTGGTCTTCTTATGCATGCAAGTGTATAAACACACACACACACACACACACACACACACACACACACACACACAGAGGACACACACACATGGCACACACACACATGTATGCACATGCAAAAACATACAAACATGATGCACACAACAGCACACACACATACACACACAGGACACACACATACACAATACATACACGGGATATACACACATGGCACACACACAAACACACATGTATTCACACACAAACATACAAATGGGACACACACATGTCACACACATAAACACACATGTATGCACACACAAACAGGACACACACACAGCACACACAAACAGGACCCTAAACAAATAAGTAATAAAGGATAGGAGTTGCTTGTCTCCATTTTGCTAAAATGGAGCCAGGGTTTGAGTTCTGAAGTTTCAGGGCAAAAGAGGGGATACTAGAGGACAGTGAGCATTGACTAACTCATGGGGGTCTTCCAGAAATCCTTAGGAGGGGGAGGAATGTAGTAGACAACTGAGAGTTTGCAAGAGCTAGTTGGGGAAGGAGTTAGAGACAACAGTATTTTAAATGGGACGTGGTTACCCACCCACAAGTTGCCTGCAAACAACCATAGAATGTGAAATATGACTCAGCTATTATTATATGTCTGATGTTGGGAAGTATTTAAACCCAGTCTTCAGTTCCTCAGAGACATCTCCTCACTAGGATGCATATATTTTTCATTTTTGCTTTTCTTCAGTGCCACCACAGCCTACCACCAAGTTATTCTCTCCAGGTTGTTTCTGAGTGAGTTTTAGAGACCCTGAAAGAGTCAGTTCCAACCCTAACCTCAGTGGATAATGACTTTTCACCAGAGAAGACACTAGAAGACCAGGCCAGCTTCTGAGGACAGTGTCAAGAGAACTTTGTGCATCTATTATGTAATTATGTCACTCTATTTTTAGTTATTTTTCATCTGTAAAAGCATGCCACTTGATGTGGGGCAGTGATCTGTGACAGGCAATTTGGCACCCGGTTGAGCACAGGCGTAAAATCTGGGTGATCCAGTGGAATAATCCACAAGGGACCGGAAAAGTTATGCCAACGCTCCCAGGAGGCTTTCATGTACCACCCCTCCTCAGATAGAGGCGTGGCCACACAGCCACAAGCTATCCCCATGTTAATGAGACACCTAGAGACTTAGCCACGCCCCTTCCCAGTTACTATATCTGCCTCGCCCATCCCAGAACTTGGAAGGTACAATTCCATCCATGCCACTCTTCACAATGAAAATAAACATCTTAGAATTATGGACTGTCTTTTCATCTGGACCCGCCGTGGGAAGCGAGTGATCTGACCCTCCATTAAGAAGCCATGTCTTATATCTCTCTGACGGCTTCCCAGCGCTCCCAGACAGTACCCATTCATCCAAGCCTAAGCAGCTAGCCCAGCGCCCCAAGCCGCTGAAACCTGGTCTCAGCGAGAACCCCAGCTGCGGGGCCGCAAAGGCTTCCCACAGCCTCCACCTGCCCATCAGACTGTGTGGGAAGACACGTGGCCACTTCCCGAGTGCCTCCTGTCCCACCCAGAGCCACAGTGCCGCGGACAGACACGTGGGGCTTCTCTTCCACCGCGCTGGGTTTATTCCAACAAGTTGACACCAAGCATGACCTAGGATGGTTATTTTTGAAAAGTCCAGATGTCCCCCAAGTCAAGGTCATTAGGGAGACCTTCAAGAACTTCATGAAGTAAAAGGGCACAGGCAACTCTTGGAAAATCAGGTGTCCATTTCTTTATGGGAGAGGAAAAGAAGGGAAGAAAGGAAGAAGAAGAAAGAGGAGAAAAATGGAAGATGGAAGGAAATTTGTTCATATGAGTAGGGAACTGGAGTCCCACAGGAGAGAGATGTCATTGGGGCCAGAGTTGGCCCTTGGTCCCTGGGAGTGCTTTCAGGCTGAAGGTACAGCCTCCATGACTTTATGGAGCAATGAAGGCACATGGCAGTGGGAGGGAAAGATGCACCAGGTATAGGTCTGGTTTCTACAGAGGTCATGATCTAACTGCCAATGACCCAAAGAGTCTCATCGTTCCAGTTCCACCCATATATCCTTACTCTACTTAGGGACTCTTGGAGGTAGGGAATAATTTGATGCAGCAGGTTTAAAGCAACTTATATTGATTCTGTGAAGCTCTATAGTTGGTTGCTATGAATTTGTGGAGCATGGTCATACATGATGACCCAGGACGTGGCCCTTTCAGTGTGAGATAGGAGAAGTCTTGGGCAAACTAGGACAAGTTGGTTCCCTTGGACAAGAGGAGGGCGAGGCCTTAGAATTCTGTCTGGATAAGGAGAGATGAGGCAGCCTTGTAACTATCTAGTTCTTTGAGGTATAAACTTTCTATGCAAAAGTTGGGAGGAAACTAAAGCAGAGCAAATGCCAATAAATAGTATGCATACACACAAACCAAAGACTGACCCTTCCTAGTGCACTTCATCTACAGAACGCTGGGCACATGCTGGTGTCAGATGCTTCTAATTCATGCGTCTTCTTTTCTCTGGGGTTCCTGGTTTTGAGGTTGAAATAATGAGACTTATTTTTCATGGGAAAAGGCTTCACTGAGGGTAAGCTCAGTGTCCATGTATGTCACAGTCCCAAGGAGGGCACAGCCAAGGAAAATTCTGTAGTCATTTGCACATCTGGGGAAACAAGGTATGTCCTAGCTCTCCAAGAGCCTGCTTGGGTATAATCAAAGGCTGACAGCTTACAGAGCTAATGTCACTTGCTGGCCAAGGCCCATAGATCCCATGTCACTGGCTGTCCAAGGCTGCCAAGGGGTTAATAGGTAGGCTTCTTGACTTCTGTCCACATTTCTCACCTTGTGACTTCTCTGGTGTGATTGAGAACAAGTCCAGGTTATCAGAATTCCCCCCTTTGTATGTAGAGATTGTTTAAACTATCTCCCTATCTGAAGAGTATCGGGAGGGGGAGTCATTTTCATTTTGTTTCAGGGATGACAATTTATGAGCTGGTTGTTTTAAAATAAGGTTTTAGGTTCAGTGAGATTAATTTTCTGGAAAGCATGGTTTGTATCTGATGTAACTTGCAGCTCTCATGGGGGAACAGCTGCTGGTGT
This sequence comes from Uromys caudimaculatus, assembly GCA_028551405.1. Classification (NCBI taxonomy): domain Eukaryota; kingdom Metazoa; phylum Chordata; class Mammalia; order Rodentia; family Muridae; genus Uromys; species Uromys caudimaculatus. The sequence goes on along the minus strand of CM052703.1, from coordinate 121,365,367 downwards.
TCATATCGGCTTACAGCGGATAACATAAATTATCTTGTGGCATCAGGGCCAAGGTGTTTTGTTATATCAGATAAGATAAAGGCAAGTATTTGCTGCTGGCACTTCCCAGTGTTCTGGACTTACGTAAAGAGGTAGGAGATTTACCAGGAATTTTTCCCTTTATCCTCTTTGAAGGAGGATAAAGCAAGATTTTAGCTTATATCACATTCTACACACACACACACACACACACACACACACACACACACACACACACACACACACGTGCACGTGCGTGCATACACATACGCACACGTACACTTCATTGACTTGGTTTAGTTCAGACAAAAGAAAAAATGCAATAAAATTTAAGTTCCTAAGGAGTTTTTCCATAACTGTGGTCTTCTGGGAACTGTCAAGAAGATCTATATTCTCCATGAGCTTGCTTTTTTTCTCTTTCTTCCTTTCCTTCTTTCTCTCTCTCTCTCTCTCTCCCCTTCCTTCCTTCCTTCCTTCCTTCCTTCCTTCCTTCCTTCCTTCCTTCCTTTCTTTCTTTCCCCCTTTCTTCTTTTCTTCCTTTCTTCCTTTCCTCACTGCCTCATTATTTCCTTTTTAAAGATTAACTAATATATTTTTAACTATGAATATCTGTGTGTACCTGCATGAGTTTGTGTGTATCATGTGCGTGCAAGTGTCTGATGAGGTCAGAAGGGGGCATCTTTAAACTAGTTACAAGCAGCTGTGAGCCACCCGATGTGGGTGCTAGGGACTGAACCCAGGTCCTCTGCAAGGGCAGTGAGCTCTATTAACACTGAACCATCTCTTCAGCCCCACCCTGAAGTTCCTTATATGTTGCTGTATTTGCTCCTTAGCCCCATCTAAGTCATGTGCTGGACTTTCATCAATCAGTGTATGGTTTTGCTTTTTTTTTTTTTTTTTTTTTAACTACTGGAGTAGTGTACAAAGGTGTTCTGGAACTACGCATACTGCTTTATTGAACAAGTTCTTGTCTGTTATCTGTTTATTGTGAAACATAGGTCAGGTACTGAAAACCAGGCTTCTGCTTTGTGCCCTTCCAGCTGTGGGATGGATTGATGGGAATAGCGTATAGTCTCTGGAGTCTATTAGAAGTGCAATTGCTGATGAGTTTTCTTATCCTTTTGTAAGCGTGACACTTCTACTCAGTAAGCAGTAACTGTATGCATGTGTACAAGCAGAAATATGCCTTATGTGTGCAGATATGTGCATTTGTATGTTGCTTTGAAGCTTGTTATCCATAGATGATAAACCTGTATATGTCATTTGCCCAAATCATTAAACCATTTGAGGCAACTTCAGATATTTATATTGATAGCTAGAAGGAATAGCACTGATATATTGATCAATTTACATATGAACAAATAGATGGATTGTGGCACTTGACAAAGAAAAACAAAATCCAAGAAAAGAATTCTTCATGTTCTATAATATGAATCTTAATCTAAGAAGAACAAATGCTACTTATGAGTTGATATAATTGTCATTGTTTTGATATGGAGCATTTTGTGTCTTTTATTTTCTAAGTAAAGATATGATCCAGGGTAGTGTAGAAACACGATCATTATATTATGTGGTAAATTGGTACAAAGTAAGAGACAAACTCTTCGTGTATGCTGTCTCAGTTCACTTATTCAATAATCCCCCAATATTCCTGAAAAATACCTAAGCTTTTTCCTGTCTGGTGACAGAATGGGGAAAGGCTGGTGGGAAATGGCTTTCTTTCTGATAAATTCCTGTGGAAATATTTCTTGCTTTTGTAAACAAGCTTATAATCTTACCTGAAATAGACCGGACCTGGAGGCGATGAATACAGAGGAGGGAAACAGCAAGAATGGTGTCTGAATGTGTGCACATGTATTGATCTATGTGCACATGCATCACCAGATGTCTCTATGTTCATGCATGTATGTATGTGCACCCATAGCAATGGCTGAGGCTGTCTTCATGCATGTATGTGTGTGCACCCATAGCAATGGCTGAGGCTGTGTTCATGCATGTATGTGTGTGCACCCATAGCAATGGCTGAGGCTGTCTTCATGCATGTATGTGTGTGCACCCATAGCAATGGCTGAGGCTGTGTTCATGCATGTATGTGTGTGCACCCATAGCAATGGCTGAGGCTATTCCAAGTTCAAAGCAGTCCTTCCCATTGGCAGATGCTGCCTGCAACAGGTCTTTTCCTGCCATTGAGACTTACATCTTTTACTTTTTTCATAACCAAAAGACTCATTCTAATTTTAAGGGCAAATGGTGAGCATAAATGGCTACTGTGAAATACAAGTTTTCCTGGATAGAAAAAACTTAAGTCTTAATAAGTAATCTCTTGCTTCATAATATTAGGAAAAAATATATTTGTAGTTCGAAATTGTCGTGTTATATGTGCTTTCTCACTAGATACTAAGAAGTAGGACTGTGAACAATGAGAGTAGCAAAGGAGACAGGAAGAAAACCCACAGAGTTTAACACACAAACACATGAGGCCAACGTGCTCCCAGGTTGAAATTGATCCAACTTGGAATTTGATACAAAAAAATTGCCTACTGCAGTTTCCCTTGATCTGCAATCATTTCTATATCTTTGATATAATAAATACTTATCTATGGTGCCACGACCTGTCATCTATAGGTAAAATACTTGAGGCAGTTTGACAAACTGAAGATGTACCCCTAAAGCTTTGTGTAGATCTGAACTGTATTATCTACAAGATAGAAAGTAGTTCTCAAGCCCTGACCTGAAATATTTATGAAAAGTATCATGTGCACAAAGTTGCTACATCTTTTATTTGCAAATTGCAAAGTGAAGTGTTAACTAGAAGTCAGTCTCTGCTTGTGGATTCCTCAGCTCAAATATGAAGGTACAGTGTGTCGATGCAGGCAGTGATGTGTGTACATCTCAACAGGGTACATGGAATGAAAAACAAAAACAAAAAACAAAAAACAAAAACCAAACCAAACCAAACCAACATCACCACTAACACCAAACCAAAACAACAACAAAAAAACTCACGAAGACACAGCTAGAATGAGCTCCTGTATCTAGCATTCTGAAAATGGCAAAATGAGAGAGGACAGATCAGTGGGGACAGGGTTAGGGAAAAAAGAAAGGGAGGGGGACTGAAGATAGCCCCAGGGAGTTTCTCTGGGCGGAGCAGCTCTGAATCTCCATTGTGGCAGTGATTACACGAACTTTTATGTGTGGTAACGTGCCGTAGAGCTACATACACAATTATAGGCAGAAAAAGAGTGTGTGCAAAAGCTTGCTGCTGTGTGTCAATGTTGGAGCTTGGCTACTGGCCTCATTGTCTAAGATGACAGCACCACCGGGGGAGCCTGGGTGCTGGGCATAGAGGACTTTGGTCTGTCTATTGCTCTTGCAGTGAGGCTGTAATTATTTCGAAATATGCGGGTCTTAGATCTTGTGTTGAAGAAGGAATCCCAACTACTAATTAAACATACTTAGGAAGCAATTTAGGCAGATTGAGCTCGTTTCTGGAGGCGGGTCTTTTGGATGCAAACACCAAAGATTTGATTAACCACAAGCCTCTAGCATCCAAGTCTACAAGCAGTAAGCCATGCAAATGAAGCAATGGCTGTTTTCATTGCTTCCTTAAAGGTGTAGACTCAGGAAATTTCAGAGCAAGTAGAGACTTTCAGAGAATGTGAGCCAAGGTCTAAGGTTCCCAGTCTCTGGGTTCTGGTAAACTCACTGGTAACTCGAGAGCTGTGTCCTCCTTTCCCCGGCCTAGTTCACAAGCCATCGTATTCCGTAGTGGTAATCTTGCAAGTTTTTCCGTATTTTATATGATAAGACAAGAATTTCAATTTGAGTGCATTGACATACATGTGAATGCAAAGATTCTGATGTAAGGTCATCTCCCAGATTAAAAACAAGTGGATAGGAAACAACCAGGCAACCAACCAATCACGGGTTAGCAAACGTTAATTTTATCAGACCTAGGTTTGGGCAGGTTTCTTGAGATGAATTACCACTGCATCTTCCTTTTGATACCATTATATTCACCTGTGTATCACCTAAAAAGGCAACATTTGCTAGGTTGTCCATGACAGCCCACAGCCTTGCTAACTCACTCCTGAGATTGGGGCCAAGCAAACCTGAAACTGAGAATTAAATCTCCTGTCAATGCAATAAAAGAAGGCATTTTCTCTCCTTGACTCATGAGTTTACACTTCCCTAGTCAGTGCCTTCTTGGATTGCTAGTACCTGTGTGCTTTGGAACATCTGCCCTGTATACAGACCCAGTAGGCTCCAGGCTGGGCCTTATGCTTGCTCTTATGCATAAACAAATGACCTTAATAACAGGATGTTGTGTATGGCTACTGATTTTCCTTAAGTCTAGGATGATTTAACTCAGTCTTTGAAGTCAACACAGGAACAAAAACGAGCCCCCCAGATCATCAGTATAACCATTTTATTAACAAAAAGGAACCCATGGGGTTCAAAGAAGAGTACAAAATACAATCTTTATTTTCCCCTTAGTTAAATTATTACATTTTTAATAAAAATTTTAAAAAGCGAGCGAACTTACCAAAAAACACAACCTTTGCCTACTGAGTTTCTTATTGTGCAAAACAAAGACACAGGAAGTAAAGTTCTGCCCCGGGGGGAAGGGAAGAATCTGTGTGCACCAAAAGATGCACCCTTTGAATCTCAAGCTTTGTGCATCCGAAAGAAAATCCTAAGGGCACTTTTCATTTTTCCCAAACTAAATGAGAGCAAGAAGGGACTAAACAGGCAAGTGTTAGCAGCTAAAAGTCTGATCTTCATTCTCAGGGTTTCAGATGTAGTTTTCTACATTCCTATTATCCTGGGTATAAGCTTCAGGCCAGACAGACAGGTATAAAGTGACATCTTTGCACTCTTCAATGCCACTGTTAGCTGTGCTTCCATTTTGTGGGGGACTTCATGAACTCTCTAACCAACCTGACTGCCATAGCTTATCTACAGGGAGCCAAGCCATTCCATTTTCTCTTGGTCTACTCGGTACTGTTGCTTTCTTTCCCTTCATTTTGGTTTCATGGATGGACAATGACTTGACCTAGCATGTAAACTACAGGCTGGAAGCCAAAAGACAGCTCACCATCTTTTCCATGGCCAAAATAAAAGCAGTTTAGATGGAATTTGAACAATCGTAACTGTTTATAGACACACAACAGAAAGAAAAGACAGAAATCTCTAAAAACCAAAACAAGAAAAGGTTTTGTGGTGATTCCCACACCACAATTACTGGCAATACCATTTGGCATTTTCAACAAGGGCATACAGTGAAATACATGTTTGACACGAAGATGATCACAGGAGAGGTATGCTCAGTGGGGAGAAGTACTGAACATTGGCACAAAAATCCCTGAACAAATGGCCCACTGACTTTTGATATAAAATTTCACCCTAGAAGAATGTCTCTAAGGGAACACGGTGGTTGAAAGGTAAGTCCATCGCCATGATGGATGTGGCACAGCACTCTGTCTGGGAAGCACCAGGGTTTCGAAATCAAACCCTTAGGACTTGGCTTGTCCAGATCTCAACTGTCAGAAGCTCCCTCCCACCTGGTGTCAGAAATGTTCTCAGTTCATGGGACCAACAGACTGGAGGCAAAACAATTGAGCATGTGACTGTGAACAGAGGGAAGAGGCTGGTAGAGACATGGCTGACCCTGCCAGCAGCAACACAGTCCTGTAGGCCTGAGGCTCAAAGACAACAAAATATTGCACCAAAACATTTAAAAAAAAAATCACAGTATAAATGGAATTACTAACAAACTGGAATACAAATGTATTACACAAAACTGCCATCTGCCCACTGAGCCCTCTTCACAGGAACTAAGTTCAGGCATGCTCCTGTCCTCTTTTGATTTGGGATTTCTTAAAATCTTAGGTGTTTATATTTATTTCTATTTAATGCTGTGCTCACGGACTTTTCCCTTGGTCTAGTTTTCAGGTCAAGTGACAGGTTGAGAGGAGTCTGCTAACTGCCTAGAGCAGAAACTCCAGAGGTCAGTCAGGCCTGGACTTTTGAGAGCAGGTCTGACAAAGCCACTAGAGGTAGGATAAGAGAACACTCTGTTCTGTGTGGGTATCAGGTATCCCAAAGATGTCACGCCTGCTCCTCCTTTTTCTAATGTTCCCTAGGTAAATAAAGGAATGAGGACAATCAAACATACACCCTGCAAGCAGTTCTTAGAAGTGTAAGAAGTACAGCCCTTCACAACACACATTTTCAGGAACAATTCCTCTTTTCCTTTTGACATGTGAGCTTTTAAGGAATCCCTTCTAGGCTTCTTACTACAGTATAGCCAGTTTTCAAGGTACATTTTAGCCTCCTCACGAAAGACTGGAGCCACTGTCAGTTCCATCAGGATGTTACATGACCACCGACCCCAGAAAGGATACTTTCAAGGACCTGGATCCTTGCTGTGGTAACATGGTAAGAAGTCATGAAGACCCCCAAACCTGGGGACCTCAATTGCATTGAAAGTAGACCACTCGCTCATTCACACTCACTTTGAAGCTGTCTTGTTCCCTTCAACCACGTCTTCCTACCAAGTCCGTAAGTTCATGACTGTGTGTGAACCCTGGTCAGAGCACACTCCAGTAACACCCCAGTTCCTTAAGACTCTTCTCTTCAACAGTCCGGGCATTCTTTCACATCCTCTCCTACCACCGGGACTTCCAGTTTTTCAATTCATATTTTCATCCACTTTTAAAGGGGACAAGTGAGCCCATCCTAGACACTGTGTAACCATTCCCCTGGCCCACTAAAAAGTTCTTATATTCTTTCATTTCTGTCATCTTCGGACTTGAAGTTCATCGACGTTCTGAAGTTAACTTTCTCTGTCATCCAACAAGGCAGGCGAAAGAACCACTATTCTAAGTTGGTAACAGCACAGTGAAGTCTGGAGTCTGTTCAGAGAATGAAGGATACAGGCTGGGTCTCTTGGGCATCAGCAGGATGTGGATCAACCTACAGAGACAGAAGAGCGAGGCGATGGTTTTCCTAACTCCTTCTAATTACACGATGGCTGTAAGCCGGAGTCGGTAACCACCTGTCATTAAGTCCCCCACTGGCAACTGAGTTCTCTATCTTCTATAGCAAAATAAAACATCTTCAAGGCAATCCACAGTGCTGCATGCCATAGCTCACAAGCAAAACACCAGAAAGTGCGGTAAGTGGCTGGGATTATCTATCAACACTGTAAGGACAAGTTTACACGTATACCCTACCAATTATGAGTCAGCAGCAGCACATTAATGAATGGAGGGAAGTGAGTGTCTGCAGACAGGATAATGAGTCTAATTTTCTTTACCTCTGAGTAAAGAGGCGGAGGCTGGAAACGGAATTCTTGTATGCAGGCAAACATAGAGTAGCAGGCTTCCCCCTCACAGTCAGAGGGTTGAGGGTACGGAGGAACGTGTCGGGAGAATTCCTCTTCGGATACCACATCTGCATAATTTGGTGGTGCTGAAACAGAATTGGAGTTTGAGCTAAGAATCCATGTAAAAATCCAAAAATTACCTTGTGTCTTCTGAACTCTTATAATATAAAAGCAAGAGACTGAGCCAAACTAGAGATATTATGGTCATCACAAGAAAAAGTTTTGGTTCTCTTAATACACAGCTACTAGTATCGATTATTCTATTTTCAATTACATTCTACTTTTTTCTGATCTACGTTATAACCTAGGCAAACAAATACCTCTGAGATGTAGCTATAGAAAATATGTAACAGTCTACACTTCTATTTTAACTGTCTCTCATTGTTTTAATATTACAAATTAGCCTTAGGAGACCATTTTATTTCTGTGTTCGTTACTGGCTTTGTGTCATGCCTCAAGTAAACGTTCAAGGTTCCTTTCCCAGGAATGTTATATAATTCTTCGTAGTATAAAACAATAGAGGAGTTGTAATGTTCATCTTTATTGTCAACCTGACTGGATTTAGAATCACCTAGGACACAGAACACAGGCCATGGCTAGAGGGAACTTCTAGAGACTGAACTGAAGAAGGAAGAACCTTTGGATGTGGGCAGCACTGTCCATAGGTCAGGGCCCCCATTCAGCGAAGAGAGGTACACTGGGCACCAGCACCCATCTTCCTCTGCTCCCAGATTGTGGATGCAATGTGACCAGCTGCCTCACACTCCTGCAGTCATGGCTAAACTGTTCCGCACTGCTGCCATACGATGCTGCACCTTCAAACTCTAAGCCAAGCAAATCCTTCCTTGCTGTGTCCTCTTGCCAGGCGTTTGGTCACAGCCATATAGATGTGATATGGTGGGGGAGAGCTGACACATGTACACCTACTCCTGGCATGCTCTGTTGTCAGCTAGTCTGTCTAAAACTTTACTGGGGACGATTTGAATATTTTACCTTCAGGCTGCTCCGGCAGGGCTAGTGCCAACCAGCACATGTCCATACTGAACTGGCTTGCGACACTGCTGTTTCTGCGGCCAAAGCCACTGTATGGAATTGTACCAATAACCAAAGGCAGCTCCAGCATCAATTTTTTAGCACCAGGAATGTGAATGTATACCTGGTATATACAAAAGAAGAAGCATGCGTGAGGGATAGGAAGGCACAGGTTTGGGGTAAACCTCACGGAAACTATGCTAATTCAACCTCCTTCTCATAGAAATAAATGTCTTTGTCTCCCACGAAGCCACCCTGAGGACAAATGTAAATTGTCCTGACTAAGCATAAAAGAAGAACAGACAAAATGAAGAGTTCGCTAACTACAGGACAGGCTTGTGACAGGGAACTGTGTCCTTCATGTTTCACTGTAAGTTGGCTTGACTTGTAACAATCCTGGAAAACTAACCTATGTTTCATGTAACACACTCTGCATATCATCTCAATTCCTTTAAGGTTATTGCATTAAATTCCCCTAGGTAGAGATAGGGTTTTAACAGTGAAGGCCAGTCTTCATGTAGCCAAAACATGGTAGCAATGCTAGCATTCTTCCGAATACTGATGCAATAATTAGAGATAATATTTGTAATCATGGGGCTTGCTGCTCTGTCTTATGTATTTTTAATGATTCAAGAAGCTTTGATTACAGCTAAGGAGTAGTCCACTCTGATAATGCAGCAATCCAGGATGGATGGAGTGACAGGTGGAATCTTCAGCATCTTCCCGTTCCATGTGTCCGTACTCCCAGAACCAATGTGGTTTCCTCGAACATTGGCAACCATGTGCCGGACTGTCTTCGTCTTTCCACTAGCCAAATATGTCTGGGTTTGGAATATGGCTGCCTTAGGAACAACCAGCCGAGATGAACAATTTTCTATTTCTGCATAGATAGGGATAGCTTCTCCTAAAGAGAGAAAAGAAAATGAGAAGGACTCAGGGATGGTTCAGAAAAATTTCAAGGAAGGCATCGATACACAGTGCAACAGCCCAGCACTACTGAACCTTCTTTGAGAAATCTTCGAGAGAGGAACAGACATTCAATGCAGAAGATGACATTCGATACCAACTGCATTATTCACTTTTCCAATGTAAAAAGACACTAATAATGTACATCAAGATGTGTAAATAAGCAGTATGCATAAATTAAGATAAAACATAAGGAAATGATGCAGTAGGAGGCTAAGTATAAGCTTACTAACAACCTCACTAGAGCCCCAGGAATAAATAAAAACCCGCCATCAGCGAGTGAAGTCTTTGCTTCTCAGGGATGCATAGGGTTAGCACACAAACACCGAAGGGGCAGACAAGTTAGTTCATAGCATTCCACATCTATGTACAACTCTCTGAGAGCTGGGTCTTAGGTTGTAATAGTAAAATGAAATTCCAGCATTTCCCCACTCTCCTTAGTTTTATTCTGTGATTAAATCTACAAGATTAGAGTCAGAAGAACAGAAATTTTATTGGAGATTATTATTGATGGTCTTAAAATATATAAATGTTAATTACTTATATTTGAAAATACAACATACTCCATAGGTTGTAAAGCTTGCTGTTTAAAGTCATTTCAGTCACCTAGTAAAATCAGCGTGGCTGTTCTAGAGACCTCTCTGTGCTGCTTACCATTACAGTAGCCCTTTCTCTCGATCTTGACACTCAATGACACAGGACCGGAAGTGAAAAGCCAACAGCCAACCATCTTCTCCTGTGTCTTCAGCATAGGAATCTTGAAAGTTACAAACAAAAGGACTTTCATTAAATCACTCCAGAAAACTTCTATTCCTTTGAAGAATAATTATAAAGAAATATCAATCTTTCTTATTCTCATGTGACACCAAGTGCTGAAAGCCATTCCTTCTCATGAAAACTAGGGTGATGTCTTAGATGATAACTTGTGTGACATCATCCAACTTCATCCGGAAATTATTGTGTTTCTAGGAAATGACACAACATTCTTTTAAGAAGTGACTAAGGGTCATATGCATACTGTAAATATTACAGAACTGCCATTGTACGTATGGGGGTGTGGTGTAGCATATGTACAAGTGTGGGCATACAGGCTTGTATATCCATGCCAGGGCATGCAGAGGACAGAGGAAAAGGGCCATTGTCTTTTTCTATCAGTCTCTCCTTTTCTTTATTTTGAGACATGGTCTCTCAGTGAACGTGAAGCTTGCCTTTTAATCTAGGCTCACTACCTTGTCAGTGAGCCCCTGGCATCCACCGGCTTCCATCCCCAAATTCTAGGTTTACAGGCACATGTGTCAGCCTCTGCGTGGGTCCTGGGAATCTGAACTCCAGAGCAAGCACCCTTACCCCCAACCCTTGTTAGTATGACAGAATTGTGTTTTAAGGCAATGTAAAGACCAGGAGGTTTTTACAACGTTACAATCAGAATGTTACACTGGCTGGCTATGCTCCATGGGACAAGAAAACTCTTTTTGCTTACATATCAGACAGAACTGTCTGGGACTAGTCTGGGGGCTTTAAAGGCATCCACATACTTTGTGTCAGCAGGCCTGAAAATGTAGTGAGGCCTATTATAGCCCACTATGAGATTCTATCTTCAAAGTGAGAAAAAACAGTTGTTCTGGTCACAAAACGTAAAGCTTTCTGTAAAATGCTGTTGCTGGCCATCTTTTATTGCTCATTTATTTTATAAATTATACTGAGAAGGTCAAGTATCTGTTTTTTGACAAAAAAGCAAACCTTAATACATGATTTCCCATAAAAATCATGGCAATTTTAGAAAGAGGTTTAAAATTCTATACAAATTTAAAAGATATAAGCTACTAATGCCACCGCTTTGCCAAATGGGATTTAAGAAGCCATTCAAGGGGGCCTGTGCCAGGGACCAGGGAGCTGGCTAAACCATGAAAGCACGTCTTTCATCTGTTATCACATTTTTTCTACTTCTTGTGAAAATAAGAACTAACAAACTTTTAGCTGCCAGCTTTCCCCTTGTCTTTAAAAAATATTAGAAAAAGAAACATCTAATAGTAAAAACACATCTTTGCCACATCAGTGTCACGATGGGAAGTTTAAATTATCTCAGCATTATCTATGAAGTAAAAAATAACACCATTCATTCATATTTAAATGAAGACCCATTTGGTCCTAGCAGCTTTCATGAAAGTAGAAGGTATAATTTTATATTATTTTGATAATATGGGTGCAGATAAAAGAATGTAGCTCATTAGTCCCCATCTTGCCTATTCTGTTGTTCCTTGTAGCCTGGTCCTCCTTACCAGCCTACAGTACTCCTGATGATTATCAGAAGTTCAATGCCTTAATGTGGCCAAATCTGTCACAAGGAATGGTGAGTGGAAGGATGGTGGCGGCAGCTGCACACTTACTTACTGTTAGAAAATGACATGCAGAGTGGAAGGGTACATAGCATAATGGCCTGGGCTTCAATAACAGCCTGAGTGTGATTAATACTCTTCCGTAATTACTGCTCCTCAACCTGCTATTATTGGAGAGTTTAGAATGGCACAGTCCTGCGAATACGACCGTACTGGTAAAGTAACCCCTCTCTTCTTTGCATTATTGTTATTAAGGCTCATTAATGCATTTCAAGCCTGTGTAACTTTTTGGCAAAAGCAGCCCTGAACAGCAGGGATATAATCAATAGCATTAATACACACAATTTGTAATTTGTCCAACCTAGAATCATATCTTTATCGTAAACGCCTATGGGTTACATTGTGTTTCCTGAACCAGCAGACAGGGACAGTGACTAAATGCAGACATCATTATTGAAAGGATGGAGGGGCAGGGCTTACCAATAAGGGTGGCGCGTTGACATCCACGTGACTGACAACCTGGAGCTCTCTTCTTACACTCTGATCTGGAACTTGGGGTCGTTCCAAAACAGCCCTCACACAGTACTGAATACTGCCGTACTTCCCCGTAAACGATGTTGCCAAAGGTCTGAAATAAGCCAAAGATATTGGTGTATAAGCTTATTGTCAGCTATTCAGAGCCAGGAAAAGCACACGTTAGAATGTGGTTAAGGAGGAAAAAGACAACAAGCACAGGGAGGGTCCCACAGGATTGGCACACACATGTCAGTGTTGGGGAACACTGCGGTGCTCAAATAGTGGACACGAGGCAGGGGAGGAAGTGGAAAACACAGCATCACTCACTCAGACGGAAGTTGAAAGCGAAAGGGAAACTCGTGTTTTCCTGGTTGTAATAAGGTGAGGCCTTCACCTGAAAGAGACCATACTGCATTTTAATCAAAGCCAACAGTAAATCATGAGTTTCTCAATCTAAGCCATTTTGTTTAAAGGTGGTTTTCCTGGCAATATACTCTAAGTACATTAAATAGACTGAGAGAATTAAATTTGAATTTATCTTTTACCAAGAAATACACACACACACACACACACACACACACACACACATCTTTTATCTACAAAATGACCAAATATATAATTACCACAAAGTATTATCTAGGGCCAAGAGTTCATACATATGTGTGTGTGTGTGTGTGTATAAAAATACATAATATAATATATATTATTATAATATATAAAATATATACAGTATACGGGCACAAACACATATATAGTGTGTATTCATATGCAGACACGTACACACACACACACACACGAATGTTACTCTATACTAACATGAGATATCAACATTAAATTATACCTACAACTAATTGACAAGTTACATTTCTTTGGCTACTATAATATTCATTTTATGTATTCTTTGGACAGAGGTAGAAAACTTGGGAATAGTATTAGTAATAGTTATAAACAAAATAGCCAAAGCAGCAAGAGCCGGCTCTTCGCCCTTTAGCTCTGCTGAGATTGATGGGATTTCCCAGGGGTGAAAGCAGGCATGGTCCCCTCCCCTGTTCTTGAGAGCATCATTTAACTTCACGCACAGGTTTGCTACCGAACAATGGCCAAAGTCCGGGAATGGATGCTGTAAGACCAGAAGCACCACCAGAATCTAGGATGAATCTCCATAGTCATCTGTTTAATGTGGATGCAAAGGGGAGCCTGTGGCTCCCACTCGGGTCAGTGGTTCCCTATGGCACGTGACGGACTTTTCCTTCAAGCTCATAAAGGCTACATTATGGGTGGAGGTAATCCGATGAGAAAAGATGGCAGACAACTTGGTCTGGGATTTGTCTTGCTATCTGAATTTGTTTCTATTTTATGTGGTCGAAACCATTAATAAGATGGGTTTCTTTGGTTTACGCATCAACACAGTATTTCAGTCCTGTACCTTTAGAGAATAAGAATGCATCACTGATCCAAGGAGTCTCCTGAACTTCTCTCTACTTTTTACTATGTACTACATTAAGGGGAAACAAGGACGTGGGTCCAGTTTGTAAAGAAAGACATCACAGGTGGGGGACAGGCAGAAGGACACAGGATCAGATTAAGTGGTGTATACAGTGTGTGTCCCAGAGGCTCCCAATGTGCAGGAGAGGTCACACAAGCCTCAGAAGAGTCTCAGCAGAGCTAGAGGACTGGAATCAAGGGACACTTCCCTACCCCATCACTTCCAAGGGGCTCATTAAGCCCACAGGGCTGAGATGGAGTCTGATTTGCGACTGCTGTGTTACACATGACAAAGTGCACACAAGTGTGCACTTACTGGACTTAAATGGCAAGCTTGGGTGATAGTAAGGGTGAGTACTTCAGTCCTCAAAAGACCAGATGGAGGAAAGGCGATTCGATGCCTGTCTCAGGTGAAGACTACAGAGTCCTAAAGTCCAGAGACTGCTCACATGACTAATGGTGGGCCTCGGGTCTGAGGACCAGAGTACAGCTGAGCAGGTAGAGTTTGGATTAAGGGAACAGGTATGTAGAGAACAGAGTTGCCCGGCATACTCAAAAGTGCTAAGAGAGACGAAGAGCCTCTCAGGAAGCAAGCCAACACAGGAATTAGAGTACTTCAAGTGAGAAAATCAATTTGAGGAAATGGACAAACACTATAATACCAGGAAAGATGTTTCTTTCACTTTTTAATTTTTACGTTTAACTAAAAACATTCAGAAGATAGGCAATGTGGCCATTTCTACTTATGTTTTGTGGCTCATTGCTTCCACCTGTCCACTGAGGACTACAGCGTAAGGACTGCTCCATCCACTGAAGCACCTCCAGCCAGAGCTCTCAATGAGCGTTTTTCATGAGCCCTGGGATCTAGGAATGTTGCAGCAGGGAGTGGCTGGTGTAAGGTCACACTTTGGTGGGTCACACTCTGCTGGGTCACACTCTGGTGGGTGCTTATGAACTGAAGCCAATTCTCTACTTTGGTCCCTGGGTCTTTCTTATATTCTTGGTTGTAAGCCTAGCCTTTAATGGCTAAGCCATCTCTTCAGCCCAGGTCTCTGGGTCTTTCTATCACAACCTTTTCATAAGGACTTGAGGTGGTTCAGCCACACTGATAGCTAGTGATTCAATAAGAATAATAATTTTAAAGAATATTCTGGGAAGACAGTTTAAAATAGATCCTAGAGGTCAACGGTTTTAAAAAAAATCGCCCAGGTCATTGAATGATAACCACTAGTTTATGGAGTTAATGACCTTGAGAATCTGTATCAAGTTGCTAAGTTCTTCCAAGTTGTAACTATGTGGGGGGATGTTCCCCCTTACCCTTTAAACAAAAGCTGACTTTAAGCAAGCTATAACCATTGCTAAAACATTCTAGGAAAACTGGCAGCTGTCTAGATGTAGCTGTTTCATTAGAACAAAGCAACAAGATTTTACTTGTGATTCAAAACCTATTTGTTAGCCCAGATGTTACCAAAGCGTTCAGTTCTCATCCTTACAGGCTCAGGGTCTGAATCTTAGACAAAAACCTGTTTACTTCTCTCTTCCATGGCCTTCTCTCCAGTCAGCCATCTTTAACATCCTTGTTGGCTATTAATCACTGGGAGAAAAGACTCCTGGAATCCACAGTGAGCAAAGGACATTAAAGCAGGTAAGAGATCTCACCTGCCACACCCCATTATCTAAAAAGCAGCTCCTGTTAGGTGCATATTTGAGGATTTAACTGGACATTGTACTTCTCCACAGGAGGATAAGATACAGTAGGTAGTAAGCTTAAGGTATTTGATAGGTACAAGATGATGAAGCAGACAGGTAAAAGTTTACAATAGTTTCCACTGAGAGAAGACTGACTCGTGGTTGCTGGCATTTTCATGATGAAATACAATCACATTAACCCAACATACATATGCATGGGCACTTCTGAAAAAGTCAGAAATGCCCAGATGGCGGGCATTGTCTCCAAAGGCCTTTCTGAGTGGGGAGAGGTAAGAGGAAGAGGAGGTACAGGAATGGATGGCTCTTAATGAGATTCATGTTCCCCAGCGAGGAAAACACTTCTCTTGAACTACCCAAGTACCACTCCCCTCTTCCCAAGATCTAGTTTTCTGCAAATCATCATGAACCCAGGAGTGTCTAGGGCCAGGACGGGCAGGAGCGGAGCGGAAGACCATCAAACCCTGGGCACGGCGTAATGGAACGTCACTACTTTCCACCTTCCTTGCCACCAGGTCAGGAAGGACCTAGAACCCGAACCCAGACAGTCTGATCGCAGGTTTCCATGGCAACCATTCCCTAATAGGTTACTAGAAGATCCCAGGCAGCCAAGTTCAAAGGCACACCAACACAAAAGGGTCTGGCTTCTTCCTAGAAGCCAGGTAGGGGCACAGGCTTGGCCTCCTGCCCTTCACCCGTGACAGCAGATGACTCCTCTTCCAGAAGCTTCCCTCAGTGCCACCCACCACCAAGGGGCGCGCCCCTGTCGCCCCCTCCCTGGGGATCGCCATGCTCACCAGCTGGGGCCTCCAGCAGACTCAAGCGCAGGTTCAAGTATTCCACCTCTGAGGAGGCTGCGGGAGAGGCGGCACCAATGCAGACCCTGGCCCCAGCGCTCGGGCCCCAGGCAGAGGTGGCACGGCCCTGGGCCTCCAGGCGCAGCCCGCGCAGGGCCACGGGCTCTGCCGCCTCCAGCAGCACGTGCCCGGCCACTGTCTCGCCACTTGAGTAGCAGCCCTTGCTCTCATCTTCGAACACTAGCCCCAAGCTCTTGACACGGCCCCGGGGACCATCGGCTCCCGCTTCGCCTCCCATCCCGCCAGGCGATGCGGCTCTGCCACCAAGACCCGCAGCGGCCCCAGGTCGGGGTAGCCGGCTCCGCGACTCTGCTGTCACGGGCGCCGGCCGAACGCCCAGGGCCACTACGGCCACAGCGCCCAGCCGGGTGAAACACCCGCACCGGGGCCCTGTCTCTTTAACACATCCCACTGGGACTGGAAAGGGGCTGACACGGCCCGCCCACAGAGCGCGGCCATTGGCCAGTCGAGAAACCTGCTTCTTTTCCATTGGCTGAACGTGGCCACTTAGTCATTTCATTGGCGCCCCCACACCAGGCTGAGCAGGACGGTGGTGCGTGATCAGGAGGGTTTCACCAATCGGGAGACACCAGAGTGCACGTGCACAGGCCGTTTATTGGTGAGGGCAAGGCACAGTCCTGTGCCACAGACCAATAGTCAGGCAGTGCGCCCATGTGGACAGAGGATGGGAAACAATATCTGTCAGGGAGGGGGCGGTACCCGGCTCACCGGCGCTCTGGTGTCAGCCGTTACTATGGTTATAGTGGGGGGGCGGGCTTTCCAGCTCAGAGAGGCTAGAGTAGTTTGTACTAGAACATGAACTTGTGGCTGCAGCAGGCCGGTTTAAGATTACTTCTGAAGCATGCCCTGCGAAAGGTTTCCTGGAAAATGGAGCTCAGCAGTCTCACTTTATGCTGGCTGCCTTGGAACTTTAAAGCAGATATCAGAATCTGCTAACTTTGATGATTCTGAGCCTCACCTCTCTGGGTCTCTGAATTCCTGTACTAGGTGAGAGCCAATGTCTGGGAAGAATGCTGTGATTCTAAGTGCCTTTGTCCTGAGAAGTTCTCTTTCTGGCTGCTGAAGTCCCGCCAGACTCAGTCTCTGATTCTTCCGACTCTAAATAAGGTCATGGTTTTAAAACAGTATCAGCCAGAAGGACTCCATTATTGACTGAATAATACTCCATTTGGTCGTTATATACATGCATAAATTGTAAAATGTGCAAATATTATGTCTGGGAAAAAAGATCTATACCTGACACACAAGTGCCCCACCCAAAAGGATTTCGTAATCTCGGGATCATAGTCTTTCAACATGCCCAGCTGCCTTGGTGACTTGTTCCCCAAACCCACAGCTCTTCTTGCTGGCTTCTTTTTAATTCACACTGTTCTAGATTTCCTTTGGTATCTAGAATACTTAAATACATGTAATTATTTGGCCATCAATTTGTAGTCCTTTATTTCCCCTCGTTAAAATTCTAAGTGTATAAGCTGTTATCAAGGTTTGATAATTGAAAATTGAAACTGATTTTTCCCCATATGTATTTTTTCAAGTGTCGATTGTTCTGCTGCACTCTTTTGAATCTAGATTTTCAACACGGGAATTATTTTATTTATTTCTTGAAGAAGTCATACAAGCACACAATGTATTTTGCTCATATCCTATCTCTATTCCTCCCCAACTCCTTCCAAATCCATACTTACTTCCGTATTCTAACTTCATGTCCTCTTTACAAAATTGTTGATTTAGCTTAAAATGTTGTTTGCTGTCATATAACTCACTGGTTCTAATCCGTGCTGCTCATATACTCAAGCAGGGGCCATCCACTGCAGCAGAGTTGACCTGCCAGGAGTCACACCCTTAAAGAACACTGTAAGTTTAATGAGGTTTCAGGGTGTTCAAAGATTCTTTATCACTTCTCAAAGAAAGTGAAAAGAGCCATAAATCCAGCCCTGTTTAGTATCCCGAAATACTACCTTTAGGTTCCTGATCACCTGTCTATAATGGTCCCTGTTTACTTTCCTTCACAGCACAGCTTGATCTGAAACATCATTTGCACGGTATTTATCACTCCCGCTGAGGACAAAGACTTTGTTCACGTGCATTGTTTTTTAACCTTTAATATCTAACACAGAAACAAGCAATGCTCAATCAATGTGTGTTAACAAACACTGAATGGTGAGTCACGACCACTGGCTTTGCCACAGATGAATAGTACCGGACCTCTTACTGGTCTTCCTCTGGCTTCAGGGAGAGAAAATTAAGTGTCTAGGAAAGAGGTGAAAGGCCACTGAAATGCACAGAATGGTAGACATGGCGTCCTGTGCTACCAGAGACCAGCTTCTCTCTGTTGCTTTTTTTTTTTTTTTTTTTTTGCTTGTTTGTTTTTTGTTTTGTGTATTACATTTTGGAGATCCAACCTAAGATCTTTTGCAAAGGAGGCAAGTTCTCTCTCACACTAAGCCACACCTCCAACAGGGTTTCACTAAGTAGAACTGGGTAGTCCAGGAGTCCATATCTTTCTGCTCCTGTCTCTCCTAAGTGCTGGCATTTATAAGCACGAGCCATTGTGCCAGTAATGATTTTAGACTATAGGCAGCAGAATGTGTGAGCAAGAGCAGTTTAGCCAATGTAGTACTTAGGGCTTGTGAAATGACTCAGCAGGTAAAGACACTTGCCATAAAGCTGGACCATCTGGACTTTGAGCCCTAGGACCTGCAGGTTAGAAGGAAAGGGTCAGAAACAACAGAGTCAGAAACAACTCTGGCTCCAATTGTTAGACCCACATGAAGACCAAGTTGCACAAATGTATAGGGTCTAAGTCCAGCCCTCATGCTGTTTGGTTGGTGCTTCAGTGTCTGTGAGCCCCCATGGCCCCAGGTTGGTTGATTATATAGGTCTTCTTGTGGTGCCTTTAACCATTCTGGTTTGTTCACTTCTATCCCCCACTCTTCCACAAGACTGCCCTCGCTCTGCCTGATACTTGGTTGTGAGTCTCTGCAAGTGTTTCCATCAATTGCTGGATGAAGCCTCTCAGGAGACAGTTATGCAAGGCTCCTGTCTGCAAGCAAAGCAGAGTAACGCTAATAGTGTCAGGGGTTGGCCCTCTCACATGGAATGGGTCTCAAATTGGGCAGTCATTGGTTGGTCGTTCCCTCAGTCTCTGCTCTGTCTTTATCCCTGCATATCTTGTAGTATGGACAAATTTTGATTTGACGGTTTTGTGAGTGGGTTAATGTCCTCTTCCTTCTACTGGAAGTCCTGTCTGGCTATAGGAGGTGGCCACTTCAGTCTCCATATCCTCTGCTGGTAGAAATCTTAGTTAGGATCACCCCCATAGACTCCTCCTAGGGGGGCCTCCCCCATCCCAGGTCTCCAGTTAGCTTCAAAAGTGCCCCCACTGATTTCAGTTCACACTCCCAGCCTTCTCCTGCCCCTACCTCTGCTCACACCTGCTCACCAACCCTGCTCTCCTCCTCACCCCCTCTCCTACTCAGTTCCCTTCCTCCTCCCATTCTTCAGTTGAAGGCTGTCTAGGTTGTTTCCAGTTTCTGGCTATTATGAATAAAGCTGCTATGAACAGAGTTGAGAAGTGTCCCTGTGGCATAGTGGGGCATCCTTTGGGGATATTCCCAGGAGTGGTAGAGCTGGATCTTGGGGTAGAAACCACCAGATTGATTTCCAGAGCGGTTGAACGAGTCTGTACTCCCACCAGCAATGGAGGAGCGTTCCCACTGCTCCACATCCTTGCGAGCATGCGCTGTCCCTTGAGGTTTTGATCTTAGCCATCCTGACTGTAGCAAGATAGAATCTCAGAGTGGTTTTGATTTAATGCAGCATAGCTCATAAAGACCACTGTGTGGGTTATTTGCCGTGTAACTGTTTCCTGTGCAGAAGTTTTTATTAGCATGCAATCCTCATGCTAATCATTTTCTTGAGTTGTCAGAATCCTTTTTAGAAAGGTGTTGCTTATCTCTGTAGCTTGAAGTGTTTCTGTTTCCTGTAAGTTTTTTCTAATAGCATCAAAGTTTCAAGCTTGTATCAAGATCTTTGATCTCTTTTGTGTTAAAAGGCTCTTCGTTTTCTAACGTAGTTTGTTCCTCAATATTTTAGTATTTTATAGTGGTGTTTCACCTCCTTGGTTGGTTTCCCTCCTATCTATTTCACTGTCTTTTAAAGGCTCCTGTGGGTGTTTTTTCCTGATTTCTCTCTCAGAATGTTCACTAGTGGAACACAGAAAAGCTGTTGATTTTTGTGAACAGATTGTCCTATTGCTAATTCTCTGAAAATACTTATCACAGCCAAGTTGTTTCCCGATTGTCTTTAGAAGTCTGTCAAGCGTGGGTTCATCTCACCTGAAAAGAAAACTTTGACTCATCTTTTCCCAAGTTGTATCCCCTTAACTCCTTTTTCATGCTTTATTGCTCTGGCGAAGACTTCAAATTCTCTATTAAATGGTACTGCGGAGAGTAGACATACCTGTATCTCTCCTTGTCTTAGATGAAATGCTTTGAGTTTTCAGTAGAATGCGGGCTCTTGTTTTTTCATATACTGCCAGCACATGCAGCTAGGGGTAAATGTAGAGGACTTCTTCCTCTATTCCTTTCCACCTTATAATTTGAGGCGGGTGCTTTCATTGAACCTGAAGCTTTCCAGTTCAACAAAATTAGCTGGCCAGCAAACTCCAGGAATGCCCGTGTCTCTCTCTTTGGTGCTAGAACCGTGATGAGGGCCCCCACGCCCAGGTTTTTGAATTGCTGGTTATACGCTCATGTTGGTTATTTACGTCATCTGGGGTTAATTCTGGTAAGCCATGTCTATGGACATCTATTCATTTCTTTGTAGATTTTCTAATTTGTTGGAATGTCACTTCAGAGTATCCACTTAATTTTCCTTTAGATGTCATTACTTACTGTTGTAATGTCCACTCTCTTTGAAATTGACTTTTTAATTTGGGTCTCTTTTTCTTTTGGTTATTTTGACTAATGGTTTGCCAGTCTTGTTTAGTTTGATAAAGAAACAGTTCTGTTTCATGGATCCTTTGCACTGCTTTCCATTTTATTAAGTTCTGCTTTGATTTGTGTTATTTCTTCCCAGATATTAATTTGGGGTTTAGTTTATTTTTATTTTGCTAGACGCTCTATTCAGTCACGTATTTGAAATCTTTTTTATGTTTTACTTACCCTCGATGTTCCAGTGAGTTGTGTTTTTATTTTCATTTCAAATTCTAGAAGTTTTAAGTTTATTTTCTGATTTTTTAACAGTCCACTGTTCATTTGGAATAATAATGCTTTGTCTTGTTTTATATATATTCTTCAGTTTCTTTTGTTGTTCATATTTAATTTTATCCTACTGTTATGTATTAAGATGCAAGAATTATTTTAATGCTTTTTATTTTGCTAACAAAAGAAATTGTTAAACAGAAACTGATAATGGTTTTCTTTATTTCCCTTCACCAGGGAATGGTTTTAGCTGCTACTCTTGCTGATGGGTGTTTTAACTGGAGATACAATTGGGGTTGCAGGTCCCCAACACTAGATGAATGCTTCCTCAAGTTTTTTGAAGATCTTGATTTCTAATAAGACGTAAGCACCTCTTTAACTGGGTTTTTGTGCTAATTAGATAACTGGTCATTTTTTCTCTCTGCTTCCAACTTTTTTCTTTAACATTAGTTTTCATCAAATTTGATTTTAATGTCACTTATTTTTTTAATTTATTGTTTGGAATTTGTTTATATTCTTAGTGGTGTATATTTATGTTTTATCAAATTTTATTTTCAACAATTAAACCTTCAATTATTTTTATGTTTTGTAATCTTTTTATTTTCTTTTTGGTGTTCAATACCAGAAGGTTATTCCTTTTTGATATTGCCCTACAAGTCTCTATACTGAATTTTTTCAAATATTTTTCTTTGTTTAAAGATTTGAGAAATCCTATTTATCTGTTTTTAAGATCATTGGAACATTATTCTGATATGTGTTATTATGAGATGATATATTTAGCCAAAACAATGACTTAATTTTTGTTGTTTTTAACCTTTATTATATCTATCTATCTATCTATCTATCTATCTATCTATCTATCTATCTATCTCCTCATATCTTGCACCACTTGCATGCAGCACCTGCAGAGGCCAGCAGGAACGTTGCATCCCCTGGAACCGGAGTTATATATAGACTGTCATGGGATGTTGTATGGATGCTGGCAACCAAGTCCATGCCCTCCGGAAGGGCAGCCAGGGCTTTTAAAGCACTGAGCCATCTCTCCAGTCCAAATAGAGTAACCTTAAGTTCCAGATATTTTACTTTTAAGTTCGAAGGAAAGCACTTTAAGCTCTATCTATGTCTTTAGTAAGAATATCTACCCTTTCATTGCTAGGATATCAACCCTTGTCATATCTAACCTGGTCTAAATTTCTGTATCACAGATATTCCAAGGCAGATTTATAATTGTTTTTTTCTATGAGACTGGGTACTATTGATACCTTGGGTCCTGTTAAATCTCCTGGAGAATGTCACTGCTTTTGCTTTGTCATGGGAAGAGTCTGGGCATATTCATACTGAGGATTCTGTGTCACCTTGTGTAGACAAGGGCCATGTCAACCCAGCTCTCAACCAGCTCCTTGGAATTCTTCTGTGGGTCTGTCCACACAGCAGCTCAGGGAGCCTCTGGGATTTTTGCCAGGTCATGTACGGTTCATACACAGATTTGGAATTCCCCCTTTTTGTTTTTTCCTTCTGAATGCTTCTATGTCTGTTTTGCTTTCATTTCTGTTGCTGTGGCAAAATACCCAGTCACAAAGCAACTCAGCGGAGATAGAATATATTTTAGTTCTCACTTTTGAGTTTCTGTATTATGGTGGAGCCATCAAGATAGCAGGAACTAACACAGCTAGTCACAGCAACCCCTCCATCAAGAATACAGAGCGGTGACTAGATGCTTAGTGTTCAGGGAACTTTCTCTACTTGTATACAGTCCATGGCCCATTCCATAAAATGCCATGTCCACATTCAAGGTGGGTTTTCCTATTTCAATTAACCGAATTAATAATAAAAAGAAACCTTCACAGGGATGCCCAGAGGCCAAGCTTATATAATTTCTGCCTTAGTTACTGTTAATATTTCTGATGAAATGAGATAAGATGACTCTTACAAAAGAAATCATTGACGTGGAGGCTTGTTTACAGTTTTCTCATACAAACAACCACATGATGCTGCCTGACCTCCATAGGCTTGTAAGTACATAATAACGCAAAGTGCATTTAATCTAAATTCAAATGACCCCAGAGTCATCCATCGTCTCAAGACTGCTTCAAAATTCAAAGTCCATGTCTTTTATGAGACTCAAGGAAATCTCTTAACTGTAACCTTATAAAAGCAAAAGCAGAAAAAAATTTACATACTTCAAACAGACGAGACAGAATATACATCACCATTCCAAAATGAACAAAGGGGGGCATATTGAACAAATACTGATCCAAAACAAGATTAAAACTCATAATGACAAACTCCAAATTCTGTATCTCCAATTCTGATGTTAAAGCTTTAACATACTAACTAGTGTTCCTGGTACTGGAAGGTACTCTGCAGGCTACTGGAGTTAAAAATCCTATGCCCAGTATCTCCCAGCTACAAATCTGTGGCCTATATAACATTGACCTACCTGTAAGATATACTGGTGTAATAGTGTCACAAATGGTATGGAGCCAACCAATCACTTCTGACTGGATTTAAGGACCACTAAATGAGATGGACCCCATACCTGACCCTGCTAAGATGGCCAAGAACCTGAAACCAGATAGGTCATGAGCCTAGGGGAAAACTAATACTACTATTCTGCTAAAAGAACATAACACTAAAATAACTCCTAGTGACATCCGCTATCCCTGCAGGTCAGTGGTTCACTCAAGCCTCATCAGAGATTCTTCTTGAAGTGGATGTGAGGCACTGAAGCACTAGTCCTAAATGGAACGTCTTCATCAAAGTCTTCCCCTCAGGGCTCACAGAAGTACATGGAAGAGAAAGTCGAAACATTTTAAAAGCCAAAGGTGATGGATAAAACCAAGGAAGCAGTGTCTTCTAGACAGATCAAGATTGATGGCACACATGAACTCAGAGGCCATGGCAGCATGGCATGAACAAGGCCTGCACAGGCTCAAGCTGAACAGGGCCCCATCCTGAGGAGGGATGACACAAGTTCCAATCCCGAATTGAGAAGCCATGTATAATTTCTACCTTCTGGCAAAGGAAAAAGATCAGATTTCTCCAATGGCGTCTCACTGAGTATATTCCTCACACCTGAGGGTAGGTGCCATGTCCTGGAGTAGTTCTCCAACACAAAATAAACTCAATGATATTTTTGTAGTTTTTGTCTCATTTTGCTGTGTTTGACAGTTTTTTGTCTATTGGTCTTTTGGTAGTGTTTTTGTTTTTTGTTATTGTGGTGTTTTTTTATGTGTCTTGGTTTTGTTTTGCTCTTGTTTTGCCTGTTTATTTTAGAGAGAGAGAGAGAGAGAGCGGGAGAACATAAAAGTTGTATGAGTAGGGAGATGGGAAGGAGCTGGGATGAACTAGAGGTGGGGAAAAATGGGATCAAAACCCAGTGTGTGAAATCTTTTTCTAAAAGAAGGTACAAAGCAAACCCAAAATCAAATGAGCATTCCTCCTCCGTGCATTATTTGGCAGATATTAATTTCCCTGGTTATCTCGGTATAAAAGTAGATTTCTCTCTGAGGATTTTTTTTCTGCACATGAGCTTTGAGACTCCTCTGATAGGAACATCTTTAGTTCAAAGTTAGGAGATGAAAGAGAAAACAAAATCCTTCACAGAGATCACTTCCGTTAATATCTAATCTTCAGGGTTTTATTTCCTTGATGCGTCAAATCATTTATTTTACTGTCAGTGCTCAGATAATTGTTTCTGTGTTGTTTGAGAATTTTGGACATGCATATAATGTGTTTCGATCAAATCAACCTCTTAATTTCTTCTCCTTACCGTCTGTCCATCATCTCCACCGCTCCCCCCACTCAACTTCCTGTGTTCTTTGATTCCAAACCCACTGAGTTTCAGTCCGTGTGACTAGTATGAGTGTAGGGCCATGTCCTGGGGCATGGGTAGCCTTTCAGGGGCCACATCCCTGAAGAAAAATGACTTCCACCCAGCAACCATCAATTTTCAATAGTTCCTCAATTACAGGTGACATTATCATGACAGTTACCTCCTGACATGACGTAATTTTAACTAGCTTGATCTTGTGTGAGCCTTGTGCATTCGGTCATAGATGCAGTGAGTTCACAGGTGCAATAACCTTGTCGTAGCACCATAGCACTGTTTTGGTTAGAGCTACTTCCTCTGGCTGTTGTAGCCTCCCTACTCCTCTTCCACAATGATCTCTGAGCAGTGGGATGAAGGGATTAGATATTTGGAAATAATATTTACAGCGTAATTATCTTTAGAAACAAGAATATGAGCTAAGCTTTATGAGACACCCAGTGTACCACAGACAAAATGCTCAGTCTGTGCCATGCCAGTGACACTCACAGACCTCTGTGAGTTCTGACGAGTTTCAAAGTTGTATACAAGAAGCTCAAAGCCATGAGCTTTGTCTGCCTTCCATCGCCAAGAAGTGGTAGCGCCAAGACAAAACTCCAAGATGCCGCGACATCTTTTTTCACTATGCTTTATTCAGAGTTAAAGGGGAAAGAAGAAGGAAGAGGGAATTGAAAGAAGCAAGCTGGGGCCTGGAGAAGTGTCTCAGGGGTTAAGAGCACTGGCTGCTCTGCCAGAGACCTACATTTGATTCCAGCACCCACAAGGTGGTTCACAACAGAATCAGTAGCTCCAGTCCAAGAAGATCCAATGCCTCCTTTATGGCTTCTTCTGGTACTGTACACACATAGTGCATAGCCACTTATGCAGGCAAAACACTCATTTACACAAATTAAAAACAAATCCACGTTTTAAAAGAATAAGGAAGATGAATTTATTTTCATAAGTCAAATGAAATGATGCTAACCCAGCTCCCTGTAGCTCCCTTAGCCACCACGGTTGGATGCATGTACTATTGACCTGGGGATGCTGCAACCTGGAGAGCCTGGGCTGTAAATAGTTGGCACTGTGCTAGAGCACCCTGCTTAGCCATGTGGGTAGATTCCCTGCACCCCTCTTGGAAGCAAGGAGGAAAAACTAAAATCAAACTTTCTTGATAGGGAATATAAATGCAGAGAGAGTAAGGGCGATGAGGCATCTTATATTTTTGGTTGTGAGCCTAGCCTTTAATGGCTGAGCCATCTCTCCAGCCCTTTTTTTTTTTTTTTTTTCTCGAGACAGGGTTTCTCTGTATAGCCCTGGCTGTCCTGGAACTCACTCTGTAGACCAGGCTGGCCTCGAACTCAGAAATCCACCTGCCTCTGCCTCCCAAGTGCTGGGTTTAAAGGCGTGCGCCACCACTGCCCGGCGCGATGAGGCATCTTAAGAATGAGGAGAGAGAACAGCCAAGATAGCACCAGAAAATCCCACAATCCTCAAGAAAAACTTTACTGTCATCTCCCCATTTTAATGGAAAGTTGAGAGTTAACAGAAGGGGAAAGGCTTACTTTGTTAAAAGTATATTATTCTGAGCAGCAGTAAGCTGGTGCCTCCTTATTTCATGGTTCACACATGCATAATGCAGCTATATTGCAATTACAGGAAAAGTCAGAGGGAAGAAAGTGTTTCTCTGAATAAACTGATAGAAGATTACATTGACACCACTAACACTGAACAAGAAAACACAAAATTAAGGCATTCACAGTAAGTAACATGGAAGGGTCTCAAAAAAAAAAAAAATTAGATCAACGTTGAGTGCATTCAATAGGAAAAGTTCATCTATACCAAACCGTATTTGTTCTACATGATTGTCTTTCAGCTCTCGATTTCCCCCAGGAGGGTCTGCTCTGATCAAAACTGCCGAGTCTTAAATGACTCCATTCCTGGTTTCACAAAACACCTCCTTGAAAAGTATTGGGTGGCCTGCAAATAATTCTAATTAAATTAAAGAATAAAGCTATTATGGACAGGATGGAGATTATAACAGCTTTAAACAGTCATTTTATGAACAACTAAGAATTCAGATACCGTGTCCAGTGGGTTGACTCCCACAAGTACATATAGATACACCAATTCCTGGGTTTGGTTCCATTTAGACCCTTCTACTTCCAGATCTCTTTTTCCTGTCTTAAAGCAATACTTACCATTCAAAGGTTAGAACATTCATTGGCAAACATATGTGCATTTAGGAACATATATATTTTTGTATGTGCAGAAAAATCTATCATGTATGAAAAATCTATCATGTATGTTATAATATATGTCATATGCATATTTACATTGAAAAACATTCTGTACCTATAGGCCTGACACCTTACTTTTCTCCACTTTAAAATAGGCAGTTCCTCTATAAGTACACAGAATCTCTCAGTGTTTTCCTGAATGACATAAGATTCTATTGTGTGACGGCTTGCTTGTATGCTCATAGCTTCACTAATATGCATTTATATGGCGGTAAGTTTGGATATATGAGTAGTAAGAACAATACACTGAACACTCTGGTGCAAGTCTTTTCCCATACCTGTGTGTGTGTGTGTGTGTGTGTGTGTGTGTGTGTGTGTGCGTGTGTACAGTCAATGTGATATGTAATACTTTCAAGGTGATCCTCAAAAGAATTTATCTTCTTGTGGGGGAAGGGAACAAATGAGAAAAGGTATAAAGACACACACACATACACACACACATCTGTCTGTCTGTCTATGTATCTATCTATGTATCTATCTATGTATCTATGTATCTATCTATGTATCTATCTATCTATCTATGAGGCTGTAATGAACTCATTACTTTGTATGCTGTGCTGGTTAATTTTAGCCAATTTGACACAAACTAGAGTCACCTTGAAATCAGTGCCTCTATAAGATTTGCCTGTGCGGAAACTTACGATGGAATTTTCTTGATCAGTGATGAATGTAGGATGGTTCAATTCACTGTGAGTGATGGAATCCCCAGACAGGTGGTCTTGGATTGTGTAAAAAGCCAAAGTGAGCAAGTCAGGCAGAAAAAGCCAGGAAGCATCATTCCCCATAGTCTCTGCTTCCGTTCCTGCCTCCAGGTTCCTGCCTTCAGCCTCTGTCCTGGCTTCCCTCCATGATGGACTGTAAGTAATAACCCAGATAGACCCATTTGTCTCCCCAGTAGCTTCCAGCCATGGTGTGTAGTGCACCAACAGGACACACACTAGAAGCCCTACTGTTACTGAGTTGGTGTTAATCTGTGGCTCTAGATCCATGAGTGTGTTTCTTAATGAATATGCCAGAGTCTGGTATGTATGTGTTTTGGATTGTAATGTGTTCTAGTTTGTTCACTTGTTCAGAATGAGATGCCTGTGTGTTATGATTTATGTTGATTTCAAGTCTATTTTGCTAGGTGTTAGGACAGTGACCCCCACTAGTGATCCTGATTCCGGTTGCTCGGGATACTTTTCTCCATCCTTCTGCTCTGCCATCTATCCTAGAAGGTAAGGTGTGTTTCTTATAGACAAGAAAGTTATTGATCTTGCTTATTAATCCATTCAGTGAACTTCAGTCTTTTGACTGGAGAGTTTAGACCACTGATATTTAAGTCTGTCATTCCAAAGTGTGTGCTGATCACTGCTATGTTGTTGATTTTTACAGCTTGTGTTCTTAGTGCTGTTTTCTAGTGAAGTAATTACAGCTTCATTTGTTCCCTTTCTGGAGCCTCTTAGCTGCGCTCAGCTCTCTTTTTCAGTTCTGACTATTACTTCCAGTATTTTTTTTAGGGGGACTTCTTTGGTGGACATGAATTCTTTTTTTAAAAATTGGATATTTTCTTTATTTACATTTCAAATGTTACCCCCTTTCCTGGTTCCTTCCCCCCAAAAGCCCCTATCCCATCCCTCCTCCCCCTGCTTCTATGAGGTTGCTCCCCCCCCGACTCCTGCCTTCCCACCCTCGCATTCCCCTACACTGGGGCATTGAGCCTTCACAGTGCCAAGGGCCTCTCCTCATATTGATGCCCGACAAGGCCATCCTCTGCTGCACATGCGGCTGGAGCCACGGGTCCCTCTGTGTGTACTTCTTGGTTGGTGGTTTAGTCCCTGGGAGCTCTGGGGGTGGGGTGGGGTGGGTCTGGTTGGTTGATAATTGTTGTTCTTCCTATGGGGTTGCAACCCCCTTCAGCTCCTTCAGTCCTTTCTCTAACTCCTCCATTGGGGACCCCGTGCTCAGTTCAATGGTTGGTTGCGAGCATCTGCCTCTGTATTTGTCAGGTATTATCAGTTTCCTGTCAGCAAGCACTTCTTGGCATCCACACTAGTGTCTGGGTTTGGTGACTGTATATGGGCTGGATCCCCAGGTGGGGCAGTCTTTAGGTGGCCTTTCCTTCAGTCTTTGCTTCGTCTGCTTTGTCTCCGTATTGGCTCCCGTGAGTATTTTGTTCCCCTTCCTAAGAAGGACTGAAGCCCCCACAGTTTGGTCTTCCCTCTTAAAATACCATCCTGAGTGAGGTAACACTGTCACAAAAGAACACGCGTGATATGCAGGCACTGATAACTGGATAGGAGCCCAAAAGCTCAAAATACCCAAGATACAATTCACAGACAAGAATTCTTTTAGCTTATCTATATTGTGGAACATTTTTCTTTCTCTCTCAGTGGTGGCAGATAGTTTTACTGGGTACAGTAGTCTAGGTTGGCATCCATTTCAGAGATTTTAGTCCTTTGTTTCAGTTTATTTTGCCTTTTGAAGTTTCCATTGAGAAACTAGTTACTATTATGATGAGTTTGCTGCGTGACTTGTGGCTTTTCTCTTATAGTTTTCAATACCTTGTCTTTGCTCTGTGTATTAGAATTTTACCTACAATATGCCATGGACAGTTTTTTTTCCTGCTTTTTTTGTTTGTTTGTTTTTGTATTTGGTGCTCTGTGTGTTTCTTGTATCTGTACCACTCTGTTTTTTGCTTGTTTGTTTTTGTTAGTTGAAGAAGTTTTCTTCTGTCTTCCTGTTGAAGGTCTGGTCTGTGCTATTGATCTGGGATTCTTCTTCTGTGCCTATAATTAACTGAAAAGTTCCTACACATTCATTTCTTATGCTTTAGAATTTTAGTGTACACTGTAATTGTGTGGTCCAGGTCCTCTATTTTATGTTCCTGCCCTGATAAACCATCTTCTATTTGATCCATTCTGCTGATAAGGCTTTCCCCTTAAAGTTGGGTCATTGAATTTTTCAGTTCATCTTTATTTCCAAATATCTTCAGCATTTATATGTCTATTGAATCCACTTTTCAATCCTGAATTGTCTTCCTTATTTCATTGAGCTGTATGTTTGTGAGTTCTTGTATTCAGTCATGAATTTATTTCGTTTCTCTTTAAGTTCATTATGGTACTTGTTTCCTCTTTAAACCCTTTCAATTCTTTGATGATGTTTACAGTTGCTCATTTAAATTCTGTGTACTGTGGGTTATCTGGACAACTCCCATTGGAGAACCTTTTCCTAGGATTACTGGTCTTTGGAGAGGGCATACTGTCTTAACTTTCTTAGCCTTTTATATGTTTTGTATTTTTGTAGTGAGAGCTAGGAATGTGGGTTTATTTAGTTATCTATGTGCCTCATATGAAATTTCAGCCTGCCTCTATGGAGTGGATCTTTGGTCCTTTTTTGTTTCTTTTGGTTACTCAAATGTAATTGATTTTAGATAAGATAGAAAGAGTTCTTATGTTAATCTTTCTGATACTTGGTGTTGATTTTTAATTGGCGAGTGGATGATTCTAATTCAGCAAGAATCTGTTCAGTGGCTTAGGGGTGTGGATCAGGTCCAAGAAAGCAGAATGGTGTAGCTTTAAGCTGGGCGTTAACAGCATTATCATGGAAAGGCAGTGTAGGATGAGAGACTGCGCAGAGTCACCTAGAAAGCATATGACTGCCGCTCAATGCTGGGAATGTGGAGGAAAGTATGTGGGGTGAGGAGCCTAGAAAGACTCCTCAGGGACATATACAAATGTGGCTCCTGCCTGGGCCTGGGCATGGAAAGGTAGTATAAACAATAGACCCAGGTAGACTCACAAAGAAAGAGTACAAACAGGGTTTCCATCTGACCTAGGTTTGGAAAACAGGAAGGCATCCTAAAACAACAAGTAAGAAGGTACGGCTCCTGCTTGGATGTGAGCATGAGAAGTTCAGAGCAAAGGTCTGGGGTTACCTACACGAGAAGCATGGGCACGAGTTGACTCCTTGCTGGGAATTCAGGACTTGTAGATAAGAGAGTGTACAAGCTGGTGGAAGGTTACGTTTGGTCTAGACATAAAGGGTCAGATCAGGGCAAGGGTCTGAGATGACTCACTCAGAAAGACTTCGGGTGCAACTCTTTGTTGACCCTTCAAGGGCCTGGGGCAGAGTCTCTGAGAGAGCATGCAGGCAGATGTGACTCCTAGTGGGGCCTGAGCATAGAGGCTTGACATAGGGCAAGGGTCCAGGGCATCTCACTCAGGAAGCATGTTCCTGGGTACAACTACAAGCTAGGCATGGCCATTCAGGGGTGAAAGGCAAGGCCCTGGGTTGATTCGTCCAGAGAGTAAATGAAGGTACACATCTCAGCATTGGTATCTGGTAGAGACTCACCTAGAAAGATTGTGTAAGTGGATCCATTGTGATTTAAATTTAATTTTTAGAAATATATGGAACTGTAAATGAAATCGAGCACATTTTTTTTTTTTTTTTTTTTTTTTTACAAAGCATGTGAGCTGATATTTTCCTACAGTGTGGTTGATAATGGCGTCCATGTAGAAATCACCTAGTGATAAAATCTCTGGAAATGTCTATGAGAAAGTTTCTAGATGGGGAGAATTGACATGGGAAAACCAATTTCAAGTGTAGGAAATACAATTACATCGCCATACTACTTTGGAGTGATTAAAAAGACTAAAGAAGGCAGAGTGCCAGCATTCATCTCTCTCTGCTTCCTCACTATGGGCACGATGTGATCTGCTACCTCACTCTCCTGCTGCTGTACATTTTTGCCACAATGAGATGTAAAGCTTCTTTCTTCAGGATATTTGCCATGGTGATGAGACAAGTAATTAATACAAAATGGCGCCAGGAGTGGGGTGGTTACCGTGATAGAAATACAACATTCTTACTGCGAAGCGGTGCTGCTACTGTGTTAAATCTGAGCATACGGTTCTTGGAGCTGGTTTGTGCAAAGAGTTTGTAATTTTGAACAAAAGTCTTCGAATGCCATAAGCAGAACTCAGTGAACCATGCATGTTCAGAAAACCAGACTGTCAAGATAACTGCAAATAATGGAAGCTTGCCCCTTGAGGTTCCAAAAAACAGCAAGGACTTTATGAGAAATAGGATAGAGCTCATTTAGGCCAAGAAACTGGCTGCCCTCTACCTATGTCCTAAGAATTTTAGTGAGTCTGAATGTATTAGTAAGTATTCTCTAGAGTAGTAGAACTTAGAGAATGAATCATACACACACACACACACACACACACACACACACACACACACACACACATACATATGATATTTATTAGAATCATATATGGGCTACTGCAACTATGCAACAATGGTGGGCTGTGAATGGAAAGTCTAAGAATCCAGAAATTGCTGAATCCACAAGACTGGATGTCTCAGCTGGTCTTCCGTAGATGCTGGAATTCCAAAGAAGTAGGCTCTATTGCCACTTAAGAAATGGACTTGAATTGTCTAATTGTCTTGTGCAGTTGAATATCCCAGGACACCATTTTCAAAACCTTGAGACTTCCTGCCTTTCTGTTTCTTGCCCTAGTAATGGTATGATGGATTTCTTGGGCATGTGTGTGTGTGGTATTGGTGGTGGGATGATGATAAAACTTCAGTTGCCTTGAGTCCAATATCCCCCTTCTCTTTCTAGGATGATAAATTACCCCTTTCAGTTATTCATTGGATGCAGGCCTTGGAGAGGGGTTTAAAGCACCCCACCAACAAAGAGATTTCATGGATTATCACTATTTTGAATCTGAGCCAGACGTTCTTTAAGATTGAACACAATGAGCTGCAGCTAAGAACTGAGAGTTCTGGAAGTAGTCTTACCTCAAAGACACTGTCCCGAAAGCATCGAATCTAGCTCTTTGTAGGTCTGCAGCCAAACAGGCACTGCTCAAACATTGGGCAATGGGTAACTCACTTGCTTACTTTCCACACAGCTGCCAGTCTTCCTTGTATGTGTATAGAAGAGCAGTGTGCGTGTGTGCTACATTGCTTAAGATTGCTTATTAAAAATAATACATTTTTAGTCAGCGTTAAGATTTAAAGCTTCTGTTCAGGGATTTGCAAAAGAAGCAGCTTAAGGGTTGCCTGGAAAATTCCGTGTGTACTTAAAATGTGCTTGGCAGATCGAATGTCAAGGCATCAGCAACAGAGCTATGCTACTGACTCCAGTCTTCTTAGCACCGGGTGACTCACCTCAGGTCCCACAACACGTGCTGAAAGGCAGGTGAGAGTGGTCCTCACCCTGCTTTTTAAAAGACCTTAGTCCCTAGTGAAGAAAGGCCAGAGGGAAAATCCAAAGCTTATTCACAAGTGTCAGTTCAGTTTGGCTTAAAGTTGTGTTTCCCAGGGCTTATGATTAGGACAAGATTGTGTTAGTGAAACTCTAGAAACAGAAGATCAGTTTTGACTCTGTTCCCTAGGCTGGGCACACTGGGAGGGGGATGGGAAGAAAAGCTAGACAGAACGTTGGGTTTGTAGCCTAGATTCCCCTTTGTGATGGAAGAACCCATATCAGTGGGTTTCCAACTTCATTATATTGTAGAATCAGGGGTTCCACTCAAAGTACAAATGGCTGGCCTCTCCAGGGAGACCTCGGTACACATCATGAGCGAGGAACATGGCTGCAGACACTCCCTATCTGAAAGGTGTTTTAGAAACTCACTGAATACAGGCTGTGGAACATACCCCACTCCTTTGTTTTAGAAGCAATGGGCAGGATTTTTTTTTAACTTTCATTTTAACTTCTTTTTATAACTCTACATCTCCATCACAGATCACAGCCCCCTCCCCCCTCTCCTCCTAGTCCTACCCTTACAATTCCTCCTTCATTGCTTCCTTTCCTTCTCTTCAGAGAAGAAGCGCTCTCCTTTGGTACCACCCCCACCCTTGGTCATATAGTCCCAGTAGGACGAGGCACATCCTCTCCCACTAAGGCTGAACCAGGCAGTCCAGGTAGAGAGAAGGGAGTCTAATGTCAGGGAACAGAGATTGAGACAGCCCCACTCCACTTGTTAGGGGACCCACATGAAGGCCAAGCTGCACATTTGCTACAAGTGTGTAGAGGGTCTAGGTCCAGCTCCTACATGCTCCCTGGTTGGCAGCCCTAGCTCTGTGAGCTCCATGGTCCTAGGTTGATTCTGTAGGTCTTCTTGTGGTGTCCTTAACCCCTTCAGATTGCTCACTTATATTCCCACTCTTCCACAAGACTCCCTGAGCTCCACCAGATGTTTACATCTGATGATATCTGCTGCTGTTCGAAGCCTATCAGGACAGTTTTGCCAGGATACTGTCTGCAAGCATAACATACTATCATTAATAATATCAGAGGTTGGCTCTCTCACATGGGTGGGTCTCAAATTCCGGCAGTCATTGGTTGGCTTTTTGGGAGGGTCGGGATTTAAAGATGTAGTTTCAACAAAGAAATCACACTATGTCAAAAGGGGCAGTTGTGATCCATTAGGTCACAGGGCTTGCATGATCTTTTGAGGGTGTATGCCAAGTTTTGGGTATATGTATTCTCTGTGTCTGGATGGTGGGCTGAGAGGTTCACTTCCCAGAAGATGACAAGTGAAAATAAGACAGCAGATCTCCCAGGAACTGCTGTGTGAGTGAGCTTCCATCTTCATGAAATTCATGTCCATCAAAGACCCACTCGCTCTTTAACAAATTCATGCTACATAGTTGGCTCACACTCATCCCTCCACAGTCTCTTTGCCTCAAAATCACAAATAATGAAGTAAAAGTGACACTGAACTTGAACAAAAGAATGAATAAAGGAAGTGGTTGCAAGCATCACATGTGTAGTCGTTTGCCTGAACTCATGTCCCAAATGTCTGTCATTTTCCAATCAGCCTTTCTCTCTTTAAACACTTCGATCTCCACTGTCTGAGGTTCTCTGAGTTCAGTCAGACAGGAATATTCTTACAAAGCAGAAGTTCCCAGCGGACCACAAAGAGCCTCGCTATTCTTTCTTTCTTCTTTGAGCCTTCTCAAAATTTGCTTGTGTTCAAACCACACTGGTGAGCAGGTTTAATTTCATATTTTATTCCAGCAACGATCAAGGGCACCTGAGCAGTGCAGATGGTTATTTTTCTGATTTATTTATTTATTTAATTTAAAATAATTTGAAAATATTCTTTATTTTCCTTTTACTGAATATAGATTCTTTTCTCAGACAGTATATCCTGACTATAGTTTCCCCTCCCTCAGTTTCTCTCACTTCTTCCCCATCTCTCATCCTCTCCAGATCCACTCTCTGTCTCTCAGAAAAAACAAACAAACAAACAAAACAAAAACCTAACAACCAAACATGACAAAATAAAACATAATAAGATAAATCAAATATTGAAGTTGGAGGTGCCAACCAAACAGGAGGAAAAGACTCCCAAGAATAGGCACAAGAGTCAGAGAGACCCACTCACTCTCACAGTCAATGTCCTATAAAAATTCTAAGCTAATGCGTGCTCTTCGGTTGGTGATTCAGTTGGACCTAGGCCTTCCTGCATATATGGAGCAGAGGTGCAGTTTGGTCTTGATGAGAGTACTTCAACAGCTGGAGTAGGGGCTGTCCTTGACTCTGCTGTCTGCCTGTGGTTCTTATTCCCCTAACTGGACTGCCTTGCCTGGTCTCAGTGGGAGAGGATGTGCCCAATCCTTCAATGACTTGATGTGCCATGGTGGGTTGGTACCCGAGGGGGGCTTCCCCCTTCTCAGAAAAGAAGGAGAGGGGGGGCTGTGTGAGGGAGGGACTGAAAGGAGGGGGGCTATGGTGGGGTGCAGAGTGAATAAATAAATAAATAAATAGAAAAATACTAAGATAAACGCTGTAATATAAGCACCCACAAACCCATG
The DNA here is from genome assembly GCA_028551405.1 of Uromys caudimaculatus. Taxonomy (NCBI): domain Eukaryota; kingdom Metazoa; phylum Chordata; class Mammalia; order Rodentia; family Muridae; genus Uromys; species Uromys caudimaculatus. The sequence goes on along the minus strand of CM052703.1, from coordinate 121,328,904 downwards.
CAGGCCCTGTGCTTGTTGCTTCAGTCTCTGTGAGCTCAAATGCTATTTGCTTAGTTGATTCAGAGTTCCTTGTTCTGCTGGTATCATTTATCAACTCTGGTTTTTTACAATCTCCACAGTACTCCCTGAGCTCCAAGGAGAAGGAATTAATGGAGAACTTCCATTTCGACTTTCTCTCTCTCTTCACACAATGTCTCTGTATCTGTTCACATCTTACTGCAGGAGGAAGCCTCTCTGATAATGACTGGATAAGGCACTAACCTGCAAATGTAGCAGAATATCTTTAGAATCATTTTATATGTATGTATGTATGTATGTATGTATGTACGTATGTATGTATGTACAGGTATGTATGTGCATATTACTAGTAGTGTTTGATTTTACTGTAGTCCTCTGGGCTATCTAGTCTCTTGTTGTTGGTTACTCTGACTGTCAGATATAGGTTCCTCCTCATGGACTGGACCTTAGGTCAAATCAGACAGTGGTTGGGTACTCCCACATGTTCTGTGTCCCCATTGCCCTAGTATATTTTTGAGGGCAAAGGATTTGTGGCTGGGTTGGTGTCCATGTTTCGAGTATCTTTCTGCACCAAAGACACTGGAACATAGGGGTGGAGGCTCCATGTTGGCACCTGCTCCACTTGTTCAGTGAATTGAGCATGTCCTCTCCTTGCTATAGGGATGCACTGTCAGTTTGTGGAGAGCAATCCATGTCTTAGCAACAGGCTGGCTTTTATGGCGATTTCCATGGGACCCCCTTGGCCAACAACTCAATTGTATACAAACCAGTTCTGCCACAGGAAGCACCCTGGCAACAGGAGATGGTCAGTTGAGGACTAGGAGTCCTCATTAGGATCACCTTCACATATTCAAGGCAATTTTCTCTGCTCTAGGTATCCACACCATGCCCCCAAATCCCCCTAATTCCAGCCATTTTTGCCTTCACTCCCTCCCTCCACCTCATCTCTCCCCCCATCTGAACCCCATTCTCCTTTTCCATTCCCACCTGCTCTCAGTCTGCCCTTAAAATATTTTCTGTTTCCCCCTCCCAGGGAGATCCAGTCATTCCCCCCTCCCGTGACACTTCCCCTTTAACTAATCTGAGTCTACAGATTGTAGCTTGGTTATCATTTACTTAACGGTTATTATCCACTTATAATTGAATATATATCATATAAACCTTTTGGGGTCTGGATTATCTCATTCGGATGATTGTTTTTACAGTTCCATTCCATTTGTCTGCAAATTTCATGATGTCACTATTTTTAACAGCTGAGTAATACTCCATTGTGTAAATGTAGCCTACTTGTTGCCTTGGAAGGAGTGGCCATTGGTTAGTGGGGGGGGGGGCTGGTGCCTGCTGGGTACGTGTCTGGGACCAAGCATCTAATTGGGAAAGAAGGTAATAAAGGAAAGGCCTGTAGGGCCCACAGGAAATGGGAGCTGGGGGCAGAGAAGACTGCCCAGGGTGTTCTGTTGCAGAGGGGGAAAATAGTGGAAATAGATCTGGGGGTAACACAGAGAGAAGAGAATGTTCTGGGCAGTCTGCCTGGTTTTCTGGCAGGCATGGCCCTTGTGTTATCGGTGTCTTCTGGAGTTGGGGGCTGGGAGATAACCATTAGTAAGGGGAGGAAGGTTATGAGGGCATGGTCTGTGGGTCCACAGGAGGTGTGGGCAAGAGGAAAGAAAGACTGCAGCTGCTTTTCTGTTGCTAGCCTCGGAGCTCGGATTGGATTTGGAGGTGAGGACTGATTGATGAGGTTTATCAGTTAATGCTACCTGTTTCCCTGTTCTACCTGCTTGTGTATCCCAGTGAATGACCGCTGCTGTTGGAAGCTGGGATAGTGGGACAAGTTGGGGGAAGGAAGTTCGGGGGGGGGGGAGATCTTTGTGTTCCATTATGTATAGGGTCAGAGAGGAAAGGGAGACAAAACTGGTGAGTGAGGACCTCCAGAGCAGCAGGACAGGTGTGGAATTGGGGGCTGGGATGTAACTGCTGGGATATAATCGGATATACCCCCAGCCTTCAGCCTTCTTGTTGCCCCGGGAGGAGCAGCCCTTGGTTATCAGGGGTGGCGGCTGGGGTTGAGTCTGGGACAAAGCAATAAGTTGGGGGAGGAAGGTTAGAAGAGGAAGATCTGTGGGACCCACAGGAGATGGAAGCAGGGACAGGGGGGCTACCTCAGTGTTTTGCTGTAGAGCTAGGGATGAGACTAGGGGATTGGAACAGGGGACACAGAGAGAAGAGAAGGTCTATTGATTCTTTAAATACAGGTCATGAGCTAGGTATTCTGGCTCATACTTGCAATTCTAGCCTTGGAATGCAGAGGTGGGGAAATTGCTGAAAGTTCGAGACCATCTTTGACTACTATCAGGTCAATTACAAGCCACACTATCCTGAGTTTTAGATGCTGTCTTACAAAGGCGGTAAACGGTTGCTTGGGGAAGTGGCTCAGCTGGTAAAATGAGGATATGTGCTTGGAAATTAAAAATCTAAGCTGTATACAGTAGCATGCATTTATATTCCCAGGGCTAGGCAAGTTGGAGACAGGCAGATTCCTGGACTTTTCTGTTCAACCACCCTGATCTAATCAGTGGGTTCGGATAAAAGACCCTGTCTCAAAAACCAAGGTGGATGACAACTAAGGAGAAAAGACACTGAAGATTGTCCTTTCTTTGGCTTTGATGGCTTTGGGCTTCTGGGCTCCAATATGCACACATTTATGTATATGCAGACACAAACAAAAGCACCTCCCTCCACAAAAAAAAAAAAAAAAAAAAAAAAAAAAAAAAAAAAAAAAAAAAAAAAAAAAAAAAAAAAAAAAAAAAAAAAAAAAAAAAAAAACATCAAAAAATCAGATTCTGAGGCTTTCCAAAGCCACAGCTATTGAAAGTACCAGGTTTTCTGCATCCTACTAAGAGTGAATCTGAGGCTGGTAGCCAGAGACAATGCTCATATGTGCTGTGTGTGTGTGTGTGTGTGTGTGTGTGTGTGTTTGGAGTTGGGGGGAAAATTGAAACAAGTTCTATGTACCTGAGGAGGGATTCAAATTCCCATGTAGCCGAGGCTATCTTTGAACTCCTGAACCTATTACTCCACCTCGAAAGTACAGAGATTACAACCACAACATTTAGCTGTAACAATATTATTTTATAGGCTAGTGGATTTTAATTGGTTAAATGTCATTAGGATGCCCCTGATTATAAAGCATCAAAAATATTCTGCATGAGCAGAGTACTCAAATGTTCATGGCCATTCTTTCTGCATGGATATAACTGTTCACAGCTCACATATGTAAAAAGAGAGTTGCTATCGTCTGCCCTCCTTACCTATTATTATGGATTCATAAGTAAACATGATCATTACAGAGTTCAGAAAGCATTGACAAGGCCCAGAAACCTAGAACTTAAGAACAAGTATGCCAGTTTTTCAAACTTTTCATTATCAGGGTTAAGTCGTTCATTTTACTTTCATGACATCCCTAGTTAAAAGCCCTAACATGGCTGTCAGGAGGGAAGGGAGTAGTTGACTGACTGTCTTTGCTTGATGCTCAATTTTAGGACAACGCCATCTTGAAGGACAATTCTATAGTAGATACGTTACCAAAAGTTCACCAATATTTCTTTTCTATTATTCACATCCTCTAGTAGGGGACTTTGTAGCTATTTCATCCAGAGAGGATGATGTTTAGGTATTTTCTCCCCTACACTTAAACCTGTGCTGGCCTGGGAAATTTCTTTAGCCAGCAACTTAGATCTCAAGGGACCTCTTGAGCTTACTCTTCCTTGCAATGGTTAACTTGGCTGGAATAAGAAACATCTAAATGTCTTGAAAAAAACTGATATGTGTGTCTGCAGGGGTATTTTGGAAGAGATGAATGTGTGAATTGGTAGACTGAGTACAGAAGGTTGCTTTTACTTCGTACGAGTGGGCCTCATCCAGTCCATCAAGGGTCCCAGTAGAGAAAGTGAAATGTGGAAGTAGGGTTAATGCACTCTTCATTCATTCATTCATTTATGCATCATGAATACATGCATTCATTTGCTTTTTGAACTGTTGTCCTTCAACAGTAGACTTATATTGCCAGCCCTTTCCCCAGATACTCAAACCTTGGAACTGAAACTGAATTACGTGACCAGTTCTCCTGGTTATGAGCTTGCAGACAGCACTATGTAAAACTTTTCAGCCTCCGTAACTCACTAAGTGATTTCTATGATATCTCATTCTCTTTCCATATCCTCATAGACTGTTCCAGTCTATTTTGTGATGCTATCACTGAATAGACTCTAGGCAATTTGTAATGAACAGAAATTGGCTTGTGGTTCTGGAAGCTGGGACAGGCAGAGCTTTTGGCAAGGGTGTTCTTGCTGCATCATCTGATGTGAAAAGGGAATGAGAGAGAGAGGCAGAGAAAGAGAGAGAGAGAGAGAGAGAGAGAGAGAGAGAGAGAGAGAGAGAGAGAGAGAAGACTCCCCTTTTATAACACCCCCATTAGTTCATGGCCTAATTACCTCTCATTAAGCTCCACTTTCTAACACTGTTGCATGGGGTACTGAATTTCTAACATATGCTTTGGGTGGAGATTTACACTTCCTATTGTTTCTGTGACTCTGGGGGACCCTGACAAATAGACTCATAAACCCATAGAAATAACAAGAAATAAGTGTATTTCAAATTACCCGCAAAACTGAGTGGCTTGAATCAACCTACAGTTCTTTCTCCACAATTCCTGGAGGTGAGGAATGCAATTGTGATTTATCTCTGGCTAAGCTTTGACTTTAGATTTCAGGCAAAGTGCTAATTGATAGAACTAGTCAGTGCTGCAAGTTTCTGAGATGTCAGGTGTCACGACTTGTAGGACGTCAAGGCAGCTCTGTTCTGAGACAAGTTGGTCATGGACCACAGCTCTCAGTTATTCCCAGGTGGACCTCTCTCCATAGGATGTCTGTGCCTTAATGCCAGGATGGTCCATTGCTGAGCAAGCAACCTGGAACAAGTGCCAAGTGCCTCGGAGTGCTAGGCCTGCATTCTGCCGCATTTTGCTGCATTCTGCTTCCTAAAAACCAACCATATACTTGGCCCAAATTCAAGAAGACAGAGTGCAATTATACTCTACACTGTAAATTTTAAAAGGAAGAATGTAAAAGAATTTCCAGATTTATTTTAACCTTTCCATCAAGAAAGAGACTTAACTCTCCAGTTGACTATAGAGGCATAGAGTCACCATTAAGATCAGCCTGGCCAGTATACATCCCCAGAGTTTCCAAGTCCTGTGGACCACCAGCTAATTTAAGGGTTGAGCCATTGAATTGCAACATAGTTTGTGATACAGTGATAGACATACCTGAGATTGTATCCTCTGTGGGGGGGATGTCTCTCCAAAGAACAATTGGGATGCCATCCTGAACAAAACAAGGTCAACCAAAATGCCTGTCTTCCAGGGACTGGAAGTTCTATCAGGGAGATAACTGTAATAGCAAAAGGGCCTTTAATGTCTGGGCTCTTGCTAGATTGTAAATACCTAAAACATGGAAATACCTAAAATACTGAAATATTTGAGTTAAGATATATTTGAATTTGTTGGTTTATTTAGATCATTGTTTAGGAGGGTCTTTGTTCAAAAAGGATGAAACTGACTGTACCGGCTGGTTTTGTGTCACCTTGACACAAGCTGGAGTTATCACAGAGAAAGGAGCTTCAGGTGAGGAAATGCCTCCATGAGATCCAGCGGTAAGGCATTTTCTCAATTAGTGATCAACGGGGGAAGGTCCCTTGGGGTGGTACCATCCCTGGGCTGGTGGTAGTCTTGGGTTCTATAAGAGAGCAGGCTGAGCAAGCCAGGAGAAGCAAGCCAGTACGAAACATCCCTCCATGGCCTCTGCATCAGCTCCTGCTTCCTGACCTGCTTGAGTTCCAGTCCTGACTTCTTTTAGTGATGAACAGCAACATGGGAAGAACAAGCTGAATAAACCCTTTCCTCCCCAAATTGCTTCTTGGTCATTATGTTTTGTGCAGGAATAGAAACCCTGACTAAGGCAAATTGGTACCAGCAGAGTGGGGTATTCCTGTGACAATCTGACCATGTTTTGGAAAGGACTGTGGAAGGACTTTGGAACTTTGGGCTAGAAGATCCATTCAATGTTAAGAGCTCTGTGGATGTTGTGTAGGAGCTTGGAAGATATTGTTGAGAACAGTGCAGAAGATGGAGGTCTGGCTTATGAAATTTCAGAGGGAAGATTAAAGACTCTTACCAGGGCTGTTGCTATTTTGATTGTGAAGATTCTGTGGTTTTGGTTAGCTGGGGCTGAAGAATCAGCTGTGATTAACAAGATACCAGAACTACTAAAGCAAAATCATTGCATTATTGGGACTATTTATGATGGTTAGCTGGAGCTAAGAAATTAGCTGTGATTAAGAAGAGACCAGCATCATTGAGGTAAAATCTTCTGAAAAGTGTTTTCTGAGAGCACAGAGGCTGTGTTACAGGGATAGCCAAGGTTGTACCTTGTGCTGTGGCTGGACTTGGTAATGTGTAAGAGCCACCCAGGTGGTTTTGAAGGCATGAGCGGTCATGAAGAGCAGCTGAGGCTCGGGCACTGTGAGAGGCCACAGAAGGCCACTGGTGCAGGTGCAGCCTCAGTTGCAATTGATGACCCAGGACTGAAGGAGTCATGCAAAGGAGTAGAGGCTTGGCACCATGAAGAGAGCTTATGAGAGGCTATTGGTGAAGCCTAGTTACAGTGGAAGACAGCAGTATTTTGGAGATGCCAGTACCATGAGATGACCACCAAGAACAGCAGCAGCAGTGGAGTACAGGCATCTGGAGCCTAGAAGACAAGGTGTGTGCTACAAAGGGCAGGGCTGGAGAAGTGACCTAAGTCCATGGAGGAGCCTAGAAAATTGTGAGTGGATCCCACGTTGGACGGTTGAAGTTTGATTTTGCTTTTGATTGTGACTGTGCCCTGATATTTTTCCCTCTTGAAGGAAGAAGGTATTTTAGTGGAGCCCACAGTTAAGAGACTTAATTTTAAAAAGACTTTGAATTTTAAGAGATTGGATATTTTAAAGGGATTGAAATTTTAATATATAAGAATTTGCAAAGACTGTGGGACTTTTAAAGTTATTTAGATCTTGGGGATGAATAAGGAAGTAAGGGTCGAGGCTTATTGGTGATGTGCTTGTGTGTCAAGCTGACAAAGGTCAATTGTACTGGCTGGTTTTGTGTCAACTTGACACAAGCTGGAGTTATCACAGAGAAAGGAGCTTCAGTTGAGAAAATGCCTCCATGAGATCCAGCTGTAAGGCATTTTCTCAGTTAGTGATCAAGGGACGAGAGCCCCTTGTGGGTGGTACCATCCCTGGTAGTCTTGGGTTCTATAAGAAAGCAGGCTGAGCAAACCAGGAGAAGCAAGCCAGTACGAAACATCCCTCCATGGCCTCTGCATCAGCTCCTGCTTCCTGACCTGCTTGATTCCAGTCCTGACTTCCTTTGGTGATGAACAGCAACATGGAAGTGTAAGCTCAATAAACCCTTTCCTCCCCAACTTGCTTCTTGGTCATGATGTTTTGTGCAGGAATAGAAACCCTGACTAAGACACAAACAATGGCTGTTTTTCCTTGTGGTGAATTGCCAATGTTGGGAAGAGGAAATGGATCACATAACAGGAGGTTAGAGGGATGTTTAGAGGTCGGATATTCACTCATCACTTTTATTTGTGAGATCTCAGGGGTCTCAGGAGTGCTACTGTAATCTTTCTGTGGGGAAGTTTTGTAATGGCCTAAGGATCCTCCATTAGTTCCCACCTACTGAAGAAGCCTTCCCCTTCTACATCACCACATCTGGCAGCAGACTTCAGACATGCATCCTTTTGAGGCCACTGCTCAAAGCTTTACATGCAGGGCAGCAACCATCCATGACTTTAGATACAGAGGATCATCTGTTTTAGTTTCCAGGAGAGTCTAGTTGGTGTGAGCTATTCTGGCACTATTCGTCATAGAGTCCTTTCATGGTCACAGAGTCTTGGCTTGGACAATGGATTTCAGAATCAGTTTAGTCCTGTGCTATTATATAAAGAAGGAGTGTTTGTGATTTAGTCTGTGAATTGGCCTTTCACTCTAATAAAACAATGAGAAAATGTCATGAGTGTTGAGTTGAAAATAAATCAGAAGGAAAAGTCAGAATTCTGAAAAATAGTCTCCTTGGGTTATTGGCAAGGCAAGACTTAAACAAAAAGCCTCCTTAGTCTTTCCCTCGGAGTATTTGTTTTAATTTTCCTACAGATTCTTGTTAAAATGAAAACACCTTTCTAATAAATGGCGAAATTTCTTTTTCTAAATGTAAAAATGAAGTTCAAAGACACCGTGGTTATCATCTGTACGAAGTAGCCATGCATTTTTCCCTGATCAGAGTCTAATAACAAAACACACTGAATCTTTCATAGTTATATTTATATTTAGCTGTAAAAGTAGCTTCTAATAATGAGTCAAATAATTTGAGAAGCTTATCTTAAACCTTTATTTAATCCCTTTTTGATTTTCAGTCAATTTCTCAAAGACATACACTTGCTTCTTATCTACAAAGTTATTAAAGTGGCTGTCAGAGTCCACGTTCAGGCTGGGGGATACCCAAGCTTAGGCAATTTATAATGAACAGAAATTTACTATCTCACACTTCTGAAGACCAGAGGAGAAGAGTCCAAGATCAAGGTGTGGATGTCTGGTGACTGGCCCAGAGAGGAGCTTATCATCTTGCCACGTAGTTGAAAGCAGGAGTATGTGGCAGTAGGAGAATGAAACCACCCCTGGGAGCCTGTGTAGCAAGCCATGTTCCTGAGGGGTCACTCCTAAATACCTCCTGGCAGTAGGCTGTAGGCTCTACTTCCCAGCACAGTGGCATAAGGAATTATGTTTGCAGTACATTAGTTCTAATAGATATATTCAAACTACAACAGATACTATACAATTGCATACAATAGTATAATATACTAACTGAACATTCATCATAGTCATAATGACATTAATAACCTTAAAATTTAATCATTTAAGTGTATGTACTTTTATGTTCAGGATACACTTTTAATCACTACTTTTAAATACCTACTTTTTGGGTTTTTTTATTTGAGAAAGGACCTCATGACACAGGCTGACCACAGACACCTGCTCACTCTGCAATTGCCTCTCAAGTTCTGGGGTGAGAGGTATGACCCATCAGGTCTGGTTCTATGAAGTGCTATCTTTATTTCCATAAATATATGTGGGTAGCTTTAGGATGTGTTTTATAAGTCATTATCCTAACAACACACTTCTGCAGGTACTCACATTGTTCTAAGTAGTCCATATTTGGGTTATGTGATGACACAAAGCCTTCTCTATTGTCTAATCAATCCCTTTGCTGGCTTTCATACTTTTATTTACCTTTCAAATGAATTAAAACTTGGGTCCTGATGTTCTAGTTTTAAAGATTTTATTGAGGACTGGAGATCTGTCTCAGTGGCTAAGAATCCTTGTTCCTAGTACCCACCTGGCAGTTCACAGCCGTCTGTAACTTTAGTTCTAGAGTATACTACGCGGTCTTCCAGCCTCTGGGGGACCATGCATGTATGCAGCGCACATATGTACCTCTGATAAGCACTCAAACATATAAAATAGAACTAAGTGTATCTAAAATTCTCGCTGGGCACAGGTAGTTGCTAAAACAGTGAAGCAAGCCTTCATAATACCAGAGTGATGAGTATTATTTCATACTTGTGAGGACCAAAGCTATGTAATCCAACCTGACTAAGCAAACAAATAAAACCACTGTGTAGCCTAGAGTCAGCTCTGGTAGGAGCTGTAGAGTTTAATTAACAGTCTTGTAGCAATATTAACCCCTCAGTTGATGTACCACTCCAATACAAGGAGCTAACACTCAGGGGGAGCTGTAGGAAAATGGGGGTGGATGTAAGGATACGCTACAGGTCCAGTTTCCTGTAAACCTAAAACTTCTCGGGAAAAATGAAGTATTGCATTTTTGAGAAAATCCTTTGGGACTTTTGTTGGTGACTGCAGTGATTTAGTGATAGCAAATCCCGCTCCCTTCTGCAGTCTTGGATGAACCGCAGGAGGAGCCATGCTCATATTTTCCATCCTGAATTTGACATTAAACCCCCCCTCCCAATTATGTTCTTTTAGTATACTACAAGTTCAATAATGAGTATGAGGCAAGAGTGCAGTATGTCTCTTCCAAAATTTTAGTAGGATTGCTCCTAAGACTTCATGGTCAACTATGGTGTTAGCTCTAGTTTTTTTCCTGTTTCTTATCTACTTTCAATCAAGTGAAGAGTATTTTTTTTCTATGTCTTGCTGTGTTTTCCTTTTGAAAAAAATTGCAAGCATTATATCTCTTTAAAAATGGCTTGAAGAATCTGTTCAGATTATCCTGAGCTATTTTTCATGAAGTAATTGCTATAATGGATTCCATTAACATACTTCCTAAAGATGAATCAAAGTTACATTTTTATATGCATAATGATTAGTCAAGTTGTATTATTAAGAAATTGTTCCATTTTATTCTGCAACCTCTTTGCATTTTAAAATCTCTCTTTGTAAATAGAAATGGCTAATAGTGTTTGTGGGGAGGGTCCATTTATATGGCCATGTGGCCTTTGTGTAGCTTTGGAATCAAGATAGTGTCTACGTAAACAAGAATCAGGAAGTTATTATGTGCAACAAGAAATAACATACATGAGAATTTAAAATACCAAATAGAAAACTTATGAGTTCTCTGAAGCAACCAATAATTGTAATTTCATATATGTTCCATAAAATCAAAACCATAGAACTCCACAAAACCGATGGGATGAATCTAAGATAAGAAAATATATGAACATATGTAAGCAGACATACATACTAATATCAAATTCCTGGAAAGGATTGTTTTTTGTTTTGTTTTTCGAGACAGGGTTTCTCTGTGTAGCCCTGGCTGTCCTGGAACTCACTCTGTAGACCAGGCTGGCCTCGAACTCAGAAATCCGTCTGCCTCTGCCTCCCAAGGGCTGGGATTAAAGGCTTGTGCCACCACTGCCCAGCTTGGAAAGGATTTTTAAAATAAAACTAAGGAAATAAAGAGGACAAAATAGAATATAATCAAATACATCAAAATAAAATGCGATGTTTATCACACAGTTTATTCATGTATGTATGTGTGTGTGTGTGTGTGTGTGTGTGTGTGTGTGTGTGTGTGTATGTGTGTGTGTGTATTCACATGTATATAGGTATGTATGTATTTCATTTTATGGTGCTGGGCTTAAACCCAGGCTCTCTGCTTTGCCATTGAGGCCACATATCTAGCCACTACAGGGCTTAAGGGAGTATAAGGATAACAAACATTTATATTGCAAGAGGTCAATATTGAAATTATATTTTAGAAAGTTCATCTACAATCAGTGAATAAAATAAAAAATGACATAAATATGGAAAATTAATGATTTTGACAGAACATTATAAAAGCCTCAAACAAATGTAGAACTTTTTAGTAGAATTTCATTAATATTACCTATTATTTGGTGGAAAGCTAATCTCTCTAAAGTAACTTCCTTTTATTATTATTTTGTGTTCAATTTTTTCATACAATATATTCTGATTACACTTTTTTTTCCCCCAGAACTCTTCCCAGATCCTCCCCAACTACCTGAACCAAATACTTGGCGTATTTGAGAGCTGGCAAGGAACTCACTTTGTAGACCAGGCTGACCTAGAACTCGCAGAGATCCACCTGCCTCTGTGTCCCGAGCACTGGGAATAGACGGGTGTGTCTCCATACCTCGCTGGGTAGTGATTTCATAGCCCGTCTCCCAGCACCTCCGAAGGGAACTCTCCTGGAAACCGCAATTTATTCAAATGGTTTGTGTGCTAATGAGTTTGAAGACGCTGTTTGGAGGTCTCAAGTTCTTGAAAACTATTGTATCATTTGAAAAGTTTCCTTATGTGCAACTAATTAAAACACTTGATTGAAAAGATTAAATTTACAGTGACCAAAAGTGCAAATTGACTTATTTTTAAGTCTCCCTTTGAAATAATTAACATGTGTCTTTTGAAAATCAAAGTTAGAGTCTTCATTAGTGCTAATTTAACTTCCCAGCAGTAATATTAAAATATAATTATAATTCAAACTGTTTTAATCATTAATTTTGTTTTGAACTGTAATACTACATTAAAAAGGGAAAATTTTAATGATTTCTATATTAGGACTGACAAAATGCCAAAAGTATACTGATTTCTATAATAATAAGCAAAATTAAAACCACTTTGGTTCGAATCACTCTGTGCAGAGTCTGTGTATGTTTTACAGGTTAATTTCTCCTAAAGTTGTAAGTTCAAGCCCAGCATGGGCTCCATGGTGAGTATGTATGCACCTTGGCTTCATGTTACTGTCCTGTCTCAAAAGAATAACTACTGCCATAAAAAAATAACAAAGAAGAAGGTTTTCCTGTCTGAAACAAGTGGAAGTCAGTATAATAATACTGGGAAACACTAGCTTTAGTCTCATTGCATCCAAAAAAGAGTACTGTACCCATTGGTCATTTGTAACCACTGGGTACATATACTCTTGCTTTGTGAGACCAACCCTGCCTCTACCGTTTGTACAGCTCCCGTGCCTGGAGATTTCATGTTAGACTCATGCCGTTTTTAAGTTCTGGAGGCAACACAAAAGGCTTGTGGAAGGCTATCCCACCTCGGTTCCTTTCTGGGCTTCCACAGTCGTGCTGACCACAGTGGAATGTTTTCCCTGTAATGGGCAGAATCTACTTGGTCACCTCAAAGCATGTCCTGTTGATCACTTCCTCCTCATGTTCAGCAGCCCACCAGGCTCCTGTCTGGGTTGCTTCCTGAAGTTCCTCTTTCTTAGGTTTTTCTTCTCAGACTTCAAGTACCTAGTTTCAATCTAATACACAGTATCAGTTTCTCCTTTTAACTTCTTAGTCATGACCCTTACACGCCTGCCTCGGATTGATATTGCTCAGTCATCCTAATTCTTTCATGGTGTTATCACTGTTAGCAGTGATAAATCTTTCAATACATGCTACCTTGCTTTTACAATCATATGTGCATGAAAACACACGCGTGCACGCACGCACGCACACATACACACACACACACACACACACACACACACACACACACACACACACACACACACACACACACACACTCACACTACCCCACCTACAAATTCGATCTACATAGGCTAGACTATTTCATCCTATGGTTTAGAGACACTCCAAATTTCTCTTGGTGCATTTTAATTCTCTAGACCCACTCACACACCTTTCTTCTTCGGTCCTGTGGCTTCACAGTATGCTTCAATATACTTTTTGTCTTAACCTGCCATGAAGGTCAGTACCTCCTTTCAAAGAGTATTGATGAACTTCTATTGGGATTTACTTGCGATTCCATGTCATGATAGAAGAGTTTACAAGGGAAGCTTGTATCAAAAGCAAGTTCCTTCCCACTGGTCCGGTTTTTGAACACTTCTCCCTCTCCCTGTCCCTCTCCCTCTCCCTGTCCCTCTCCCTCTCCCTGTCCCTCCCCCTCCCTGTCCCTCTTCCTCTCCCTGTCCCTCTCCCTCTCCCTGTCCCTCTTCCTCTCCCTCTACCTGTCCCTCTCCTTCTACCTGCCCCTCTCCCTCTACCTGTCCCTCCCTCTCCCTGTCCCTCTCCCTCTTCCTCTCCCTCTACCTGTCCCTCTCCCTCTCCCTGTCCCTCCCTCTCCCTGTCCCTCTCCCTCTCCCTGTCCCTCTTCCTCTTCCCTGTCCCTCTCCCTCTACCTGTCCCTCCCTCTCCCTCTCCCTGTCCCTCTTCCTCTTCCTGTCCCTCTTCCTCTCCCTGTCCCTCTCCTTCTCCTTCTCTCTCTCCTTTTTCCTCTCCCCCTCCCTCCCCCCTCTCTCCCTGCCCCCTTTGTTCCTGCTCTGTCTTGTTCATGCTAAGCAGGTACTTGACCATCACAATATATCCCAGCCCCAGCATGTGTTTTGCAGTCTATCTTGTTCAGTTCTCGTAAACTCCTACTTACTGTTTGATCGCACTTGTTTCTGCCCTTCTAAAATATCTAATGCACTTAGTGTCATAATTCATTGACTTTCCTGGGCTTGCTTGCCCCCCCCCCCCCACACTCAGTCCAGCTATGCTTTCCACAAGTGCTACAGGAGGACTGTCGTGTGCAGTAGTGTCAGGGCCTCAGGCTCCCTTCTCAGCTGGATTTCAGATGGGCCAATGAGAGGTTTGGAAAGAGGTCCTGGAGTAGAAGGAATGGAGAAGTTACATTCTCAACACGTACCCCTCTGCCTGCCTGTGCTCTGCCTGCCTGTGTTGTGTCTCATCATGACTCCTGCTATCGCTGACCACCTGTGGACATCCCAGCTATCCTGGAACCAGAGCACCGGATGCAGCTTTCTTTCTCTCTCCTTCTGAGTATAGCCCCATCTTCCCTGCAAACCTGTGAGTTGGCTGCACCAAATCCACTCTACCAAAGTTAATGTGCAATGGTCTCTGTGTTCCTGGCCAGACTCTGAGGAGAATGACTCTCTTTCCTTCTGCCAGCCCGCATGCATATTGACATTTTTCTTGCTAACTTACCTGGCTTATCTTCATCTTTATTCCTAATTTTCTTTTCCTTTCTATTTTACTATTTTGGAATTCTTTTTTTGATACTTTATTTTCATTTCAAATGTTTTCCCCTTTCCAGGTCTCCCCTTTGGAAAACTCCTATTATTCCTAATTTTCAAACATTATACCTTATCTTGTTTTAAATGGTTTATGTTAAAAGAGTATACAAATGGGCTTTGTATTTGTTTTGTTTTGTTTTTGTTTAGTCAAAGAGGACTGTTTTTTTCCCCTTGAAAGACAAACACGATCCCTTTAGCTTTACTGAGACTGCATTCTGTTACCCCGTTCTATGATGTTCTGATTCTACACACCTCTCGTTCCTTTCTCTTACCTGTGGCCTCCTGTTTTGTCTTTTGGATTTGATCTGTTGATGACATTTCATCTGTTGTCTTCTACTTACAATATTCGATATTTCTAATTTTATTTCCGGTCCTTGGATTCAGCTTTAAAGTGTTTTAATTTGAAGTAAAGTTCTTGTGGAAGTCTCTCAGAGCAAGTGTGTGGTGTGAGGTGATTGCGGGCAACCAATCAGAAGTTGCAGATGGCCGCCACTCTTCTGCACACCTCTTCCCGAGAGGGACACTTGAGCCTCAGTAAGCAGTTTCCCTTCCCTCTCTTCTCTCCCTTTCCTTCTTGAGTATACAGACCAGCTATGTAGCCCTGGCTGGCCTTGAACTTGCAGCAGTCCTCTGCCTCATCCCATTGTGGGGACAAACAGTGACCACCATGCCTGCTTGGTAAGCATCTGCCCCTGTGCTTTTCTGTCATATTAGTAAACAAACTATCTAAAGGAAAAAATTCTAACTTTTTAGCCTTCTCTAAGACTCAGCTTTTAGCAATATCTGTAATTTCAAAACATTCTTAATTTTGACTCTGAAGTTTCTAGAATACATTTTTAAGATTTTGTTATGTTTTCTTCTTTCTAAATGTATCTACACTGAACTCTTCTTATTGGCTTTCTAACATTTAGTGTTGTGCAACAAATTCAGGAGGTAGAGGTTTGTCTTTCTTCTTTAATAAACATGCTCTGTTGTGTAGGGAGCTGCTGCCATGCCTTAAAGATGGCGCCGGTTTCCTGCCTGACGCCACCCTGCAGGTGGTAAACATTTTCCTTATGGCTGTGGGTGGTGAATTACATAGCTTCCGCTTTAGAGTAGCCTATCTGCAGAACCTACGTGGTGGATTATGGTTGGAGGATTGTAGACTATTTAAGGGAGAATGGGAAGGGGCAAAATGAGAAGATCAGAAGAAGAAAAAAGGTAAATAAAGAAGCAAGCTTGTACAAGGGACCTGAATAAACTGCTTGAAGAAGATCTCAGTCGTTGCATCTTTCTTGCTGGTCGAGGAGACGCGACACTGTTGTTTTAAAATTCTTAGGATTTTTTTTTTGCGATTAATTTTTGAATTAAGAGATAATAGGTGGCATCTGGTAATATATGTATGTGGTTACCCACTTCATTGATTAGTGTTCAGATACTGCTGATTCTCCAAATCCAGGCCCTCAGCATGTCAATCCTTTGTTTTATCTTTAAATCATATACTTTCAGTATCATAAATGATACTCAGATTTGGGCCAATATTTTCTTCTCTTCCCACCCACATTATTGGTATATATTTGCAGAACCATAGGTTTTGCTTATCTGAGGTTATTTCTCATCAACAGTGTTTATATTTTAAATTATTCATCTAGTGTTTGCGGGTATCTGGGTGGGCAAACATGGGCCATGTGCCTTGTGTGGGCATGGAGGTCCTGAGGATTGAGTTAAGATCATCAGGTTTTGCCTCAGGAGCTATACCTATTGAGTCATCTTGCTAAGTCCTGGTCTCTTTTTCATCATGTGATATATACGTTACACAATCAGAAACACATTAATGTCTGGAGCAGTGGTTCTCAATCTGTGGGTCTCAAGCCCCTTGGGGGTTGAATGACCCATTCAAAGGGGTCACATATAAGATAGCCTGCATATCAGATATTCACATGATGAGTCTTTTTTTTTAAAGATTTGTTTATTTTATTTTATATGAGTACACTGTAGCTGTCTTCAGACACCCCAGAAGAGGGCATCAGATCCCATTACAGATGATTGTGAGCTACCATGTGGTTGCTGGGAATAGAACTCAAGACCTCTGGAAGAGCAGTCAATGCTCTTAACCATTGAGCCGTCTCTCCAGCCCAACATGATTCTGAACAATAGAACAATTACAGTTATGAGGTAGCAACAAGAATAATTCTATGGTTGGGGGCCATCATAACAAGAGGAACTGTATTAAAAAGTCACAGCATTAGGAAGGTTGAGAACAGTTATTTTCAACTTGGTTGGTCTAGAGCATTCAGCACTAGGCAGATGAAGAGCTATGAGGCAGCTGCAGTCCCCTTCACCATCTTTAGTGGAAATGGTGTCTTTACAGGCTTAGCAGGATCTGGAGTGGAGGAACACAGGGCTCTGTCTCCTAAGCCACAGCAGTTCATGTTCCCTCAGGTGGCCCGAAGCTGTCAGGGACTGTCCTGTTGCTTTGTAGGTGCTGACACTGATGTGAAGTACAACATGACTCTGCCCTTGCCCGGCTTAGCTGAGTCTCTCAGTGACATAGGAGCATTTCCTGAGAAAATGGTTATTCATGCCTCCAGTTGCGGTCTTGCTTGCCTGAGTCAGCTCAGTTTGCTCTCAGTGGTAGTCTAGCTCCACCTGTTCTCTGTCATCTAGATGGTTTATGATGCTTCTTATCATCTGGTGAATAATTTGACTTTGATTTTTTTTTTTTTTTTTTTTTTTGCTGAAAATCGATTTTTTTCATACAATATACTCTGACTATGGTCTCCCCTCCTCCAACTCCTCCCAGACCTTCCCCACTTCCCTATTCACCCAAATCAACTTCCCTTCTTATTTTCAATAGAATACAAATAGGCATATACAACAACAACAACAACAGCAACAACAATAAATACTACTACATAAAAGACAAA
Source organism: Uromys caudimaculatus (assembly GCA_028551405.1). NCBI lineage: Eukaryota > Metazoa > Chordata > Mammalia > Rodentia > Muridae > Uromys > Uromys caudimaculatus. The sequence goes on along the minus strand of CM052703.1, from coordinate 121,311,297 downwards.
CAAACCAGAACAGGACAGACCAATAAGACATTTAAAAAATTCCAAAGAAAAACTACAAGAAACCTATGATGAGACACACACATTTGTACACACAAAACCCATAAAAAATTGGCAGCTATAATATATAAACAAAAGGTATGTAAAAAAACATAAAATGTAAGACAAAGCATAAAACATACCTCCCAAAACAAGGTGTTATGAGACAAAACAACAGCTCCAAAAATGCCACTGAGTTCATTTTGTGGTAGCTATCTACTGCTGAGCATGGAGTCTGCCCTTAAGAGCAGTTTGTGGAGAAAACTTTTCTTTGTTAGTGGTTATCAACTGGGGATAGCTGCTGGGTTAGGGATGGATGCTTCGGTCTACTTCCCCTTCTCAGTGCTGAGACTGAATCAGCCTTAGGCCTGTGCAGGCCCTGTGTACACTGCCACGGTCTTTTCGAGTTCATATGTGCATTAGTCCTGTCCTATGTAGGAGGACACGGGTCTTCTTGATTCCTTGGTGTCTTCCATCCATACTGGTCCTTACAATCTTTCTGCCTCCTCTTCTGCAGAGTTCTCTGAGCCCTGGGGGGAAGGATTTGATAGAGACACCCCATTAGAGTTCCAAAGTCTCTGACTCTCTACACATAGTTCATTTGTGGGTCCCTGTGTTTGTTACCATCTACTGAAGAAGAAAGCTTTTCTGATGATGGCTGAGCAAGACACTGATCTATGAGTATAGTTGAGTGTAATTAGGAGTCATTTTATTGATTCGTTCCTTTAGCAGAGCAGTAGTATTTGGTTTTCCCTTTGTCCCTGGTCTAGCTAGTCTCATGTTCTTGGCCACCCAGACAGTGTCAGGAATGGATTCCTTCAATTCAACCAGACATTGGTTGGTTACTCCCACAGCTTTGAGCCCCTATTGTATTAGCTCATCTTTCTGTCTGTTGAAGTGTTCATAGCTTGGTCGGTGCTTAGCTTTTTCCTTTAGTACTATGTAGAGTACTTTATAGAACAATGAACACTATTCAGTGTGTGTGTGTGTGTGTGTGTGTGTGTGTGTGTGTGTGGTGGGTGGTGAAGGTTCTTGATAGCCACCAGGTCAATTTCTCCATGTTAACTGAGTTGTCTAGATGTTCCCTTCAGCAACAAGTCCTTACCGTCAGTTTGTTGAGAACAGTCCATCACCTCGGCAATAGCCTGGGTTGTTTGTGATGTCTATGGGGCCCCTTTGGTCAGCAGCTATAATTCATTCTCAGTACTGGAAGTGATAAGAGATATATAGTGGGGGCTTTGTTTTCTCTGTTATTTGGTGGTCCAATTTAGATTTCTTTCATATATGTACATATTTTAAGGACCTTCTACTATATTAGGTTCCCATATGACCCCTAAATTGGCCCTTAATTTTAGCTGCTCCTCTACACGTTCCTTCCCTTACTCCCCTTTCCCTCTTCTTCCCTGTTTGATCCTCACATTCCAACTACATCTCCACCCCTCCAATATCTCTAACTATCTATTCTATTCTCCTTTCTAGATAGATCCATTACCCCACACCACTTAGTCCCTTCCCCTATACCCAACTTCTGTGATTACATGAATTGCAGCCTAATTTTCAAATACTTAATAGCTAATATCCACGTATGAGCTAATACATATATTAATTAGATGCAAAGCCCCAACTATATATCTCTTGACACCAAATGAAGCATCCAGTACTGGGAATTAATTATAGCTGTTGGCCAAAGGGGCCCCACAAACAACCAAGGGTATTGTCAAGGTGATTGACACTTGACTTCTCAACAAACTGATGCTTACATAAGGATGTATTATTGAAGGGAGCACCTAAACAACTCAATGAACATGAAGAAATGGATCTGGTGCCTACATAAAACCTTCACCCTACTCCACACACTAAATAGTGTTTATAGTTCTATAAAGTCTGGGTTACTTCACTCAGGATGATTTTTTTTTTTTTTTTAGCTCCATCCATTTACCTGTGAAATACATGATTTTTATCTTTTGTAACAGCTGAGTAATATTCCACTGTGCAAAGGTATCACATTTTCTTTATTTATGTATCCACTGACAGGTATTTTTGTTGTTTCCAAATTCAGGCTATTATGAATGGAGCACCAATTAACACGGTTGAGCGAGTGTCTCCACGGTAGGATGTACAATCCTTTGGGTATACCGAAAAGTGGTGTGTTTACAACTTGAGGTAGATCTATTCCCAGATTCCTGAGGAATTGCCAAGCTGTTTTCCATAGTGGTTGTAGAAATCTGTACTCCCTCAGCAATGGATGAACACTCCCCTAACGTGCATCCTTCCTTTCCAGCATGAGCTGCCATTTGTTTCATTGATTTTGGCCATTTTGACCAGTGTAAGTTGAAATTCCAAAGCAGTTTTGATTTGCATTTCCCTGATGAATAAAGACATTGGGCATTTCTTTAAGTGTTTTTAATCCGTTTATATTTCCTCTTTGGATAACTTTCTGTTTAGATTTGTACCCCACTACATAATTGGGTTATTTGTTTTCTTGGTGTCCATTTCTTTAAGTTCTCTCTCTATAGTTTAGACATTAGTCCTTTACTGTATATATAGTTGATAAAAAAAAATCTTAGTCCATTCTCTAGCCTGCAACTTTGTCCAAATGATGTTGTCCTTTGTCATAAGACTGGGAGAGGAAAGCCTGAAAAAATAGTAAAGTGAAACATTCATTTTTAAAATGTTAAGGGTTGTGTTAAATATAAGTGATCTAAGGCTGGCACGCCTCTAATCCTACATTGGGGAATCAGAGGCAGGAGGAAGATCTCTGAGTTTGTGATCAACCTGGTCTATAGAGTGAGTTCTGCAACGACCAGGGCTATACAAAGAAACTCTGTCTTGAAAAATTAAAACAAACACAGCAACAATAACATCTGTTTATCCCTATCTGTCTCTATACTATCTACATCTACAGCTATATCATTTATCTCTATCTCCGTCTATATCTCTACCATCTGTCTCTACCTCTATCTACCTATACCTGTCTCTGCCTCTGCCTCTGCCCATACACACACCTATATCTATATTGTCTATGATCTAAAATCTCAAATGGAAAGATTTTGGATATGATTAAAGGAATAAGATGCAATAATATATTCTGTAATAAGAATGTTTTAAATGTAAGACATAGACCTCTCAAAAGCACATAGACAGAAGTAACAGTGTCATTTGGACAGAGAGACTAGGAAGTCTACAGTGCTTTTATTGACTCCTGATAAAGACACAGTACAGGGATTTTCTGTAGACAATGAGGGAGAAATTCTAGATGGCAAAGGAGTCAGTTTACCAGGAGAACATCAGCCTCCCAAATGTACTCAGTAATTAAACTCAATTATAAATAAGAAAACACAGAGGTTGACAGGCCTAGAAGGAGAAGCCTATCTCATATTTGTAGATTTTTAACTCATTTCTTTTATTAATGGTGTTGGTTCTATAAAAGATTTTCTAAAAGTACCTGCTAAATAACTCTCCAATTTCCCTGCCTTTCATTCTCTTTAAAATCTATTGTGCATATGAAACATCCAGCAAGTGCAGAAAACAATGACAAAGCCCAAGTGTACTCAGCAACTACTAGTGATGTTTGGTTCTTTTCTTTGAGATGTGATTTTATTTGTAAAATAACTGAATATTATGTATATAATTAACATCCCTTTGTTAGCCTCCCCAGGGCAAACCTTTTCTGGTAAGGTATAGATAATGCTATCATAAATATTTTGTGCAGATGGTAAGGCTTGGCAGAGGGATGGATATGTAGATGGAGCATATTAGGGAATATAGAAACCAACCCATACAAATACAGTCAATTACTTTTTGACAAAAATAAATAATTTTGTGTAGTAAATATAGAGCTTGAACAAAAATTTACTGGAACGATTGGACATCCACTGGTGCCCAACAAATCTTGGCTTAAATATTTTTAAAATGACATTTATTTATTTTTATTGTGTGTATGAATGTACACACATCACTGTGTGCTTGTGGAGGCCAGGAACAGCTTTCAGAAATTGTTTCCCTCCTCCTATGAGGCAAGTCCTAGGGATGGAGCTAAGGTCATCAGATTTGGCAGAAAGCACTGTGACCTGCTGATCTATTTTACTGCCCATTACATTTTATGCTTTTTTAAATCATTTACTTCTCACCCCAAACAACAGAGCTTCCCCTCCCTCCTCTCTCCAAGTCAGTTCCTCTTCCCTCCCCTTCACCTCTGCCCTCTCTTTATGCCTTAGAGAAGGGGAGGTGTCCCATGGATAGCCATCTGCCTTGACATATCAAGTTGTAGTAGGACTGCATGTACCTTCTTCTATTGAGGCTAGACAAGTTCTTCTAGCTAGGGCAAAGGGATCCAAAGTTAGACGGCAGAGTCCGAGACAGCCCCTACTCCGCTGTTAGGGTCCTACATGAGAATCAAGCTGCATACCTGTTACATATGTGTAGAGGCCTAGGTCCATCCCATGCATGCTCTCTAGCTGTAGGATATTTGATCATACCATGAACATTGAGATTGTGTTATTTACCGAAAAAACGTTTCTCATTGTGCTGTGGCTCAGCCTTTGGCACCTTTAATCCCTCTGGCTGGAATACAGACACACTCCCTAGAACACACCTTTAATCCCAAACAATGAAGGTACAATTAGTCTGTAGAAAGAAACACCCATGTTTGATAGTGATGCCTAACTGAGTGGCAGACAACGAAACAAATCAGAGGAAGATTTGACAGAATAGGATACGCCCAACTCTCATGAGAAGAGAGAGAAAAGGGAAGCTACTTAAGGGAACACTGCAGGCAAAGAAGGGAGGAAGGAGAAAGAGTAGGTGTGGATTTGTGACGTACTAATAACCAGCTCATTTGCTTAACACATATTAGCCCTACATTGTTGGACCATATACTATCACTGTAAATGAGAATATTTACTATATGTCACTGCTTCTGAAATTTCGTTCGTTTCTTGCTGGTCTTTATTGTTGTATTTATCATAGAAGATGGTCCATGTATGTATACCCATGAGTACTCTATTCTCTTTTCTTTGTCAAGCTCGTAGTGATATTCTATGCACACCGTATTAATGGCTGCATCTTTTCAATATATTTTAAAACTTAGCCAGATTATCCTTTCTAAATTGTTCTGCTTGTCATCTATCAGTATGTCTATCTATCTATCTATCTATCTATCTATCTATCTATCTATCTATCTATCTATCTATCTTTCATCTACCTCTGTTGTAGAATAGTTAAATACAAGTATTATATGTGGCTTGGTATAGCCAATTTTTTTTTTCATTTTTTAATTTCAATACTTCAGATATATTTTGATTTCATCTAATGGTGTGTAATAATTTTGTTTGTGCCTTAAAGACTGTTTGCATACGGATGCTGGCTTCAACCACAGCTCTTTTGTAGTATAGCTTTGAAGTAAACGGTGCTAGGATAAAACTGGTAGTGATTTTCTGTCCATTGATCTTGAGCATAGGGATTGCATCATTTCACTTGATTATGGGTTCTGTTAGATATTATGTAGAACAAAAATGCACAAACTTGCTTTGAAAAGCAAACAGTAAGCATTAATCTGTGAACGCTCTGCCGTAGATATAGAGGGCAATAAGTCAATGTTTAAACCAGTGGATATTTGAGGATTTGGCCTCAAATGGGGCCTCATTTTGTAAATATATGATGTAAATTACTTATTATCATATTCTAGAAGCTAAACATTAATCATCTTCTTTCTTTTTCTTTACATATGTCATGGGCTAGGGTTTCTAGTGTAGCGTTACACAGCAGCCCGGGTGGTGGTAATTGCTGCTCTCTTCTGAACTCATGAGGAGTCATTACTGTTTAGTATTCAGAAGGATGCCCCAGGAATTAATTTAATTATTATGTTTTTGTTAACGTCAGGAAATCTGGATGTAATCTGATGACTGCATGAGTTTTGATGACTCTTCTTCCCCTGCCCCTAAAGATGAATTATAGATATATAATATACATAACAAATATAAATACACACATTCATACATATGTATGTGTAGGAATAGAATCCAGTGCATTTGTTTGGCAAATGCTTTTCACTTTAACAACTGATTAAATTTTTTAGTGACCGTCAATCTATTACTAATTTGTTTTGAGACATTCAGTGATTAAAATGTTAAATTCAGTGATTGATTTTTTCTTTTAAAAAATTACATCTCATCTCTGGGACCATAATTCAGTCAGTAAAATGTTTGCTGGGCAAGCATGGTGTGATCTAATCCAGGCTATGTAAAAGCAGAGACAGGCATATCGCTGGAGCTTCCACGCCAGTCAGCCTAGCTAATGTGGTGAGCATCAGGCTATTGAGAGACTCTGTCTCAAAAACCTAGGGAAATAGAATCTGGAGAATAATAGTTGATGCTGTCCTCTGGCTTCTATATGCACCACACACGTTCTTGCATTTGCATTCCCCTGAATACGCACACACAGCAGACAGACAGACAGACAGACAGACAGACACACACACACACACACACACATCCCATTCCTTTTCAAACAAATTAGCACAATGCTACATCTTGTATAATCATATGTGACTTTGTATGAGCACATTCCCTTTCATTCTGTCTAATCCTGGTCGTGGGTACCTCTGCTTTTTTCTCTATCAATTTTGCTAGAGAATGATATTTAACTATCATCTTCTCAAGGATCTAGATATTTGTGGTTTTGTTCACTAGGTTTTCCCTAAAATAAATTTCATTCTTATTCTTCCCAACATCCTTCTTTGAATTTATTTTCTTCCTCTTATATGTCTGTTTTGGTTGAACATTTGGTTCATTTAATTTTACTCTTTCAAAAGTGTTAGGAAGTACCACTTTAGTTATAACCTAGAAACTTTAATAATTGTTGTCATCTAGATATAACACTTTCACAATCTCTCATAACATAGGAGTACATTTTTAAGTGCCTGATGTATGCAGCTGTTTTGAAATCTTTTATTGTAAACTTTTAATTTTATTGCATTGTGATTCAGTAATGTTTTTATTATATCCATACTTGAATGGCACTGACATTTTTCTAAGTAGAACTGTGTTTGTTTCAAAGCACGAGGGAGTTACGAGGTAACTTGAGAGCCTGGCATCTTGGACTTTGGTGGTGGGTAGCTGGAGACATAAAGGTACGGCTTACCCAGGAAACAGGTCTGCACACGTTCTCCCATCATGCTTTGCTTTCTTTTTTTGCTATCAAATTTTATGATTCGGATTTTTGTGAGACACCATCTTGCATTTTAACATTCTGAATACTTTGGCTTCAGGTGTGTTTTTACTTAAGGACAATTTACAAATCAGAAACTTGTAATAAACTCCTTTACAGTTGTGGCTAGGAGAAGCCGCCAGTTCCCTTAGGCTTGATTGATAGAGCGTGGTGCTAAGCCTGTTCCTATGGTGATGCATAGCGAGAGCTTTATGACAGAGGGAAACAGCTGGCGGAGCGGGTTCACGGAAAGGTGAAGGTAATATTGCCATAAAGAAACAAGAAAAGAATGATTTTTAAAAGGGATAATAGTTGTAACAACACCATTAACCTTTTGCTTCCGATTACTGAATGTGTGGTCATTTTTAGAGGTCTAACCAAAGGGTTGCAGGAACTGTATGTGACAGACAGACAGAGCCGAGCAGAATGAGCTGGTACTGTTTCCTTCTATATTCGTAATTTCTGAGTGATTGACCTCTGTATGGAAGATCATTAAAGAATACAAACATGGCCACATAATAATGGAGAGACCTGGTTTTCAGACCAGATTCTATCACCGAGCAGAGGCCTGTTGGAGATGCAATCACGTGGTGTGTTTCCTATGCTAGTTTGCAAATACCCTTGAGAGCTGCGTGTCCTCTGGGCAACAGTTTGGCTCAGTGGCTACTGGGGTTATGACTCCTTTTTGACTTCTTCCTTTTTGCCACCTATGGAGGGAGTTTGCAAGCAGGAAAGTCTAGCTCAGTTGCAGACCAATGTGACCAATGAATACAAGATATCTGACTCTTAATGGAGAAAGCTTAGAAATACTATGAAAAATTTTGTCTAGAAGAATTATCAAGCTAGGGATTTTAAACTGGCATTGACGGACAGCAGTGTTCTTAGACTGTAATGTCTCTATGAACACTTTCAAAATTCCTGTACAGATTCCTAAGTAAGTATATTGGATTTATAGTTTGAGAATTTGTCGACTTAGAACATTTTCAAGGGTTTTCCTAAACACCAAGCAGTTCAGAATAATGAATCCAAACTGTCCAGTGTGCCTTGCTACCTAGAAACGGCTCTGCTTTCGGCTTGATTTTCTGTAGCTGGAAGTTTGAGACTGAACCCTCTGCATACTGCACTCTCCTCAACAGCTATTGCTGTCCTCCTTGGTAACCTTCTCAGGAACTTGAATTACAGGGAATCTACTCTTGGAAGCATACTTTGGGATGTCTGGCTCACAAATTAAGAGACCGCTTAGAGAACAGGGCGATATAGGGATGTGGGCTTTGAGCAGTTTGGTCCAACATGAGGGAAGTCTGTACAAGGGACCTCATCCATACAGACCCCTTAATGTTCTGTGTGTGAACCACAAGGCAAAAATAGTTGCCCTATTAGGACTTTAAAATAACTAACTGCAAATAGCTCCATTTTCAATTACATGCATTTCTACATACAACACACTAAATTTCTCCCTTCCTTCTTTCTCTTTATCTCCACTTTCTCACTCGCCTTCTCTTTTTCCCTGTGGCATGATGTCAGAGGTCTGTCTCCCTCCCTTCCACCTTCTCTCCACTCTCCCACTTTACTTTCTCTCCTCTTTTCTTACATAATGTGGGCTTCAGTGAAAACTGGGAAAAGGCAAAGTTCTGTTCCCCAGACATACTCTCACTCACGTACCTGAGGCAAAGAATCCTAAACACTTCCACAAATCCTCTAACATTTGTGGGTCCCAGAGGAAGAAATCTGTGCTTCTTTAAAAAAAAAATCAATGACTTTAAATATGCTGAGTCCATTAATGCTGTCCATATGTGCTTGGCCATAGTGTCATCCACTAGGGCACAAGGAGCCTCTCAATGGCCGTGCTCCTGACGATCTGCCTTTCCCTCAACAGCCAACAACTGTCAATAGCTCCTGGGCAATGGATGGAGCCTCCCTTCCCGTCCCCCTCTTCATGTTGGAAGTTTTAACTGGCTTGATGTTGCGCAGGCCATATGTAGGGAAGTTATAGATGCTGTGGGGTTTTGTGTGCAACAGCTATGCCCAGGTGGCACACTTTTCTCCTGACCATCTTCCTGGCTACCTCCTTTGGGGTCCTGCCAGTCTCTGACTGCTCAAGCCACACTCATACAAACCACACACGCACATGCACACCGTGTTCCATCTTCTAAGTTCACCTTCTCTTCTCTGCCTAGTCCTGGCTGTCTGCTGCCCCTTGCTTGTCTAGCTCTTCCCTGTTTGTGCTTAGATATTATGGCCCCACTTTGATGTCTGTTGGTCTTTCATGTGAAGGGTCTGATGTTTTCCTTTCCTGCGGGGACATCTCAAAGTGTAGTTAGCATATGATTCCTTTGTGCCACTGTAGGTCCACGTTACTTCTATCAGAAGTTCCTAGCACACAGCCATTTGTTTAGTTTTTACATCTCTGACCTTAAGGCAGGCAAAAAAATATATTTTTTTTAATCATATCTACTACCCAGTTCCTAATAGGCATTCTTCCAGTGAATGTATTAGTTTGGACTTTTGATTCTTGAGATTAATGTTTTACTTGGGCTTTCTCTATACCATGGGAAATTTATTAGACTATAGAAGACTCAATACAGTGAGACAAAATTATCAGTAGATACCTTAGAGTTGCCATGTCCTCTTCACTGTTTTGTGGCCTGTTTGTTTTCTGAGACTGGATTTTGTGCAGACCAGCTTGGCCCCAGTCTCATGCCCTCTGTTTCTGTCTATGTTGGGATTGCAGGTCTTGGCTTTGCCTGTGTTGGGATTGCATGTGTTGGAATTACAGGTGTGCATCACCATGCTAGTTCTTCGCTCTGGTTTTAACCCATGGAAACAAAATAAATTAAATACCCAAGGAAGTCTAAAAAGCCATGTCATTTTTTTGTGTCTTATAATTTGGGTATGTAATATTGTTACATAGAAAAGTGAATGAACATGTTATTCCTACCAAAAGAACTTGACTCAAATTTTGAGTCTGCTGTTTATCACTAGGTGATCTTGATGGAAATTGATTGCTCTCTTTAAAATAGCTTGCTCATTTCTAAATTAAGGATCCCAGGAAGACATTTTATCTCCTCATAGAGTTGCACACAGCATTGCTGAGTGTGCCACTGACTTGTAAAGCCAATGCCTTCCTTTGCAAGATGTAATAAGTGGACTAGACTGAGACTGTCACAATAGGCATCCTTGTCCCCATTTGCTTTGTTTCTATCATTAATAGACCAGAGAGCCCTTTGTTCCTGATGACATGGTTTGTTTCAGATTCTTTCTAAGCAGCCCTTGTCAAATAGATAGTGTTGGCTCCAAAAATAAAACCTATTTGCCATGTTAGTGCTAGAGTTAGATACTGATGAAAAAAAAGTAAGAAAAATTCTGTTAACGTTTAAAAACCCATAATCAAAAGCACATGGCTCCATCAGCAGCAGTGTTCTTACTCTGTCTTCTAAAGGGTTAGGATTTTGTCTGGACACATGCCTCCGAAGAATAAAGACATAGATTTCCTCTCCATTCTTTGTTACTGGTGTGGTAATGGAGAGGCATGTGTCAAGAATAGGAATGTGTACTCCTGCAAACAGCGAAGCATGGCCATTGCAACCTACTGAATATTTCCAGTGCGTCATCAAATGCTTGTGTATTGAAGCCCCATCCCTAGGGATTCTGAGTCTCAATGAGGAGCATGTCAAGGCAAACATTTGCTTTAGGCGTCAAAGGCAACGGAAAGACTTACCCATTGTGAGCTCAAAAGAAAATACATTAAGTTGGTGTCCATCTACACCTTTTGTATGTGGCAGCCACCAAGGTAATGTGCTTGATGGAGCAAGAAATCAGGAGAGTAGAGTTCTGAATTCCCGTTTTGATTTTATGTATGTTGCTTGAATTATTAGAAGGATATAGAGCCCAATTTTATTGGAGAGCATGCTGTAAGGGCTGGGAGGATAGTCTAGGCAGTAAAGTGTGCTTGCTGGGGAAGTATAAGGAACCGAATTCAGATTCTCAGAACCCATACCAAAAGCCAGGCATGGCGGTACACGTCTGTATTCTCAGTGTTAGGGAGGCAGAAAAGGACACACTTTTGGCCTTGTTGGCCAGCGAGTCTTGTAGAATTAGTAAATACCAGGTTCAGTGAATGACCATGTCTCTAAAAGTAAAGCACACAGAGGCTGTAGAAGATACATAACATCGACCTCTACATACATGCTCACACATGGCCATACACATGCCTGCAGATACAGTGTACACAATATAATTTTAAAAATAATATGTATATGTGCAAGAAGTGGAATAGGTTGTATTGGTAGGGGTGGTGAAGGGATGAGGGTGTGGAAACAGTCGGGAGGCTTCTTCAGATTCACGGTATCTGGTAATCCAAGCAGGGGACTGACTTGGCAACCAGCAGAAGCCGATCAGGAGATTTGCTTTACAAAGTCTGAAGAATCAGCGAGTCACACATTTATATTGCGGCATGTGATGTTCAAACCCAGTTAACACACCTCATGAATCTTCAAGGATGAGTAGTTTTCTATATTTTGGTACACGTGGCTCACTCTACACCTCTATCCCAAAGCATCCCCTCCTCTCTCACTTCTCTCCATAATCTGTTTATGTTTGGATATCCATATTTATATCAACTACAGTAAAATGTATATAATGAAGTCATTCCACAGTAAGAACATCTTTTTATCTGCTTCATCAGAGCATCATTTAAACACCCAACATCCTGTTACTGCACCGTAGTTAAATAAACTCCAAGATTCTTACACTCAGTAACCCATTAAATCATCTTAAAGACTATGTCATAATGACATCTCGATGCAGCCAGATGTGATATCTGAGGAATAAAAGAGTACTTTTCTAAAGACGTAGCTTCCTGGTTTTACATCCTGCAGCCCATCTGCACAGCTGTTGAATCTCTCGGCTCTGCTTTGGTGGGCGTGTGTATCACTTACGTCTGCTTCAGGCATGGCTTCCCCGAGGTACTGTGGAACATTCCCCAGGCCATTGTGATGTGTACGGTTAGGAGATCACCAACGTTGTTTCATTATCGAAGTATGGTTTTCTCAGTCCTGAAAGTGTAAATACTGCAATCCCTGTGGACATGGCAGTATTAGTAACAGGCTTTGTATGGACCCCATGATCCTGGAGTCATAGTCAGTCAAAGCCCCAAAGAGTGGTGTTCATCACACCTATGCTTGATAGAGAGTCGATGACGTGTAGAGCACACAGATGTGCTGGGCGTGCCCATATGTGGACTAAGAGTCACTTTCTGGTCCTGTTTGAATACCGTTAAAAAGTATGGATGGACTACTTCCAGTTCACACCCCCAATCATAATGAAAGATTCACGGGACACATCCAATTACAGCCCTGCATGTTTCTATGTCACACGGGATTGGAAGTGAACTTTTGAACTTCCGATTTTATCAGTTGGCATACAACTTGGCACAATCGTACTCGTGCTGAACCCATCAGAAAGGGAGAGGCCGTTTGACAAGTGTGTTATGCACTGTGTGGGGAGAGATAATGTCCCATCAAGCAACAATCCTATAAATGAGGTTATAATAGGCGGTGCACACGGCCCTAATGCCCCTGGATCCATACATGTGGTGAAATTATTCGCTGGGTAATGTCCTCCGCAAAGCCGCCATGTTTCAATCTGGAAGGCAGCCCGTTGCTGATACAACAAATCAATTGATAAAAAGTGTCTTTATTGCACTCAATAAAAAAAAAAAGAACCAAAACAAAAAACAGCACAGCCCCAAATAAACATACACGGCTCATAAAACAAATTGCTCACCTAAAATGAATTACATTCTGAGTTTTTTAAAAGTAAATTATGCCACAGAATATACAATAATGTATTCATCCTCTAAAGAGTAAGGATGTAAACAGCACTATAAGTAAACGCTTTCACGTTTCTTTTTAGTTTAGTATGTTTTTTCAATCTACAGGATTACCAAGAGCAAAACATAAAAGAAAAAAAAAAGTGGTAGAAATGGCCCGTTCTGTGAAATATAGGAAAAAAATATACCATCTGTGATTTAGCACTCTTCTCCATATTCCATCTGTGAGCTAAGCACAGCTCTTAACAAAGACTCAATCCCATTGCAATTCAGTATGATTTTTTTTTCTTTAAAAGTTTTTCTAAGAAAACTACTTTTGTAACACTCCATTATTCTTGGCATGGAGTCACTGAATGAAATAGTAAATATGGTCTTTACGTGTATTTGAAGAACTTGTTACTGCATATCAGGGCTCCAAACTCTAGCAGCTAATAAACAGAAATGAATTGTTGTCTATCACCTCTTGGACAAGCTGGCCGCAGGACGGTCCTTGCTAACCCTGCACACTGAGCTTCCATTGCCGGGTAACAGCCAGTGCCCTGTAAAGGAATATGAGCAGAGAGTGATACCCAACATACAAAGGGAAGCGTGAAGCCCACAGAGAGCTATTTGTATGATATGACCATGCCCTGAGTGGGACTACTGTGTAATTCTTGGGAAATAATCCTGTTCTTCTAACCCAGTGGTTCTCAACCGTCCTAATGCTGTGACCATTTTATATAGCTTCTCGTGTTGTGGTGACCCCACAACCATAAAATTATTTAGCTGCAACTTCATAACAGTAATTTAGCTACTGTTATGAATTGTAATATAAATATTGGTTATGCATGTTGACCCCCAAAGTGTGTCATGATCCACAGGTTGAGAATCACTGCTTAGGACTGTTCTATCTTGTCTCTGGCTACCATTTCTTTTTCATGATATATCCTTGATGTGGGGTTCCCAGCTCGCCTTAGAGGGAGGAATCCCATTTTTGCAAAGCAGAGATTCAATAATGGCTTCTCTACCTTCATGAGAGCATCATGGGTACCATGGCAACACAGTCCATTTCTTCTACTGCTTCCATACTGTGGATGTTTGCTCACTTTCAATTTATACTTTTTGTATTCTGCTTAATATTCAAAGGGATTGATTGGATGTCTGTCTCCCTTAAAATATTATAAACTCTATCCAACTGTCTTTTCACCTTTATATCCTGTGTCATCTTGTCTAGGGATTGAATTTGGCCAGGACAAAATCTGGCTTAGTAAACAGGGAATTAATTTCTGTCACACACAGTGCAAGAAATCTTGATGGAGGGATGGCAGAAGCCATTTATTTAGGGGCTTATCAATGCAGAGGCTAAAGCTCTAAGTTTCTCTAGGGCACCTGCTCTGCTAGCCTTTATCTCTGGATGCCAGCCCAGCTGCAGTAGGGCTCCGAGTGGTTCAGCCCACTTCACTTATGGAGATCAGAACTGAGTTATGCTGTATCGCTAAGTATAGCAAACGTGAGGGTTACATTTTTATATTTCTAGGCTCAAGTAGAAAATGTCAAAAGAAAGATGACTGAGATGACTTTCAAATGTACCAAGCTTCTGTGATGCCAACATGCCAAGTGCTCTGTGTGAGAATTTCTAACTCAGCCCCTCTCCAGGAACACAGTCTAAGAGAAATTTCCACAAGAGTGAGCTGAGACCATCAGTTTGGTGACTGCTTTCCAAAGAAGAGTTTGATAGCCTTCAGAGTTCTTTTACCTTTTGTGTTAGTTCCTCAGGGGGGATGGTCTCAGTCAAAGGGTAATGAGGAGGGAAGCTTCAGGAGTAAGGTGAGGAACTGAGAGGAAGGGAGAAGAGGAGAGCTTTAATTATACTAGAAAGTTCCAGAACCCTGTGCTGATGGTCAAGAATCTGGTCTTGTGTGCTCACTCTTTCACAGATGTTTCACAGTTACTGAAGTCATTTACCTATGGACCACAGTGAGCAGAATGTATTTAAAACTGGCCAAATGTATGTATGTATGTATGTATGTGTGTATGTATGCATGCATGCATTTCATTTTCCTCTTAAACCAAGTTATCTATTCCTAGAAGGATGTCATCACAGTGCCATTAAACAAAAATAACCCTTTGCTTTGGTATTTAATAAAGGTGACTTCCACTGCCCACCTCTGTCTTCCCAATAGGACAGAATATGAAGGGACCTTTCTCCTAACTGAGGGATCTCCAGAATGAAGGCCTCTCTCTGTCTCTCCCTGTCTCTCTCACTTCTCTGTCTCTCTCACTTCTCTGTCTCTCTCATCTTTCTGTCTCTGTCTTCTCTCTCTCTCTCTCTCTCTCGCTCTCTCTCTCTCTCTCTCTCTCTCTCTCTCTCTCTCTCTCTCTCCATTTTCCATGTGATATCCACTGCTCCATTTAGTCCAAAAAGTGACACAGGACTTGTGGCTTACTTAAAAATTCTGAGCTAGAAAGATAATATCCCACTTCCCTAAGAGAATTTCCTTACTTGAAGGGCAGGTTTTCACCACTCTACCTGTTAGAAAAGAGACAAAGTAATAAACTGTGGGTGATATTCATAGGGGCTCATGTTGTCTGATGGAGGGAGGGGCCTCGCCATCCATCTGTCTAGTCCCACGGCCTGTCACTGCCAGGTGCACCAGGAGACAGGCTTCGTCATGATGCTTCAATTAGGTGCAGTTTGACCCTAAACTCCCCACTGGCAGTAAGTGCCATGATATAGACACTTTCAGACAGACCACAAATTTACATTTATAATTTGCAGACGTCTCCTGAGGAAAATGTGTTATTGTTTGCAGGGCTTCCTTCAGCTTTGCAGTGTCCCAGCACCCCTCTTCCTTCAGCTTTGCAACGTCCCAACACCCCTCTTTGATTGCCTGAGCCCCTTCACAAGTTCCACTTCTGTCTGTCTGTTTGAGATAGGATCTTGCTATGTAGTTCTGAGTGGCCTCAAACTCACAATCTTTTCATTTTTCTTTTTCCTTTTTTCTCCTAGCCTCCACAGTGCTTGAGTTATAGGCATACATGACCACACTTGATTTATATGTTAGATCTTTAAACACACGTGGAGGTCAGAGACATCTTTAGGTTCTCTTCTCCCACCATGTGGGCACCAGAGATTGAACTCCATACTTACCCTCTGGGCTGCTCCTTTGCCTACTAAGGCACCTTACAAGTTCCCATGCTAAGCGTCAGATAAGACTGTCAACACCTCTTGGGCTTGGGAAGCAGCCTAATGTTTCTCTTATTCCCACTGCTGTTGGTTTAAGCATTCTTTCACATTATAAAATAAAACAGTCCTGAAAAAGCATGCAAAATGGAGAAAAGCAACCGAGAGGCGGATATGCAGAGGTTGTGTTGGCACTGTTGACTGGAGGAGAAAGCAGGGAGCAAACTGAATGATCCTTATTCCAGAAGCAGAGAGAGAGGATTGCTGAGACCTACAAAGAGAGTTGCTAGGGCAGGAAGATGAATCTTAGTGCACTGATAGAGAACTCGTCGGAGATATTATCCTCTGTCTCGCTCTGTCTTTCTCTATGTCTCTGCACCTCTCTCTCTGTCTCTCTCCCTGTCTGTATGTGTGTACACGCATGCTCAGATGGTGTGTGCATGTGTGCAAAGCGCAAAGGAGGACCACGGGAGCCCACTCTATCATTCCCTACTTCCGTGAGACAGTGTCTCCCTAAACCTAAAGCTGGGCTGCTTGTCAGCAAGCCCTGGAGATCCTCCTGTCTCTTCCAGCCACAGTGCCCATGTGTTGTAACCATGCAACCCGTTACCCTGGCTTTCCACATGAGACTTGGGGATTAGAACTCAGGTCGTTATGCTGCCCACCAAGGTCTTTTACCTGTTCAGCCATCTCATTAGGTCTCCTTTTGTGTGTGCGTGTATGTGTGTGTATGTGTGTGTGTGTGTGTGTGTGTGTGTGAGAGAGAGAGAGAGAGAGCGAGAGAGCGCATGTGTGTGTGTATGTGTGTTTGTGTGTATGTGTGTGTGTGTGTGTGTGTGTATGTGTGTGTGTGTGTGAGAGAGAGCATGTGTGTGTGTGTGTGTGAGAGAGAGAGAGCATGTGTGTGTATGTGTGTGTGTGAGAGAGAGAGAGAGAGAGAGCATGTGTGTGTGTATGTGTGTTTGTGTGTATGTGTGTGTGTGAGAGAGAGAGAGCATGTGTGTGTGTGAGAGAGAGAGCATGTGTGTGTGTGTGTGTATATGTATGAGAGAGAGAGAAAGAAAGAGAGCATGTGTGTGTGTATGTGTGTTTGTGTGTATATGTGTGTGTGTGAGAGAGAGCATGTGTGTGTATGTGTGTGTGTATGTGTGTGAGAGAGAGAGCGTGTATGTGTGTGTGTGTGTGTGTGTGTGTGTGAAAAATTGCAGCAAGCCTTCCTGTGGCAGTATCCCCTGCCCCCAGCCTTCCAGGAGAACTGCTTGAAGTGCTTTTGTAGGCATCGTTAGGGTTTTTTGTTTGTTTCTTTTGTTTTTTGTTTTGTTTTTGTTTTGTTTTGTGGGGCAGGGGGAAGAACATAGGTGGTCCTCTGTATCCATGGGTTTAGCCAAAGAAACTCGAGGAATAAAAAACAAAAACAAAACAAGCAAACAAAAAACCAACAAAAAACCAACCAACCAACCAACCAACAAAGCAACAAAAATCTGCTGCTGCTAAATGGGCACAGGCCGTGCTCTCATCATTAGCCCTGATCCAGGCCCAATAACAACTGCTTACACAGGAGTATCTGTCACCCGGTATGACATTATATTCAACTGAGCCTGACTGAAAGTGTCCAGGAGGACTGTGCTGGTTTCAGGCAAGCACGACATGTGCTTGCTTGAATTGTCCTTCTGGACTCCAAGCAGTGGCTGCAGGTATCAGAGATCACCGTGGGCAATATTGTAGGCATCTCAGACGATTAGATACTGTTACCCTGTGCTTGGTATGGCTCCTCCTCCTCTTTCTAGCCTTATAAGTTCTATGTTGTTACTAAGTTACCGATGAGGAAACCGAGGCACACAAAGAGAAGCTAAGGAAATGGCTGACAGCCACACCCTAGCTACAAAGTCAGCAGCTGAGATTCAAGGCCAGAGAATCTGGCTCCAGAGCCTCAGTATTAAGCACAACAATGCTCTTGCCCGGCTGCATCAGACTGCTAACATCACAAAGCTGTCATACTGTGCAACTGAATCTTACACCCTACACAAAGGAGCTCACCTATACCTAGTTTTCTCAACCTTGCTTTTTTTTTTTTTTTTTTAAAGTTACTTTATTATGGTGCTAGGGATTGATTCCAGGTTCCCATCAATGCTTGACAGATTATTCAAGGAAACACCACCATCATCATCATCATCATTGCTGAAGCTGTTTTTTCTTCTGTGTATAGCCATGGTTGGCCTGGGAACCCAATATGTAGACCAGGCTAACCCTTGAACTCACAGAAACTCACCAGTTTCTGCCTCCAGAGAGCTGGAATGAAATTCTGCACTAGGATGTCTGGCACAAAACTATTCCTTTAACAAATTACATGTTTTTCTGTCATAGGAATGTAACTCATTCATAAATCTCCCAGTGACTACCGACTCCTCCATTCTTATTATTCTGTTTATGTTTTCTGCCTCTTCTGAGGTCAATTTTGTACTTTGCATGTTTTCTAGAAAGTACCTCATTTCCTCACCCACTCCCCATTTCTCATTTTAAAAATTCTGCTCTTGATTTTCTTATCTATCACATTCTGCCTGATCAAAACAAAAGCAGAAGCCAACCCCACAGGAACTGCATAAAAGTTAAACGTAAACTCTTTTTGGTGGTTCCCCTTTCAGCGTACTGTGCATCCATACCTCGGTCTGTTTTTCCTGTTTGGTGTTTATTAAGCCTTAATTTTTTGAATAAAAATAGTTTATAGTCTACTTTTTCTATCTGTAGTTCCACCATAATTTAGTTCTATGTGTAGATTTAAATAAATTTCACGCTCGCTCTTAGAGCATAGTATCAGATATAGATGTGGCCCTCAATTGCACTTTGTGTGTGTACTCTTTCTCTATTGAGAGAATTCCCAGGCAGAGGGTGTGAGTGTTGGCCATTCCAAGCCATAGGCTCAGCCTCCTGCCGCTCTGCTTCCGGCATGGACGTGGTAGACTGCCCTCTTGTGGCCGGCACTGTAACTGCGTGTGCACAGCCTGTTGGCTGGCACAGTTGGAACAGCACTTGGTAGTCAGATTCTTTTTTGTAGCATGGTTCTTTCTCTTTATACTGATGTTGCTTATTTGTGTCCAGAGGTCTTCACACACTAAACCTCAGAAAAGGTTCTGTGTTGACATTTCCGTTTGAGAAGCATGCATTTTGGACTGGACAAGGGCTGGGATTATTTTCCTGTAAGGTCTCTGTCATGCGCTTGTTTATGCAAAATTCACCTGTTGCTGCTCCTCACCTCCCTTCACAGGACACTCTGGAAAATTTCTCGGCAAATTAATTCTCATTGGGTGTTAACCTCTCATGTGATGTCAGCCTATGGAGAGAGAGCTTTTCTGAATGTATTCATGAGGGATAGCTGGGCCCAGGCTAGCACACTCACACACTCTCAGGCACTGATACAGAGCTTCTCTACATAAGAAATAAGATGGCTGAGGGGTCCCAGACACAGTATGAGCCAACCTGAGCTGGTTTCCCTGTCCTGATTCTGGTTCAAGCCAGCAAGCTGTGCCACTTGCCTAGCACATGCTGTCAGCCTGCCAGTTGCCATTCATAGCAAAATCTTGTCTCCTTTCACCAACCCTATCTCCAGGACCTTGTTCCCTCTTGGGTTTAGGCTACCCAGGGCCTCACCTGGACTTCAGCTGGGCTCCATAGGCCTTATGGGATCTTGTTGCTTTGTCTTCCTGTCTGCAGCTGGAGATGCTGTTCTAAGTCATTGTTTCCTTAAAGCCAGGGCAATGCCTAGAACGGTTAGGAGGAAGTTCATGGCATGAACAGAGCGGGTGATGGTTTCTTCTCCTTTGGCCCTTGTGATCTTCTTTGCTTTGGAGAGCGTGAAGAACATGTCCCTCTGTGCTGTCTGAGTCCAGCAGTCTGAAGCATGACATTGGACTCAGCTTCTCTGGAGAAATGTTCCCACATTGTCCTTGCTTCCCGGATGTGTGCTTCCTGTAATTTCACCCCTTCTTTTACATTGAATTAGCCTCTGGAGGTGGTGCTTTAAACTCTTACACATTGCGAGTCATATTAGAGATAAAACTTCATCAGAGCTGGTGTGGCAGTCCTTTGAGTGCAGTAGAGGAGCAGCGTTTCTCCGACTTACTGTTCTGAGTCCTTTGTCCTTGCCTCTTGTGGTGGTCTGAACAAAAATGCCCATCAGACATTCACAGGGAGTGGCAGTTAGAGGTGTGGCCTTGTTGGAGTGGGTGTGGCCCTTTTGGAGGAAGTGTGTCACTGCAGGTGGGCTTGAGGTTTCGAAAGCTTGGGCCAGGCCTAGTAGCTTACTCTCTCTTCCTGTTGCTTGCCAATCCAGGTGTGGAACTCTCCGCTCCGTCTCCAGCACATGTCTGTTTTCATGTCACCGTGCTTCCCACCATGACTGATAATGGACTCAACCTCTGAACCTGTAAGGCAGCTCCAATGAAATGTGTCCCTTTGTAAAAGATGCCATGGTCATGGTGTCTCTTCACAGCAATAGAAACTCCAACTAAGACCTCTGTCATCCTCTACGTTCCTTCGTAATCCAAGATAATTGTTAAAATTCTCACATTAAAACCTTCCTCCAGAGAAGAAACAGGAACGATAGAAGGACCAAATGAACTTTCTTGGTTATTTATCTTCTTAGACAATAGAATTCTCATAGTCAACCCCCCAAATGTCAGTATCTGTCTCCTTAGCTACAGCTTAGTGTTATAGATATGCCCAGCTACAACATAAGCTGAGAAATACATTTACCACCTCAGCTTAAACAGTTCTGCTGGAGCTGTCGCTCAGTTGATAAGAGTGCTAGCCTTGATGCAGGAAGCCCAGGGTATGAAGCCCAGAACTGAACAAACAACCTGTGGCCATGCCTGTCCATTATGAGAGATAGAGGCAGGGGGATCAGAAGCTTAAGAGCACCATCAGCTACATGGTGAGTTCAGTACCAGCCTGGAATACATGTGACTGTGTCTCAGAACAAAACAAAAAATTTGCATGCTTGCTGTTATCTATTATGTTTCAATGTAGTCAAGAGTGCCACACATAAACGTTTTGCGTCTAAGCCTAAAAGGAAACCAACTGAAGTAGGCTGTGTCTGGGGAGGAAGATTACTGTGTGCTGGAAGTTCTCACAGTTGTGTCTTGTGCTCTATAGAGCAGAGGTGGAAGTTGATGGGAGAGTTAACTTGCCCCCGCACCAATAAAGGAGCAGGCAGCTCTGCACACAGAGCTTGAAAGAAACTCAGAAGAGGAAGCATAGTCTTGCATTCACAGAAACTCTCGATAGCCCTGAGTATGGACAGACTGAGGGTGGGATGACTAGGCTGGGTTCTGGATACTCTTGGCTTCTTTATGTTTTCCATTTACTCTGAAAACAGGGAAAGGAATTCAATTGTAGAACATTTGCCTAGCTGTTTTAAGGTGTTCACTTGGAATCCCACCACTAGGGAAAAAACTCTAGAGATTGACTTTTAAAAATGTCTCAGTATTCTGTGATCATCCAGAAGAGCTTGGAGTCCATCAGAACAGAGCAGAGGCAACAGGAAGCAGATTCTCAAAGAGGAGCTGAGAGTTCACATCTCTATCAGCCAATGAACAATGAACAATGAACCAATGAACAAAGCGAACAGAGCCTGCAGCGGGCATGGTGCAAGGCTTTTGAAATCTCAAAACCTGCCCCGTGACACACCTCCTTCAAGAAGCCACGCCCCCAATCCTTCCCAAACTGGGGACCAGGTACTCAAACATATGAGTCTATGGGAGCCATTCTAATTCAAATCACTATGTTTGGTAACTCCATTCAAATTCCATTTGTATATGTACATATTCTAAGAAGCCTCTAGCATTGGAGATGGGGAGGTTTGGAAGGACTTGGGTAAGGGGAAGAATAGGATCAAAATATTGTATGAAAAATTTAAAAATGATGAAAATGTAATAAAGTTTTATTACTTTATCTATTTCTTTATAGTGTGTGTGCGTGTGTGTGTGTGTGTGTGTGTGTGTGTGTGTGTGTGTCTGGGCCACAGTGCACACATGGAGCTCTGAGAACAACATGTGGGAGTTAGTCTTTCTCTTCTATCATATGGCCCTTTTATGTGATGTAGGTCCAAGGAGTTCATCAATCTTGGTAGCAGGTGTTTTTACTCACTGGAGGATCTTGGTGGCCCAGTGGGAACCTTTATTGCCCTCATTTGTAGATGGGAAAGCAGAGCGTATGACCACAGTAGGTTATTAGGGTGATATATTTTTAATCAAGTTATTTGGAGACAAATTCTTGTTATAGCATCCACAATGGCTCTGAAAGTTGAGACGTTCCTATGTTGTCCTCCCAAGTGCTAGGATTCCAGGCGTGGGCTGCCATGGCCAGGATGACAAGTGTAAACTGTGGAGGTCCTGAACCTGTTTTCCATACAAGAATAGTATGTAAATCATCAAATCAAGTAAGCATGGGGTATGAACACACTTGTATCTGGGAGAGCTGGCGCCCTTGGTCATAACTTGATGAAAAGTGGCGTAAGTCTCTTTGCTCTAGAGCACATGCTGGGACATACCCATTGGAGAGTCTGCAAGGAAAGGGCAAATGGGGGTCGGGGATGAGGGTGAGGTGGGGGAAGGGGACTTGGCTTCTAAATTGTAGTCTACTCCTCGGCTGGTATGGGAAGCCCTTGCAAGTCAGGTATATGTTTTCGTGGATTTTTTTCACCTTTAGATGTGGAACAGAGGGATGTGGGACCTTGCTCATGGTAGCAACTCAGTTTTTCCAAAGAAAAATCTTGGTGGGCACTGTTGGCCTCAGCGATGATGTCGAATGGATGTAGGTATTCCCCCAGGGGGTGGTGCTAGGGCAGATAGAAGGAGGTGGACCTACATCCTCTGTCTGTACCCACTCTAGTTCTTGCTCTAGGGTCTACTTTTCAGAGAGTGACTCCCGCTTGTCTGATTAGGCAGACATCTTGTTTTATGCGTCTCCTGTACACTGATGTTGGGCACAATTTCATGTATGTGTGTTCTTGTGTGTGCAAGTACACATACATATGTGTGCTTCTGCATGTGTAGACCAGAGGACAACTTTGAGTGTCATTCCTTCCCTGCTATCTGCCTCTTCTACATTTTAATATTCACCAGTCTTTCTTGCTAGCCTCAAAATTAGTGAGTAGACTAGACTAGGCTGGCTGGCCGGGGAACTCCAGGCATCTTCTGCTCTCCAATTCCCAAGGGTTTGCATTATAAGCAAAAGTACCCACCCATGGTTTTGTTATTTTTAAAAGTGGGTATTGGTGAATTCAGGTTCTCCTGCTTGCAAAGCAGGCACCTTGATGAGCGAGATATTTGCTCAGTTCCCAAAGTTCTGGATGATAGGCACCCCAGTCCTGGCCCTGGCCCTGACTACAATAGGTAACCTGTATGCCTATGCTTGGCCCTGTGACATCAGGAGTGAATAAGAAGCATTAATTCAATCAGTGTGAGGGAGTAATGGTGACGACCAACCCCTTTCCAAGAGTCTTGAGTGGAGCCATAGTAAGCCACCTGTGAGGGCCTCACGTGCCCTACCAGGTAGGAAAAGGGCAACTCTGGGTAGAGGCAGAGCTGCCAAGAGCAGCTGTGCTGAAACATGCTCCCCCTGCACCTTGAAAAATCACTGCAGGGCAAAGAGCTTTATTTATTCCTCATTATTTTTATGTGACTAATAAATTACAAATAATTCTGGTGCATCTTCCTAATAGCAATTAGAATAAACAATAGGAATCATTTCAGCTGCGTGACAATTAAGGTTCTAATGACTGAAATGGAGGTCTGTTGATGGGGATTTGGACAATTCATTAGTTGGAAGCCTAAGCACTTAAAACACAACTAATGAAGTATTTAGCTAAATTATTCAAAACAAAACAAAACAAAAAAAATTAGACGGGAGGGACAGATGCTACAAAGAGGCCATATTCTTCACACTGGAGGGAAAACGTGTCGGGAGGAACCTTCTTAAAGGATGTGAACAGAGTAGGCGAGCCTTTTGCAAGCTTAGCTCTGCTATAAACCTAACCATTTCAGCTCTGTGAATACCACCACATCTTCACACACGGGCGGCTACTCCTACTTAAGTAGAGCTATTCCAGAAAGTTTCTCGTCTTTTGTACCAGCCTCCTCTCACGGAGCTCAATACCATGTTGCTATCCGTATCGCTTTATTGCTCATAGAGTTATTTGCATTATTTGCAAATTTAGTTTGCTCTCTCTTATTAAGTTGTGTTCATGTGTGCATGCCGTGGATGTACACATGAGTGTGGGCGATCACAGGGACCAGAGTTCTGTCCTTCCTTCTTCCCTCCCTCCTTCCCTCCCTTCCTACCTTCCTTTTCTTTCCCAAGAAGGCATTCACAAGCCCCTCCCTCTTTTCTTTCTTTGTTTCATTCTTTCTTTCTTTGGCCTGGTGCTCCCTGATAAGACTGGGTTGGCTTCCCAGGGAGATCTACCTGTCTCTGGCTCCTGTGGCACTGGGGTTAGGACCACCTCAACATCCGGCTTTTTCCATGGCCTCAACCTCAGTCCTCATTGTTACATGACAAGCTTTCTGGGCTGTGGCCCCGCCCCTGCTGAGGCCAGTTTGAACAGAGCTGCTTTGAGCACTGCAGAGACTTGTGGACAAGTGATGCCAACACTCTTCTAGAAGTGGAATTCCTGCTCTGCTCCGCTGAGTGCGGCGTGTTGACTTTCATCCGAAGCCGATTTATTTTTAAAAATTTATTTTCGTTTGTGCATCATCACTTTGCAACTGCGCTTCTCTGAAATCAAACTTTATCTGCTGGGCAAGAATCACAAGGCTGATTTAGTTTCTTTGTGATCAGCTCTTCACATCTCATTTTAATTAAGGAAAAAGAGATAAATGTGGGCGTGTCCTACCATCGAAATGTGTGTGTGTGTGTGTGTGTGTGTGTGTGTGTGTGTGTGTGTGTGGTAGTGATGTGAGATTTAAAATATACAAGATGGTGTATAACCCAG
The DNA here is from genome assembly GCA_028551405.1 of Uromys caudimaculatus. NCBI lineage: Eukaryota > Metazoa > Chordata > Mammalia > Rodentia > Muridae > Uromys > Uromys caudimaculatus. Next base: position 121,286,076 of record CM052703.1, on the reverse strand, counting down.
TAAATGATAATGAGAAGGCAAAAATGAGCTATGAATTGATGGGGAGTGGGTTTTTGGTTGAGCGATCTTGCAGTAACATTCTTTCCTTCCCCCACCCAGACACTCCATTCTGGATAGGCACCTAGCAGGCAGCCGCCTCTGGCTTCTTTGCTGAGCAGCGCCACCTAGCGTCGGCCGTTCCTAGTACTGGTTTTCTCAGACCCTCAGCGCTTGCCAGACACTGGGGATGTCTCCCTGGATGCTTGATTCTCCTCACGCACAGTACCTGACCCATTTGGAGAGGGCTCCGACTGTCCTATGGTTGGCTTCTAAGTCCTTGACTACATCTAAAAACGGCCTACATGGCCCTGCCTATACCGAGGTGGAAGACTGTTTTTTAAAATCTTCAGAGGGAGAATTGATAGTTGCCAAGAACCTCTTCCTCTTAGAATGAGTAACTAGGTGGAGTGGCTTTCTGTGTTTAATTACTGAGCACATCCGCGAGACAGAGATCTAGACCTATTTTATAAGTAGAAGGGAGTTTCTGAGAAATTAAGCATGTTGGTCCAGGACACACAGGCAATTCTGTAAAATCTCAGATCTCAATTGGAACCCTTGATAAAGATGGGGCATTGCCTTTAGTAGTGCCAAGGGCCCTGACCCTAAGCTCATTTTCCCTCTCCACCTCCACACCTGCTCTCCTGGGATCCTTTTAAGCTGTCATACTTCTTGTTTTAAATGCCCACCGGGAAGGAACCCCGGTGTGACCCCTTTAGACAGAGGGCCCACCTAATCACAGCCAGGCACTTCCTCCGTCTCCATCCGTGACTGGCAGCTTTTTCTTAAGGGAAAATGATTAGAGAACTTGAGTTGAATAACCCCTCTGAAAGGCTCTTACAGTGAAGGAGAAACATTAAAATGTAGGCCAGGAAGGGTCCTTGGTGCTCACTTAATTATGGAATTGTGGATTACTGGTGGTTCAGGCAGAGTGTTGAAAGGATGCACCCAGCATGGCTTAGAGCAGTGTACTGGCTGGTTTTGTGTGTCACCTTGACACAAGCTGGAGTTATCACTAGGAAGGAGCTTCAGTTGAGAAAATGTCTCCATGAGATCCAGGTGTAAGGCATTTTCTCAATTAGTGATCAGGGGTGGAGGGCCTCTTGTGGGTGGTACCATCCTTGGGCTTGTAGTCTTGGGTTCTATAAGAAAGCAAGCTGAGCAAGCCAGGGGAAGCAAGCCAGTAAGGAACATCCCTCCATGGCCTCTGCATCAGCTCCTGCTTCCTGACCTGCTTGAGTTCCAGTCCTGACTTCCTTTGGTGATGAACAGCAGCATAGAAGTGTAAGCTGAATAAACCCTTTCCTCCCAACTTGCTTCTTGGTCATGATGTTTGTGAAGGAATAGAAACCCTGACTAAGACAAATTGGTACCAGCATAGTGGTATATTCCTGTGACAATTTGACCATGTTTTGGGGAGGACTGTGGAAGAACTTTGGAACTTTGAGCTAGAAGAACCATTTGGTGTTAAGAGCTCTGTGGAATGTTGTGTAGGAGCTTGGAAGATAACGTTGAGAACAGTGCAGAAGATGAAGGCCTGGCTTGTGAAATTTCAGAGGGAAGATTAAAGACTCTTATCAGAGCTGTTGCTATTTTGATTGTGAAGATTCTGTGGTTTTGGTGAGCTGGGGCTGAAGAATCAGCTGTGATTAACAAGATACCAGAACTACTAAAGCGAAAACTTTGCATTACTGGGACTATTGATGTTGGTTAGCTGGAGCTAAGAAGTTAGCTGTGATTAAGAAGAGACCAGCATCATTGAGGTGAAATCTTCTGAGAAGTGTTTTCTGAGAGCACAGAGGTTATGTTCCAGAGATAGCCAGGGTTGTACCTTGTGCGGTGACTGGACTTGGTAATGTGTAAGAGTCACCCAGGTGGTAATGGTTTTGAAGGCAGGAAGGGGTCATGAAGAGCAGCTGAGGCTCGGCACTGTGAGAGGCCGAGGAAGGCCATTGGTGAAGGTGCAGCCTCAGTTGCAATTGATGGCCCAGGACTGAAGGGCTCATGCAAAGGAGTTGAGGCTTGGCACCATGAAGAGAGCCTATGAGAGGCTATTGGTGAAGCCTAGTTACAGTGGAAGACAGCAGTGTTTTGGAGATGCCACTACCATGAGATGACCACCAAGAACAGCAGCAGCAGTGGAGTACAGGCATCTGGAGCGTAGAAGACAAGGTGTGTGCTACAAAGGGCAAGGCTGGAGAAGTGACTCAAGCCCTTGGAGGAATCCAGAAGATCATGAGTGGATCCCAGACATTGGACGGTTGGATTTTGATTTTGCTTTTGATTGTGCCCTGTTATTTTTCCCTTTTGAAGAAAGAAGGTATTTTAGTGGAGCCCACAGTTAAGGAGACTTAGAATTTTTAAAAGACCTTGAATTTTAAAAGATATTGGATATTTTAAAGGGATTGAACTTTTAATATGCAAGACTGTGGGACTTTTAAAGTTATTTAGATCTTGGGAATGAGCAAGAAAGTAAGGGTCGAGGCTTAATCGTGATGTGTGTGTCAAGTTGACAAGGGGTCAATTGTACTGGCTGGTTTTGTGTCAACGTAACACAAGCTGGAGTTATCACTGAGGAAGGAGCTTTAGTTGAGAAAAATGCTTCCATGAGATGCAGCTGTAAGGCATTTCTCAATTAGTGATCAAGGGGAGAGGGTCCCTTGTGGGTGGTACCATCCCTGGGCTAGTAGTCTTGGGTTCTATAAGAAAGCAAGCTGAGCAAGCCAGGGGAAGCAAACTAGTAAGTAACATCCCTCCATGACCTCTGCATCAACTCCTGCTTCCTGACCTGCTTGAGTTCCAGTCCTGACTTCCTTTGGTGATGAACAGCAGTGTGGAAGTGTAAGCTCAATAAACCCTTTCCTCCTCAACTTGCTTCTTGGTCATGATGTTTGTGCAGGAATAGAAACCCTGACATAACAAGCAGACATCAGAGCCAGGGCAAAGTATTGTACTCTAACCTGTCCTGGGAACATCCTGTGTGGATGGGGCCATTCAGAATGTCAGGTACATAACCTGGCTTCGGGAGAGGGTTTAGTTTGAGGCTGGGAGGAGAGGAGAAAGTTATTCCCCTACAGAATAGAAATTTAAGGGAAGTAGCCACTTGATCAACAACCTTCTGGGTTAGCAGGTGAAGTTTTGATCAGTCACTAGAGGGAACCTATTCAGAGTTGCCTCGGGTGTTCCCAGATTCATGTAAGCCCTGATGTCTCAGAATGTGTCATTTAGAAATAGCATCTCTGCAAAGGTGATTAAGGCAAACTGAAAGTTATATCCCATACCTTAACTCAATATGGCTGGGGCCCTACTAAGCAAGAATAGTGTCAAGTCAGACAGGCATACAAGAGTATACTACGTTACCATGCCGGTAAACTTCCACAGCCAGGGCAGTCAGAGGCAGTCAGCAAAGCAGCAGAAGCCAGGATGTAGATATACTCTCACAGTGGGAGCCAATCCCAACTTATGTTGGTTGAAGGCTTCCAACTGCAGAAGCTTGAGGCTGACTCTGAGCACCAGGCTGAGGTGCGTCCCTACCACAACCCCAGAAAGCAAATTTGTACTCCTTGGATGCACCAAGTTGAGTGGGAAAGGACCAACTCTGGTGGGAAGGGCTTTGAAATGGCTGTGCTACTTCTAGTCAATGAGGGACTGTGTGATGCATCTGCTAAAAGTCTAAACTTTTTTCATCTAGATTTTTCTTTCTGGAAATGGCTGTGTAACTGAACTGTAGAGTCAGGGTCCTCATACTGCTCAAGTGGAAGAGATGGTAGCCTATGTTTACAGAGCCAGGATGGAGAATCAAGAAGTAAGAAGACATAGGATCAATGTGGCAGCCTGTCTTTCCTCAGGAGCTGCTCAGGTCCCACCCCTCTCAGACAATTGACCTTTAAAACTCAGGACTTGAGTGACACTCTGAATCCACCTCCCCCTGACAATCTTTGGAGGCAAAGGGAAGGAGATGGATGCACTTGTGAAGACAGGATACTGATATGTGCCTTTAAAACCATGATGATTCTAGAAAAGTCCTTTAGGCCAATGTCTCTCATACTTCTCTGGAGTTCCTTCCATGTGCCTAGTGGAGCTTGTAGCCATATGGTTTGTTTTTTTAGTATTTAGGGACAACTGGCTTGGAAAGAATTTCTATACCAATACAGACATGTTAATTTATGAGCTCAAGTATCTACTAAGAGGGTGAAGAGCACAGGCTGCTTCCCTGGGTATGACCAGTCTAATTACAACCATGCTGCATAGTAGGGCCCAGCCACACCATAGATCTCCCTCTTTGTCAGTGGAATGCCTGTTTTCATATGAATCTCAGGTAAAACTCCTCAGAGACATTTTACTCAGAAGTTCCTTGTTTTATATTTAGTAAGTAGGAACACAGAACTCTGTGAAATTGCAATTTCAAAACATAAAATTTCCAGTTAAAAAATACCCAACACATTTCAAGGACCTTACACACACAAGTGATTTGGGGTTAGACACAGATTTCCTTGGGTGTCTTGTGTCTTATCAATGACTCTCCTGGTAAGTCCCCTATGTAAGTGTCCTAACATAAACAGGTTGCTGGTGTTTGGTTAATGGTCAAAGTTCTGGCTCCTTTCTCATGGGATTTATAACATTCACGATGCAAGGAGTAGCCACTCATGCTTGTAGATCTAAAACTTCTTGGTGTCAGGTGGCTTCTCCTACCTAGAAGGTTCAAGGCAAGCTATACAGATGACAGCAGAGCCATGCTTTCAGGAAATGGAAGTGGGGAGAGCAGAGCAGCCTGTGTGGGTTGCAGTTTAAATGTGGTCCAGTCTCTGAGACAAGATTTTCATTATCCTGAGCTATTTCCTTGGTTTTTATTTTTCTCCCCCAAGAGTTAGTGTTTGGGGACTTATCATCTTTGAATGGAAATTAAATTTTCTTTAAAAATAATTTGTTCTTAAGAAACATTCATGCCATTTGGCTCTGAAGAATGTCCTCACAATAGAAGTGGTTTGAACTGGTGTCCTCAGCAGATTGGCGGACAAGGAGGAGTTGGGGTTCTCTGTCTGGAGTGTTTCTAACTCTCCCTCTGCCCACACATCCATACACACAAGTTGTCATGGAATACCTGGGTTTGCCAAATACCAAGAAGAGAGAAAGTAGCTGGAATTGGTTGAGGTGCTTGCCTGTAGTCCTGGCACTTGGGATGCGGAGGGAGAGTAGTAAGTTCCATACCAGCATGGGCTACATAGTGAGACCTGGTCTCAAAAACAAACACAAAAACAATAACAAAAGCAAGCAAACATTCAAAAAAAAAACAAAACAAAACAAAAGGAGAGGACAAAGGCAAGCTAGTCATACCCAGAGAGTCCACTGTGGCTAACCATGATGGTTAACATTGTCAACTGGATTTTGGTATTATGGTCAACATGCCCCGTTCTTTTATTTGAACCTATAACCAGAAGTAGGGCTTGTTGCCCAGCCTACAGACTATACTGTACATGAAGGACGGGGCCAGCCTGTGCCTTTGCTGGGTGTGATCCAGAGAGAGGCATAGAGAGCCTGGTGAGTCAGTGAGAGTTGGCTAGACTAAACCGTAGACGTGTCACTAGGAGACATGCTGCAGCTTCTTGGGTAAGAATGACTGTCATAGATTGTATCTTTCGGGCAAAATGTACTTGATGAACTACAGATTGTATTTTCCAGGCCTTGATGACTAATGCTTGCAGCTGCCGATCTCTGGGGACAGCTCCTACTGGAACAGACACCCCCAGATTTCCTTAACTTAAATTTAGTCATGTATTCCCTGGAACTCGATGTTTTATTTCCCCCTCCCCTTTTCTTGGATGTGTTTTGTTCAGAGATCTGTGTGATGTGCATTCTCGAAATTTTTTTTTTTTTTTATTGTGCATTTAAAGCAAAGTGAGCCAGTTTCTGCTCAGATTTTAAGCAAATGTCTTTTTCTGGTCAAAATGACAAAAGGCCCTAAAAGACAGCTCTTTGATCAGCACCGTCAACTATTGGATGATACTTTTGTTCGCCACCAGTGCAGCTTGCAGAACGTTTATTTGGCAATTGGAAAAAGGTCACCATTTTAAGGCAGTTCAGAAACCAAATGTTCCTGTAATATGGCACATTTCACACAATGCACCCCTTGGCTTGGAATGGCTGCTTTGGAATCTGTGCTTTTGACAAGCTTGAGCTTTCTTAGCTGCATCAGTGTGTGTGTGTGTGTGTGTGTGTGTCTGTGTGTGTGTGTGTGTGTGTGTGTGTGTGTGCATATTTGCTTACCTGGGGTCAGCTACAGAGTCTTTGGTTACAGACCTACTCATGGCACAAGCTGAACTCCCCACAGTAAGAACATTTATACCCTGAGGTGATTGCTTGAAATCAGGGAAGAGGCTCTTGGGCAGAATCTCCAAGCTAGGTGTAACATATGTAGAGACAGAACCGTGTGTGCAGAGAAGCTTGAATCAGGTTTTTTGTTTTTTCCCCTACCCAATCCTTCGTTTTAAGCAGCATTTGTATAAGCCCTCCTCAAGTAGAAAACCCTCTTTAATTAGCTCCTGCAGACTATGTCTCTTTACTGCCACCTGTCGTTCAGGAGAAGATTAGTACAGGACAGGGTGTGAGGAGAGGAGAGAAAATTTTTGTCAGGCATTCAGCTCCCTATCCTAAAGATACCTCCGCAAAGCCTGTCCAGCCAAGCTTACCCACAGCCAGCAGAGAGAGCAGAAAGATGATTTTACTTTGCCTTGACCTAGAGCAAACTATATATTTGGAAGCTGAGATTATTCATTTGGAGTTGCAAAAGAGCACATTCCTCATCCATTCTAATAGAAGCAGTCTCTTAGAGGTGTCCATTGCATTTTCAAATGAAATGAAGGATGAGTCCTGTAAGTAAAAAGTATTCTGAGGACCAGAATTCTGCTAAACATCAGGACAACATTTAATATGCTAATTACAAATTGAAAGAAGGAGTTGAAACTAATTGCAGCTTTGGGTGGAAGTCCTAGTCATTTCAAGTTAACCCAAATGGCCCAGTGTATACATGATATTTATTTTTGCTTCTCTTGGGTGTAGTAAATGTGTCTGAGTTTGTGCATTAAACCTCAGTTTGGGTTTGTTTGGCTAACATCTGTTAGGATTGGGGTCTTGTTCTTAATTGGTACCATCTGGAAAGGAAGAAGAGCATAGAGAGGAAAAGCATCATATATTTGTTAAGGGGTGTGTGTGTGTGTGTGTGTGTGTGTGTGTGTGTGTGTGCTCGTGTATGTGTGTGTGTGTTGTATAGGCACCCATGCTTCTTTGATGCTTATTTCTTTATTTAAAACTAAAGTTTTAGAGTGTAACAACATGATTGAACAATAATTCGGATCTGAAATTCCCATCATCTGAGGTACCCACGGTGTGTGCCTGTATGTGCCCGTGTTTAGGAGGATGTCTACTTTTCTTTCTGAGTGTCTTTTTTTTCCCAGCCCTGCCCCCTACCTCTTACTCTGAGGGGAATTTCTCCCACTCTGCCTCTGGTTGCCACAGCTGCAGGGGGTCCTTCCTGCTCATGTGTTCGCTGACACATGGAAGCCTTCCCTCACTCAAAGCATAACGCCACAGGGCATATTAGTATTTCTGAGCATTTCATCCTTCTTTATGTAATTTGAAAGCTCATTAATAAGCAACTGTTTTGCATGATTAAAAAATAGGAACGGGGTGTTAGAATCAAAGTGAAAATCTTAAAAGGAGCTCGTGTCTTCTGGACCTCTCTTTATTTTGACTCTGGTGACAAGGAGTTGTGTGTGTGTGTGTGTGTGTGTGTGTGTGTGTGTGTGTGTGTAATCTCTGTGTCCCACTTGCCAACTCAACTAAACCTCTTCAGGAACAGGAGAGCTCCAGAGATGCTTTTGACTCATTTCCAGATACTTTCTGCCCTAGGAGGGTTTCTTGTAGTACTCTGTTGTGCTAATGTTTCTTGGGGATACATGAACACATCTGTTCATCCCAGACAGGACACCAATGATAACTCCAAATTATTCTAAGTCCACCTGGATAAACCAGTAATCATATTAGGATTACTTACAGGAGTGTGGGTAAGGGAGGGTTCAGCTACCAGAGCATGGTTGCCTCAAAGATAGGTAGTCTCCTCACCACAAAGCCTACTCCACCATGGGTGACAACTCATAGAATGTGCATCCTTTGAGCTCCTTGGAGGACTGTCAAACACCTTGGTAGGTCAGAGGATCTCTTGTACTCAGCCTATGCTAGTGAGAGAATTATCTGTCTTCCCTGGAAATTGCTAATGCTTATACAACTTAGCAAGAAGCCTTGTGAATCTTGTAAGTTTCAAGAACTCCTTGAAACTTGTGAGTTGTTTACTTCCTGAGTATTCTTAAGTGCTTCTCTCCAGGATGGAATACTTCAATATGGAGGAAATCACTATGCAACATGCAATAATTTGGGTCCACTTGCCAGGAAGCTTACTTATGTGGAGGCTAAAATGTTTGCTTGCGTGGATATGGGTGTGTTGGGCTCTATGAGATTGGAGTTCTAGTCTATGGAAGTCTTTTACAGGGATGCAAGAATGTAGGGTGTAGTTTTAAATGCTACCACCTTTGCACAGGATTGGACAGTGCTCTAACCCCTCCCGGCTTCCCTTTTGCTCTACCAGCCTTTGCTCTGGGAAGTGGGCAGTGCTACCAGTTCTCACCCATGATCCTTGAATCTGAGGATAAAAAGACACACACACACACACACACACACACACACACACACACAGAGAGTTATTTTCTTTACAATTTGTCTTTTGGGCACAATTGCTGGATGTTACTATCTTCTGCGTGGAAAAGAGTGCCCTTACCAATTTATTATCTCTGTCTATTCATCAATGGTTAGTCTCATCTAGCCTCTGCCAAACATTCTTGGCCATCCCCCTGTAGTGGAAGCCACAGGCTCTAGCTCTCCCTGAGACCTTACATGGTTGTTGCATTCTTCTTACTCCAAAGTATGGCAGAAAAACTCCTCTTTCCTTCCTTGTGTCTGCTTTCCCCCTTTCTCCCCCACCATATCCCCCAACCCAGCATGGGACCCGAATGTCCCACCCATACCTTATGCCCAGCAATTGGCCTCTGACTTTCTTGACTGGCAAACCATGAACCAATTGGGGAACAGGATGTTAACCTCAGAACCTTCCCTTATGCAAGAGTATCTCGGAAGGGTCATCAGCGATATGTTGCCCTAGAGAATTTAGGTTGGAATATGAAAACATCCTTCAAAGTCAATTCCCTTGTGTGTTGAGAAAAGAGTACCATGTGAGGCTTTCAACGTGGACTCGAACTGTACAAGATGATAAGGTGATGCTTCAGTGTATGTTCATGTCTTATACTGCAAGTGACTTCATTTCAGGTTTCAAAAGAATGACCTGTAAGAGATGTGATTTATGGATTGACATTAGAATAGGGATGGAGACTCAGTCTCTCTCACAGAAAGTCCAGAGATCTTTAATGTCTTATACAGTGAAAGACATTTAATGACACTATTTTTCTAACTGCCATTCAGCTTCTTTGACAGACAGATGTGTGTTGGAAAACTGTCTATTCTACAGATTTTTTCTTATATTCCTAGGTTTAATGAGGGTGTTATATACTTATGGGATCAGGCTCTTACATTACTCAATGGGCCAATTACTACAGTATTTTGACAATTTTTTGGAGTTTACGTGATCTGATATCTAATGACATGACAAGGTTTATAAAAGTCTGGGTGGTTGTTGCAGTAGTTTCTCACTGTTCAGCAGATCCTCCAGCCATCAGGGGTAGGCTTCCCAGCTTCTGATGTTTAGTTGATGGCAGGTGCACAGCATGGCCTGTGCTGCCTTCAAGATGACCTGTCATGAGCATGGACAGCTAGGAGCAAAGTGGACTTGGACTCAGGGTGGCAGCAGCACTGTACTTACAGGTATAGTGGAAAAGAGCTACGTGCCGGAAGATGTCAGATGTCGGCTGAGATCCCAGAGATTCTGAAGGAAAACTTTAGTTCTATAACAATGAACTTGCATCTTGTGTGAAGAATGCATTTTCACATGCTTGCTCTCTCTAGTCTTTGAGCCAGGATGTATGCTGTGGCAGGGTATCTCTTTTGTCATCTGTGGCTGCGTACACCAGATGAGGTCTTCCAAGCTTTTGGGACTGTCCCATCTCTTTTTTCCACCTCACCTCAGGAATGCCGGGATGATGAAATCCACCACTGCATCGAGCTTCATGTACAATCTGGGGATGGGAACTCTGATCTTATGCCTGCGTGGTGAGCATTTTACAAACGCACGTTTACCTTGTGGGTGTGTAGACTATTCAGTGATTGAACTGCTTTTTAAGGTTATATCTTCTTAAGGTTCCAATCTCTGCTCCAAAATCATTTATTGGATGATTTTTTTTCCAGTTTGAGCACTAGTTACCACCATATAGTAGATGGAATGTTGAGACTATAGTAGTGTGGAACTTTAGAAGTTATGATGTTTTTGTAAAAATGTTATGGATTTTTTAAAATCAGTTAAAACTTCTGTTCATCTTGTTATAAGTTGCAAATAATAAAGCTTTTGAGCTCTAAATGATACCTGCTTAGGTATCAAATTCATATATAAATTCGTTTGATAATACAGTATTAATTTTTTTTCTACTTTTACTACACATTTTGGTTGCAGAAAATAGAGGAACTAAGCTGGAACTGACCTGGAAGTTTCCTTTCTGCTGATTAGGGTACACAGTGACAGATGGTGCTATGCTGGGGGAGAGTAAACATTGATGGGTTTACCTAGTGAAGGACCCTTCATGTTACAATAATGACCTGCTGGGCAAGATGTGTCCACTGGTACGATAATACATGAGTGTTTGTGCCTGGCCAACCACTTTCTGGTTGTATTTGAGTCCTGTTCCACAGGAAGTAATTCATTTCTGGAACTATAAACTGGTCAAAAGCCCATGACTTGAGAGGTTCAAGGTCCTAGTGGGGAACTGTCCTAGTCACAGTTTCTATTCCTGCACAAACATCATGACCAAGAAACAAGTTGGGGAGGAAAGGGTTTATTGAGCTTACACTTCCATGCTGCTGTTCATCACGAAAGGAAGTCAGGACTGGGACTCAAGCAGGTCAGGAAGCAGGAGCTGATACAGAGGCCATGGAGGGATGTCACTTACTAGTTTGCTTCTCCTGGCTTGCTCAGCCTGCTTTCTTATAGACCCCAAGACTACCAGCCCACAGATGGTACCAACCACAAGGGGCCCTCCCCCTTGATCACTAATTGAGAAAATGTCTTACCACTGGATCTCATGGAGGCATTTTCTCAACTGAAACTCCTTTCTCTGTGATAACTTCAGCTGGTGTCAAGTTGACACACAAAGCTAGCTAATACAGGAACCTACCATTGTGGTGCTAAATAAATATATCAAACTTCTTTCTAAATATGTCTGTTTTATCCATAGTTGAGTGCTGCTCTCAACATTGGTTAAAGAAGGTCTTTTCCCAGTGGGCAGTGGTGAATTCAGAGACTTGTAAATGACCAAAGTCCCAAGAAAAAGAGACAATAAGAATTCATTCCTAAATGGGGCATCTCTCTCAGCCTCTCCCCTCTATCAAAGCTTAGGCGGCGTCTGGGAAAGAGGGATGGAAAGAATGTAAGAGCTAGGGAAGAGTTCTCTGAGATGCTGTGTTCTTGGTGTGGCCACTGTACTGGTTAAGTCATAGCTGCTGTTGTGCTGCCATGGGTCTGCAGAGGATCAAGTCAGGCAGCATTCCATCATGAATTAGGAGGAACCCATGAGCTGCCCTACTCCAGAGAAGGAGCCAATGGTATTGATGGCTGCCATGAGAGGGATGTCAGTGCTTCTTTGGATATGTGACCAGTAGTGAGTTAGTTGCTCATGCTCTAGGGTATGGCACCAGGTTCACGCTCTAGTAGAGGGCCCCATACTCATGTTCTAGTGGGTGGCCCTGCACCCACACTCCAGTGGGTCACCACACCCGTGCTATGGTGGATGAGCCTCTACCCATGTGAGAATAGCAATGCTAATTTGACTCAATAAGTTATATTTAAAAGCAAGAAGAGGTCTTGGAATGTGAAGGAGACATATTGGGTGAAATCCAGGGAACGTGGGAGGGGGATATGAGAAAGATACAGTGGGGACGTGTAGGAAATTGTCCATGAATACATAAAGAATGTTAATATATATTTTTTCAATTCCTACTATAAATTTGTATAAAATGTAACTCATGGTATTTTGGAGAGTGTGTAGGTAGAAGCAAATGTTTTAACTTGATAATATCTTGTAATGACTTTTAGCTTGTACTTTTAAAAGATTCATTGTGGTAAGAGTGTTGTAAAACTTCACATCTCTGTCATCTTCTATTCAAAAATTCATGCAATATATCTTGGTCATGTTTTCCCCTTCTTCCGGTTCCTTCCAGATCCTCCCCACCTTCTGCCTCCTCCCTCACCCAGCTCATGTTCTTTTCTAACAAACACAAACAAAACAAGAAATACACACACACACACACACATACACACACATCCCACAAAATCAGAAGTCAAAATTAATAAGCAAAAGACCAATAAGACACAATAAGCTCAAATAAATAAAAACGAGACAAAAAGTGTACAAAACTTCCATTGACTTCATTTTGTCTTGACAGCTACCTGTGGGCAGGAGGCCTGTCCCAAAGGTGGGTACTCTGCCTAGTGGAACTCCATAAGAGGAAAATGATCTTTGTCAGCAGGTATCACCTGCAGATAGATTCATGGTTAGGAACTGAAGTCCATGTTTATTTCCTCATCTCAATACTGAGGCCCCAGCTGGCTTAAGCATGTGCAGGTCTTATGTGTGCTATAATTGTCTCTGTGTGTTCATATGTGTATCCGTTCTATTATGTTTCAAAGTCACTGTTCCCTTGGAGTCATTCTTCACCTTTGGCTCTTACAATCCTTCTGCATATTCTTCCATATGGGTTCCTGAGCCTTGAGAGGAGGGGTTTGTGGAAAACACCCCATTTAGGGATGTGTTCATTTGTAGGTCTGTGTTAATTCTCAGGGTATTAAGATAACCTCACACAGGAGAATACCTTGTAGCGTTTGTCTTCTTGTGGTTTTATTTACCTTAGTGCCCTCATGCTGTTGTGTTTGTTAAACTCTCCTTCCTTTTTTAAGGCTGCTGGCATTTCACTGGGTGCCCAACATACTTCATTTACCCATCAGTCCATGCAATGACAGATACTCATGTCACACTGTTGTCATTTGGAATCATTTGTTCTAGTTCTTCACAGTGATGTTTTCTAGAATCTCATAGTGGGATATAGCCACATGGCATTTGATTGGGTCCTGGTTACCCAAGAAACTATCTAGGAACTGGCTTCTCAGAACTTTCTCAAAAGGTGTTAGATAGAGTGGGGAAAAGTGGAGAAGTGTCAAGCACCCTACAAGTGGTTCTGAGCTTGGAGCCAGGTTCCTGCTCTGTTTCTTAACATTGTGGTTTTTTTTTTTTTTTTATAGCGAATCACCTTTATGGATGATTTCTCACAGTGTAACTAACAATTGCCACAGTCTTCCGGGTAGCCTCAGAAATCTGCTCCCGGCCACTTTGTAGTTCTTGAGATGGTAACAAAAGCCACTAGAGCCTTCTTCTCCTCCCATATCTGTTAGGTTTAATTTTTATACTTTCTAGATTAAGAACCCATAACTTGAATAAAACCAAAAAGCTCTTTAAAAGGTCTGAGCAGATCAAGCACTTGTCTAGCCTTGATGTGGAAATATGACTAATTTCTAATGAACAGACAGACCCTCTCAACTCTACCCGTCAGATCAATAAGACCTTGATTTCTGTAGAAGTATTTTCATTCATTGGTATCAGGTGAATGAAAATCATGATTGCTATAGATGAGACAAAGGCATTCGTGATGGTTTTTCCTCGTTGTCAATGTAACCATGCCTGGAATCTACTAAGAGGCAAGCCTCTGGCACGCTGAAGACCAGTGGCTCTCCAGGAATCTTCTAGGCCTTTGGTGACAAATTGGGACCACTGAGATATCTAGTTTCGAGCAGCTACTGGGTTCTCAGCCTCTTCACAGTACAGACAGCTACGATTGGACTACCCAGACCATTGTATAAGTAAATATAATAATTACATTTTAATATATAGTTATTCTATCAGCTCTGTACCTCTAAGGAACTTTGACTAATAGAACATTCAATTCAGTTCTGTTTGCAACTCAGAAAAATATGCTGATTCTCTTAACATGTGCTCAGTCATGGGAGGGAAAAGCGAAGAACAGCTTGTTGCTTCTGAGTTCCTGAGCCAGAGAGGATTACCATGAGAAACCACTGGTGACGGTGGCAGCAGAAAGAGCAGCAGCAGTGGAATCTATGGGGCTTTAGAGATGCCTGTGCACACCATCTGCATCATCTTATTTAATCCTTAAATAACTCTGAGGTCAGTGCTCTCATTATCTTTTTTTGCCATATAAGACAGCAGATAAAGGTCAAGAGTCTTTCACTTGTGTGCACTTGCACTGTGGAGAAGCAGTCAAACCAGTTTTTTTAATCCAAGCACTCTCCTCTAAGATACATGTCATAAGCTTCATGCTGTTTCTGCTGCTGCTGCTGCTGGTAGGCAGCCCTGACTGTGTGCTGAGTCCTCCCAAGTGCACCTTGGGAGATATGCCCTTACCATCTCCATTCAAAATGAAAGGGGTACAGAGTGAACTTAGTAATTTGACCAAGATTGCACAGGACATATCAAAGCCAATTTGAATTCTTTAATCTAGCGCCCCAGGAACCACTCAGGGACCTTGCTCACTTTCTCCTGGGAGCCATGAAGACTGTCAGTAGTTAAAATGCTAGGTGAGGAGATTTATTTTGAGAGATCTTATGAGTCTAGGTTGGACTCAAATTTAGAATCCTCCTGCTTCAGGGATTTATTAGGTGTATTGTGTTGCAAAAACTTGATAAAATCTCTTCTTTTATAAATTGTACCTGCTTAGGAGCTGGCCAGCAGTAAAGAAGGTGCCCTCTGGTATGGGTCAAGGGAGCTTGGATCCCAGGGCCTTTCACTTCCTAGGTCCTCTCTGGTCCTGTGAGGGGTCCTTGACCTGGCCTGTGTCTTTTGGAAAATGTTAGTTGTTAAATAAGCTTATTATTTTTTTTTAATGTGGAAAAGTATCTAGTATGCTTTGCCTTAAAGAGTCCCCTGTCCCCATTGTGTAAGTCAAAGTATTCCTATGGTCATTGTGGACCAGCAGCCTAAGTAGCACAGGAACTTGTTAAAGAGTAAATTACACTCTCCACTGCCCTCAGCAACTTTGGAAGCCGTCCTAAAAATAGGGATGTATAAAGCCACAGAGAAGACTGAACAGCTAGATCGACCAGGTCATTCTGCCATGCAAGGATCCATCTCATGGACAGTCTGGAATGTATTAATGGTATACCTATTCTCTCCCTTACAGGCCACCCTCAAATTACATAACTCTCAGGACCTCCACCTATGTCCACGTGTTTGTTTTCTTCTGCGTTGTGGATTTGTATATGCCTGTGTTTGTGGGGCATGCACACATATGTGAGGGTACATGGGGCTCAACTTTGGGGGCTGTTGCTCAGGATACCATCCATCTTGTATTTTGCAACAGGGTCATTCATTTGCCTGGAGCTTGCTAATTTGGTTAGATCTGCTGGTAAGGTATTCAGGTATCCCTAGGGCTCCTCCTGTATCTACCTCTCCAGGCTGGGATTACAAGCACACTCCGTCGTGCCTAGATTTTTAACATTGGTTCTGAGGATTGGACTCAGGCTATTATGGGTGCTTAGCAAGCACCTTACTCATTGAGTTATGGCCCCAGCGCTCTTCCTGGAACTGTTCTTTGTTTCCTATCATTTAGTAGAATTCTTTTCTGTTTGTGTAATCTTGTGTCTCACACAGATTTTTATGATTTGGCTAAAATGTTTGGATTTACAAGAAATAACACAAACTTACAGCACCACTCCGAGACAGATATTTATATATGAAGTAGGATTTCACCTATTTCTTTAATTCTTCTTTTCTAGAGTGACTGGCATCACCCTGAGGTCACAGGAAGGATGCATTCTGACACCTTCAGAAGTTTGGAGAGGTCCAGAAACGAACATTTGGGCACTGTCTAGGCCTCCTGGGTCAAAGAGCTGGCTCCAGTGATGTTATTATTGAAGGGGGTTCTTGAGTTTCTTACCTGACATCATCACAGGAAAAGTGGGTTAGGCAGAATTGCCGACCATGTTGACAGCCTTGGGCAGAGGAGGAAACAGAAACGGAAGGAAGTCAGGGGATAGAAGGGTTCATGGAGGAATAGTTCCGGTTTGTATCTGGAACATCTCCATCTGTGTGCTTTGCTTGCCAGATGGTGGCGCCATTGGGAGGGGATGGACGTTATAAAAAGCGCAATTTTTCTGGTTGGAAGTTTGGTTATTGTCAACATGCACTAGCAGGTGATGTTGCTGCCTGCAACTCCTTCCCCTGCTCCTGTTCCTTCTCCTGTTCCTCTTCCTCTTCTCATTCTTCCTCCTTGTTCCAGTCCACCATGAATCAAGCAGCTTTATTCCACCAGTGCTCCCTCCCACAACGCCCTCCTTTATCATAGGCCCCTCCCCTCACTACAGTCACACATACCATGAGGCCAACCAACCATGGACTGAAGTCTGAAACTATGAGCCGGGCTGAGTTCTCCCTTCTTATAAACCAACCTTCTTAGACATATTTCTGAGCACCAAAAAGCTGCCCAACAAAGAGAAGCAAGAGAAGAAGTCTGCCACCAACCCATGATTCAAGGGCTCTGTGCAAAAATACTCACAGCCATAATTTTTAACAAAGTGAAAACAGAGAAACATTTGAGTATTAGAATACTACAGCCATTGAAGTGATGAGTCAGAGAATATGCATGAGCATTGGTTCATGAATAATAGGCAAATTGTCACGCCCAGTTCAACTGTGGCTCTGTAAACTGTGTGTCTAAGAAGAGTGCAAGTATACATATATATTTCAAATTGTGCCGAGGGCTACCATTAAACACGATGGAACATTTAGATATTGTCTTTTTTTATTCAGTATTTTCTTCTTTAAAATAACATACACTGAGTAGATTTTACTTCGTTATCACGAGGAAGAAATGCTGTAGTAGCAGATTGGGTGGTGCGGCTATTTTTAGAACAGCTTGGACATTTTTTTATTTTTTATTTTTTTATTTTTTGGTTTTTCAAGACAGAGTTTCTCTGTGTAGCCCTGGCTGTCCTGGAACTCACTCTGTAGACCAGGCTGGCCTCGAACTCAGAAATCCACCTGCCTCTGCCTCCTAAGTGCTGGGATTAAAGGCGTGCGCCACCACTGCCCGGCCAGCTTGAACGTTTTAACACTGCCCCATTTAAGTGAGACTTTCCAGGGAGTATGAGTTAAGAGTGTATACAGAGGAGATTCAGATCATACACAAACGCAGAACTTTCCCCTGCAGCATGGACCAGGAAGCCTGGCAGTGCGGCCTGAACGACCCAGCTTTGATCAATAACTGAGAGGTTCCCGGATGTTTATTTCTGTTTTCTAGTTGAGGACTAACGGAGAAAATCAAATATGCCCTTACAATTCCATCTCTGCAGGTTTACTGCCTGTAGCTCCCCCAAGTCACCCGCCTGTAATCAGGGTGCCCCTGAAACCTCTACCCCTGCTCAGACAGGAAAGTGGTTCTTCGTTTTCTGCCTGCTTTTGATCTCTGCCAAATCCAGGCGCTGGAGCTTATGCTCTTGTAAAAAGCTCTGAAAACTGCTGGCTCTCTACTTGATTTCACTGGGGGGGGGGGTCCTTTGTCTATCAACCCACAAAATTGGCTCTTTGGAGAAATGATGTGTACTTAAAAACCAGTACCATTTCTGGTGTTAAGAATCCAGTTTCTCACTGTTCCAAAAATATTTTCTTGTGTGTGCATGTGAAGTGTGTGTGTGTGTGTGTGTGTGTGTGTGTGTGTGTGTGTAGCATGTTTGTGTATGCTTATGGATGTTAAAGGAGAACTTGGTCTTTCTCAGTTGCTGTCTTCCTGATACATGGATGTTACTGAGCCTGCAGATGGTCAACGAGCCCTGTGGTTGTGCTAGTCTCTTCTCACTAAGACTGGGGTTAAAAGAGTGCTCAGTCATTCCCTCTGTGAGTTCAGAGAATTCAAACTCAGATCCCAGTGGGTAAAATGTTCTTACCCACTGAACAAATTCCCTAGTCCCTCTTCCAAAAACATTTTCAGGGAGGGAGGGGCTTTTGCAGGGGGAGAAAGGGAGAAGGAAGGAAGAAGGAAGAAGGAAGGAAAAGATCCATAATGTTAAATCTTAATCATTAAATTCCATTAGCTCAAAATGTTTCAGAGACAGTAGGGTTCAAGTAATACTGAATAAAACAACCATTGAACTTGAAGTTTTATCATATTAAGTTTTCCTAATAAATGCTACCAGGAATTCGATTTTATTAGTGAATCCATAGGGTCCAGAGACGGCCATTTTTTTTTTTTTTTTTTGTAAAATCCCATAACCTTGACATTCTGGCAATAAATTTAGTTTATAGAAAATAAATACAATATTCTAATGTCAGAGCTGCAAAGGGTTTGAACCCGAGCAGGGCTCCATTGGCTGAAAGCAGCTAAGCTAATGGTTTTACTCTTTAAATTATATCGTGTAAGTTTGTAATTAACCGAGAAACTTCAAAACTCAAGAGTTTTGTTTTCTTTTGTTTTGTTTTGTTTTTTTGAGAGACAGTTTGGATGGGAAGTATGCTGGAAGTGTTTTGAAAAGTGTGCTGAAATCACACATGAGAGACAGAGTAGTTGTGACTTTGTAGCAAGTTTTCTGAAACATCAAGAGTGAATTAGATTGAGCTGAATACTATGAGGGCACTTTGATTTAGTGTTGATGGGTTCAGGTAGCTGCTGTGAGGGGGGAAATAGTTACAATGTAAATTATAATAAGGAGCTAATGCATTTATAGAGGAAGGGTCAATTTCAATTGGCTTGTTATCAAAAGGTCACATAGTTCAGGTTCCGTGTGTGTGTGTGTGTGTGTGTGTGTGTGTGTGTGTGTGTGTGTGTGATTTATTCAGTTCTGTACTTTATGTATCATAGAACCATGGTCCATATATGAGAAGAGTCTAAATTCACTGAATATGAAGATCAAGACTTTCCTAAAATTTAAAATGAATAAAACAAAATAAGAGAAAATTTGTTATATATATACATGTATGTATATACACAAATATATATGTATTATATATAATATTATATATGTAAAATATTATATATTTATGTAATATATAACATATAAAATATTACAAAATATAGATATATTCTCTCTCTCTCTCTATACACACACACACACACACACACACACACACACACACACACACACACACACACACTGGAAATACTTGCCTGAGCTTCAATGTCAGGGATTTCAATTATTGTCAGAGTTCCAATGAATGAGAGATTTGGTTGTACCTGTAGCATTCTCCCCAGGAGCTGATGTTCACTGCATGTGCTTTAGTTAGCTCTTTTAGTACCCTTAGATGAGCTGGGTCTATATAGGGTAGGTGTATTCAGGAAGAGCAAGAAGAGGAGACTTGGCTGCCAAGTGATGCTGAGGTGAAGCTTACTTGCCCCATTTAAGTTCTGCCACTGGGAAAGTGGAGCTCCTGGTCTGTCAGCTGAGGGGAAGAGCATGTGTCTGGGAAATAGCATCAGAGTGGAAGAGGGCTGAGTCTGTGGAGTGCAAGAGTTCCTGCTGTCAGTCTCCTTTGGCTCTTTCATGTCCGACACTGGATTCTTAGTCTGGTGGCCAGCCCTCGTTCTCACACTGCCCACCCAAACCCTTTGTTTTCTCCATGTTCGCATTGTGGGCTCTAGCACACAGCACTTTCTTTTGTAGGTTATAAAGAGATTGAGAAATCTGTGTCAACAACTAGGGTGGTAGCTGGCCACAATGGTGCATGCTTGGAATCCCAGTACTCCACAGGGCAAGGTAGGAAGATTGGTAAGAGTTCAAGGCCAAACTAAGCTTTTAAGTGTAGCAAGTTTGAGGTCAACCTTACATCGTGTCTCAAAAACCAAACACAAAGGACAAAGTGCTAGAGGCAAGTGAAGGGGGCACTGCATCTGTTCATTTTCCAGTTCTAGATCTCAAAGATGGCTGACAAATGAACTCATCTCTTTCAAGACCTAATTAGGATCCTGTATCAGGACCAATAAGCACTCCAACCAATATCAAGGGGGCAAGAGAAACCATTGGTTTTTTGTTTTCTTTGTATTTAATGGGATACTGAGAAATTGCTATACCATTATTTTTAAATTGAAGGTAGAAAATAAGAATGAAGTTTCACTCACTGACAACCTAAGCATCTCTGCTGGTCTTAGATCTTTGATGGAACTGAAGGAACATCCTAGACTAATGGGGTCCTGACACAGGGTTTCATTCATTTCTTGTTGAGATTCAGGTTTATTCCATTGTGGCATTAATCGGGGTTGACTTGCAACACGAATGATGGACATAAGACTGTGTATCTTATTTGTTTTTCAATCTAGAAAATTCACTGCATAAAGATTACTAGGGAAGATTTTTGCACTAAACTGTGCTTTTTTCCCCTCTCTCCCTCCATTGAAAAACAACTGGACAATCAAATGGTCCCCGGTTGCATATGGATGCAATATGGGTTAGAGAAGGCTTGCTGACAGAGAGCAGAGTTTTAATCGAATCCAAACGGCCTATCATATGGATATTTGAAATGCCATGCTATAAACAATGTTCTCCTGTCTTATGGGATGTTCTATAAGGCTGAATGTAGATGAAAGCCAAAATTTCTATCACACGGCAAAGCCTTAAGTGGACGTAAACCTCGTAAGTGCTCCTTTTATTTGCTGTCAGATTCTGTTAACGGCTTGTCTTCCAATGTCAGTACTACGAATGTCTTTAGTGCTTTGGCCATTTGCTGACCCTCATGCTCATATCCTCTCTCTCTCTCTCTCTCTCTCTCTCTCTCTCTCTCTCTCTCTCTCTTTCACACACACACACACACACACACACACACACACACACACACACACACACACTTTCTTTTTCTTTTTCTCCCACATCATAGAGTTCAAAGGAACCTTGAGAACCATTTAATTTGCTTAAGCTAGAGGGAAGTTTAGTCATATATCTAGTTAAGTTAGTAAATAAATGTGGGATTTAGTCTGCAGACTCATAGGATGGGGTAATGTGCCTGCCCCTGGATGGATTTTCAGCAAACACCCTCCTTGTATTGTAATGAGTCCTTCCCTTCCTTAGGGTATAAGTGATTTATCAGCTTGTCTTCATAACTAGACTAGACATGTAAAACCAAAAATTTAACTGTGTAGACTTCATTCACTGAAATTTTATTCATTCATTTAGGAAACAGTTATTTTCCCTAATGGTTAACTATAAAGATATACACATTCGTGTAAAGAATAATCATACAAAGAAATAGAGAATGAGATAAAACCTGGTATCTGCTCCAGCCCTTCCTACAGACGGTTCCCCCTGGGAACGACAAGAATGTACTATATAACCTTTCAGACATCCTGATCCATAGACAAAGATGTATTAAATTGACAATGAAGTTTCAATGTGTATGTTTTAAAAATGTGAGCATACTGCCTATGCTTCTCTGGAACATTCCTTAGTTAACCTTTCATATACCATTATTGTAGCTGTCACTTGGATCTTATTTTCTAATATTTTATTGTTATATAGTGGACTTGTGTATGAATTACAGGTTTTTATGGATGTAATGGATCATAAGTTACAAGGCACACATTTATTTCATCTCTCTTGATGTGCACTTATATGGATCTTAATTTCTAATAATGGAAGGAATACAACATAAACACCAGCATGTTTGCAGGGTGATTTCTCAGAGAAGGGGAATTTCTGGGTCCTTCATTTTACATTTATTGAGTAATTATTGTGTTCAAAGATTTGGGAAGTTATACATAAATAAAACACACTCAAACATTCTTTGGAGGTAAAAGAACGGTTCGTATTCTAAAAAATTTGTGGTTTCTATGGCAAGAAACCCAAAAGAATAGTGAATTTCACATGGGATGTCCCAAACTGTCTATTGACAACAAGGCAGGGCCATGAGGGAGACAAATGCCATGACTCTAATTCAGTCTTTGCAAAGTGATAATTACTTAGAGGTTGGGGTCTCAGTGTAACAAACTAAGCAGACAGGACTTGGTTAGGGAACCAGATGCACAGAAATCCAGTTAGAATACTGGAAATTTCATGGAGCTTTTATGTTTGTGAAAGAGAGAACTCTTACAGTTTATGAGATGACCTCAGACTACAACAACTTTTGTTTCAAAGATCTCTTCTCTGTGCCCAATAGAAGCAAGGCTTTTATTTGGGCCCAAGGCTAGCTTGCTTTAGTTTTCAACTTTATATACACGGGAGATCAGCAGCAATCTCCTCTTGAATCTGGCCTATTTTAATAAGCCTTCTATGTTTTGTTAGTGTTGAAGAATTTAAAGGGGGAATATCCTTACCTTTAAATTCTTTCCTCCTGTTTCACTCCAAGCCCACAGACCCTTTTCCCTGCCCTCCAGCAGCTTTAGATGTTGTATCTTCACTCGTGGAATCTCACTGAATTATGCAGGTTTCAGAACTTATAAATTTCCTCAAGGGGACTGGAAAATTTCTCAGTTGTTAGAAGACCAGAGTTCAGTCCCCAGCACCCATATAAGGTAACTTACATCTACTTAAATATAGCTCCAGGGATCTAATTCCCTTTTATGGCCTTTTCAGGTACTCACATCTACATACCTACAGATGGCTACACACATACACCTAATGAAAAACATGAGAACAAAAGTCTCTTAACAATTTATTCAATGATAAAATAATCTTCCCGAGAAGAAAGTTATAGCTCTGTGTTCCACCATTTTTGAGATGCAAAGCTTAGCATGAGAATTTTAAAGGTTGTTCTTATTTTGTTCATGGTACAAGCTTAGCCCCACCCCCTTATAATAGTACAGAAGTTGAAAGAACCCTTAAGTCAGCACAGGAATGGGGAGAAGGAAGGCACTGGAGAGATGTCGGGAAAGTCTCCTTCCTCCTGAAGAAGTGAATGAATGGGTTTCCCGGACTGTTCTGAATAAATGAGTCTACCAGACTGTAGTGAATGAATGGGTCTACCAGACTGTTGTGAATGAATGCGTCTACCAGACTGTAGTGAATGAATGGGTCTACCAGACTGTTGTGAATGAATGGGTTTACCTGACTCTTGTGAATGAATAAGCTTACCAGACTGTTGAGAATGGCTGCAAGTCAGAGAGAAAGAGAATTGATGAGTGTCCATAATTAATCAGTAGATACAGTGAGTGAGGTGGGCACCAGAAAAGGACAGGAATGAAAAGTGTCAACCACCACCCAAAGATGATGGATGCAGAAGAGTCACAAAGACTAGGACAGCAGAAGAAGATGGTGGATTTACAGTTCGGTCAGACTTTCAGTCTGCAGCCATCCATCCATTTTAGGGATCAACGGGTTGAAGACCAGCATGAGGACCCATGGGGCACTGTTTGTATTTTCAGTTCAAGTTGGGATTATTCCCTTCTCATCTGGTTTCCTGTCCTGAAAACCATCATCCTATCCTCCTAGCTTTTCGTAGGGCCATCTAGACTGGACACAAAGGAAGAAGAGAATAGAAAGGGCTGGATGTTGATGGCAGTGAAAGATGGCAGCAGCTGCGGCAATAGCAACAATAAGGATGCCCTTATTAGCTGTGCTGGCCGGTTTTGTGTCAACTTGACACAAGCTGGAGTTATCACAGAGAAAGGAGTTTCAGTTAAGGAAATACCTCCATGAGATCCAGCGGTATGGCATTTTCTCAATTAGTGATCAATGGGAGGAGGGCCCCTTGTGGGTGGTACCATCTGTGGGCTGGTACTCTTAAGGTCTATAAGAAATCAGGCTGAGCAAGACAGTAAGTAACACCCCTCCATGGCCTCTGCATCAGCTCCTGCTTCCTGACCTGCTTGAGTTCCAGTCCTGACTTCCTTTGGTGATGAACAGCAGCATGGAAGTGTAAGCTCATTAAACCCTTTCCTCCCCAACTTGCATCTTGGTCATGATGTTTGTGCAGGAATAGAAACCCTAAGACAAATTGATACCAGCATAGTGGGGTATTCCTGTGACAACCTGACCGTGTTTTGGGGAGGACTGTGGAAGGACTTTGGAACTTTGAGCTAGAAGAGTCATTGCGATATTAAGAGCTCTGTGGAAGCTAAACAGAGAAT